>OX637314.1:15030301-15684648 GCA_951799385.1 Hyppa rectilinea
AATAATGCCACTGATACCGCGATCAATGTACTCGTAGTAACCTACTGGGCGCATTCAATTTAATAACCAAGAAGAAAAGAAGAACCAGACATAATGATTGAAAGCTAATTAATTTTGTCATAGCTTATAATAGTCCTCCAGATCAAATTTCGACCGTGGCGACGTAGCGGACACTGACATAAGGCGCAGGAGATATTATAGTGAACAAGTGTGTGTGCACACTCTCTTCCCTCACTCTCATAGGGATGGCTCTCCGACACGACCAGAGAGAGATCAGCCGCAGGGCCTACGGCTTAATGCACTTTCTGTGGCACGGGGTATCACACCGCCAACTTTAACACTCCGGGCTGTTAATAAGAAGTTCCTAATGCCATTAAATTACACTTTACCTACCCCAGGACCCAATTTCATCAGTGGGATTGTTCATCAGTAGGATTGTCCGCAAGGGTTACCGCTGCCCCGGAACACAAAGGGCTAAGGAAGGAATACTCCCTTCCGCTCCACCCAGAGCGGGAAAAGTTACTTCATGATAACTCATCCTTAAAAAAAGGGATCTAATCCAAGGGACAGCAGTCGTGCTGGCGAGCACTAGACCAACGGGACAGGAAAAATAATCATAGTGTAATACCGTGTACGTATTGCAGCACTTACTTAATAATCTGTGAAGGAAAACATCGTGAGGAATAAAACCAGCATGCCTGAGAGATATTTCTCAACAGCATGTGAAGCTAAGTCAGAGGTCCATAAAAACTTTGACACCAGCTTGGTCACTAACCACACGAAAAGAAGAAGACGGAATACCGTATCTATCTTTCCTTGTTCTGCACCAGCAGCATCTTTAAACCACATTGATGTAACGTCTGTTGCTGTGGACCCATTATTCGCGGATCAAATGGCCCATTTTCCTCGGGGCCCGGAGACATCGTTAAACAAAATTTTATTCTCACAATACTAAAAACTTGGTACCCGGTATTACTTATTAAAACTCGTTCGTAACCGCTTTGATGATTACGTTTTTTAGTGATATAAACGGGGACACTGCAAATATTTCGTTGGTGTTTTGGACTTGGAACAGAATCTGGCCTATACCCACTGCTAGCCATAGGCTGCTCTTTGCTCGTGCTAATACTCACGTTCCTATGCCCACCTCAACCTACTTCTACCCGCCATGGTACCAATGTTGTCTACCCCTGTCGCTGCCGGACGACCTTGTCATCCAGTACTCGGGCGCTACTCGATTAACACCTCACTAAACCTGCCATCACTGCGCCTTGTCAGGTGTCGTGTCTATCTACATTTGAGTTCATTAAATCATTTTTTAATGGTTAACATGGCTCTAGCCTTTTTTAAATAAATTTTAGGAAACGCTGTGATTATTAAATTATAACGAATGGCATGATATTAAAAAAACTAAATAATAAGCTTATTTAGATTTGGTAGGTAGGTGAAAATAGGTAGGAAATCTACCATTAGCTATTGGTAGAATAAATTTTTGAATGACCATTTCAGACACAAATGATCATTCATCATTCTCCTGTCCTTATCCCAATTTATTTGGGGTCGGCGCAACATGTCTCTTTCTTCCATATTTCTTAGTCGTCATCTCGGTAGTTACTTCCTTTCTAGCCCTATTATCTTTCACACAATCCATCCAGCGTTTCTTTGGTCTTCCTCTATCTGTATAGCCATCCACATTCATACTTAAAACTTACCTGACAGCATTTTCCTCATTCCTCCGCATAACATTAAGGATATTGTTAATTATAATAGTAAAATCATGAAATACCTGAATAAAGATGTCAAATGGGCTCTCTGATGAAACCACTAAAATCTTCATAACTGAGTTTGATATACCACTCCAAGTTAATATACTTTTTACGAATATTAATGTGGAATATATGTGGTTTAGTGCGACGTTACTTGTTCATGCGTTGCCAAATTGTGTGATGAAATGCGGATTTTTAAGGCCTAGTAATAATCGTTAACATTTTCATTATTTGCAGGCTTTTGTTTTAATGTCAAGTGCATAAGACAGTGCGCACACTGGAGGCTATATTGTGCCAATTTCACCAATGAAGCTCAACGCAATCAGCGTACCTAAACAATGCCTTCAGGATGTTTATGGGACTGCCTCGCTATTGCAGAGCGTCAGCAATGTTCGCAGAAGGGCAAGTGCACGGTTACTATGCCAAGATTAGGAAAAGAGCAGCATCCCTGATGCGAAGAGTGAGGGACAGTCCCAACAGCTACCTGAGGGTGGTTGCTGGATACTTGGAGAGTCCTATATTGAGGCATTGGATCCGCCTACATACAGGAAAATTTTAATGTTATTTCAGTTAGTTTGTTTTATTATTTTGTGGATTACTTAAACTCTATGGGCTATCTTGGACTGAAATAAACTATTATTATTATTATTAAACCGCGTCCAAGACCTGTCAATGTCAACATTCCAAGCAAAACAATGACTGCCTGCTTAAAAGGGGTTTACGTGTTGATCACGTTTTTTTTTTATGACATAACAGTTTAAGAGTGTCTGGGACTGTTTTAGATTTATTTTAGTCTCTATCGAGGTGTATAGCTTGAGGCATGCTACATACTTATTTGGGTTGTAATCAGCAAAATCGAATTAATTTGTCCAACAGGCTGTGGCGAGTCCCGAACAAATGAGTAAGACCCTATCGACATTACAAGAAATACAGCGGGACCTATCAGAATATCAGCGCTGCGGTACTTTTTTTTAATATTGCAGCATTATGCTGAGATGTCTTTCTGGCCTAACAAAATTTCGTTTATACTAACAATTTTGTTAGTTTTAATTGCTCCTTTCTAGTTTTACTGTTTGTACTTACTGTGCATGTAAAATAATAGGCAGTCGCTTCATGTAAAATACTGGTATTCCGACCCCAACATAGTTGGGAAAAGGCTAGGCAAATGATGACTTACTGTGCTTGTCCCTAATAAAATATGAATAATTTCTTTCTTTACAGTGATGTAGAATATTGAAACAACGACGCAATGATTTTTAAACTTTCTGAAGCGTGACCTACTCTTGTTTCATTTTCAACTTGAAAGTACACTTACTTGACTTAGAAAAAAAACCTGGGAACCTTTACAATTTCCTTCACAAATTAATTAAAAATACGAATTCCTAACTAGGGTGGGCTTGATAATGACGCTTAAGTATCTTAAGTCATTATCGTTATAGTCCCGTCTCCTTCCCCCTCAATTATGAGTTGAAGTGCATTTACACCATATAATGGCTCTCACTAAAGAAAAAGCAGGTTATTTTTAACATGAAACAAACGTTTTCGCCCATGCTTAACCTTTAAACTGTTAAAAAAAAAAACATTCTCTAAAATAGTGTGGAAAAGGCTAAGCAGATTGATTGATTGATAGGTAATTTATTTTTTTTATTTCTTCGGCATGCACGATGGCACGACAGTGTATTAAATTTTGATGACCCAAATTTTTTCCACTTCCACTGTATCGTCAGTGGTAGCGTAGAGGTCGTTATAGCTGCATTTTTCACAGCACAGAGGTCTATCTTCAGACCAATCGGAAATGGCTAATTTAAGACCTAATCCCCGAAACATAACTAACTAATAATACAGAGTATACATCTTTACCATATGCCACTACCATTCTTCGTCAGTTTACGACTTTATATGTATTTATTGCAGTCATCACAATTTCATCGGCCGAATTTTACTATAGCGTCATGACGTGTCAAGCATCATATTTCACTGAAATATTAAAAACTGCTGTATTACTAAATTCTGCATGCATGCGTGATTCGTCAACCTTAATTAGTTTATCTACTTATAATACTGCATGCGTACTTGCCAAACACATATGAGTCCACCAAAAACACGTTAGATTGACTTTATCAAACTCGGGGTCGCTACACTACCCACTACTTGTGTACCTCGGGACCGTACGGTAAAACCGTCCCGCGGGACACCGGACACGCATTGCGACAGAACCGTGTTCAGACTTGTACACTGACAGCGATACATTTTATTGCTTTCTGCTTTTTATCTTTCACGGATTGAGTTTTTGTGCTGATGGAGTCGTATATCTAGTGGAATTCTAGTCTCTAAGGGCGAATTTTACCAATGAAACTGAACGCGATCAGCAAATAAACCTCATTTAGGGGCCGCCTGTGTCATTACTTTCTGTGGTGTATTGACATTATCAGTAACTTGAAAGTGGTTAAGATATTCTTGGTGAGTGCAGTTTCTTGTGAAATCATGACCCTAACCCAATGTACCAGGTTAGGGACATACGATAAATGTATACAGGGTGAAATTTAATTAACGGGCAATATTTTAAAGGGTCGTTATACTCATCACTATGAACAACTTTTACTATGGGAACACATCTGAAATCGCGAAAAAAATTAGCTGTTCCATACATTATACTCGCATAACTGATCAAAAAGTTAGGGGAATAGCTGATTTTTTTTTCGCGATTTCAGGTGTGTTATTTTAGTAAAAGTTGTTCATAATGATGAGTACAATGACCCCATAAAATTTTGCCCATGAATTCAATTTCACCCTGTATAATTCAAATGTAGTGACAGAAAAGGTAGTGTAGTTTTAAAACAGTAATGATACGCTTATTCACGCCCAATACATTGTAAAACAACCGCAAAGCTAGTCAGCACGGAACTTTCTCAAAGTTTCACTCCCGCAATATTTTCCAAGTATCTTTACAACTTCAGCTGTATTCATAGTCGCTCTGTCGCCAAGTCCGCACAGCGCCCAGTTCACAGAACTCTTGAATATTTCAAAGCATTACACTTTTCACTCAAAGTGTTCTTATTATTTATTCAAAAAATTAAGGAACGCAGTCTCATGCTCATATTTGAGTGTTTCGTTCATTTTATTTTTGTTGCGTTTCGTCTTCGGTAATCAGGAACGGTAGTGGGGCAGACGCAATATGCGTGATATAAATAATTCAGGTATATTTCTAGATGGAAAGCGAGACATCATTGAATTTGGCAAATGTGCTTTGAATTTGGATTCTCTAAGCACTTTTTATGATTATACTAATGTCAAAGTAGAGTAGAGTAGAGATTTTGATTTAGTTTAAAAATATTTTTGGGATTAATTCCATAGATTTCTAGAGGATTCAAGATATAAATTGTATCCTAATCAAATAATTTTACGAATTTGTTTTTAAGTGTACTACTGAACTTAGAGTAGTTCAGTAGTACACTTAAAAAAAAACTAAATCAAATAATTAGGTTTAAAACCAATACACTTATCAAAGAAACTTGTTTACGACTATTATTGACTTAAATCAATCAACTTTATGTACGACGAAAACAATATTGTCTATACAGTTTTAACGATTAGCCGAAGATTTAATAACATTATCTGTGAAGACGCTCAAGACATTATCTCGAATTGGTACACAAGAACAGTTTCAGCTCTGTCTTGTTATTATCCAAGTTTTCTCTTGCAAACATTCTGGAAGCCATTACCTAATTAGTAATATTTGATGGTAGGTACGTTACAACTTTTGTGTGTTTTACCAAGAAAGTTATAGAACAATATCTCCTTTCACCATTTGAACTCCTGGTATGTTTTCTAGTAATAATCCATTTGATGACCGAAAAAGAGGTTAATTTTTTTTTTTACTTCGCCAAGGCTGTCCCAATTGCGCTGCAATCAGCGCTGTGGCTCTGTCTCGCATGGGGTCGAAGCATTATGCTGAGCGATGGCCGTTTTGCACGGATGTGACGCATGTTTTCCAACAACTTGTTATTTTTACTGCGTCACGTTGACCGGAAAAAAAGTTATTTTCTATATTTCTTTTATTTTCTTTATAATTGTAAGTCCGCTGAATTCGGGAAGCTCCGATTCAGTCGAAATAGCAGTGGTTCTTTTTCTTCTTTTCGTGTGGTTAGCGACTAACCTGGCGTCAAAGTTTTTAAGCTGCCCATGGCGGTGGTTGAAGGAGGTTCATGACCGGCAGTGGACGTCTTTTGGCTGAAACGGTGATGATGATGATGATACTGTCCCACTGCTGGGTAAAGGCTACCCCATGTTTTATCAGGAACTCTTTATCCGCATCACCTCGAATGAGTCTAACACAGTCTGCATCCTGGTCATCCCACCACCTCTTTCTGGGCCGGTCTCTACCCGTGAAATTTACCCTGTAATTTAAATATTTTGGTTTTGCTTTAAATACGGCTTTACTTAAATTCAGTTAAAAATTTAACATAAGAATGTTAAATTTTTAACTGAATTTCCTTTCCAACTTCCTATACTTATCCTCTCTAAATCTTCCTTTGTTTCCTCCATAACACTTTTTGAAATTAGGTCGGATCAATGCATCAGGTTAAGCTACGCTTGCCGGGGTTGGCCTTGGATGGATGACTATCTTTACATACCAGACTCCTCCGTACCTCGGAAAGTACTTTAAGCTGTTTGTCCCGGCTGTCATTTGTGCATCTTTGACAGTCATTACGGGCTGTGAGAAGCCCGAAAATTTGATAGCCAGTATTGCCCAGTTTCGGGGTTGTGGAGGTTAAATAGGCAGTCACTCCATGTAAAATCCTGGTATTCAGCTGCATCCGGTTAGACTGGAAGCCGACCTTAAAATAGTTGGGAAAAGGCTAGACAATTTGGTACTCAATGAGGAGATAAGCCGATTTTCAATCTTAAAATTCTCCACACAATAGTAAAATTTTAAAATTAGTTGAAGGCACAGTAATCATGGTATTTAAATCAGAATTTTAGTTTTACGGACAATATCGATTAATATTCATTATCCTCATCATCATTGCAACCTTGTTCCACCCACTCCAAAGGGGAAGAAGAACCTTGTTCCACTTCCTTTTGATGCCTTTTTCAAAACTCACCGTTAAAGTAAACAGTTTTATTTAAATAAAATAACTTTGTTTTCTATTATCATTGAATTCTCTCCAGTTTGCATAATACAATATTTTGCATAATACAATATTTTGATATTAATCTAATAATCTTAAACTTTGGCCAAACAAAGACGAAAAGTTGATTCAACTGATGTGAATGCTTGTAATTTCAAGATCATAATAATTATCTTGGCTCCTATTGTTTTAATTTATATTCTTTTCGCGTTGTTTTTGATCAAGCCATCGCTAATTGACCTCCCGGAAGGAATTCGTTAATTATTGAAAAGGCAATTTTTTTGCAAAAATGGCTAATTACTCCGTGACAGTTTTCAGGTAGAAATTAACGTTAAAAATGTTTCTTCATAATTTAAATGTCGTTTATCATTATACTGTGGGTTGAGAAAATGTTTTTCCATTTTCTTTTAGAAATGTTAGAATAATTGAATTTATTTAAGAAAGGCAACATCGGTTAATTCATTATCACCATTATCATCATTGACTTAATGATTATATCCTTGGACATTTCACACAACGCCATATCGTCCCAAGCTAAGCAACCTAATGCTTGTGTTATGGTAACGAGATGGCTGATAAACTACTTATACTACTCTGTCAAGAAAGTACCGGGAAAAGATCAATAATACACAAAATGTCTGTTATTCATCCAAATTTATTTTATCACCTTCAAAGTATGCTCCTTTAGAAACGATACACTTGCGCCAACGAATAATCCATTCATCAAAACATTTTTTAAACCCTGCTTCCGGAATTGAGTTCAGTTCTCGCCGCGAATTCTCCTTTATGTCTTCTATCGATTGAAAACGAGTGCCACGAAGTGGTAATTTGAGTTTAGGAAAAAGAAAAAAGTCAGCAGGAGCCGTATCTGGTGAATATGGTGGTTGCTGGATGGTATTTGTTGAGTGTTTGGTCAAAAATTCGTTCACAATGATAGCCTTGTGCGAAGGGGCATTGTCGTGGTGCAAAATCCAAGAATTTTCTATCCACAAATCTGGCCTTTTTCGTCGAATTTGCTCTCTTAAACGCCGCATAACGCTCAAATAATATTCTTTATTTACCGTTAGACCTTCCGGTAAGAATTCAGAGTGCACAACACCGCGATAGTCAAAGAAAACAGTCAACATGACTTTGACTTTTGGCGTGGTTTTTTCGGTTTCGGTTCAGTTGGAACGCGCCACTCCGAAGCTTGTTGACTAGTTTGCATGTCAAACTCGTAAACCCACGTCTCGTCACCAGTAACAATGCGTTTCATGAATGTTGGGTCCGAACTGACTCGTTCTAGCATGTCCTCAGCGACTTTCATGCGATTGAGTTTTTGGAGAAAATTCAGATCTTTTGGGACTAGCCGAGCAGCAACATGTTTCATACCCAAATGATTAGTTAAAATGGTAAGGATCGACTCGTGAGATACAGAAAGTTCGGCGGCTATCTCTCTCAGAGTTGAATGGAGATTTTCAGTCACTATTTTCTTCACTTTTGCGATGTTAACTTCAGTTGCAGACGTTGACGGCCTACCAGACCGAGGCAAATCTTCCATCACATCTCGACCGCTTTTGAACGCTTTGAACCACTCATAAGCACGAGTTTTTGTATTAAGTCACCGTATAATAAAGTCGATTCACCGTAAGTTGTAACATTTTCAGTGACTCCGAACACGAAATTCCATTGGCGATGTAAAATTTAAGACAAACTCTTTGTTCGATATTTTTGTCCATTATGAAATTCGCAATACACACATAGTGTGTATATGATATTACTAAAACCAGCATTTAATATAAATAACAGATGCAACTCAAACTCCGCGCCAAAATGGAAAACAGTTGTGCCAATCTAACAACTACAAAAAAAAAAAAATTGAATTTGGAACCATAAACAAATCATCCATTCCCGATACTTTTTTGACTGAATGTATACATTTTTTTTTTGTAAATACATACATATAGATAGAAAAACACCGAGACTCGTGACAAATACTTGCAGGTCGTACAAATATTTGTTCCGTGCGGGAATCGAACCCGCGACGAGTGCGCAGCAGTCAATCGCTCAACCACTGCGCCAACCGTGTCGTCATGTCGACATGACTTGACATTGAGTGAGTTCGGACTCAGAACCTACAACTCGTAAGTCGGGGCCGAACCCCTGGGCCATCACTACTCACTTATAACTTCTATTCTAATACTTATTTTTTTGTGCGTGGGAAATCATCAAATAACCCCTCTTGCTGTGAGTGGAGCGGAATGGAGTGTCATAGTCTTTCTGACTAAAACCTATCCATGTACCTTCCTTAGCCCTTTATGTTCCATGGTAGCGGTAACCCTTTCGGACAATTCCGCTTACCCGGCCGGCTTCAGCCCTAACAGGCCCTTTCCTTATTGCTGACATCTCTTTGAGGTGCGCATGGATCACGTACGCGCCGTCCAGCACGGGCCTGGTCCTGATCGGACGGTGAGCTATCTATTCTACTACTAAAAGTTCTTAATCAATCAATAAATTCGATGTACAGTACAGCGATGTTCGATGCCAGCACATAAAGTTAAATTTTGTTGATAGTTTTTCAACTCTATATCAAAAAGATAAGGTTCAATTGGGAAAAATTTACATTTTGGGATACCTTGATGTGCTGGCGTCTGTACCAATATTCATTATTTTACTTATAACACAGATAGAAAACATCACAAAACCTCAAACCCTCCCAAGCTAGTAACTAATGCTCAAAGTATAACTAGAATGAAGAACAAAATCCATAGACGAAATACGTTTCCCTCTAAATTTTAGAGCATGCATTTTCTCCGCTATAGAATCTATTATAACAAATAGCCTCTTAGGGTTTGCCTCGGAATATTGTTACGTGTATACTTTGCCGTATAATGGTGCTTTGGCTCGCCAGACGAAGCTCTAGGCTTCAGACACACGATTGATTTTCAATAAAAAAATATAAGAGTGTTTATTTGGGCCAGTGAGTTCGCTAGCTACTACTACCTAGTAGGCTTCAATTGGATAACCGTTTTGTATCATTACTATATTTATCTCTACAGGGTGGAATTTTGTAATGCCCCCGTTTGTGTTATGTTTTGTGATCCTAACGATCGATGCAATAAAATTACAGGGTGTACTTTTTACAGATTTTACTTGGTTCGATTCCCGAGTGTGGCAAGCGAATTTTTGGAAATCTTTGAATGCAGTTTTCTTTCTTTTCAAAAATAAAGGAATGTTTTCTTTGATCTAAATTTGTTATTTACAGTATTAAGAGTACTTTCCCTCCAGGTGGCATTACAAATTTCCACCCTGTATCACTACATAGTATAAAACAAAGTCGCTATTTTTGCCTGTTTGTTTGTCTGTATGCTTAAATCTTTAAAGCTGCGCAACGGATTTTGATGCGGTTTTTTTTAATAGATAGAGTGATTCAAGAGGAAGGTTTATATGTATAATTTGTCGACATATTTTGCGGGCGAAGCCGCGGGCGGAAGCTAGTATAGCATAAAACAAAGACGCTCCCCGCCGTGGATCCCTTTGTACGCTTAGATCTTTTAAACTACGCAACGGATTTTAATGCGGTTTTCATCAATAGATACATAGATTTACAATATAAAAATTTAATCTCACGTTTGTTATAGAAATCTCGATGTTTTTGTCAAAACCTAAAAACTGGCATATTGCGAGTCGGCACACGAAAGATTCCGTACTACCTTACAATATTTAACACTACTACCTATACTAAAAAAGTACTTCAGTTTAAAAAAAAAACATATTTCTTGTACGAGAACCTCCTTTAAGTTTTAGTAATTGGTTTATTGAATAATCAGCCTATATATAATATTCCCATTCACACAGGCTTCCTTTTTACGAAAGGAAATGGGCCATAATCCCCCAAGCGCGCCTCGGTAGTGTCTTACAATCCAGAGTATTTCACTACAGCAGATATCTGCAGTTACCTATGTAAATGATTTACGTCCTAATTTACTGTAACGTGAGTAAATGATTGTCCAAATAAAATTTATTGATGGTACTCTTTTGTCACCTTAATTAAAGAGATGTAATTTTTTCTAAAGTGCTTTCCACTTAACATAGCGTGCAAATAATTATTAAAATGATGTCGTTCTAAAATCCATTTTATTATCCCAATATAATCTTAGAGAGGAGGAAAATACGTTTGAATGAAAAGAAGACACAGCGTAAGCACTAAATATTTCAAGAATTCTCAGAAAATATTATTAAAAGTAACAAATAGGACCATCTTAAAGCGTGTAATAAACTTCTGAGTGGTATTATCTCATTCTGTTAAAAATATGTTCTAAGAAATCTTTCTCAACTTGTCTGTATAGCCTTAAGAATTAAAGCCGTCTATTCGCGCTATGCGTCACTATAGTTTCGCCCTTCAGTTTTCTTCACGAGGATTTCTAATATAATTTTCTTTTAATGGGTCAAGAGAACATAGGTAGGTATCAATCTGCTTAGCCTTTTCCCAACTATGTTAAGGATGACTTCCAGTCTAACTGGATGCAGCTGAATACCAGTATTTTACATGGAGCGCCTGCCTATGTGACCTCGACAACCCAGTCAGTAACTGAGTAATACAATACCCCTTGGTAAGACTGGCTGTCAGACTTTCGGGCTTCTGACTACCTGTAACGGCTATCAAAAATACTTTTGATAGTGGGACCAACGTCCCAGCTGTCATTCGTGGATCTTTTTCGATATCGTTAAGCCGTTGGGCTGAACGTGCTTTCCAAGGTACGGAGGAGTTTCGATATGTAAACACCTATCCACGGACCAACCCCTGCATGCGTAGCTTAACCTGATGGATCGATCCGTGCATCTGTTATTACTTAGCCACAAGCTCCTCCAAGAGAACATAGGTAGGTATATCAAATCAAAATCATTAGAGTCGGTATAGGTACGTGGTCGTCGATTCCATAATAATTAACTTGCTAACAGGGAGGCATTTCAATTCTATAGTCACAATTCTAACCAAAGCCTCGCTCAGCTCAGCTTCACTCATTCCTCGCTCCCATTCTACCTTCAAGCAACGCCTTATTCAATCTCTATTTTATCCTCGCTCATCTCAATCGAGCTGTTATAAAACAGTCTGCTGTCTCTCAGACAACATCCTGTGAATTATTGGAAGCCGGTGAAACCCGCCCGCCAATATTCAATGGTACGCCCATTTCAATTTCCTGACCGTTTTCATAACCGTTACCGTGTAGGAACGTTATTTTCCAGTTAAAATTTAGTTTGCGAGGTGAAAGCTTTTTGGATACTGTTTTGAATTAATTAATGTAGACATGGTTTTAATGTTTTTTTTTTAACTGACTTCAAATAGGGGGAGGTTTTTTTTTAATGTTTTTTTTTTAACTGACTTTAAATAGGAGGAGGTTTTCAATTCGATTGTATGTATTTTTTTTTGCATGTTTGTTGAGAGGTTATTCAGCCAATTATTTATTGATTTTGATGAAAAATAACTTTAATTTGAACTCGGTGGCAAAAAATAAAAATACAAAACCGAATTAAGACATTTAAGTTAAATTTCACTTTATATTGTTTTCCTTGTAAGGCGGTAGTTTTTCTTTGAAAAAGTTTGTATTTTTTTTTAGGTGTTTTGTTTTTTTAAATTAAGAAACTCGATTTCTGTTTCAGTCAACATAATTAACTGACAATTGGTGCTCGTGGTATGAAGTGGTTAGCATAATTGAAATAGCAACACTTGAAATCTTGTCACATTATACCAAAAACAACAAACCACATATACAAAGAGATATAACGTAATATTATATCCATGTCAGCTTTGACACACGTTTTTCTTGGAAACTAAGCTTTCGAGACACTTACACAAACCCTAGTCGTATCCAATTCACACAGATCTAAGGTTACATAAAACCTTACTAATAGAATAGCCCAGCTTTAGTACAGACGCCAGCACATCAAGCTACCCCAAACTGTCAAATATTTTCAATCGAACATGAACCTTATATTTTTGCAATAAAGTTGAAAATTTATCAAAGAAATTTGACAGATTGGGGTAGCTTGATGTGCTGGCCTCTGTACCAATAAATTGTTAGCAAAAAATATATAAAGCCGTGGTCACATACTCATAAATGAATCCAGGTTACGGCTGGCCACAAATCAAAAATTCATCGCATTGTTTATCGCAGTTATCAATAGCCCGCGCTTGCGTCGGAAGTCGGAACTAATATATTATTTTGTAGTTCTGCAGGTAAGGTCTAATTTCGGGTGTCGAAATCAATCATGGCCGTTTTGATATGATCTAATATAACCTGAAGGCGAATTCAGCTAACTCTGTTGGTTATTTAATGTACAGACGCCAGCACATCAAACTGTCAAATATTCCCAATTGAATATGAACCTTCGTAATTTGCAATGAATATGAACCTTCGTAATCTATACATATAATAAATTTGTAGAAAAGTGGTGTCTGTACAATAGAAATATTAAAAAAAAAAAGTAGCAGGGGTTGTTATTATATCGATGCCGAACCCGAAATTGTAATTAATTTTTTTTTGTCCGTTTGTCTGTTTGTCTGTGTGTTTGTGCACGCTAATATCAGAAACGGCTTATTCGATTTAGATACGGTTACTAATATATTGTAGTAAGCTTCACTTAACATTTAGTGTTTATTTCATGTTAATCGGTTCATAAATAAAAAAGTTATGACAATTTGAAGAATCACGGCAAACATTTGTTAAGGTATTCTATCAGAGTACGTATACGCATCGCGCCTGCGCGTCTGTGGCTATATAAAGCGCGCTGAGAACCGCGCCGCTGTTATTCCCGATCCAGCTGTCCCTTGCTGTCCTCCCCCACCGATGCCCTAAGCCGAGGTCCGTACCCGACAGGGGGTGCCCTTAGCGTGTAGTCGCTTAGTTTGTAAGTTTTTATAAGCCCTGGCTGGAGGCTACAATTCTTTTGTGGTAACCACAGGCAAGTCCGGTTAAGCAGTATACAACCCTATGGTTGAGCTGCGAGATGCCATTATCAAAAAAAAAACACGCCGCTGCCATAAGGATTCAGTTATTTGTAGCGAACGCACGTATCCTGGAGAGTATAGGCGAATAGTTGCATTCGATTATTGCGATTCACTTGAATACTGACTGTTTGCATATTTCATTTATTTATATTTAAGGGTTTGTAGGTTGGGTTCTTTTTCTAAATTTTCCTTAAAATCTATCTATAATATAATAAAACAGTAAAAAAACTGTGTCTGTACATTGAATATATTAAAAAAATAATGATTGAATGGTTTAGAAACAGTAATAGAGCACGAATCCAAAAAAAAAAACGGTCTGTTTGTATGTCTGTTTGTTTGTACACGCTAATCTTCGGAACGGATTTGAATGATTTTTTTTTGTTGTGTAGGTATTAAGTCTGGGCAACAAATAGACTATAATTTATATTGGAAACTTGAACACCTGATGCAGAACCGCAACAGACCAGCTAAACTATAAGAAATACAAAAATGGTACCGTAGCAAAAATTGTTCCGCGTGATGAGCATCTTCTGCTGAGAGAATAAATTTGAAGATCTGGAACACCTGATGTGGAACTCCAAGAGCCCAGCTACACTATAACAGATATTGGAATGACGTCCTAGCAAAAGTTGTTCAGCCTGATGAGCACTCTCTGTTGACGCATAAAAATTTAAGATCTGGAACACCTGTTGTGGAATCCCCAGAGCCCAGCTACACTATAACATATACAGAGTTGATACGACAGAGGGGCTTTCCTTTAAACAGCTTATACTAGGGACCATTTTCAAGCTCTGTACCAAAAATCAATTAAATAGGAGCAGTAGTTTAGTCGCAAATGTTTTTTTTAAGTTTTTGCCCCGTTTGAACACGATGTATCTTTCCTAACAGCGACGCACGCACAGCACGCCGGAGGTGCGCGCGTCGGTGTCGCTGCGTTACAAGGTCAGTTTTGATTTACAAAGGGTGGTTGCGTTTTACTCTGATTTGTAAGCTGTTTAGTTTGTTTGGAAAAATAAAAACCTTTTTTTTTTTTTTATACCGTACCGAGTTAATACTAAACACGTATAGTATACGTAGTGTAATTTAATGCCCCTCTGTCATATCAACTCTGTATAGGAATGACGTCTTAGTAAAAGTTGTCCAATCTGATGAGCACTTTCTGTTGACTTATAAAAATCGAAGATCTGGAACACCTGTTGTAGAACTCCAAGAGCCCAGCTACACTATAACACATATAGGAATGACGTCTTAGCTAAAGTTGTTCGGTCTGATGGTCATTTCATATTGACTTATAAAAATCGAAGATCAGAAACATCTGATGTGGAAATCAAAGCTATCACTAATTTCACTGTATAATTATAAAATAACATAAGCTGGGAGTACTTCCACGCGGTGAAGGCGGTAACAGTTTAGGACTGATTTTCGCGGACGATGGTACTGACGCCAGCACATCAAGCTATCCCTAACTGTCAAATTTTCTCAATTAAAAATGAACCTTATGTCTTTGCAATAAAGTTGAAATACTATCAAAGAAATTTGACAGATTGTGGTAACTTGATGTGCTGGCCTCTGTACTTATATCATTGAAAATTTGACTCTGCTGGCCAAAACTCCCATTTATTTTTTATTTTACCAAATAAATATGCCTTCGGACTTTATGTTATTTGAGTGTTTCATTTCCTTTTCTATTTATCTTTGTGACACAGTAGCCTACCCGATAACGCATGGCAGCAATCCCTTAGATTTTAATTGATCACTTATATTCAGAATAAAACTATAACCATGCTTAGAAAGAGGTCAAATCTTTCCCAATGTTCAAAAAGAGCTAAAAGATTGAAGATCATAAGATCCCAAGAATCTACCAAAGAGCGTCACGAGAGACTTGATGATGTTTGGAAACATCCGGCTGCAACTCGCTCCGTGGAAACCTCTTCGGATCGCGAAGCACGCCTGCGTTCTCAGCGTATTTACGCATCCAGGTCTCTAGAGACCAGTGAAGAAAATGATGCGCGACTGACCGCTGATCGTGCAAGTCATGCATTGTCTCGCGAATCGGAGACGTTCACGGATAGAGAATTACGCTTGAATTCCAAGCGTATCGACTTCTAGGTCTCTAGAGACAAGTGGGGAACGTGATGCGTGACTGACCGCTGATCGTGATTCAGATCTTCGATTTTGACGACCCCGTTGTCGCTGGCATAAGCAACAGGATACGCGTACGAAGTCGCGCGGGCAGAAGCTAGTTTGCAATAAAGTTGAAAATCTATCAAAGAAATTTGACAGATTGGGGTAGTTTGGTGTCCTGGCCTCTGTACTTCCCCTTCGAAAAGCTATTTTAATTTAATTACTTTTGGTTTCAGGGTAGCAACAGCCTCAGAAAAAGATCCTTAAATCCCAATTAAATCCGGTTATAATATCCGGCTTATAATTATAAACCCAATTTTATAAATATCCAATATTTTAATTTTTAACCTATGTTGGATAGGCCTGTTGTCTGCCTTGTTAGTCTAGTTGGAGTAGTGAGGTCCTGGGTTATTGTGTTTTTCCATATAGAAATTTCCGTAGCAGCCCGGAGTTTAAATTTTTGTCCAATTTTTGGTTGATGGCAATAGGCACGCTCCCTATTACATAGGACTTAAACATAACTGACAAAATGAGGTTGCACTGTAGAGCCTAGGTGAAACCTTATGTTGAACCTAGCTGGTTGGTTAGACAATAACTGGCAGCATTCGAGCCTTCAATATCTAGGCACTTGCTTGCTAGGTGGTAACAAGTGATATAAAAGTCCCGTAAAGTAAATATCGAGCCCTCATGTGCTCAAGTGTGAGAATTCTTTCGGGTTCTTACGGTATCTACTATAGGTGCACCTTTGCTTAACCTTTCGGGGGATAAAGTTGTGATGTTTTGTATGTTGGATACTTGGTTACGGCGACAGAGAGAGAGGGCATGTATGTACTCTAATAGTCATCATAACCTGCCTACCCTTTTCCCAAGGATATGGGGGACTACTTTCAGTCCGATTGGATGCAGATAAATACCCGTACTTTATAGAGCAAGTTCTGCCTATTTGACTTCCACAACCAATTACCCTTGATAGGGCGGGTTGATATATTGTCAACTTAAAGTTGAACCTTCCTCAAGGAAAAGTTTTGGCCGGAGAGTGAGCTATATCGGCATTTCCGCGGACGGCTACGCGACACCTCGCAGCGTAACTCGACGCCGCCGTCACGAGTGCAGTAGTTTTTTTAGTTTTTATTAGTTAATAGTTATTATTTTTTTAACGTATATATGTATATGTACTGTGTTTTATGGGCCTTCGTTGCCTGAAATAAAGGCTAAATAACAATAATAATAATTGTCGTCTAGCAGTGTCAGGGAACAAATTTTTTCTTCATCATTACGATTTAAACAGATAATATTTACATAATTGAAAGGCATTTCTTAAAATGTATACAAGTATATAAAATGGGAGGGGAAATAATCACAGAGTATCAAAACATTCGTCTACATTACTGCCACTAGGAAAAGTTCCCAAAAGGTTGGCAGCTGGCAGTTTTCTTTGACCAAAAAATAGTCCAGCCCTCTGGTCGCGTAAAGAGTTAACCGCTTGGCAAATTTTCGAAAGAAAAAGTGGGCTCTCGGATCCCATAATAATTACCACGATTTACCATAATCACATTTACTGCTAAATAGTCCATCAGCATTAGAAATGATGCGTGTATATATGTATGTGACGTATGCATCTACACCTATATGACTTGACTAATTTATGGACTCATTAAAGGCTGGTGTATTATCGTAATTAACCCGCCGAGCTATTTATGATTCAGTAGTTATGGATGACATGCTTGGTAGTCATGTGAATTGATAATCATCGTGAGATATGATAAAGAACATAATTATGGAAAGTAAAAATCCATAAATAGAGATAATTTATTTGTATAATTGAGGTACAGTATATCGTATTACCTAGTTACTGACTGGGTTGTGGAGTTTAGATAGGCAATCGCTCCATGTAAACTACTGGTATTCAGCTGCATCCAGTTAGACTGAAACCCTACCCCAACATAATTGGAAAAAGGCTGGGCTAGATGGAACATGGATGGGTTTTAGTCAGTAAGAGTCTTATAGCATTGATAGCCTAGTGGTATGACCGATGGACTGCCAAGTCTTAGGTCTCGAGTTTGAACCCAAGGCACGCACCTCTGACTTTTCAGATTTATGTGCGTATTGTATAATTGCTTAAAAAAAAAACGGTGAAGAAAAACATCGTGAGGAAACCGGCATGCGTAGAGATATTTCTCAACAGCATGTGATGCTAAGTCAGAGGCCCATGGGCAGCATTAAAACTCTGACACCAGGTTAGTCACTAACCACACGAAAAGAAGAAGAGGAAGAAGTAAGAGTGACACTCCTTTCCGCTCTAAACAGAACGGGAGGAGTTATAAGTCTGGTAAGCACAGTTACCGTACCGTCAGTCTTCTGAACGTTTCCGGCATAATCGACGAGGGGTTTATTTATAAGCGTCTCAAAGACTATACCGAAACGAAGAGCCTCATCCTCAACGAGCAGTTGCGGACGGGCGATGTGATGTGACGGGTGGGTCGGTAGAATAAGATATTTCACGCAGACAAAGTCGCTGGCAGAAGCTTAATTCATAAATAGCATTTAATACAACTTTTTTATGTTCCATTTTTATATAAGGCTTTATCTGTAATTTTATCTTCCAAGACAATGTTTACATATTATTTAAAAAGCTAACAGTCTTAAATTAATGTTATTACAACTCACAATAAAAGGCCTTATATATTATAAGAATTTATTGATAATTTTTTTAATGTTACTTGGAATTTTTTTTGCAATGCTTTTTAAACAATAAAGCTTTTCGCACCTTCGGTACAACAAAGTCACAATTTTGTCACACACAATAGGACACTTTTTTTTTGGTCTTATATTGTTTTTTTTTATAATGAAAATAAGATTTTTACAAAAAACTATAGCAAACTAACTAAACAATTAATTTTATAAAGATTTCAAACCTACTTATAAATAGAAATCCAGAAATTAGGAAAACATGCGAAAATAAATTAAAAGTATTTATCTGTAAAATTAAAATATGAGCTGTTGTGACTTTGTACCGGAGGTGCGTTTTAGTTGAATGTTGCTGTGAGATTCGTCTATTAGTCACAAAACGGTACCGCAAAGTTGTATGGTATAATTATGTTAACTATCATCCATGAAACTTAATGCTCTTAGGAAGGATGATATAATAAAATACCTAAGTTTAACTAAGGTATTATTATTTTTAATTTCCTCTATTTCCCTGAAGCTGTTACTGCAAAAAGCATTTGCCATTTTGTTTATTTTCGTCAAAAGGTAAGCCCTCATTTCAACTCTAATTAGGTCAAGATGAAGAAGGAAGGTTTTCCTCAAAAACCCTGAATATGAAATAGCAAACATTGTAATCCTGTACACCAATTCTATTCACACTGTATTACACTACCGCCCACCTAAGTACCTTAATAGCTCCAAAATTCTGAGTAGGTTTGCCTAAAGACCGGGTGTCGGCCTTGCGCAAATATCCCACTATTTTTCCCGTGAAAATCCGGCGCATTTTTTCTTCCGCGTGTATTTTTAATAAAAATACTTTCTTCGTGTTTCTGACATTCGGTAAATATTAAACGCTTAGGCTGTACACAGATCTAGTTAATACTGCTTAATGTCTGACTATCTCTGTATAAAAATAGTGATTGAAAACATAATGATGAGAAATAGAATGAGAAATATTGGTGTAAATTATATTAGACTACAGGATGATAAAATGTAAGCCAGGTAAGTGATACCGCTACCCCGGAACATAAAGGGCTAAGGAACGAAAATGGATGGGTTTTAGTCGATAATAGTCAGATGCTCCCTGCCGCTCGACCCAAAGCGGGAGAAAATAAAATAAAAAAGGTAGGTGACAGACAGGCTTGCTGACAATAACCCCAAGAATACCCAGGGCATACCTACATTTATGAAAATCGCCTTTTGTGGAGCACCTCATAGTTTTATGCTGAACTAACGACACGTCGCTTTGCACGGTTTTAATAACATGATTAAACAAATAGAGTTCCTTATTTGTTAGTTTCATATTAATGTGTTACATACACCAGCCTTTTGGAATCATGGGCGGAGCACCGCCGTGTCTTTGTAGAGGCGATCGGCGGCGGCGACCTCTCGCGCCCGGCCCTGGTGCAAGCCATGGTCCGGGGCGAGAGGGAGTGGGAGGCAGTCACCTCCTTCTGCGAAAAAGTCATGCTCGCGAAGGAGGTGGCGGGATGGGAGAGAGAAAGGTCCTCCCGTCCCAGCCGCCGCAGGGGACGCCCCGGGCGTCGGGAGCCACGTGACGACTCCCGGCCACCGTAGGCGCGGGCCTGCGGACTGAGTAATGGGTGACTCACCGTCCGATCAGCACCAGACCCGTGCCGTACGGCGTGTATATGTTCCACGCGCGCCTCAAAGAGATGTCAGCATATGAAGGGGCCCCTCAGGACCAAGCCTGCCGGGTAAGCGGGATTGTCCGAAAGGGTTACCGCTACCCCGGAACATAAAGGGCGACGGAAGGAACATGGATGGATTTTAGTCAGTAAGAGTCTGACACTCCCTTCCGCTCCACCCAAAGCGGAAGCAGTCATTGGATGATTTCCCAGTCTTAAAAAAAAAAAAGGCTTTTGGAATAAATTTGCTTAATGATGGTGACAACTGCATTAAATTTCAAAGAACAACGCAGACACACAGACTGACACGAAAAGTGACTTAGGTAATCTATAGAAGCTAAAAAATATGATTCAAAATATGACGTTTATAACTATAACTGAGTAAGTACTGTAAGTACTATCTCCTCTCATAGTTTACCAGTTTTTGTACTCGTGTAAACAGTACAGGGTGTTTCGTATATTTTATCGCAGCCACGCACAAACAGGGTTGAAAGCATTACGCTGTAAGATACACGTTGTCGGAACGTGATGTCTTTATAACAAGCTTATTGTTTTTGGAGGGGGCGCAGAGGGGGTGGTGTGAAAATATTTGATATGTTCGCGAAGCTTGCAATTTTGCTGAGATTTGCGTTAAAAATTCCTGAATTATTTTGTGATAATGATATGTGGGATTATGCGAGAGAGCTCAAGAATCAAGGCTGTTTAGAATTATAATTATGAAGGTCATTTCATCTATCAATTTCTTATGCTTAGGTATAAAACGACCAAGAGTGTCATTTTAAGAGTTATAAATAGTAAGGACATAAAAACTTTTTACAAAAAAAAATACTCACTTCCAAGAAAACACTACAAAGTGAAACATAACTTTATTTTAGGAAGTCAGTGTCTTTGGTTTTGTGTCTTCATTTTTGGTCACCCACTTCCAAGATTAAAGTTATTTTTCACTTTGTAGTTAAGTACCCACTCCTCCGTCTCCTCACCAATTCGTAATACCATGACTTGCTATGTAAACAACAGCGACAGAAAGGATAGAAACATCATCAATGTACACAAAGTAGATTAAATACGTAATATTGGAGCTAACTCAATATTAGTTGTTAAAAGTAAAGCAAATAAAGTTAATAAAATTGATATGGTACCACCTGTAAACTATTAAATATCTCCAACTAAAAAAAACAATGTCTAAATCATTTCATAATTGGCGGAAAACAACATACAGTCGAATTGCGAGCCTCCTCCTGTTTGAAGTCGGTTAAAACTGGTGCTTACGTAGATGGTGTATAATATTATGCTAAATGACTACTAAGCAATAAAAAAAAAGCGAATCAATAGCTCATGTTATAGTAGGGGAGCCCACGATGCTAAATGGGGATTTACTCGAGCGTCGTAAAGACCTATTGGGTTGCAAAGCTTAGTTAATAAGAAGAAAAATATGTTATATGATATATACCTTTACATCGGTGGGGGAAGCGGATATAGATTTTTAAATATGTAAAAAAAAACTGTTGCATGGACATCCTCGAGCGCGTCAGATATTGATAGCATCAATGCCCTACGTATTTTTAATAATGTACGTATGTTAATCTGATCGTTTGCATGATGCGGGTGGTTGTATGTAAGGGTCGAAAATGAAAAAAAAAAAAATTAATCGAGCGCGTCAGATTTTCTAAGGGAGTGTTAAGTGCACCAAAAAAAAGCTCTAATTCACTAATCTGACGATTTCGATGGGACGCAAACTCGTGGCCATTTTCATAATGTGCAAAAAAAATTCGCCATTTTGAAATACTCAAGCGCGTCAGATTAAGATATACTACTCTGTCAAGAAAGTACCGGGAAAAGATCAATAATACACAAAATGTCTGTTATTCATCCAAATTTATTTTATCACCTTCAAAGTATGCTCCTTTAGAAACGATACACTTGCGCCAACGAATAATCCATTCATCAAAACATTTTTTAAAGCTGCTTCCGGAATTGAGTTCAGTTCTCGCCGCGAATTCTCCTTTTTCGGTTTCGGTTCAGTTGGAAGGCGCCACTCCGAAGCTTGTTGACTAGTTTGCATGTCAAACTCGTAAACCCACGTCTCGTCACCAGTAACAATGCGTTTCATGAATGTTGGGTCCGAACTGACTCGTTCTAGCATGTCCTCAGCGAACACGAAATTCCATTGGCGATGCAAAATTTAAGACAAACTCTTTGTTCGATATTTTTGTCCATTATGAAATTCGCAATACACACTATATATGATATTACTAAAACCAGCACTGTATTTAATATAAATAACAGATGCAACTCAAACTCCGCGCCAAAATGGAAAACAGTTGTGCCAATCTAACAACTACAAAAAAAACAAAAATTTGAATTTGGAACCATAAACTAATCATCCATTCCCGATACTTTTTTGACTGAATGTACATTCAGTCAAAAAAGTTCTCTGTGTTCGGAGTCACTGAAAATGTTACAGAAGGCTTACGGTGAATCGACTTTATCAAAAACTCGTGCTTGAGTGGTTCAAAGCGTTCAAAAGCGGTCAAGATGTGATGGAAGATTTGCCTCGCTCTGGTAGGCCGTCAACGTCTGCAACTGAAGTTAACATCGCAAAAGTGAAGAAAATAGTGACTGAAAATCCCCATTCAACTCTGAGAGAGATAGCCGCCAAACTTTCTGTATCTCACGAGTCGATCCGTACCATTTTAACTAATCATTTGGGTATGAAACATGTTGCTGCTCGGCTAGTCCCAAAAGATCTGAATTTTCTCCAAAAACTCAATCGCATGAAAGTCGCTGAGGACATGCTAGAACGAGTCAGTTCGGACCCAACATTCATGAAACGCATTGTTACTGGTGACGAGACGTGGGTTTACGAGTTTGACATGCAAACTAGTCAACAAGCTTCGGAGTGGCGCCTTCCAACTGTGTAGGGATAGGTGTGATTGAGTAGACGACTCGATGTGTAATACTCACGTTTATTAACAAATCATTCAATATATAGACTTAAGCTACTTACACATACAGTCATGGGTATGGGACCCACACTACACCTCCCCTTTTTATTAAAAAAAAAATCTTACATAGGTTAACATAGGTTTGTTTTTTTTTTTTTTTTCTAACATTTTAATTGATTTAATCTAGGTATATAAGATTAAGAAATATCTACTAGGTACAATATAACTTAGTTCTATTCTTATGCACTACATCAATTTTTCCTTTTCTTATTATTTCTACGTTTGGTGCTAAATCCCTTACCACTACATAGGGTCCAGAATAAATGGGACTCAACTTGTTTCCAGTTTCTATTTTTAAAAGGATTTGATCGTTTGGTGTGTAAATGATTTGTCTCATAGTGGTATCATACTGTTGCTTGCGCAAGGTTTTTTGTTGTATCAAGTTACTTCGTGCTTCAGACTGTGACACCTGTAATCTGTATTTCAACTCAAGCGGGTAACTTTCATGATTATAAAGTGGTTCTATTGACTTTGATAAATTATTAGGGAAATTACATTTTTTCCCATAAACCAATTCAAATGGAGTATGATTCGTTGCACTATGCACGGAAGTGTTATATGAGAAGCACCAATAGGGTAACCATGTACTCCATGCTTCTGGATGATTATCCGTCTGGATTCTCAAGAATGCTCCTAGGTGTTTATGAGCGTTCTCCAACGCACCAATACTTTCGTGATGGTACGCCGTGGAGTTAAGCTTTTTTATACCTAGTAATTTACATACCTCCGACATTGTTGCGCTGATAAACTCTGCTCCTCGATCAGTCGCTATAGTATTTGGAATACCATACTTTAGAATAACATTTTCCACAAAGGCTTTTGCAACCTCGTCTGATTTTTTAGAAACAAGTGGGCAAGCTATAATATATTTGGATAACTCACATTGTGTGGTTAAAATATAGGAAAAATTATACCTATCCTTATCTAAGGGCCCTACTATATCTAAATATACCTTCTGAAATGCTGTATGAGCAGTAGTCGTCACTACCATTGGCTCTTTATTGTATACGCTATGTTTTTGGGTCTGGCATTTATGACATTTCTTTACAAAATCATGGACATCTCGTTCCATGCTAGGCCAGTAATAATATTTTCGAATATTATTTAACATTCGTCTCATACCCGCGTGTCCACTCGTGGGTAAGAGATGGAAGTCGTTAATTATGACTCTTCTGTCATCCTTCTCATCTACTCTTTCTACGTCTTTTAATATACATAAGCGTGGTCCGGACCACTTTGCATCTTTCTTTATCTCGGCTATCAACTTTTCAATAAACAAATTGTTTATGCCATTTTTAATGAAATATATCTCTTCTATATCATTAATTTTACAATAGTCCCCAAACTCCCTCGCAAATGCGGCTGGCGTCATCTGCGATCGGGACGCTGGGTTTATAAACAATGTCATTCGAGACGGCACATAACACAATGTTCTCTGACTACTTATCTTTTCATTTGTATTTTCGTCCCTTAATTTATCCCAATTATTTCCATCCACAAATCTCATCTCAACAGAGTCCTTCGGTTTACTATGAGTTTCCACAACCTTTGGTTGATCAGGCCAAATGTCAGTGTTAACCATATCTTCCGAAGAACTATTCTCCAATAACTTCCGCTTTTGTCCTCTAGTCATAACGTTTACAACACACTCATGCATTTCTTTCAGTTCCTTCGATGACACACTCACTCTCGATAATGCGTCTGCAGTCACATTACTTTTACCTGGCACATATTCGATATCAAAATCGTACTCATCCAAAACCAATCTAAACTTCAATAATCTACTCGAAGGATCCTTTAAATTAAATAAATAAATTAAAGGTTTATGGTCTGTATAGATTTTAAATTTGCGACCATACAAATAAGGACGAAAATGTTTAATACTCCACACTATAGCTAATAATTCTTTTTCTATAGTGGGGTAGTTTCGTTCAGCTTTATTTAAACTTCTACTTGCATAAGCAATTGGCCTTCCGTTCTGATTAGACAATACGGCGCCTAACGCATATCCTGATGCATCTGTTTGTAGGTTGAATATATTGTCACTAGAAAAGCATGGGTATTGCAATACTGGGGCAGATATTAAACGCTGTTTTAATGTATCAAAGCTGACCTGGCAATCTTTATCCCATTTAAATGTTACATTTTTCTTACTCAAATTATTCAAAGGATGAACTATATCAGCAAAGTTTTTAATAAATTTTCTATAGTAGTTGGCAAACGCTACGAAGCGTTTTACCTCATCTGCCGTTTTTGGAATTGGATAATTTTTCATGACACTAATTTTGTCTGGGTCTGGTAAAACACCGTTACCAGAGACTACATGACCGAAATATAACATTTCCTTTTTCATAAATTCACATTTGGATGGGTTCAATTTAAGATTCACTTTCCGTAGTCTTTCAAAAATGTCTATTAAATTTTTTGTATGTTGACTGAGACAATTTCCATACACAATTAAATCATCTTGATAGACGAGGCATTTTTCAAAATTAAGACCTGCCATTGCCATAGTCATCATCCTTGAAAATGAGCTAGGACTAGTTTTAAGCCCCATGGGCATCCTAGTCATTTGATATTGCCCAGAACCAAAGGCAGTATATTTCCTACTATTTGGGTCTAAACCTACATTATAATATGCTTGATGAAGATCCAAGTGTGAGAAGTAGATGCATCCCGATAACGAGTCTATAATTTCTGTAATGTTTGGAAGTGGGAAATTATCATTTTCAATATTATTATTCAGTTTGCGGTAGTCGATAACTAATCTCCACCTCTTTTGTCCATTTGCGTCTAATTTCTTGGGTACCAGCAATATTGGGCTAGACCAATCACTTACGCATGGCTCTATAATGCCGTCAGCTATCATATTTTGAAGTTGTTTATGTACCTCGTCTTTCTGAGAATGTGGTAATCTATATGGTTTAGTAAACACGGGTTCTACATTTGGCTTTACGCGGATAGAATGTTGATAAATATGTGTAGTTGTTAGTTTATCCCCCGGCAAAAAGAATATATCAGCATATTTGGCGCATACTTCTTCAATTGATATCTGCTCTTCTTTATTTAAATGTTTTGTATTTAGCAGTGAAAACATTTGTTTAACGCGCGCGGCATTTTTGTCGCATTTATCAAAACTGCAAATATTGTAATCCGAAGCGCTGTGTATAATCGGGTCTAACTTATCTAAAGTTAACTCATTTTCAGTTGTGTTAAGTATTCGTACTGGTATTTTACCACTAGTGGGTTTTACTAACGTGCTAGCTATAAACACACCTTCGCTACATTGAGTAGCACAAACAACACATTCTTTTTCCATATTTGTTTGTATAAAGTGGATCGTCTCCGATCTGGGTGGTATTATAAACATATCATTTTTTCTGTCTGATATCTTAATTGGCAACTTAATAGGATTACCATATAAAGTTTGCAAAGATAAACTATTATTCTCGTAATCTAATATCGCTTTATGTTTTCGTAAGAAGTCGTCGCCGATGATTCCATGCGCCTTACATGGCAAGGAATTAAAAACAATAAACTTATGCTTAAACGTTGCATCATCTGTTACTAAGTCTAAATAAACGTAACCTAAAGTTTGTACTTTGCCCCCAAGTCCATTAATCTCAATAATCTCATCTTGGAATGGAATATTTTGTTCGACGAGATGTTTATATTTGATGGCTGAAACTGTTGCGCCCGAGTCAAGTAACCATTGGATTGGTCTTCCGTTTACAGAAAGCTCGACGATCGTGTTATTATCACATGACATAATACAATTTTTAGGCACGAAAAAACTGATTTTTGGATTCTTCTTTTTCTGGAGTTTCCTCGGTCATAACTTGCATTGTTTCCGAATTACTTGTCCACTTGTTTCGGTTATTATGAAAAGAAGACCTATCTCGATTCGATCTTCTTGAATCTCGCCATGATCCCCGTGGTGGACGACCACGGCTTACATCCTGGTTACCTCCTCGCATGTGACCCTGGTTTGCGCGTCCTCTGAACGCTCGTCCATGCTGACCTCTATAATTATTATTTGAAACGCGCCTGTAATTATACCGATTTCTTTGATTAAATGCCATAATCTCACCTGATGAAGTCGAAGGCGCCGAAGTTTCCTCATCCACTGCTGCTTGAACTGCGTCTTTGAGGGATTCATAATTCCTGGCTGCTATGATAGTGCTTAATCGACGGTTTCGCAATCCGTCGGCAAACCGTTTGATAGCCTGTTTTTCATTTAGCGGTTTCAATACCTGATAATTATTGGGTTTCCCTTCGGATTGCGCTATCGTCAAATCCACGAACATTTCAGTTATAGCCTTTCCGTACTCGTCAATTGTCATTTGTTTTTGGCAGAAAGAATGTAATTTGCTTTGTATTGCCGTTGCTGACTTTGTTGGCAATAGTTGAACTCTCATATCGTGTAACAGATTCTTAACTGAGTCATAATTTAAAGCTAACTTCAATTTTGCTGCCTGAGATAGTCGACTTTTCATTACAAACGTAATTAATTGTTCTTGCCTTTGACTATCTAAAATAGAACTGTAGTAATCGATCCCATCGATTAACTGCTTAATACTTAACTCGTCATTGGTCATGACAGGCAACAAGTTCAGTGCTATTTTAAGATCAAATTGCGCCATTTTAACTGTTTGCCCTTCGTCTTCACTTAAACTTTCAAAATCTGAGTTACTATAACTACTTTCTTTTTTACATAACTCCTTAATTTCTACGAAAACTTCCTCTATCTTATGACGATACTCCTTTATTAATATTAACTCCTCATTTTTGAATTCTTTTATGTTAGTTTCTATTTCTTTATATATTTTTTTTAAATGAAAATAATAGATTTGTCGATTCTTCCAATTTTCTACTACTAACCTTTGATTCTAATCTCCGCTTAGGTCCTATTTTTATTAAATATGTACGTATTTTACATAACTCATTATATATGTTTTCAATTTCCTTAGCCATAAGACACTATTTTATTCGTTTTGACGTCACTGCACAGTTGTTGTTTTTGTCTTACACAGTCTTTTAACAGTATATTTCTCCTTATTTTCTTCTTGATTATTTTACGTACGTACGTACATAACAAACACTTATTACGCACTTTAAAGCACTCATTAGTTCACTGATTTACACTGGCATTCACTTTCTGCTCGCTGCTTCGCTGCTACTTTCGGAGTGTTTTGGCAGCGACCTCGTCCGGACAATCGCATGCCCCTGAACGCCTGATGGTTGATCTCCTGACGCATCCATTGAGTATGGCACTTTTTATATGCCTTAAATCCCAAGTAGAGAAGCACTGCACCCATGATGCAGATAATTATTGTTGTCATAATTGTCTGGATGCTCATATGTGTTCCAATTTGCTGCAAATCTGCACTATTTCCAGCACCAGCTGCATTTTGAGCCAGAAAAACCTCTTCTTTTGTTTGGTAGGATTGACACATCTTGAATAATTTCGCACCAATTAAAATTGAAGCCAATTGTAACGCGACACGACCATTATGCGCGGCAAGCCCGAAGGCAGGGTCGCCATGTAGGGATAGGTGTGATTGAGTAGACGACTCGATGTGTAATACTCACGTTTATTAACAAATCATTCAATATATAGACTTAAGCTACTTACACATACAGTCATGGGTATGGGACCCACACTACAACTGAACCGAAACCGAAAAAGGAGAATTCGCGGCGAGAACTGAACTCAATTCCGGAAGCAGCGTTTAAAAAATGTTTTGATGAATGGATTATTCGTTGGCGCAAGTGTATCGTTTCTAAAGGAGCATACTTTGAAGGTGATAAAATAAATTTGGATGAATAACAGACATTTTGTGTATTATTGATCTTTTCCCGGTACTTTCTTGACAGAGTAGTATATGGTTCATCTTTATGTTCTAAACGTACTGTCTCATAATCTGACGATTATCTAGAGGGATTCGACTGATCTGACAAAAAAAAATTAGAAAAACGGTTCACCTTAAAGGCCATCCCTGCAACTTCCCGCTAATTCCATTCCTGGGCACTTAAAATTGTACTTATGACATTTTTGAGCTCAAAATATAATTTATGTGATATTTTGAGCTCGCTGAGTTCAAAGAAATAATATTTCTATGCAATTGAGCTCTCTCAGCTCGAAAGTCTGATAGAAGTTTCATAGAACACTATTTTTGGAATTTTCAAACCGTAATAAGTTTTGAATGGATCAACCAATAAATTAATATTACTCATATTAAATATTTATAAACTTTAATTCACACAAATAATATTAAAATAGCAAAAAAAGCCAAAACGTTGGAAACACGTTGTAAACAGTATGTTACGAACGAGTCTTTATGATCAGCTGTGATGGCGTCATGGCAGCAGAAACCAGAGTGGGGACGGAGTGAGAGATATAGAGAAAGAGTGAGAGAGGAATAGAAACGCGGAGAAGGAAATGTAGGCATCACGCAGCTGCATGTATTTAACTTTATCGACGAATTTTTGTTATTTCGGCTTGCGGTAATCGTCAGATTATATATTTTTCATTATTCTTACTTCAAAATAAAAAAAAATTTAGCTACGCTCGAGAATGTCGAGATAACGTTTTTTTTTTACAACTTTGTTGCCCTCCCCTTTCTTTACGTCACTCTCAAATTGTCAGATTAGTGGAATATATACTTTTTAGGATGTAATTAACTAACCCTACCTTAATCTGACGCGCTCGAGAATTTCTGATGGTCAATTTTTTTTTACTAATCTGATTCTGTATCCTTCACGGGCGGCCTTATATATGGGCCTCATGTTTCGTGGAGGTACTTAACCGGGTACAAGGCATCCCCCTGTATATTAATCTGCCGCGCTTTAGTAAATCCCGAAATCCCTTCTTGGGCTCCCCTACTATTAAGTTCAAATGAGTTTTAGTAAGCTGATGCTTTTTGACAGACGGACAGACAGACGGACGGTTGGACCCTTAAAAATGTCCACTGCTGGAGATAGGCCTATCAGTACGTTCTTACTGATAGACATCTTAGTACCAAAATAAAACGAAATATCTCAATTTTCTCTAAGAAAAATCCGCCCAAACATCGGTACTTAAAAAGTAGTACAGCGGGTGAAATTAAGCGGACAAGCAAGGGTCGAATTTTGTCGAGCACACATATACAAGGGTTGGGTCGAAACCCAATTAATTCCTTGGGCACCTCGGGCCCGAACAAGTTTTTACTTGCCCCGGAGCTCTGAACGAAACTCAATCTCCACGATATATCGGTCTAATGACTCAAGTATTTTTGGCTAAAGGACCGGGAAAAGGAGGCTGTTTTTAAAATTGCGCTGTAAGATGTTTTTTTGTGGGTAAAAGGGATTACTTTAAGAAGTTGGGCGGAAATATCTTCGTTTGTGAATCGTACTGGATTTCGGTAATCCGATTCCGTGTTGGTTGCTATGGCAACGACTGTGTTTTGTCGCAGTTTTTTTATGTGAACCTATCTCTATGTGAAAATACTTGCACTATTGAAGACCTTTGCGAGGCCAGCGCTAGGGCTATCGAAGTAGCTGAATACTGGTCCAATTTTATTTTAAAAAGAAAATCATAGACACGACGATGGAGAAGGTGAACCTAGTTGAACATTTGATTTAATAATAATAATAATAAATCATTTTATTTCGGATAACCATGAGATCCATAAATTGTTAGTAACGGGTTTGTATTTAAAAAGTATTATTAGTAACTTAACTAAAGACAAATTAATGAGAAGACCACCCCAGACCAACCCAGACCGGCAACTAGGGCAACAACTAGACATACTAGGGTAAAAGTCTTCTCACAAATTGCCTTATTATGGTGGAGGAAGTATCGGCCGCCACGGCTTTCAAAATGCTGTTATGACTGCCCCGTATTCTGCTCAGGAGCGAGGCCGTTTTCTTGCGGATGATAGCATGAAAACCATCGGCTTAAAAAGCATGAAAAGCATCATGATTTTATTTTGGTGTTATGTTAATACTTTAATTATTCTAATTTAAAACACCAAGATAACTTTTGTGGCTAGATAACTTTTATCTGAAAAATAAAAATTACAGTTTCATGTAACATTCTAGCACAAAAAAAAGAGAATATACCATTGAATAATCTTAAAACATCATATTTTACGACGATAATCAGGGTTAGTGGACAGTTATTTATCAAGATTAAAAACAACAAAAATAAAGACCTAAGTAAGCCGTCGACTGAGAAGTGTAAAGAAGAAACAACACAAAAATGTACGTAATCTCTATGCATACATTCCAGCGAACATTTTGGTGTCAACATACTTTTTTCTGACATCACCTTACATTTCTTTTGTTTCCCAAAAGTTGACAAGTTGAAATTTTAATCCTGCCGTATGGACATAATTAAAATTTCAACCCGTCAGTTGTTGGCGCTTAGGAAAAAGTCGGCGAGATGGGTCCGTGCCCAACGGAGTGTAGTGATATTTTAATTCTAACCCCAAATTGCTCGGCCTATTCGACCTAATTGCCCCGTGTAATTTCACAGCTTTATAAGGGTTAATTTAATTTATCCGACAATACACTGTTGCTATGTCTGCGATGAAAATTTTAAATATTAAACTCGTTTAAGACATGCGATTTAGGATTAGGTTTATTTATATGATAACATTGTTTCAATGTTTAGTTAAAGACCATAAGAACAAACCAACTCAATCTATTACATTATACCTAATTATTAAATCTTTAATACAACAAACAAATAATAAATATAACATAACTTACTTGTATTAATGCAATGGAAACAGCAAACAATAACTAGATTAAGCCTCACTAACACCAGATTTACCAAGAAGCTTTAGTAGTATTTAGCTTGAATAATAATTATTAGCCGTCGTAAATGACTGAATGGGACTGGAAGTCTCCTCCCTTAATGTTAGTTTCTCAAACACACATTTAAGCAACTGATCTTATCCCCATTAGAGTTGTCCTATAGTGTAAGTGATAGTTATTACAAAATTGTTTACCGTTCGTAGCGTCCGCGTAGCTTCCGTAGCTTCTCGTAGCACTTCGCCGGTCTACGCCGCCCGTAGCGTGGTGCTACGATCGAGTTCGTTTAAAACTTAGTGTGCTTTGCTAACTATTTATTAAGTTAGGTTATTTATTGTGCAAGTTCATACATTCAATTTCTAAAATTTACTTCGAATGGAGCGAAATGAACTCTGGGACGTAGTTACATAGCAAGTGAAGTGAAATTTATGATGAATTTGTTAACAAATATTACCTCGAACCAAATGTAGAATATTTTCGTTGAATCAACTAGGCTTTAAATCAAAATCGGTCAATCTACAAACAGTTTATCCAATTCAAAAGCTATTATTGCATTTTATTGATGGTTACCATAAAATTAATCTTTGTTGATTGATGAACGGCCGTCATATGGTCGGTTTAACTGTAACTTTTGTATTTTGTTTTTACTTACCTATCCACGTCTATTAAGTAAACTGATGTTTTTATTTTACAGAAGTAAATAAATATTTACTGGTAAATTGCTGATCTCTAATTAAACTTCTGATTCATGGATTCTAAATATTTATATGAACGTTTTTAAAAACTTTTCATTTAATCAACTCAGCCTATCGTAGTTCACTGAAGGACTTAATAAGCCTCTCCCTGGCTCGCGAAGGAGGTGGCGGGATGGGAGAAAGAATAGTCCTCCCGTCCCAGCCACCGCGGGAAACGCCCCGGGCGTCGGGAGCGACCTGACGACTCCCGGCCACAGTAAGCGCGGGACTGCGGACGGTGAGTAAAGGGTGACTCACCGTCCTATCAGGACCAGGCCCGTGCCGGACGGCGCGTATATCTTCCACGCGCGCCTCAAAGACATGTCAGCATATGATGGGGCCCCTTAGGTCCAAGCCTGCCGGGTAAGCGGGATTGTCCGAAAGGGTTACCGCTACCCCGGAACATAAAGGGCTACGGAAGGAACATGGATGGGTTTTAGTCAGTAAGAGTCTGATACTCCCTTCCGCTCCACCCAGAGCGGGAGCAGTCATTGGATGATTTCCCAGCCTTAAAAAAAGGGTTATCCACAACTTCAAAACACCCTGTCCTCTGCCCTCCGAATCCAGTCTGCCCCACTCACTTAAGGTTAATGTCATCGGTCCGTCTAAAAACTTTTGAATAAGGAAAACAGACCAAATAACATCACGCCTGCAATTTCCGAAGGCTCAGGCAGAGGTGTACCTATAGTAACTCTCATTTCGCCGGGTATGTTTGAGTCCCATGTAATAGTGGGAGCCTTTTGCGAACAACCGGGAACAAATCCAGACTCAGAAATCAGAAATCTGGCCAGGCTAAGTATAGACATGTTTGACGGCCTGTTATCAGAACCTTCCTCTTAAATATGGAAAAACCTGTTTATTGTTTTTTGTACCCATCATTAATAAATAAGTAGAAGTAGTTGTCTATATTTCCTTAGTTACTTAGTATAGGTTAAGATTAAATTAGCATATACGTTCATTTATAAAAAATCCTTAAATAAATGGATAAACAAATCCAGACCGGAGTCTACAGTGGAATTTCAGATGGGAAACCCAATATCACTATGGAACCGAAACTTGCGACCACTAGACCACCCTTTAAATACATTCCAAAGAGTTTTTCAGGAATATTCTATATAGCTATCATTTCTCCTGAATCAACACTACGTTAATTAAAATTAAGTCCAAAAAAATTCAAATCAATAAAAGTAAAATCGAAATATTTCTTGTAAGAGACTCAATTATTTCTTGTTTGCTCCACTCAGCTCACATTTCTCAAGATATAAACATAGGGAATCATGGCTCGAGAAAACCGAGCTGAACTAACTCCAATTTCTTTCAATTACTCTCCGCTCGGGATCACGGTTTACCATGGCAATTCTGGAGAAATCCTCGTTTATTTTATAAAACGTAAATAAAATCCAGTAAATAATGTTGAATTGGTAATAAATTGAAGATAACTTTTCAATAGAGGATTTCGATTTTCCAATTAATATTACGGATTTTGAAAAGTTAAGTTATTCTATTTATATTTATTCATCTGATCAATTTATAACATACAAGTGACTCGCCCAACTTTGTAGGGTTTCACGACTTCACAAAACATAATTTCGATACAAATTTCGTTAGTTTAAGAAAGTTTAGTATTAACGTATAACAAAACTTCTAATTTTCTAAAGTTGGTGAAAACTGCATTAAAATTCGTTGCATAGTTTAGAAGAACAACGCGGTTCAACAGACAGACACGAAAAACTACTTCAGTGTATAATATGTATTGGAACATGGATGTGTTTTACCTTTAAGTCGTAAATATCGAAAATTGCAAATATTTTATACGACTGGAGCCAGTCCATTTTATTGAATTTCTGAATGTTTTTTTTTATTTTAAAATAAATACTGTTGCTAGAAGTTATATTTTAGAGTTTTAAATATGTTTTAAACTCATACAATATGTTTTTTTTTTGACGCTGTTGAATTTGAGTGTTAAGAAGAGCGTGAGAGCGTGTCAGAGTCATGACAGTCAATTTGAAACAAAGTTAGTTTCCACATACAAAAAATTTAAGTCGTTTAATTCAGACATTGACTATTCACATTTTGTTAGTAATACATTATCACAAAACTATTTGAGTCGTTCAAATATCAATTAATAAATACCTTACATTAAAATCGAAATAAAAGATTACATATTATTACCTTAGTCCTTTTTGTCAACAAAATAACATTCCTTGGTCACAAATTATTTATCATGACATGTACATCTTCCATTTTTTTTTCTATTTAAATAATGGTTGTGAACACGCACGTATAAAAAAACAGAGCTATAATAGAGTAAATTACGATGATAATGACTTACACGCTTTCTATGTTAATTGTCGACGATTTTTTTTGTTTTTTGGCTATCTCTTTTGTTTTATTATGTAGGTCTTTCTTTCTTTTTCGGGTGGTTAGGAACTAACCAGGGGGCATAGACAAAGTCACATTTTAATTAACTATAGCCAAATTAGATAAATCCGAAATGTATGGAATTGGCATAAGCTTTCGAAATGTCACATGATCAATCGTTTTCGATCTTTAAGTGCTACACAATGTCAAATGGTGAAACGAAACTCGCTCAATATTCCCATGCAAATGCGTTGAAAATTGGCGTTCTTGATAATCCGAATCGTTGAGATAACGAATTGTTGATCGAACAATTCGGTATCTCAGCGATTCGAATCGACACGGAGCAACTGACACTTGTCTGCCCCCTGGTGTCAAGAGTTTTAATGCTGCCGACTTAGCTTCACACGCGCGCTGTTAAGAAATATCTCTCAGACATTCCGCATTCCGCATTCCCAGACAAGACGGTTTCCTCACAATGTTTTCCTTCACCGATTTTGAAGCGAGTGATAGTTAATTATACGATGACTCCAAAAAATCTGATGTGCTTGCCTTTGATTCGAACTCGAAACCTATGACTTTGTAGTCCGACGGTCATACCACGAGGCTATAACTGGCATTATGTAGGTACTAGGGTCGTACGGTTTAAGTGGGATTACCGCTACCCCGTAACATAAAGGGCTACGGAAGGAACATGGATGGGTTTTAGTCAGTAAGAGTCTGACACTCCTTTCCGCTCCACCCAGAGCGGGAGCAGTCATTGGATGATTTCCCAGCCTTAAAAAAAAAAAAAACGATGTACGGTGTATAGATGAAGTAAGTCAATTTGTATCGTACAGGCAAGAAACTGCGTCGTGCAAATGGGGTTCTAGCTTCGGTATCCGTATACGTTGCGGTGACGCGACGTTAATGACGCGTCATTGCGTTGACAATCACGCCTTCGCGATGCTTTGGGCTAGATTCATAGACCGCTCTTTGATTTTTGTTGCTATTTCTCTCTCGCATGTCATACTAAATTATTTTTTCTGAAACGCTTGCTTAGGTTCTCACGCTCACGGCTTGTTCATACGAATATAAACATTAGACTCATTTGAATAATTATGATTAATATTCGTATAAATAGGTTATTTAGCAAACCAAAGTCAAACTGCGTTCTGCCAATCAGGCAGGCTATTAGGTAGCGTCTACACGGAGCCATCGTGATTTCAATCAACACCAAATGTGTAGACGTCCTTAGCACCGTCAAACAAATGACTTATTATAAAGTTGGGACGCAGAACCTGAAATTATTAACGGTACATTACCCAAGAAAAAATAAAGTTACCGTAACTTAAATCAAAGGAACCTTATTTAGGTACTAATGTTCAGTGAAGTCTTTTTGCGGGAACTAAGCAATTTACTGAAATATCAAAAGGAAAAAACTTCGTATAAAAATGTCTACCTACCTAACAGTATTCCCAATATGAAAATAAAAACATATTTCTCCGCTAAACGCCTAGCTAATATAAAATTAATAACAAAAGATTGCGATAAAGCACAACAATGACTTTAAGTGGTCCAGTAATGGCTTATCAAATCGTTATTACTATCAAGAATAATAACTTCCAGCGATACAGCGCTGTATTATGAAGCAAAGCATATTTTTCATAATTTTATAGCGTACTACATTTTATGCGGTAATTGTTTACAAGACTTCTTGACGATGTTATGGACTTTAGTTGCTCTAGTATCATAACATAATCAGCCTATAATGTTGCCACTGATGGGACTCAGGCCTTCCCTGAGAGCCTATGAGGGAGTGGGCCGTAATCCACCAGTGCGGGTTGATAGATGTCACATGTCCCAGTTTCCTCATGATGTTTTCTTTCACCGTTTTGAAAGCAGTGGTGATGAAATTAAACAAGGTAAATTGGCTGTTTGGCAAGGTAAGTCGACTCGTTCGTGAGTTCGAACTCACGAACTACAACTTGCGAGTGATAGCCTAGTGGTGTGACCGTCGGCCTGCCAAGTCATAGGTCTCGAATTCGAACCCAAGGCACGCACCTCTGATTTTACGGATTCATGTGCGTGTTATATAATTATCACTTGCTTAAAAATCGGTGAAGGAAAACATTGTGAGGAAACCAGCATGTCTGATATTTCTCAACAGCATGTGAAGCTAAGTCAGAGGCCCATGTGCAGCTTAAAAACTCTGACACTAGGTTAGTCACTAACCACATGAAAATAAGAAGACTTGCGAGTAAAATCCGACAACTACCTAACACTGGGCTACTATTGCTCTCTAGTATCATAAAGTGGTGGCAATTCTTTGGTCCTTATAGCAGCTTATTGGATTAAGTCATCGCTTATAATCTTTCTTTGACTAGCTTCTGCACACGACTTCCATCTTTTTAGAAGTCGTCTACAGCTACAATAATGTAGATTTCCATAAGCGGTAGAAATTTTGTAAAGGGATCAGTATTTCCCGAGACTATAGCTTACATACCGGAATCTTCAAAGCACGCTGAGCCATTGGTCCCGGCTATTATTTGTAGATCTTTGACAGTCGTTTTGGGTCGTCAGAAGCCCGAAAGTCTGACAGCCAGTGTATGACTGGCTGTCAGACATTCGGGCTACTAATATCAAGGGGAAGACTATAATTTCAGAATTATTTCCACTAACGAAAACAAACAAAGCACAGCATCACCAACTAGCTCTCTGACTACGTAACAGCGGTATCCGCTTTCAGAAAGACGCGGTTTTGATCCCGTATGGAACGAAGATCTACATGTCCTACTTTTGTTCCGACTCAATGTATGTGCATTCGATTTGTATGTGTAATGCGCCGCTTCGGGTGCTATGATTCGGTGCTTGAAATGCACTGATTAAGTCGTGTTTTATGGATGACTCAGTAATGAGAATGAATTAGAGAATGTTTGTGGTGCGGTTCTGAATTTGAATGTGTGTTTGTTTTTCTTGTGGCGATATTACGGTCGATTATTTAATGGAAATAACAGAAATACAGAAAACAAAGAAAATACGATTGTTTGCGGCAACACGACGCAATTTAAAAAAATAAGTCAAGTCAGTCGACAAATGAGCCGTCGAATGCAATGCAATTTAAAACGACAACTAAGTGAATTTGTTTTAACTTGGGCTAAATGTATTTTTGTTGAGGAGCTCGTGGCTAAGTACTAACAGCCGCACAGGTCGATCCATCAGGTCAAGCTACGCTTGCCGGGGTTGGCCATGGATGGGTGACCATCTTTACATAACGAGACTCCTCCGTGCCTCGGAAAGCAGGTTAAGCTGTTGGTCCCGGCTGTCATTTGTGCATCTTTGACAGTCGTTAGGGGCCCTCAAAAGCCCGAAAATCTGACAGCCAGTCTTACCAAGGCGTATCATCGTATTGCACAGTTACTGGATTGTGGAGGTGCTGGAAGCCGACCCCAACATAGTTGGGAAAAGGCTAGGCAGATGATGATATGTATTTTTTGTTACGTTCCACCAATCTCAAGTCGGCATAATGATTCCATTATTTAATGGAATATATAACGTAAAGCGATTTAATGTTGAAGGTCATGCCCGATCAGCTTCTAGTTTACTGAGCTGAGCTAAATATCGGTATTTTATTTGGACCAACTGCCATCTGACCTCATTCCGAATTTCCGATATCCAAGATCGGTTATGTGACTTTCAGATTTTTACTAACGACGGACAATACTAGAATGGAATGCGTTATTTGTTCCTACAGGTATAAATGAACCTGCAATTTCATTTCCAGTATCGTGCTTTGAAAGCTCAAAATAAAATTGATGTGTAAAGAATGGTCACTGGTCACCAATCGTCAAACTAAACTTACCAAGCGTAGCTTCACCTCACTGATTGAATTTAACCCAACATTAGGAGACAATAAATATTATTATTTAAAACAAGTCAAACCTTAAAATGACCATCGAAATAACTGGAGTAAAAACCTTGAATTAAGATTTTCAAGGACATTTCATGCATACTTTAATACAAGTACCCTTGAGATTCTTTAAGGGGTGAGCGCCAAGCGCCAAGCTAGCCCGCGAAATTCAAATTTTCTTACGTTTTTTACAAATTGTAGGTCAGTGTTAGGTGGTATGTTGATCAAAATATGTTTCGCGGCCGTAGAACGTAGGTATGTATTTTAAGAACTGTAATAATTAAAATCACCAAAACCACCCTTTCATTGTATGTAGTTTTATGACAGTTGCGCGCATAGTCTGTTAAGGCAGCGCGTTCGTCGTTGGCCGAAATGTAAATATAAAAAAAAAAAATAGTTTAATTTTAGGGTATTTATTTTATTTTTAACACATTCTGCACCGGTTTGACGTTATCACGTCAACTTCAGTCGCAGAAAATCAGCGCTGTGGCTCTGTTTCGCATTATGTCGAAGCATTATGCTGAGCAATGGCCATTTTGCGCGGATGTGACCCATATTTTCCAACAAGTTTTTTATTTTTGTTGTTTTTTTATGGCGTCGTGTTTGCCTCAAATACACGTATATTATTCCCTTTTTATTTATAATGACCTGCAAATTGCAATAAACCTATGAAAATTTGAAACCCTAGCGCATCCCCTTTTAATAAAGACTTCCGTGTAAGGTCTAGCGATAAGAAGCTATTTTAATATACTTTATGTTTCTGTCAGTCCTTTTAAACTTCTCGCCCCACTGGGACAGTTTTAAATTGCATTTTTATGCCACACTTTAAATGGGGACACACTTCGCTGTAGGCTGTGGGACTTGCTCGACAAATTGAAATAATATTCAGATAGCAAATTCGTGACAGTTTTATAATATGTGAATGAGGTTTCTTTTTTTTGGTATCAGGAGCTCGTGGCTAAGTAATAACAGCTACACTTACCGGGGTTGATCCGTGGATGGGTGACCATCTTTACATGTCGCGACTTCCTCCGTGCCTCGGAAAACAAGTTAAGCCGTTGGTCCCGGCTGTCATTCGTGGATATTAGAAAGTTGTTACTGGTAGTCTGAAGCTTTAAAGTCTGGCCAAGTCTTGCCAAGGGGTATCGTATTACCCAGTTGCTGATTGGGCTGTGGAGGTCAGATAGGCAGTCGCTCCATGTAAAATACTGGTATTCAGCTGCATCCGGTTAGACTGGAAGCCGATCCTAACATAGTTGGGAAAAGACCAGGCAGATTCATTGATTGGTATCGGTAAGTATTTTATATGAATCGCCCATACCGTGGTAAAAGAATTGGCCAAGCTGTAAGGTGGCAAAACCAGTTTACGCTGGTCTCACATCGTACGGAAATCCTATACAATGCGAGATCTGCTTAAACTGGAAATGTATAGCTTGATGTGTCGCCGTGCGTACGCCCGTCCGCGCGGTCGAGCGGTGCTCATTTCTACCGCAAACTGCTCCTTCTGCATCGTTCTCACATGTATAGTAATAATATTAATGTACCTAACCAATATTTTGTAACCATATTTTGTTTAAAAGAGTGTTCGTGGAGTTTTTTGCCTGTTCTTCTCCAAAAGTACCTACTGGTTTGTAATGGGCAACTAGCTTTATCTTTCTGACTGACCGACCTTTTGACAATTCAAAAGTGCCTGTATTGGTTTATTAGAAATAAATGCTTTGAGTTTGGGTTTGATTTATTTTTTTACTATCAATAGGCTCGCGCTTGACCACTGATAATGTGCTTAATAATACCAGTTAACTATCCCAAATTAAATTATAGCCGGTGCTAAATAATCTCCTAAATTACTTATTCATTGTTAACATTAAATGCGTTTTCCATCATAATAATAGTTGTAAATGTTGTCGTTTATTTGTCTGCCTCATTGTTCTAGTGACTGCAAGCACTACTGCGCATGCGGTCGTGGGTTCGATTCTCAGTTTCAGCAAAGTGTTGTTGGGTTTTCTATCTGGAATTTCGTAGTAGCAGCCCGGAGTCTAGATTTGTGCTCGCTTGATGACAATAGGCTTGACCCTATTACATGAGACTTAAACATAACTGGCAAAACGTAGGTATACTATACGTACACCTCTGCCCAACCTTTCGGGGAAACAAAGCGTGACGTCACGTGTGTGTTTGGGTGCGGGAACAATTAGGTACTAATTGTTTCTGTACCGTTGGTACACAGTTTGTAATTACTTGTAACTATTACCAAATACTTGAAACAATTCACTATCCGTCGGTTATATCGAATACTATTTATATTGTTGAAGCCAATCACTCAGCTACTATCAATCGAGACGTATTTGTTACTGGTACACTACCCATAGATTAAACCAATGCACGTCGGTATGATATGGGAACACGCAATGTCAGTATGAAGAGTAAGACTGTGCTCAGATCTAAGTAAGTGTAACGGGGTGTCCTGCGTCAGCGACGATTATGACGCGATGCGACGCGATGCTACACGCGAAAAATGTCCTGGTCATTACTTCTCGAATCATGGAGAAGTACAGAACGATTTTGCTTTAGTTCGTGGTGTCGCGTTACGTCGCGTCTTGCCGCAGACTGCAATATAGGCCACAAGCAGGGTATGCCGTTGAGTTGATCGCGTTCGCAGCGTCGCGTCGAGTCGTATTCGTCGCTCACACAGGACACCCCGTAAATGGCCGCGCACACAGTGAACAGTCAATTAGTCAAAACTGACGACAGTAGGTAAATTATACTACAAATGCATCAGTTGCTTAGGTATTAAATATGAACAAAATAATAATAGCAGAGTCCTTTTCAACTATACAATCCAAGTATATTCCAAAGATCTATGTCAACTTTCTACCCGGTCGCATTAAAAGTCCAACTCGCTGTTATGAGCAGCTGTATTAGTACGTACCTGATAAGAGCGGGTCGTGCTCTTAATGCATAAATAGAAAAAAATTCTTACCACAGGTCTGTGTAATAGGTGACACCTGCGTAGATATACACAAGGTATGTCAAATTCAAAGCCAAATCATTTACGTATATTTCAAACTAGCTTTTGCCAGCGGCTTCGCCCACGTGTATGTAAAAAGTTATCCCACGAGAACCGTACATTTTTCCAGTATAAAGCTTATATGCTATTCCAGACTATAAGCTATCTTTGTGCCGAGTTTCATTTCATTTCCTTAAGTAGTTTTTGAGATTATTCGTTACAAACATACATACAAATCTTTCCTCTTTATAATATTAGTATAGATAGGCACATGAAAGACGTTTGAGCGGCAAACCATACAAAAAAAAATGTTGATCATAGGTGTCCCTTACAAAAGGTAGTTTCGTATAGAGATGAATCGGCATCAAACTCCACGTAATCTATACGTAGTCCTACCCTATTTGCTAACTCAGGCATATCTGCTCGGGCCTGCGGACGGTGAGTAATGGGTATCATCGTTCGATCAGGACTAGGCCCGTGCCGGATGGTGGCAACGTGTTCCACGCGCGCCTCAAAGAGATGTCAGCAATAAGGACGGGGTCCATTAGGGCCGAAGCCTGCTGGGTAAGCGGGATTGTCAGAAAGGGTTGCCACTGCCCCGGAGCATAAAGGGCTAAGGAAGGAACATGGATGGGTTAGTCTGACACTCCCTTCCGCTCCACCCAGAGCGGGAGAAGTCATGATTGCCCAACCTCAAAAAAAAGGCATATCTGCGGATACGTTTATGATGTTGAACTTATTACCCCGTGTGTGACTTACAAATTATTCGTATAAGAGAATAATTTTCTTTGTGGTGTCAGTTAATTAAAGCGTTCAGCTTATTATTTCTTGCATTTAACTTTTCAATTGTTTATTATTGAGTAAAACTCGAGCAAGTATAGTTCTTGAAATTACTGTGTTTGGAAATACGCTTAGGGTAAACTTTTGTTTGAAATGGAAGTTGTTTTGAATTAGAATAAGCAAATATAAAAGCAATAAATTTTAGGGGTTTGTTTGGGGGTACAGTCATGATTATTAAAGTAAAGGAAACGCTAAAATGGTCGCAAATTTTGGTAGCTTTCATTCATAGAGCTTAGACAGCCGTTATGAGAAGTCAGAAGCCCAAAAGCTTGACCACCAGTCTTACCAAGGGATATCATGTTATCCAGCTACGAAGTTCAGACCGGCGGCCAATCCATTTATAAAACAAATATTCATCTGCATGCAATTAGAGTAGAAGCCGACTCCAACATACATAGTTGGGAAAAGGCTAGGCAGATGGTTTGGTCGCTAATTTCGGTATTCAGATTTGTTCGTAAAGATTTAATTAGGTAGGTAGTTTTACATTAAAAAATGCCAAGAGACATTATGTTTTATGTTTTGTCTATCTATGAACAGACGCCAGCACATCAAGCTATCCCTAACTGTCAAATTTTCCCTATTAAAAATGAACCTTATGCTTTTATAATAAAGTCGAAAATCTATCAAAGAAATTTGACAGATTGGGGTAACTTGATGTGCTGGCCTCTGTACGATACTACTGCTTGAATTTGTTCACAAACTCCTGTACGGCGAACTCAGTGTTATGTCTAAGTTAGTGTTTTGTTATGTATAGGAAGCCTCATAATAGACTTAAACATAACACCGTATGGTTAAGTTATCTAGATACAGGGCAATGTTTGGAGTTAGCTTATCGCAGGCTTCACACTAGTTAACTGTATAGACATACTGTGGAACAACAAATATCGATAACGCCTTCCTTATCTAGCTATGTTTAGTTATTATCTATACTAATATTATAAAGAGGAAAGATTTGATTGTTTGTTTGCATTGAATAAGCTTTGGTTCCGAAACTACCAAAGTGATTTGAAAAATTATTTCATTGTTGGGAAGCAACACTATCCCAGGTGACATGGGCTATAATTATTATATTTTGAAAAAAATTAGGGATCTTTATCTTTATCTTGCGACTTTTTAGTGGCGTTCATCCGGCCACAAATCTGGTGCCCAATAACATTAAGTCCAACCTGGGAATCGAACCTAAGACCTAATGCTCAGCAGTAGCACTTAACCAACTAGATCAACGAGGCTGTTGAAAGCATACTTCACTAATTATATTTGAGTCCATACAAATGTGCTATGTAATATTTATATTAGAACAGATACTTACTCCTCAATTTTCTTTATTTCACCTACCACTGTTTGGCTCCTCATGACGCAAAGGTATAAAACTGGTAGAAGTCTACATCTGTACATTTTTGTATTTATAGTAATAAAAAAATAATTATAGGAGGCGAGCGCATTACCTTCAAACAAGAATAAAACCCAATGTCCACACTGTATGCCACGTTATGCCATTCTAATTTCCTCTCCATAATAAACAGGTCGTATATCATAACAATTATAATACCGTACATGAACCAAAGCATAAAAAATCGCTTGTAAATTTTATTAGCGCACTAAAACAACCAGCTCATAAAAGGTGGGCTTAAAGAAAAAAATACTCTTAGAAAAAAAACTTTATTTACATTTGATACATTTGTTACAAGTGGTTATTTCCTTCTCTAACTCTTTATTTTTATTCTACAAACTACCCTGCGGAGAACGATTCGGTTTATGTGAGCCGTCACGCGATACAACATAGCTTTTTTTGTATGAAAACTTTTATATGGTATTTTTATGGGACTTTTGACTCCGAAGGGTTTGTCCACTCAATTTTTTCATAGTGTGTTATGAGTTCTATGAGCGTTATGCCTTTGCTTGCTTTATGTCCTTTAATGTGGCATTTTTCCTTTTTACGGGTCGTCAGAACTTCAGAAGCCCGAAAATCTGATATGAAGAATACGATACCCCTTGGTAAGACTGGCTGTCTTACCAAGGGGTACCGTATTGCCAAGTTACTGGGTTGTGGAGGTAGGATAGGCAGTCGCTCCATGTAAAATACTGGTATTCAGCTGCATCCGGTTAGACTGGAAGCCGACCCCAACATAGTTGGGAAAAGGCTAGGCAGATGATGAATTTTGTAGAGCAAATTGACAGTAAATTCTAGAGCAAATTAGTAACGTTCTTAAATTATTTCGAAGAACATAATTAGCTATGAAAAAATGTGTTACTCTCATTTAAAAATAAAACGACCCCAGTTCCATCAAAACGTAATTACAACTTACTGCAGATGAAAAGTAAACACGTTCAAAATGTAAGCAGGATTTTCTGATAAAGAAATTTCTCAATAGCAATCCACATTTGGAATTGTGCCCGGTGAATGCTAATATTCTTTATCACAGAGTCCGTATGAAGTGTGAAAACAACATTACGTACATCTGAATTCGAGAGGCTCCAAACTACATGGAAATTTGGGAATTTGGCAGGTCAGTTGCATGTGCTCAAAGCTAGAGCCTGGCGTTGTCTTAACTATGTGTAGTTTTCTAAGTTTCGTTAAGGTAGCCGTTTTGATGCCAAATGGGAGCTAGAACTGCTAGAAGTAGATATTGTTATAGTTGTTTGTATCTGGTAACACTACTTTTTTAATCGACTATTGTAGTAATAAAAACTCCACAGGTCGATTCATCAGGTTAAGCTACGCTTGCCGGGGTTGGTCGTGGATGGGTGACCATCTTTAAATACCGAGACTCCTCCGTGCCTCGGATAGCACGTTAAGCCGTTGGTCCCGGCTGTTATTTGTGCATCTTTGACAGTCGTTACGGGTCGTCAGAAGCCCGAAAATCTGACAGCAAGTCTTATCAAGGGGTATCGTATTACCCAGTTACTGGGTTGTGGAGGTCAGATAGGCAGTCACCTGATGTAAATTCCTGTTTAGGCATCTGGTTAGACTAGAAGCAGACCCCAACATAGTTGAGAAAAGGCTAGGCAGATTGTTTTTTTTTAGTATCGTAATACATTATTATTATAAAGAATAATCAATTGAGTCGCATATGACTCAATTGATTATTCTTTCATCATGACATTTAATGTCAGTGTCTTTGGTAAGTAACCGACATCCGGCCTTCTTGTTCGAGACGCCATGCATTTAACACTTAAGTAAGTAAGTATAGGCCACCTTATTATTTTGGCAACATTTTAGTGTTTTATAAATATTGTGGAAAAGGAAAGAGATACATATGTCTGTTTTTAAATATAATAATATTTGGTTTTTCTAAATAAAGCCCTTTATTTCTGACACTATCGGCGTACAGTATAATATAAATTTAAGTACAACAGCAACTACGGAAGTAACCTCAGTTTTAAAGTATTTAACACTAGCTTCTGCCCGCGACTTCGTCCGCGGAAAATTGCAATATACTGTAACTGTTTCTAGGCAGCGCATGCAAATAATTCTGTGTTCGGAGGTATTTCTTTCCGACTTGCTAGACGAAAATTGCGATAGCTCGGCTAATATGTATGATATGAATATAATTTATAGCCTATAGCACTCAGGAATAATGTAGCTTTCTATCAGTGTTTTTTTTTTTTTAATTGGATTATTAGTTCCGAAGATTACCCCCTACATACAAACTTACAAACTTACAAATTTTACCTCTTTATAATATTATTAGTATTAGTATAGTATAGATAATGTCATTCGCCGGTCTTTGCCGTCGTTACGGGTCGTCAGAAGCCCGAAAGTCTGACAACCAGTCCTACCAAGGGGTATCGTATAACCCAGTAACTGGGTAGTGGAGGTCAGATAGGTAGTCGTTATGTAAAATATTGGTATTCAATACTCAATATCTTTATTGAGTTCTAAAATTTATAAGTTTTACATTCAGCTGCGTCCAGTTAGACTGAAAGTCGACCCCAACATAGTTGGGAAAGGTTACACAGAATGATTGAATACATAACGTTTCAGACTAAAACCACCTGCAAATGCTTATCTAGGCATTCTACCTCCAAACCAAATTAGATTCAAATCCACTCAGACGTTAGCGAGCGATTGAATACCTCACACCTTGCTTAGATAATATATTATATTACTAATGGGTAGGTACAAATCCAACTAAAGCTGGTATATTATTAATATTATTAAGATTTTAATGCAAACTGCACATAAGCGATATGAATTAATACAACTAGAGTACACATCATCAACTTATATTATATGTGCACTCTGGTCACAAGATATGAGGTACTTACTTTTCCTATAAATAGTAGGTACAGAGGAGGAGCTCGTGACTAAATAGTAACAGCCGCACGGGTCAATTCATCAGGTTAAGTTACGCTTGCCGGGGTTGGTCTGTGGATGGGTGACCACCTTAACATACCAAGGCACGTTAAGCCGTTGGTCCGGCTGTCATTTGTGCATCTTTGACAGTCGTTACAGGTTGTCAGAAGCCCGAAAATCTGACAACGAGTCTTACCAAGGGGTATCGTATTACTCAGTTACTGGGTTGTGGAGGTCAGATAGGCAGTCACTCTATGTAAAATACTGGTATTCAGCTGCATCTGGTTAGACTGGAAGCCGACCCTAACATTGTTGAAAAAGGATAGGCAGATTGAGTAGGTACAAATGCCAGCACATAAATCTGTCAAAAATGTTGAAAGATTTTCAACTTAAATACAAAAGGATAAGGTTCATGTTCAATTGGGTACATTTGACGGTTTGGGATAGCTTGATGTTCTGGCGTCTGTACATTATAACTCTGTAAAAAATTAACAACCAGAAACTTTGTCACACAAAGTAAACAAGTGAGCATCAAAATAATTGTATTCCTTGTTCCAATTTTAAATCAAGCACTAAAAATTGAACACATACGAAGCTCTAATAAAACGGTTACATGCAACATAGTATCAGCACAACAATGTTAGTTCTGTAATTGCCTGCCTATTGCCCAAGTGCAGTAAAACTTGCCCGATAAATTCATTGTTCTGATGGTAAGTGTGTATAAACCCATCCAGTTATATCGAATGCTCTCGTAAACCGATCTCTCGGAAAATGTGTGTGGGAGTTTGTATGTTTGTTTGTTTATATTATAGGACGATCGATATACGGTAAAATTGTGTGCTAACAATGACTGAAAAATCGTTGAAAAACATATTATCATAAGACCGTTTATTATTATCGTAGGGAGCTTAGAATGTACTCCTAAACAAATTCGCTTTCAAAGGTTTTTTGGTCCTATTTATACAACAACTTTCAATAGATTTGACATAAGCTTTTCGTTCGACTTTTCCGTATATTTATGTTGTTCATTCAGTCCCATTATTTTTTACTTTGCATTATGGAGGTATGACAATGTATAGTTCACTCGTCCACCATAGAAATGGGAGGATCCTCCGACCTGACGGGTTTTGTGTCTAGTGGGCGACTTACCAACGCTCGGTAAACTCTGCTTGCGCGATGCTGAATTTAGCTTGGCGTCAGTATGATGAGTAGTTCGAATGTGGGGATGTAGAGGTCGCTACACCATTATCTTTATCACTGATATTATTATAATGACACCTTTTCTAGGCCCTGTTGTTGCATCATGTCAATTCGTCCTACACGAGAATAATACTTCTTGCCGTAGTAAAAAGACTGTTCAAGGTGCTTCAGATGAGCTCTTAATAGGTACTGTTACCAGCTCATCTAATTATACCAAACTGTAAAATTTCTCACCATAAAACGTTGATTGTTAAGTTCAAAATCGATTGAGACAATTTGACAGTTTGTGGTAACTTGATGAGCTGGTGACTAAATATAACAACATTTCATGTTTCAATGTGCAATTGAAGAAGTATCTTTATTTCAAGAAATAAGTGATTTCTCTGAAAATTATATACTGTCTATCTACGGACTGATTTTGGCTAAGGGGGGGGGGGGGGGGCGCATGGCTAAATAATAAACCATACGGGTCGACTACGCTTGCCGAGGTTGGTCCGAGGATAGATGACCATCCGATACATATAGACCCTTAAAGCACGTTAAGGTGGTCTCAGCCGTCATTAGTAGATCTTTGACAGTCGTTTCGGGTAGTCAGAATCCTGAAAATCTGACAGCCAGTCTTACCGAGGGTAATACGACACGTATTACCCATTAACCGGGTCGTACTGAACAAATTAACAGCCGATCCATTTAAAAAACCGATGGTTCAGCTGCATTTGGTAAGACTGAAAGCCGACCGCAACAATCTTGGGCAAATGCTACGTAGATAATGAACTACCGAGTGTTCTTACCAAAACAACCAATCTCTTACAAAGCAAAGCAAGATGAAAAAGCTAGTTAATACAGAAAGTACTAAATAAAACCATAAAAAATCCATCAGATACCGCTCTTGGTCTCATTTACGACGTCGAGTTTTGACACTAAAATTTTTTCTTCCTTTTTATACCCAGATTTGCCATCGCGGGCCTTTCATGGAAGATTTGACAATGCAAATGATCCTCTTTACTTGATAACATCTTTCTGTCAGCATTATCTGGACAAATGATAGTTTAAATAACTAATTGAAAAAAAATTAATGCTACGTCAATAGGACGCAGTATCAAAAGTATTTTTATATCATTAGTAAGAGTCTGACAGTCCCTTCTGCTCCACCCAGAGCGGGAGAAATCATTGGATGATTTCCCAGCCTCAAAAAAAAAGCACTATCTGGATACATTTTAATGATAGTTTAAATAACGATTGTTTTTTTTTTAATGTTATGTCAATAGGACGTTTGTGTTAATAGTATTATAATAAATAATTATATTTCTACATATTTGAGACTTCTCAATATGAAATATTAAGCTGAACCAATTAATTAAATGCATTAATAAATTACGTTTTGACTATTGCCCAATTTTTTTTTTTGAGGATGGGTAATCATCGAATGACAGTGGGGCCCGCTCTGGGTGGAGCGGAAGGGAGTGTCAGACTCTTATGCCCATATTACAGAACCTCACTCAATGCTCAAGCATTGCTTAAGTCTTGATTAAAGCCATTTGATTGGTTAAAACTAGTTTTAAGTAATGCTTGGGTCTTGAGTGAGGTTCTGTAATACTGGCCTTACTGACTAAAACCCATCCATGTTCCTTCCTTAGCCCTTCATGTTCCGGGGTAGCGGTAACCCTTACGGACAATCCCGCTTACCCGGACTATAGCCTCATAAAGTATTTATTTATTTCCGATGCAAGGAAAAAACTATAGTTTTTGGAATCTTCTATGTTGTTGTTTAACACGTTGAACGCCAACGCGGTCACCGTGTGTCCGACAAACAATAGTTTTTCTATTGTGTCTGCTGCGTGGCAGTTAATGCCTTAAAAAAGAAACCATGACTAACTGATTTATCCACCGACAGCTCAAACCACAGAACGGATTGGGCTGATATTAAACTCACAGGTTATTATAACGTAGGCATCCGCAAAGAACAGATTTTTGAAAATTTCATCCCTAAAGGGATGTAACGGAGGTTCAAAATTGGTATGAAATGCATTTTTAATGCATTTAATAAGTTCTTATAGCTTAGTTGGCTTCGGCTTAGATACACAACAGAAAATGAATTCTTGTCATTGTTTACATGATGCATTTTTTAAGGATTTGTTTTGTTAGAAAGTCCAAAGTCGACCTCAGTAAGGCGTCCCATACATTTGTTTAGGTATGATTTAACACGGCCGGGCAGCCATATCGAATAATATTAATTTGGGAAAAGGCTCTCGTCGATTTGAGAAAACCCGAATAAGTGTGTAACACCCCTAAAACATACCTACCTTATTTCACCATGCATGTGAACATAGCTTTATTTTATTTCAGAAATTGTAAAAGCTTATACCTACGAGAACGTGACGTCATCAACTTGTCGATCATATTATGTCTTAAACATGAAAGATGAATTGATGTTAAGATGTTCACTGCTAAGTAAAATTCTCAATTTACTCAAATTAAAACTATTTTCAGAAATTTTTAACGTTCTCATTTAGCGGGTGTATCAAAGAGTTTGTGCAGGAGCCCAACCTCTTGGTTACGATATGATGTTGACGAAAAACACGAAGTAGTACTCAAAAATGAGTACTAGGAACAGGTTTCACGTCAATTTTCGTCAAAAGAAAATATAAGATCATAAAAGTAATGAAATCACACTAATATTATAAAGGCGAAAGTTTGTATGTTTGTCCGTCCTTCACGCTCAAACGGCCGAACGGATCTGGATGAAATTGGGCACAGAGGTAGTTTATAACCTGCACTTATAAGACTTTTATCCTAGTAGTACGTCCACTTGGGATAATTTCCGGGCAGAAGCTAGTAAGATCATAAAAGTAATGAAAAACTGAATAAACGAAATCGCGTTGCAGCCTCATCATTTCGGTCTAACATAGCATTATTTAAATAAATAAATAAACCCTCAGTTGCTCAGAGTAGCATCTGATTCGCTATTCTCTTACGAGTATATCATAACCAGGTCAGAACTATAATAAATTTTCCCCTGCATTATTAGAGCCAATCTTCCAAGAAATGAGGTACTAGATGAGTACAGGAATTTTTGTACTCTATTCTTGAGTAAATAATGCAAAATATAATTCAGACTGTGCAGCTTTGTTGGAATTTCCAATGTAGATCGTAGCGGAAGATCTACAATCATCTACATTTATAAACGTTCTAGTCTCGGTTTGTTGTTTATTCAGGACTTGTCTGAAAACTTCATATTATGGCGTGATGAATATGTGTATCATGAAGTGAATAATAAATTATGAAAAAAATAAAAGTATGTTTGTCATAAATGAGAGTACTTATTGACAAGAATTTAGTTTAGACACCAGTACATCAAGCTAACCCAAACTGTCAAATATTCCCAATTGAGCATGAATCTTATCCTATTGAAATAATGTTGAAAATCGATTAAAGAAATATGACAGATTGGGTAGCTTGATGTGTTGGCCTCTGTTCGTGGCTTAAGGTAGCAACTGAAAGTGATACTCAAATTCCGAGGCTTATTTGTATTTTGGGAATCAGTCCTCAAACTTGGAGCATTACCTACAGAAAGGTCGAGTAAACGTGAAAGTCGTGACTTAATTTATCGTTATCCTGTGTCCAATGTAATAACATTGTCAGTGGGATTGTCCGAAAGGGTTACCGCTACCCCGGAACATAAAGGGCTAAGGAAGGAACCTGGATGGGTTGTAGTAAGTACGAGTCTGACACTCTGACATTTCAAAAGCTTATGAAATAGCAATCAAATAATACAATTCCATACATTTCGGATTTTATCTAATTTTGGTATCGTTAATAAAAATGTGACTTTGTCTAGGCCTCCTGCTGTCTGGAAAACTGTTTTGTAAGGGACACTAGGAAATTAATCTATAATACCATTACAGTATGGGTTTGAATTGGCAAAGACGGACCAACCGCGGCAAGCATCTAATTAATCATGTGAGAATTGAATGTTTCAATTTAAAAATCATTCGAAATTACTTTGCGCGTTCGTGTTAGGGCGCTCTGTTTGGATGAAACACTTTTCTCATTGCAAATTTTCTAGAAATATTGGATTTACCTACTATACGGGTAACCTGTTCTTTACTGGCGTTGCTCAACGGAATACGTCAAGAAGTTATAATTAGTGTGTTCGCTGATTGAAACTTAATGAATTTATAAGTACTCTAGGGGTGATTAAAATTCTCGGCACCAGTAAATGAGGTTCCTTGATTTGGTTCTGGTCATGTATTGTATAGTACAGTCTCCAGTATAAATATCTTAGAGTTACGCAAAATTTAAGAGCTTTGAGGAAAGAAATTTTTCATTATAGTACAGTTTCTATAATACTATGTACGTTACACCAAAACTATATTATTATATTTTACGCAAGTGATGGTGGTGGACTTAAAGAGTATTCTTTTAATATAACTTCACTATGGGAAAGAGATGAAGCTACGTCCTGAAAGCTCATTCCTATTCTCACACAGGATTAATGTAGTGCTTCAGATCCCGGGCGGTAATCCATGTCGAGATCTTGAGGAAGATTGTCCTCATATTATATGAACATAGACTTTCCAAAAGAAAAACAGAAACAAACGCCATTAATCATTCGAATGAATTATTTTTGAAGAATTTTCAAGTATCTCTTAACAAAGTTGTATTTTCCAAGTGTTCTTTTAATTGCATTTTTATTACAGTTTCTTTCTTGCATTTCTTACTTCACAAATGTGAAATGTTTTCTAGCGAGAGCTGTAATTACAACAAAAACTACATCATAAGAGGATGTTCCATCATTTTTAGTTTTTTACCTTTATTTGCTCTGAATGGTATCTTTTTCCATGTTCTTTGCAGATTTCTAACTCATCTATAACTAATCTTCCTACCGTATTGGGCTGTGCTGGGGCATCTGCAGGGCCTGTAGTCGCGGTAAACCTCAAATGGCGAAAATATTTCAATCATAATTGGAGTTATAATTATATTCTATTCCGTTTGAGGTTGAAAAACAAGGGCCATTGGCTCTGAGTGTCCATTTGGTTTTTCAAGACATCGTCAAACATTTGGTTGTTTTACGTTACTAGACGTAGCTGACCAATTTTTTGGTCAAAGAATCATGCTGTCAGCCTTTTGAAACCGAAACGCTGCAAACATTAGCTCTTGAATTTAAACAATGTAAATAAAAAATGCAATTTTTCAACTGAAAATGCACAATGCAATGGCTTTGAGTTGCACCGTTTTCAGGAACAGCAATTCGTTTCACACTGAATTGAGTCGCGATTTAGCTGCGCTACGAATTTCTGTGGCACTACTACTGGTGAAGTGTTGTTAAAGAACTCATAGTTGTTTTAGAATAAGCAAATATACGCTTCGGGCACCTGGAAGTTGTTAGCAGCAGCCCGGAGTATGGGTTATGCCCAGAAGATAGCAATAGGTATGCCCTATATATTTCACACAGTACACACTTAAACATAACTGGCGAAGTGTGGGTATACCTACTACAGGTCCAACTCTGTCTTACCCTTCTAGGAAAAAATGCGTGATGTTATGTTTATGTCAACTCTATTGCTTCAATATTAAGATCATATATATACATGTTTAGTTTTATGTCTACTATGAAAAGAATGATTTTACGAAATCTTGATTTTGTGAAATCAGTATTTGATTGTTATCGTTAAGCCTTTGGTCCCGGCTGTCATTTGTACATCTTTGGCAGTCGTTACGGGTCGTCAGAAACCGGAAAATCTGACAGCCAGACTTATCAAGGGTTTGTCGTGTTACCCAGTTGCTTGGTTGTAGAGGTTAGATAGGCGGTCGCTCATGTACAATACAGGTATTCAGCTGCATCGGGTTAGACTGGAAACCGGCTCCAACATAGTTAGGAATAGGCTAGGCAGATAATTTTTTTTTTCTGATAATCTTTCTATGTGAAAAAAATATTAATTAACTAGCTTCTGCCCGCGGCTTCGCTCGCGTGGAGGTCGGAAATTATCCCACAGGAATGTTCTACCGGGATAAAAAATATCCTATGTGTTAATCCAGGATATAAACCATCTCTGTGTCAAATTTCATCCAAATCTATACAGTAGTTTTTACGTGAAAGAGTAACAAACATCCATACATCCATACTTACAAACTTTCGCCTTTATAATAGTAGTAGGATATTAATAATTATTATTAAGGATTATTTACAAAGTTTAATAAAGTTAACCATACTTGTACCAACGCAATACGACATAACGCCTGTAATCCCAGAATGGTTAGGGAGAGGTGACGCTGTAGTGGACCCACATTTCTTCAACAACAACAATACACAACAAACAAGTCCTTAGAAAACAACAAAACAGGCATTATAAAATCTATTACATACAACAAATAGTAGGGTCCATATTTTCGCTCCCAAGAACTGGGCTCGAGTGGTGCAGTCCACACATCACGCGACACAAACACTGTGTAAGCTCAACGAGTAGGCAAGCTTGCCATCGACGCTTTTTGTGCAAGTATTTATAAAGTGTTTTACACTTTGCATGGGAATAATGCATATTACGTCGCGTCTGGTATAAAGGAAGAGACATCAACGTGTCTGGGAAAAGACATAGCTGTATAGTCATGTCTTTTCCCATGGTATTACAGTATTGTAGCAGTAATAAACTAGTAGTGTGATCGATGGACTGCCAAGTCACAGGTCTGACGTTCGAACCCAAGACACGCACTTCTAATTTAAGGATTAATGGGCGTACTGTATTATCACATGCCTAAAAATCGGTGAAGGAAAACATTGTGCGGAAACCAGCATGCCTGAGAGAGTTTTCTGAACAGTATGTGAAGTTAAGTCAGAGGCGGGCAGAATAAAAACTCTGACACCAGGTAAATTAAACAATCGACGATCTTGCAAGAGGTTCTATTATGATAAGGATCCTACAAGAACGTATAACAAAAAGCGATCGAAAACGCATTATAAATATATTATGATATTTAACTGTTATGCATGCCACGGACTCACTACGACTTTTATAAACATCCCCAACCCCTAATCTTTTGTAATAAAAAAGCTATTTCTCCGACATTTACTAACAAAACCCATATTAACATAAAAATTGTTATGTCCTATCGTGATATTTATTTAAACACCATTATATCGGACATCGGTATAGATGCACTGCGCACTGACCAGAAGCCTGCATTAGGCATCGTAAATATAAATTTATGGCCAGCAATAACTGGTGACCAAAAGGTTGGTAAAACCGTGTGTATTAGAAGGGTTCCGTAACGATAATATATAGGTAGCTGGAAAAGCGTATAAATTATATTTAGCTTTACGCCTTTTTTTTGAATGGGTAAAAAATTCATGTGCCGTCGATAATGTGATCGTCTTATGTTTTTTTTGTTTTGTTCAGTTATAGATATTATTGATTTATTGTTAAGTGTGTAGTAATGCTATAAAAGGTCAATACTGGGGGTCATTATAAAAAAGAAATGTTCTTAATAAAGCTCTTGTGAGAAACAAATAGGTAAAGGGTGTAATGGAAGATAATTATGACGTGGGTTAAAACCAGTCATTTATTATTTATTTTTTTGAATTACAAAATTCATAGCTCTTTAACAATTATACTCAAAATAAATGAACAACTGTTACTAGCCAATTACTCAATACTGCGGATTACAGTTACGGCTGTTACGGCCATGTGTTTAGTAAATTAAATTACCAAAAATAAAATTACTTAATTTTTTTGAAACAAACCCTCAGGTATGAGGTCAGTAAGAGTCTGACACTCCCTTCCGCTTCACCCAGAGCGGGAGTAGTCATTTGATGATTTCCGACCACAAAAAAACCCTCAGGTTCCTAGATTTTTCGTTTCATAGTTCTCAGTTTTTAATTAATCTGTCTTTTTATTCTTCGGCTGATCGTTGTCAGTAAAAATTACAATAAAATCGAGTGAAACAATCGTATACCACTTCTCCTTCAACTATGATGAAAACGGACGATAAAAACACGCGAGCATTTGTACTCAAGTACATAATAATATATGGCCGAGAAATATACAGCCTATAAGCTGCTTATCGTTCGCCACAAGTGATGTAACAAAGTTGTGGCTGCACAGAGTAGTATTGTTATTTACCTTTGACTTCATCGATATAATATTATGATATTTTAAATATTTTTTATTCGAACCCAAGTTATGGGAAAAAGGTTAGTAAGTAATACTTATGGAATTTACCATTAGTGTCACAAAAAAAAATTAAGAAATTTATTTAATAATATCCATTTAAAATTGTCTAAGGGGGCTCCGCAAGTTGGTTTCCTCGTACGCCTTCCAAAGCGCCGGGATCCTAGAGTCCCGAGATATGCTATAGACAATATTCAAAATACTAATAATAGCTTATTCCATAAAAAGTAATACAGTCTGTTACAAAGTAGGATGATGACGAGGAGGTAACAATACAATTGTACGTACAGATGTCCTAGCAAGGTTACTTTGTAGTCTGTATTAAAGACAATCAATAATTTATTACTTACAGATTACTATAGCTATTGTGATCTCTTTAGTGGTCAGAGGGCAGACTTTCCATCCGTCAAATAAAACAAAAGGAAAATATTATTCACTGAATGATTCATAATTTTATTCGAAAAAACAGGCGTTTGACTCACCTCTCAAAACAAAAAAAATCGCGCCGTCCACCACAATTTAGACCGAAGTGTAATGTCACATACATATGTATGCAAAACATTTCCATACAAGCCTAAAAACAAAAACTACAACCACACAGCATTCATACAACGTGAAATTCTATTTACAAGCGTTACATTGCTCGTTTATTTCGTATTCGATTGCGAGGTTCGGTCTGAGCGCGCGTTGAACCCTAAAACCTATGCATTTGTGAGCACAATGTGTAAACGTTTTTACTCTTTTATCTTGCATAAATAAAGTTGCGGGTTTTTGTTCATGTTTTCTAATAGAGGTGATTATTTAGTGGGTGCACACTGACAATATTTTTACATGAAATAATAGGTACCTGCTGGGATATTTATGATGGGACTTTCCAGTTGTAGTAATTAGCCACAGGCGATTGTTTTACAGAATTATAGCTGTTTTATTGAGATTTTTTGTTTGATTTGTAAACATAGCGATTAATGTTTTTTTTGTATTCTCTAGAAAGAAACCGCCTTGTTTGTTCAAGGTGTTTTCACTATAGACCGACCTCTTAACTAAGACAGTTCCTGAGGTAGCTGCTCGGTGCGGGAGGTGTGACTGTTGTCACAAGTTGACGAATTAGTGTGCTTTCGCGTCGCGTCACCGTCCTATATCAACCATAATAAACTTAAGAGTCCAACAATAACACTCGAAGATTAAAATAATGTCGCTAATCATTACTTATCCAGAAACTGACTACAAGCTACCTATTTCGAAGTTAACTCGAATGCAGAAAGTCAAATAATTTATTTCAAATAGGCAAGTGTAAGGCACTTTTGATCACCCCTCCCGTGCTCGCAGTTACCTCAAGATGGGTCTCAGTTAGGTGGTCAGACTATACGAATGGTGCGTGTGAGAGACTGAGATGACAGTACCTCCTTTCAGGGAAAAGCAGGTGTCATTTCTTTCATCTCAGCTCTGTTGATCAGACGCAGGGTGCATCTTAATTAGTCGCATGATGCAATCAAATTATTCTAGGGCGCATACATAAGATAGAAGACAACAATTTCCTCTAAAGTGTGAGTTTAAAAAAATATCTAGATCGACATCCCAGAGTGTAAAAAATACTCGAACATAGCTAATGCAAATCAGCCTTTTTCCTGAAATTGGGATCCTTTAAATAATTTTATTATTTAATCTACAAGGTAGGTACTGTAGAGCCTAGATAAGATACTGAGATCTCCGTCATCTCAGCTCTGTTGATCACACGCATGGTGCATCTAAATTAGTCGCATGATGCAAGAAATTAGTCCAAGGCGCAAATAGAAGACAACAATTTCCTCTGAAGTGTGAGTTTAAAATAATACCTAGATTGACATCCCAGAGTGTAAAAAATACTCGAACATAGGTTCTCTAATGCAAATCAGCCTTTTTCCTGAAATTGGGATCCTTAAAATAACTTTAATATTTTGCGCAGCCCCAACAAACGCTGCACAAACGCTGCATCCAAAAGCATTTCTCGAACCGGATTCAACTACGAGTAGAGCAGATACGTCATAACATTTTTCATATTTTAATGTTTGTAACATCAACATTGTTTTACGAGGAATGCTGTATTTTCAGTGTTTCTCTTGAAAACGTTAGTCCAACGCCATTTGTTCGCTAAAATAGGAAGTAAACTTGTTTTCTTCCTTCTTTTGAGTTCGTCCGTGGAACTTTTCTTTTACTTTTAAAGCGATGCATCAAGAACTTGTGCTGTTTGCGGCGAAACTGCCTAATCGTGTCGTGAATCTTTTAGTTTATACCTTGGACTTCATGACCCGGAAAGTCTGTTGCTAATTACGGTTTAAGGGAAATTGTAGTGACTGATGTTTCATTGGTTTTAATTAACCGACTATAGTAAAGACAAAAAAGGAGGTTTATTCATTTGTAAAGTGTTGCTACTAACATAGGTTTTAAGTTATTTGTAGTAACACTAACACGCGATTTTTATATTATCTATTTATAATAGGTCTTCTTCTTTTCGCCTAGTTAGTGACCAACCTGGTCTTAGAGTTTTATGCAGCCCATGGGCCTCTAACTTAGCTTCACATGCTGTTGAGAAATATCTCTCAGACATACTGGTTTCCTCACGATGTTTTCCTTCACCGATGTAAAGCAAGTGATAATTTACAATACGCACATGAATCCCTAAAATCAGAAGTTCTTGGATTCGAACTCCTATGACTTGGCAGTCCGACGGTCACACCACTAGGCTATCACTGCCAATGTTTACTATAGGTAAAACAAATTTATTTAAACGACTCCCAAATGACATTTTATGTCTGTAAATTGGTTTCAAAAACACTTTTTTTTTTCAATTTCACGTCGGTATTAAATTAAATTTTAGAACGGATGCGGTCTGTGTTGCCTACATGACTCTGTGAAGGAAGACCAAAGCAAAGTCAGAGGTCACAGTCTATTTTTAAGTCCATTCAGAATCTTGGTCACACCACGCAGGTTTATGTCCGAGGATTACGGCCCACTCACTCTCACAGAGATGAGGCCTATGCCTCAGCAGGGGCAATATTATATGATTATTATGCTTGAGGCTAAGATCATGAACGTGACACGATGACGTGGAAGTTTAGGCAATGGAAGGCATAGCAGTCGTGGCATGGAAGTTTATAATACACCGTTTTTTTAATTTATACCGATAATGTTTTTGTTTTTCTATTTCTAAACTAATAGTTTATTGTTTGATTATTTCCAATGAACGTATTACATGATTACTCTGTTATTTTTAAGCTCCTAGGTAGGTATTGTAGAACCTAAATGCAACCTTATGATGTAGCAGGCTGGTAAGAAAATAATTCTACCCGGAGGTTTTTCCTTACCATATTCCAGCTTACAAATTATTTAGAATTAGTTTAAATATACGGGTTGAAAATGATTAGTTAAAAAATAACTAACAACGTTTTCGAGATTTCAAAATAATTAGAATAGATTTTGTAAAAGAAAATACTAGGACTTGGTTGCTAGGCGCGATCATAGTGCACATTAAAACGTAAACATTGAGAATTGGACTCGAGCACAAAGGGTTCCGTACCATTATCTATAAAAACGGCAAAAAAATCACGTTTGTTGTGTGTGCAGCTCCTTAAATATTGTTTGATATTTATTTATTTTTAAAGTGAAAATATAACTAAATATTATGTGAATATTTCAAGCGTCAAATTGTCGCCGTTATCAATATTGAGCAAAAAAATTACATTTGTTTTATGGGAGCCCCCTTTTTTTTTTTTACTTTTTATTGTTATAGCGGCAACAGAAATACATCGGCGGTGAAAATTTTCAACTGTCTAACTTACACGGTTCATAAGATACAGCCTGGTGACAGACTAACAGACAGACTGCCGGACGGAAAGCAGAGTCTTAGTAATAGGGTCCCGTTTTACCCTTTGGGTACGGAAAAAAAAGGCTTGCTTAAAAGGTTGGTTGTTCATTTCATCTGCCCCTCTTGTCACAGTACGAACAATATCTCCGTGACAGCTGTGCTATGAAATAAGTCATGTTGTTCAACAAAATGTAGGCCAGATCATCTGCTGCGCAAACAGTTTTCTAGGTCAGATTGTAGGCGCATTGCGCTGAACCAGGAGCTGGAAATACGCCTGTTAGCTGTTATAGATTGAATTTCTGACGCTGTCATTACCACAACTACCATGTTCGCAAATAATAATAATAATATCCTTGGACATTTCACACAACGCCATATAGTCCCAAGCTAAGCTTGTGTTATGGTAACGAGATGGCTGATAAAATACTTATATACTTTTTTCTTTTTGAAAATACATACATATTATAGATAGAAAAACACCCAGACTCGGAACAAACAATTGCAGGTCATACAAATATTTGTTCCGTGAGGGAATCGAACCCGCAACATGCTGCGCAGCAGTCAATCGCTCAACCACTGCGCCAACCGTGTCGTCAAAATGACAAGTGGTAAAAAGAATCGCCTCAGGGATTCTTAATTAACATGGATGGATTTTAGTCAGTGAGAGTCTGAAACTCCTTTCCGCTTGACCCAGAGCGGGAGGAGTCATTTGATGATTTTCCTTGTGGAAAATCAACAAAAAAAGGGATTCTTATTTAATTGTAACACACTAATATTATAAAGGCGAAAGTATGTGAGTGTGTGTGAGTTTGTAAGTTTGTCCGTCTTTCACGCAAAAACGGCTGAACGGATCTGGATGAAATTTCGCACAGAGGTAGTTTAAGACCTGGATAAAGACAGAGGATTTATCCCGGTAGTACACAGCAGCTAGTTTTTTATAAAGCAATAATTTCTAGTCAAAGACTGCCACGTTGTTCTTGTGGTCCCAAGTAACAATGCGTATTTTTGATATCCAGGATGGTCAAATTGATATTGCGTTTTCTCAGCAGAAATTTTTCGTAGCAACCTGGAGTCTTTGTGCTCTGCCCAACCCGTCGGAGAAATACAGGAGTAGTGATTTGTACGTCTGGTCTAAAGAATACTAGTGAATAGAGTTTTATTGAAGGACACTCTCGCACTTTGTCCTTCAACAAAACTTGCCCATTCTTATAGAGAAGACTTTTACGATAGTGACCGCAATATCCAGTCACTTAACCCTAGATGTCTTCCCTAAACTAAAATAACTTCAAATTTCCACCAATCTAGTGACATTCTTACTTTTTGTAGGATTAACAGGAAACATAAAGTGGTTCCAAGCGATATAAGGAAAATCATATCTGAAGTTACATTTCATAATCACATCATAACTGGTTTCCAAAACTTAACAAATAAAGCTCTAAAGACAATGCTACATCATTAAACTAATTATAAACACAACTACACAAATGAAACCAAGTTAATAGAAAACGTCTCAATGTCTTAAGCGCCCGTCAGGAACTTAACATGTCTGCGGTCACCCTGAGGCGTTGGGGCTCATGTAGGACTAACGTATTCAAAACGAGCCGGTGCCTGTAAACATACGAGCCGTTGTAACGCTATACTGAGCATGTTGGGGCGATCCGTTTTTGTTTGTATTTGAGAGGAGCTAAGATTATTAGGGGTATGTGCAAACTGGGAGACGTTTTATTATTTACTAACACAGCTAAATAGTCTTTTGCCTTCTTGGGCAATCAGTGTCTCAATAATGCGTTAGAAGGTGGCGTCGATGACACGCAGAGTGGGAGGAAGCACCAACCGTACCCTGAGGGTGTACGCAGAAAGGCTGGAAGGGCCTACCATGGAAATCGTGAAAAAAAATCAGCTGTACCCTACATTTCGACGAGTCACGTGACCAAAAATGTAAGGAACATCTGTTTTTTTGCGATTTCGGATTTAGTCCCACAGTAAAAGTTGTTCAGTTTGGTGGACTGTAGCATATGCTTTTGTATGTATATACCCTTTCGGTTACACTCTGTATAAAATCTGTTAGACTAAACAAAATTAAAGCATGTAATATACTGTGGCATGTATAAATACATACAAAAATCATGTATGCAATGGCATTTTATTATTTATACAGTTCGCCAAACCAAACCTACCTATTAACCCAACCCTACATTCAAACACTAACTCCCAGCGGATTAAGGAAATATACCTTCCATTTGTCACTCAAGAAAGGGCTTTGAAAGGGCCCCATTGTTTGGAAGACACTTACACACAAATCAGTGGATAATAACTCTTGCCACATCCGTCCTGTTGGCTCAATTAAACTATTCAAGTATTGTGATACGTTGGTCGGAAGGATTTCTTAACTGTTTGGGCTACTTTGTTGTTTGCGCGGGTTATAATAAAGGCCGGTCATAAAGACTTGATTTATAATGTCACTGTTGGGTTATGGAGACGCTTCTATTATGTGGTTGAAGTGTAAGTTTGGGATTGGAGAGGATAATTGTTGTAAGGAAGATGTCTGTCGAATGTGATTTTGATTATATAATCTCTTCCTAACGTTCAATGAAGCTGAAATTAATGTGCATGTGTTCAGTTGTGCGCTGTATTTTAATTATCTATACTAATGTTTTAAAGCTGAAGAGTTTGTTTGTTAGAACGCGCTAATCTCTAGAACTACTGGTCCGAATTGAAACATAATTTTTGTGTTGGATAGTCCATTTATCGAGAAAGGCTATAGGCTATGTAACATCACGCTACGACCTTTAGGAGCCGAGCAGCAGGTGTAACCACGCGGGAGCAGCTATAAATCATAAAGTTTATTATAAATAGTGTGACTGTAACAAAGATAAATCATTAACCAGATAATCATTATCAAAACAGCTTATATTTTGTGCATGCTACTGACCACTTTTGATTTAATCATTTTTTATTTTGGTAAAACAATTTCCTCGAGGAGCTGTTGAGTCACACCTGTCCGCAAGAGCCTTAAGCCGCTGACAACTGACAGGCCGCGCCAGGCATTGCTAAGCCTTACGTGTTCCATGCGCGCTTCAAAGAGATGTCAGCACCAGTGAAAAGGCCCGTTAATGCCGAAGCCTGCCAGGTCAGCGGGATTATCCGAAAGGGTTACCGATGCCCCGGAACAAAAAGGGCTAAGAAAGCAACATGGATGGGTGTTAGTCAGTAAGAGTCTGACACTACATTCCGCTCCACCCAGAGCGGGAGTAGTCATTTGATGATTTACCAAATCAAAAAAAAATGCATTAATAATAATAATATCATTTATACGCCATACGTTCATTGTAACGCCTACCGAGGTTTGTCGCGGCCTATTACAGCTCGTGCTGAGCCTTCCAACAAAAAGCCACCGGAGGCCTTATCGAATGCGATGGTTCCCACGGCTTGTCGGCCCACTTTCTCACTGGCCAGATCGTACCAAGCCAGGTGGTGGGACCGTGGCCTAAAATATGCCTCTCATCATTCTTAACAGATCCTGGTGCATACTCTGAATAACGAAACTAAAGCTCCATTTTAAACATCTCTGTTTCTTAACTTCTTCAAACTTTACTAACAAACATCATACACTACAAATTCAACTACAAAAATGTGTGTAACTGTAGTTAATGTGAAAACTAAAACAATGAATAGTCATAAACTTATTCAGCTAAGTTCCGCAGCTCGCGAACTTCTTATGCATTAACAATCTGACAGGGCTGCCAGAGATATTGTTTTAAATTATGATTAATATTTAAACATACTTTTAAAGGACAAAACAGCAAAGATGGCTATAGGTCAGTAGGGAAGCGGGATTGTCCGAAAGGGTTACCGCTACCCCGGAACATGAAGGGCTAAGGAAGGAACGTGGATGGGTTTTAGCCTTCCGCTCCACCCAGAGTGGGAGAAGTAGTTGGATGATTTTCCAGCCTTAAAAAAAAGGTCAGTAGGGAACGGATAGAAACTATTTTTCAATTCAAAAAAATTTGCACACTTTAAAAATGTTACTGAATTTTGTTTTCATTTGTTAATAATACGCGGTAGAATCGGTCTTGACGGGACATAAGTAACATGAAAGTCTGACAATCAATCTTATCAAAGGGTGTTGTATTACCTGGGTTGTACAGACGCCAGCAGATCAAGCTATCCCAAACTGTCAAAACTTCCCTATTGAAAATGAACCTTATGATTTTGTAATAAAGTTGAAAAACTATCAAAGAAATTTGACAAATTTGGGTAAGTTGATGTGCTGGCCTCTGTACAATACAGTTATCGTTGCATCCATTTAGACTGGAAGCCGACCCCAAGCAGAAGATCGTCATGGTAGAATTGGCTAGAAAAAGCTTCTCCTTTTACTTTTTTTTAGTATGTATGATAGAACTTGGCTTAAAAGTGGAAAGATTATTAAAGGTCGAAAAATAGTATTAGCTTAAACTTTATACACCCTCAGTCAGATTGAAAAAACAAGCATTATTGATTTTTTTCTTTAGCAACTTTTTTTTTATCTATCGCAGGAATGATCAAACAAACAAGCGTTGGTTTTTTTTGTTAATTTTATTGATTTTACCCTCACGTTTGTCAAAAGTACCTATACCATACCTTAGTTGTAATCTATTGAAAATGTTGTAGGTGGGTAGTGTATTTGTGTATTTTTGAAATTGTTGTAGGTAGTGTATTTGTTAAGTTTATTGTTAAGTTATTTTTAATATAGTACTGTTTCTTTTCCCTTATGTTACTAAATAAAATCAACACGAAGGGCTCTTAACCTCGACATTTACAAAACCTTCCGAGTCTGCCGTGTTTACCATGAAACAAGAACAAACTTCCCCTAATAGCAAAAAAATATATCATGAAAGCCACTACTAAAAGTCGAATAATATGAGATTTTAAATTGAAACCTGCTTTAATATTGACATGAGTGGCGATACGTTGACTGCACTTGGTCAACAGCCCTCGTTAAGAGTTGGAAGCGGCAATGAAATAAATTATTAATTTATATTTTATTTTTGCAGCCAAATGTATCGTATGCATGTTTTTTCGTATCTATTTTTAAAAGCTGACTGAGTAATGAGAGACGTAGATTCAGTTCTGAAATTGGGTAGTCAATAACGTTACTTTTTATGAAAACGCGAAATTTGTATGATATATTAAAATGTGACGTCACAGATTTTCGGAATCAAATGGAATACTTACCTATTAACATTAAATCCAATTTTACATTTATATCTTCGCATAATATTTAATTTCTGTACGGTGATGGATGTTTTAAAGACGAGCGGTCTTTTTTCTATGTGATTTAATTTTTTATTTTTGACCATGACAAATAGCCAATAATGGAGTACTTTAAAAAGTACTATTTAAAATAACTATAAAAAAGGGAGTCCACAGAGGCTGGTTTTAAAAAACATTTAATGACAATTAAACCACCCACAGTTACGTTTAAATTGTCAAGGATAAAAGATAAAATTCCCATTAACTTACTATTAGTCATGAATATCCATAGCGGTCTATTTTTAAAATTGGAATAACTAACAAACCAAACTAATATGACTTTAACAGACACCTACCCGCAACTAAATATCTAACCGCATTTTAGTTTTTAATTAAACTTAAACTCACTAAGGAGTTCGTAATACAAACCTTGTTTTTAATTAATATTATATTAAAATAATATTGGTACCGAAGCCTAGAGGTGACCCTAATCTCCAAACAATTGTTTGCAACTACTGATCAAACATAAAACTTTACCGGTTTGTTTAAGTTTCAAACCACATTTTAACTATGATATCGTAAACTAGAGTGATCAAAGTAACTATGTTCGTATACGTTCATGTAGTTTCCGGTGTATAGCCAAAATTGGACTTGGATTTCGGGAATAATATTAGGTAATTATATGTTTATGGTGTTACTAAACGAAAGGAAATTTACACAATATAGGATAAGATAGAAAAAGGAGAATGGCCACCTTCAGTGGGTTGAGGAAAATGAATAATTATGATTAATATCTAGTTCATTTGTAAAAAACTTATGGCTGAGATTTTTTTATTTAATAAATGCCCATATAGCATGTCACAACAAGCGAGTGCATGTAAAGAATTGAAGTAAAAAAACGGACCCATATTTCGCAATAGAATCTGCAACTGGACGTCCATCGTCTGAAATTGTTGAGTCGGTTGTCTGCGGGCGCCTTAAGATTATTAATTCCACTAGGTAATTAGGCTCATGCCTTATGCTTATGCCTGTTGGAATTAATAATCTTAAGGCGCCCGCAGACAACCGACTCAACAATTTCAGGCGACTGACGGTTGATAGTCAAAAATTTAATTTGACTCGTGGGGGACCACTCTCTTAAAGGTGTATTCTCAACATGCCTCTCTGTCCACTGCTGAACATAAGTTTAGCAGTAGACAGCAGTTATAGGTTGCTGTTTCGGCAGCAGACTATGCAACGTCACGCATAAAGTTGTTTAGACACGGACAAAGTTGTTTACCTCATCAAAAACTCATCAGGGCACGAATGATTAAATCCATAGGCAGGAGACAGGCAATTATAAATAGCTCCGAGAAATTGAGTCCAAACTAACAACCGGTCAAACTCGCCTTGAACAAAATCAAGTAAATTGGTCTGCTTCAAGCGAATGCAACGTTGCATCGATCAGGGTACCTAAACGGTGCACCCACACACGAATAGCAACCTTTAGTAATGAAAAATAAAGTTGATTTTTCCATGGGTGATCTCGCGAAAATTCTGGTGAAATTTTCGTTGTGCAAGTACTTTGAATCTTTGGATACTTTATGTACGTACACAGAATAATGTAGTGTATAATGTAAGCGGTAACTCAGTGCTTGTTCTTAAATGAATTTTACAACGATGGATTTTCCGGGCGATGTCCCGCGGTGTTTGTCGTTTGAACTTTTTGATGAACAGCGATTCGGACGTGGTTCATAACGGTACGAACCAATTTTAAGTTTCACGATTTAAGTTTGTGCGAGGAATACGTGTTTATCTTGCACATTCGAATTGCGATCTGCGTAAGTTCCCCTTGCCTTGAGAAGGCAGTTTGAGTAACATTTTAATCATCTTTCTGAATTTACAGTAATGTATGCTGAGTTCAGAGATTTCAATACTTTTTATAAAGAGACTTTTTTTTATTTTTCTTAAAATTAACTGGTCTAGAAAAAAATTACAACTACTTCAAACAACCAATCTGCCCAACCATATTGTGAGCGGCTTCTAGTGTAACCGGATGCAGCTGAATACCTGTAGTTGACTTGGAGCGACTGCCTATGACCTCCGCAACCCAGTCACTAACTGGGTAGTACGAAACCCCTTGGTAAGACTGGCTGTCAGACTTTCAGATTCTGACTACCTGTAACGACTGTCAAAGATCCACGAATGACAGCCGGGACCAACGGCTTAACGTGCTTTCCAAGGTACGGAGGAGTCTGGCAATCCGAAGATGGTCACCCATCCGCAGACCAACCCCGGCAAGCGTAGCTTAACCCGATGGATCGATCCGTGCGGCTGTAAATACTTGGCCACGAGCTCCTCAACTACTTCAAACAAGACCTTTAAATCACCAAAGCTAGGATAAGTAAAAATTCAGCAAAAAAAAAACGTAAAACGCTTGTTTAAAAAGCACCGATGCAGCGATGATGCGACGATAATTATGATAGGCACAAAACGAAACAAATGAAGAAATGTGTGCTTTCGAAATTTCCCAAACGAAGCGAAAACATGGAAAATGTTGAATAAAAACCGACTTCCAAAACAAACACTACAAAGTGAAAAATAATTTTGATTTCGGAAGTCGGTGTCTTCGGTTTTGTATTTTCATTTTTTGCCACCGACTTCCGAAATCAAAATTATTTTTCACTTTGTAGTGTTTGTTTTGGAAGTCGGTTTTATTTTTTGTAAAAAAGTTTTTATTTTTTACTTTTTAGTTGTGGTACCAACACAATACCCCCCCCCCCATTTTAATACCACTACCTGGTATGAAAATTACAGTGACAGGAAGTTATTAGAACATCGTCCACATATATTAAGTAGGATTTTTTTTAGATTTTTGTTGATTTTTCAAAAACCGCTTATCCGATTTCGATAAAAATTTTATGGGACCATTTGGGAAGTATACCCTTTCCATCAAAAAAAGAATTTTTCAAATCGGTTGGCAAGCACCGAAGTTATGCGCGAACAAACATAAAAAAAAACAATACAAACATCCGAATTGAGAACCTCCTCCTTTTTGAAGTCGGTTAAAAAATAAAAGAAAATCGGATGGTCCTAACTAGTTACGGGCTCTCCAAATTAGAACGACTCGACTACTCGAGCCAGCTTTGGACATCGATAGGAGAGCCTGCGAGTAACATGTGCGACAGTTTGCCCACAAAATTGTGTAAAATAATAAAAAGACTGAAGTTTGTTTCAGAACAGTGAAAACCGAAATGCTTCCTTTTGTGTTACAGCCAATGAAACCATCATCAATATTTGTATTGTGTTTTTTATTGTTTATTTTTCAAAAAAACTTTAATTAATTAATTTTGGTCTGTCTGTTTGCCCCTGCTAATCTCCGAAACTGCTGGACCGATTTTTATAAGACTTTCACTAGCACATAGCTGATGTTATAAAGAGTGACTTGGGCATTTTTATTTTAGAAAGAGAATTGGGGTCGCAGGTAAAGTTTAGTCATTAATAGCTGCCATAAATTAATGAATAATTATGAATGAATTTTTTGACGCCCTATGAGCTTTCCCCCTTTTTTACCACTTGTACATAATAAATATATTTTTAACTTTTAGGTTGTATATTTTAAGATTTGCGCTTAAGTGGTATCGTTAGTGTGAATAAAATATAAATGAAGTCACATGACCAATTCAACGCATTTAAATTAATTCGACATTTCCAAAAACAGCATCAGTAAGCTTCACAAATTGTTAAACCTCAGTCCAATGATTATGTTCGTTAAAACTACTATGTACTGCCAAATTAAAACGTCAACGAAGTGGAATCAAAATAATTAATACCAACATGCGACCGAAAAACTCTATTTTAATTAAGGTAACATAACATGACACATGTCAATGCAAATTTTCTGAATAATTTAATCAAAATTTAAATTCTACTGTCGATTATTAGGTGTTAAAGCGTCGATAGAGCGAGGAATTAATCAGTATGTAATTATGGTATGATTTTAAATGTTTATAGTGGTTTTGGGGTTGAAGTTATTAATTTTAGTGGTGAACGCTGTGTTTTAGGGCTTAATTTTGCTTAAGTGGATGTTGCGGTTTATTTTATGATTGTTACGAATTAAGTTGTCTTTAATTATTATTGTAGGGACGCTGGTGGTTGATGATCAAAAATTTAATTTTGACTCGTGGGGGACCACTCGCTTAAAGGTATATTCTCAACATTTCTAACAAGTAACTACGACTAAACTATTGACTTAGTAGCAAGCACAAGTGATGCAAAGAAATATTAAAGCAAGCGCTTGAAATAGAGTGTATGATCGACTAATTTCGAATTGGTCGAAAAAAAATCTTGACGGTGACTGCTCATAAAGAAATTAAGATTAATCAATATAATTAATAAAAATAAGAGCTCCCTTAATTATTACGCTTTCGGTGATTGATAATAGTATTATCAGCAGATGCAAGATTTTTAGGTAATTACCTAATTACAGATAACAGGCGCTCTGATAATAATATCAACAAAGTGGTCAAAGTGACCACTAAGTTAATTATAATAATTATGATTGGGATGTGGTTAGCGATAATAATCATTCGATTTGTCGATGTGGCAAAATCATGGATCATAAATATTAAATCGTCTGACGTGTTTTTGAGTAGAGATTGGAAATCAGTTAACGTGAAAACGACCTAGAGAAGTAGAGAATGACTAGGTGAAGTCACGATTTTTGCATTGTGGCTGGTAGCAGCTATTCCAGAGTACCTGAGGGCCCTACCCGTCACCATTGTAGCGCCACGTTGCATAGCGTGCAATTAGAGAGGGATTTGTTTAGCAGTGAACTGTTAGGGAATGATGAAAAAATAGTCAATAAATAGTTAATGACCAATGTTATCCATAGTATTTACAAAAAAAAATATCTATATAAGTAGTTTATCAGCCATCTCGTTACCATAACACAAGCATTAGGTTGCTTAGCTTGGGACGATATGGCGTTGTGTGAAATGTCCAAGAATATTATTATTATTATTATAGTGGTTTATTGTTCGTCCGCTGTGCCTTAATACTATCCTCGTTTGTGTTATTTACATACTTGAGGGAATGGGCCAGGATGGCCCGCACAATTCGAATCTGCTTCCATTGTATATCGATCAATATGATTCGCGACCCTCTGGGCTGCTACTGAGAAATTCCTAACGAAAAAACCCAAGTAACACTGCCCGACCTGAGAATCGAACCCAATTCTCATACCTAAAAGTCTTTACCCTTACCTTAAAGTCTCCATAAAATATAACGAATACTGACATTCAAATTACAGACGATCCCTTATAATTACTTATACCATTACCGCAACGTATTAGTTGTCAATAAACTTGTGTCTACTGCGGTATCTGTTGCGAACAGCTAAAACCACAGACCTTCGTTATCTATCCAGAACATAACGCTGTTACCATGCGGTGTCACTTCCTCTATGTATGTTCATAGTTATATTAGTTGGGGTTGGTTTATGGTCCGGAATTAATACTGCCCATACCCCAAGCCCAAATAAAAAAATGGCTGCGTTAGAAAACCGACTAAACACACCAAACGGAATGGAGAAACAGCGTAACGACAAACAAAAAGTACAGTTCCGGGAGCATCAAAAAGTCTTGCCCGCAGCATTACCAGACTGAAACGGGACTAAATTCGCAAGATTATAGGTGTCTTAACCGGCCATTGTCCCCTAAAAAGCACCTATTTACAATAGGTGTAACAGAAAGCCCTCTGTGCAGATGATGCATGGAGGCAGAAGGAACGCGACAGCACGTCCTTATAGAGTGCAGAAGTGTGTACGGGCACGAACTCTTCAATCACCGGTATAAAACAAAAAGAAAGAAAGATTCCACACACGTACAATAGCCCAATAGAGAGGCTAAGTGTGGAAACAGGCCAGTCAACCTAAACCTCAACCAAGTTAGTCGGAAACGCCAGGGTAGCCCGTAATTCAAATTTTCTTATGATTTACAGAAAATTTTCATACAACCTGACACTGATGTCAGATGGTATATTGATTAAAATATGATTCACGGCAGTAGCAACTACGTATCATACTACGTATCATACGTACGTATTATGTTTCCTATACATTTTATAACTGTGGCAAATTTCAGCCCAATACGTTCAGTAGTAAAAGCGATATGTTTATAAATCAGTCAGTCAGTCTCGGTTTCCTTTGATATACCTATATACAGTAGATTTATAACATTGAACAAACAGAAAATCCCAATGAAACTTATTTCTCAAACTCGGCCGGGAATAACTGAAAGTAGGATTATCTTAGACTTAATCTTGCAAGAGCTCCGAGGAAGAGGATCATATTTTTTAAAGTCAACAATTTTGATAAACTCACTTCTTTTATTTGCAAGTGTTCGTTTCTTGTGAACTACCTCGGGACCTCGAGTTCACTTGTTTTTAAAATGATAGTATTTTGTTTTTCCACAGTCTTCTATATTGTTCGAGAATTTGTAGCATGTGTAGAATATTTTGTCCCGGGATGCTGTGAGGTGTGGTTTTCTTGTGTAATATTTTGACTTCCAAACGTAGTAAAAGTTTTTGAGCAGTACTAGTGGCCCATTGGTAACAGCCCTGAGGTACGTATTGCAAGTAAGCGCTTTGACCTGTGTAAAAAATTTCATCACTGCTCTTAAAGCGGTGAAGGAAAACATCGTGAGGAAACCGGCATGTCCTAGAACCATAAATTCGAAGACATGTGACAAAAATGAACCTTATACATTTGTGATAAAGTTGAAAATCGATCATAGAAATTTGACAGATTGGGGTAACTTGAAGTGCAGGCCTATGTACGTACCATCTTACACCACACTTCGCCAATTATGCTTAAGTCCAATGTCTAATAGTGGGCTATCCTATTGCCATCAACCGGGCCTAAGTCCAGACGAAGGGCTGCTACTGAGATTTCCCAATCAAGAAACTACTTTTTTGCGACTTATTTGATATTTTCTGTGGACCTTGCCTTAAATGAAAGGTTACAGTTATTTTAGTACAAAATGTACTAAGAAATTATAACAATTTTACTGTTGATTAACACAAAAGTTATGAGAAACGGAACACATAAATGATCTGGATAAAAATTAGCTGTGCACTTAAATTACGCTTTTTTGTCTTAAATTAAAACGGGTAGTTCATTTACAAACAATGTATTTTGTGGGCTCTTTAGTTAGTTATAATAATAATAATAATAATATCCTTGGACATTTCACACAACGCCATATCGTCCCATGCTAAGCAACCTAATGCTTGTGTTATGGTAACGAGATGGCTGATAAACTACTTATATACATTTTTTTTTGTAAATACATACATATTATATATAGATAGAAAAACACCCAGACTCGTAACAAATACTTGCAGGTCGTACAAATATTTGTTCCGTGCGGGAATCGAACCCGCGACATAGTGCGCAGCAGTCAATCGCTCAACCACTGCGCCAACCGTGTCGTCGTAGTTATTAAAACGAAAACAAAGGCTCTTCTCACATGAATGGATAATATAACTACCCGACTTCAGTGACTCAAAAACGAGGGTTATGACTTTAACGTTATGTATAGGGTGTAATTTAAATAATGCACAACCTCTTAAGGTGTCACTGTTCTCATCATTTTGAATAATTTTTATTACGGGAGCAGACCTGAAATCGCGAAAAAAAATCTGCTTTACCCTACACCTATATTCGCATAACTCGTCTAAATGTAAGGAATAGTTGATTTTTTTTTCGCGATGTCAGGTTTGGTCTCATAGTAAAAGTTGTTCATAATGATGAGTACAATCATGAACCTTTAAGAAGTTGTGCGTTATTTAAGGAACGCCTTATAATTATATGGTTTGGTTTGTTATGAATATTTGGTTCTAAGACATCCTAGAAACAAAAATTCATATCACAGACATCTACACACCCGCACTGGGTCCGCGAGGTGGATTACGACCAAGTCCGTCTCAACGAGAGAAGGTGTGTATGCCAGTAATGGGAACATTACAGGGTGATTATGTATATGGGTATGTATGTATGTTTATCTGTTCCTGCAATTACTTCTAAACTACTTATCACAATTTGATTTTAGCTGTTGGAATATTTTATTTTTTAGAGTAGATGGCATAATATCACAGTATCTATTTTTTTAACTTACTTTTTGATACTCCTCTCCAGATTTTATTATACTACTCCACAAAGTGTAATCAATGTCTGTGCAAAAGTATTGACACTTACAAAAATATCTCTTTCATACTCGGCAGAAAAAAAAAACCATTGAAGGAAAAACAGAGACAAACAAACATTCACAATATAAATAAATCAATCACGAAAATCCACCTGACCACAAAATTTGAATAAGGAAGAAGACTGACGAAAAAAAATAAAATTTTCACTTAATTTTATTAAAGCCTCCTTATCCGCTTTACTTTTATGGCAGCATAAAAATTGCTATAAATTATACTTTGAAGAAAATTGCTATTTCTATCTTTTTCTATCAAAATTTTTGTATTCCGGGTGTTCTGTTCTTACTTAAAGCTGATATTAGACGTTTCACTGTAGTGCATGGTTCAGTGAGGTGAGTGTACAAAATATAAGAAAATAATATTTATTATAATTTAATTCCATTTTATGTTATTAATTTTTATTTTAAGTAGGTATGGAGAAATGTTAAACTTTATTCTTGTTGATGTCCTTTACAAAATTTGTTCCAATTTTTACCTTACATAAGATAATAACTTTGTTAGTTTAGGTGTCAACTTTATTGCATGCTCTGGTCTCCAGTAAGTGAAGGAGTACACCTACCTAATGTTTTTCTTTTTTTTTAAAGCTGGGATATTATCCAATGACTGCTCCCGCTCTGGGTGGAGCGGAAGGGAGTGTCAGACTCTTACTGACTAAAACCCATCCATGTTCCTTCCGTAGCCCTTTATGTTCCGGGGTAGCGGTAACCCTTTCGGACAATCCCGCTTACCCGGCAGGCTTGATGTTGCCTTTTGTCCTGTATTGTGTAGGTTGGGTACATCTTTTGTTGGAGATCCTAAATAAATAAATGTTAATTTTTGTTTTATGCCACGTTCACACTATACCGACAAAAATCCGAATAAACTTTTAGGTGTTGCTTACATCTAAATTTTGGTCATTTGGTAGGTGAGTAAAATATACCGAGTACCCATCATCGTTGAATCACTATTGAATGTTTTTTTTCTGTTATGGTTTATTTTGTGTTCAATCGTCTCGCTTTGAGTGGAAGACAAAACTTAACAGATAGTGAAGTGTCTGTTAGCTCCTTAAGAGGTGCTGTTAATGAGTACTTAGGATGTGGTCTGGCGTGGCCAGTGTTCCCCGAGACGATGGTACCCTAGAGGCACATTGCCCTATATAGAGCTTGTTCTCACGACCGACATGATGCATATTCATAAGCAAGGAAGCCACTAACTTGTGAGTTCAATGGACTGCGGTTCGCCCGTAAAATGAAGTAAATGGTCAGCCAATTAGTTTATGAGCTTTTAGAGGGACCTATGACCAATGCAGATGGATATATCGACATAAAGTAGATACCTGTTAAAACCTCTTCTGTCTAATTTGTCGTCAAAAACATGTTTGTTTCTAGAGTCAGACATGATATACAAATTCTAGAATTCATGACATACATAACAACAAATATGAGAAACTTTATCATTTATTTAGATAAGTATTTGTGCCAAGTTTCAAGTTTATTAACTCTTAGAATAAGAATTATGATACAAATTTCCAAAAATCCTTCCGTAGTTGGTGCCTACATTGTATAAGGTAACTATGTATGTGTAAAATTTCAGGTTTCTAGGTCCAGCGGTTTGGGTTGTGCGTTGATATATAACCCAGTCAGTTAGTCAGTTTACAATTTTATGTATGAAGAAGATAAATATATCTTACGAAAATAAAAAAATCAAATTATAAAAAATTTCTGAGAAATATATATTTATAGAAAAATATAAATTTATATTCTGTATTCCATCGCTTTTGATTGACATTACTTAAATGATCCTCGTCTTAGAATAGGACTTTGCCATTTTCTCGTTCGTGTGGGAAGAAGCATTGAGAAGCTTAGAATTGTATCCCGTTGTATACCTAACTTTGAAACTTGATTACTTAGTGTATTTTTGTTGAAAGTTTTGCCAAAAGGTCACCTAAAATTAAATGTATAAAAGTATTTTAGAACACTGGATTGGTAGAAGAGTTTTTCGTAAAATTGTTTATCTAGGGACCTACCTACACACTACATACTAATATATATGCTATTGTTATTCTATATTTGACCACCTTTCGAGTTCGAATGGTGCATTTTATATAATGCCTAATGCTGTCGCCATATTGTCGCGATAAGGCGAACTACACTTCGCGCGCTCTCTCTCGCATCCCGCATGACGTCACGCTGAGAAACAAAGAACGCACAATGTGTAATTCCTTTTAACATGACAATGTAGCCGTAGCATAATATGAGTTGTGGGCGCAACAGTATAGTAACAATATTGACTGTCTACAGCATTTGTTTTTTGTTTCATTTTTTTTCCATATTTTTTTAGTATGCTGCTAAAGAGTTACAATTAAAAACCATAATACACATCTAAATAAGCCCATATGAACCTAAACGGCTTAATTAGAACGAATTATAATAACAATGATAGGAAAATTAAATGCAGGCGGGCCGTATTAATATGACCTAGAATTGTAAGGAGCGGGGCCGTAAACCGCAGCGCACACTGCGATCCTGTGAGAATATCGGAATAAAAGTATTCTATGTATATACTAATCCGGATTAGAACAATCCGTTTACCCATGATTTCAATTTCATCCGAATTCATTCAGCTGTGTAACAATTAACAAACGCACTTTTACATCTATACTAATATTATAAAGAGGAAAGATTTGATTTTTTGTTTGTTTGTTTGAAATGAATAGGCTCTGAAACTACTGGACCGATTTAAAAAATTCTTTTCACCGTTGGAAAGCTTAGTTTTCTAGGTGTAACATAGGCTACTTTTTATCCCGGGAAAAATAACGGGTCCCACGGGAAAGACCACGGGAGCGAAGCCGCGGGCAAAGTGCTTGTTTACAATATTACAAGCTGCTGCCAGCGGCTTCACCCGCGTAGATGTTGGGTCCCAAGGGAAAGTACTACTGGGATAAAAAAGTATCCTATGTGTTAATCCAGGTCATAAACTGTGTCAAATTTCATCCATATCCGAACAGCAGTTTGAGCGTGAAGGACGGATAAACATACAAACTCACACACACACGCTCACTCACAAACTTTTGCCTATACAATATTAGTATGATTATACTTAGAATTTAACAGAAACAGACATTTTTGAGGGATGCAATCGTTGTTTCAGCCATCTGAAGTAACAATTACATCCCTCTGTGCATAATGTCTGTATCCATGTCTGGTGTTGACCATTCAGAAGAATGGTAAATAACATAAAATACATCAAATGCGAAATAAACAAGCAGCTCGTACATCTGTACATATTTATGCAATAACTTCCCAAAGACAAAAAATACCCAACCGGTATATGAGAATTCTCCTCGCATTAAAAGTTATGCTGCCCACTTATTTATGAAGTAGGTAGTAAAAAAGTATAAGAATACCACACCACCAAATTTCTTTGCTTTACTTTATTTATAAATTAATAGTATGCTCCAACGCCACCCCAACACACGGGAATCACCTCAGACAGGTGAACTATACGGCATTCCGTTCCGACTCACTGGAACCTCCACTGGCCCTGGCATGCATCTCAAGATGTTTCGACTATGCCTTCTGTCTTATTCCATTCTCAGGTTCCGGCGCACTGTAATCTTCACGAGCCCTGAAAAACATCTGTGGAGGTATCGACTCGGTCTTCTATCGATTTCCAGTCTCCAGAGAAATATGGTGGCTTCTACCGCGCTGCATAATAATAGATGTTACAATATTTCTAGCAAAATGATTCTAATGTTAAGTAGGAAAGGAAATAAGCGGGATTGTCCAAAAGGGCTACCGCTGCCCCGGAACATAAAGGGCTCAGGAAGTAACATGGATGTGTTTTAGTCAGTAAGAGTCTGACACTCCCTTCCGCTTCATCCCGAGCGGGATGAAGCGGAAGGGATTCATTTGATGATTTCCCACCATCAAAAACAAAAGTAGGAAAGTTAAAAAAAGAGGAAAGACAATACGTTTATTTGCGGCTAACATGACGCAAAGAATGAGAGAAGAAAAAACAAAAGAACAAGTTGGAGGATAATATGCATCACATCCCCGCAAAATGGTAATCGTTCAGCAAAATGAACTAACACTCACACACAATGTTAGACCATCAGCGGGATTGTCCGAAAGGGTTACTGCTACGCCAAAACATAAACAGCTAAGGAACGAACATTGATGGGTTTTAGTCAGTAAGAGTCTGCCACTCCCTTCCGCTCCACCCAGAGCGGGAGGTGTCTTTACGCCTACAGATAGGATTGGGTCACTCTCGCTCAAGATAGAGAAGAGTGGACAGGAGAAAGAGAAGGCTATAAATTAAATAACGGCGACACGGTTGGCGCAGTGCTTGAGCGATTGACTGCTGCGCAGCATGTCGGGTGTTCGATTCCCGCATGGAACAAATATTTGTACGACCTGCAAGTATTGGTTTCGGGTCTGGGTGTTTTCTATCTATAATATGTATGTATTTACGTGTCGTTACCATAACACAAGCATTAGGTTGCTTAGCTTGGGAGTATATCGCGCTGTGTGAAAAGTCCAAGGATATTATTATTATTATTATTAAATAATCCGCACAAAACGGTTATCGCTCAGCATAATAACGAATGAACCAGAGTGTCAATATCAATCAAAAGATGATTGCAAACGTACAATGTTATGTTGTGCTATGACAACCTCTATTCGCATCGCTCTATTTGATTTTAGAAAACAATGTATTGGTATTGTGTTGTAGGTATTTTAATTTTGTAATGCTTCAAGTGTTTGCGGCACTGCGGTAGTTTGAAACAATAGTAGCGTGGCTTTTATTGTTTCAGTAGCTGGTCTAAATTACTCGATATTGGTTGCAATGTTTTTTTATTTGCTTAAATAAAAACCAGACCTTTACATACCAACGGGATGGTCCGAAAGAGTTACCGCTACCCCAAAATATATAAGTCTAAGGAAGGAACATGGATGGGTTTCAGAAAGGTTTTGATACTCTCTTCCGCTCCACCCAGAGATGGAGGGGACATTTGATCAACCTTAAAAAAAGAACCTTTACATAAAGAAAGTTTCTACGTTTCAGTACAAGGTAAGCCTAACACAAGCGACATATTTTGATATAATGAATTGTTTCCGGCGTTGAAACGTGACGTGAAAAACGTGTTCGCTGTCCGCAAGGAACTGCTTATAATTGTGACACGGTTAATAGTAGCTAACAATATATTATTATATTATTACTATGCTGCCGAAGCTTTACCCGCGTGCTGCCAAATATGTACATTTATACATATAAATAAAATTGGAGCGTCTGTTTGTTATATTGAAATAACCGTTTTTTACTACTTGTATATGAATATACGGTACATATACCAGAATAACATTTTTTTAAATTTTTGTCTGGTTGTTCCGGTTAATCTCTGAATTGCTGGACCGATTTTGACGGGACGTTAATTGGCAGGTAGCTGATGTAATAAGGAGTAACTTAGGCGTTTATTTTAGGAAAAATCTTTTATTTTTGAAAATTACTGTTAGGCGGAACGTAATTATATTAAATAAAAATTTGCTTATAACATTAGCTATCGATCAGTGAAAGTCTCGTCAAAATCGGTTCAGCCGTTTGGGTCAGAAGCTGGAACAAACAGACAGGCAGTTCTTAAAATCTTTATTTGTTATTAGTATACCTCCTGGATAATTACATATCTTTGCCAATGTAAGACAATATAAAATTAATACTGCTATGCGAGGCAGTGGTTGGCCGTTAGACAAGTAATAACACTGTCTTACAACATGACAAATCTGCTTCGTTATGATAACCGAAAATTTAATTAATATTAATTGAATTAATTGGTATTCTTAAGAATTTTTAAGAATACTTACAAAGTGTACGTAACAGAATTCAAAGGTTTCTTCCCACATAACCTTATTCTAAGTTCCTTAACTTTCCTTCCGTAAATAAATTCCAAGTAAACTAATCATAATGTTTCATCGGAAGACTTAGGTTAATTAATTTTCTTTTACTAAGAAACACAGCTAAGGAGCAGTGGTGAGCGGCACTTGCCTGAAAACTTATAATTACCTATGAAACTACCGTCACTACGTAATTATATTCAACATAATTGTTGAGCTTAACCTATTTAATTTACCGTCCCCTTTCACTTCAAATGTAAACAAAAGAAAATTACATGTACGTGAATAAACGCATTATCCACTATCCAAAAACATGCCTAAAATTCCGTAACGAAAACTACAGTGAACTAATTAATCAAAGTAATTATAAAAATGTTAGAAAAAAGTTAAAATGCGTCCACGATAACGTCCCTTTAAAAAAATATACGGTATGACAGTATGCAAATAAGGCAGAAAAATTGAGGAAAGCTCTGTGTTTTTAGGGATCGTAGGGGCGTATGGTAAACCAATGTCAATATTGGTTTAAGGAAGTTTAAAAGTTTTTTTGTCAAACCTGAATGAATACATATTCCGTTTGCAAAGGATTTTGGGGGACTGTTTAAAGTGATGTTTTTGTAACCAAGAGAGTTTTTACTTAATTTTGTTTCTAATTTGATCGTAAAACGTCTGTTTTGAGCAGTTTCTTGTTTTAACATTAGAAGTTAGTCGAAAAAATACTTTTTTAAAACATAAAACGAAATATAAAAGTTAAAATACAAAAGATAGGAATATGGTGTCGCGGACTTTTTTGTAAAAATAATTAAGACGAACCGGTTTTAGGCAGCGCATGCAAATAATTCTGTTTTAGGAGGTATTTCTTTCCAACTTGCTAGACAAAAATTGCGATAGCTCGGCTAATATGTATGATATAAATATAATTTATAGCCTCTAGCACTCACGAATAATGTAGCTTTCTATCAGTGAAAAAATTTTTGAAATTGGATCATTAGTTCCGGAGATTACCACCTACATACAAACTTACAAATTTTACCTCATTATAATATTATGGTAGAGCACACGGTGCAAACCTGCCCCGCATGGGCGGAGCACCGCCGTGTCCTCGTAGAGGCGATCGGCGGCGGTGACCTCTCGCGCCCGGCCCTGGTGCAAGCCATGGTCCGGGGCGAGAGGGAGTGGGAGGCAGTCGCCTCCTTCTGCGAAAAAGTCATGCTCGCGAAGGAGGTGGCGGGATGGGAGAGAGAAAGGTCCTCCCGTCCCAGCCACCGCAGGAGACGCCCCGGGCGTCGGGAGCCACGTGACGACTCCCGGCCACCGTAGGCGCGGGCCTGCGGGCGGTGAGTAATGAGTGACTCACCGTCCGATCAGCACCAGACCCGTGCCGTACGGCGCGTATATGTTCCACGCGCGCCTCAAAGAGATGTCAGCATATGAAGGGGCCCCCCAGGGCCAAGCCTGCCGGGTAAGCGGGATTGTCCGAAAGGGTTACCGCTACCCCGGAACATAAAGGGCTACGGAAGGAACATGGATGGGTTTTAGTCAGTAAGAGTCTGACACTCCCTTCCGCTCCACCCAGAGCGGGAGCAGTCATTGGATGATTTCCCAGCCTTAAAAAAAAAAAATTATAATATTATTATTATAGTATAGACTAAGCACCTAGCAGAAACTCGCTACTCCTACACTAAATAACCACTAAGAAAAAAGTTGATGCCTGCTGTTGAGAATAATAATTATTAAGATTTGCAATGCAATGCTGTAAACTGGACTAGAAATACGCCTATCAAATTGCGGCACTCGTAAACAGTAATTTACAATCACATAAAACAAGAAAATAAAAAATTCATTCTTTAATCAAACTCCTGCCCAAAATTTCACACCCTACCAGCAAACGAGACAAACCACAATTCTAAACAAAACAATTTAATCTCTATACAGAACCCTACTACATAATTCAGCGTAGGTCAACCTAATTAGCGTGTTGGAAACAATTTAGACGCGCGTGTACGCAAATGTACTTTAATCATGTGATTATGATATATCACGGGACGCTTTAATTGGGTACAGTCGCGCACTGCATGTGCAATACAGTCTAATTATTGGAAGTTATGGACGGAACTGGTGCTGCTGCCTTAAATTGTTGAGTTAGCGGTATGAGGCCTGGTTTTATGCTGAACGGTTACCTAGTTGGAAGTTATGGGCCAGCTAGCTTGCCGACAAGCTTACATTGATGGCTGACTAACAGTGTGCAGTGCTAAGAAAGTTTTGTATCAGTTTGTGCACAAGCCATGGTAAAAAAGAGAGCTGAAGACTTGTTAGATGTCGTAGCTTACTCGTGACGGAAAATCATTTACTTTTTCTAGCTAAGACATTACAGTGGAAGTATAATTTACTAGTTTTTGCCAGCGGCTTCGCCCGTGTGTATGTAGGAAATTATCCCACGAACATTTTTCCGGGATAAAAAGCTAGCTTATATGCTATTCCAGAGTATAATCTATCTTTGTGCCGAGTTTCATCCAGATCCGTTAAGTAGTACTTTCGTTACAAACAAACATACAACTCTTTCCTCTTTATAATATTAGTATACATAGAAAAAAATGATCTCTAAGAGATAAAAATGAATATTAAGCATTATTTCTTCAAAGCCTCTTCCCACACCCACTTTAAGAAACAGAGCAGCCTTTACCCAACCGGGAGCCGCAATGCGTGAGTTAGTTGTTCTATTTCAGTTTTATTTCATGCGCTTATGCGGTGAAAGTTTGGAATAGTTTCTGCTCAATGCCAACATGTGGTTCCATGAGCTACTTATGTATGTAATTAGGTTAACTGTGTTTGTTTTCTTAAGGCAAAGTCGTTTTTTCATTCAAGTGGGTTATAAGAAAGTATGCAACTTGGGTTAGTTTTTAATTCGAAGCAAATGAGGGCTCTGTAATTCTGCTGACCAGAAATGTTTAAAGCGTCTCCGTATTACGTCTATCATACTAGGTGTAACCGAAAGGGTATATACATACAAAAGGATATGCTACAGACCACCAAACTGAACAACTTTTACTACGGGACCAAATCCGAAATCGCAAAAAAAAATTGCTGTTCTATACATTTTTGGTCACGTGACTTGTCGAAATGTTGGAAACAGCTGTTTTTTTTTCACGATTTCGTAGTTGGTCCCATAGTAAAAGTGCTTTTGTATGTATATACCCTTTCGGTTACACCCTGTATAGAACCTTCTGGGTTTTATGACATTGCATTGTAAAAAAAATGAGGTAATATGAAAATTTCAGGTGGGCAGTTGTGCCTGGGAAGCAATCGTTCCTGAAAATACAGTAGCAGATTGAGAAACTGAGTGAGTGATCATAATAACGTTGAATTTGACGCAAGCGCAGCATCCAATTATCCAACCTAGTACCTATCCATTTAACAAAAACCCATAAAACAAAAAGCCCATTACCATAACAAAAATAACAAAACATTTTTTTTAATTTTACCTCCCCGTATCAAGAGTAACTTGGTAAACTAAAATAAAACCTCGCTGTACGAATGTTTTAAATTTCGCGATAACGTCCGAGTGGTACAAAGTTGAGCATATAAATTGTGTACAACATCTAACTTTGACTTTTTTACTGCTGGCTTCCCGTATGAGATTGTTGCCCCACATCAGTTGAGGGTACTTGAGGATTTTATTTATTGCATTCCACGATTGACTCCTGATTTTTTGTGTTAACAAGTTTTGGGTGCGTATGAGAAATGGGTCCGAGGTTAAAGTGTTTACACTGCCTTTGGAGTAACGTTGGTTATGAATTTCACAAAAGATTTGGGTTTTCTTTGCTTGTTGATATTCAGCAGTTTTGGAGTCACTTTTGAGCATTTGAAAAGTTTTTTTTTTAATATTTGCTATTGAACGGCAAATGAATTGACCTTTTAGTAGCCTATAGACATATTCGGGCCGACTAGTGACTCTTGCAGCAGTATTATTAATTTTAATATGACTTTTAGTGAGAAAGAGATATAGCTATACGACCTCCATAGCACCGTCTCAAGTAATATAAATACAATACTGAAATGCAAGGTGATGGTTCAGGCTCTGCCCTTTTTTTTGAGGCTAGGAAATCATCAAATGTCTCCTGCCGCTCTGGGTGCAGCGGAAGGGAGTGTCAGAATCTTACTGACTAAAACCCATCCATGTTCCTTCCTTAGCCCTTTATGTTGCGGGGCAGCGGTAACCCTTTCGGACAATCCCGTTTAAGACTCTGCTCTACCGGTGGTATCATAGATTCGTTGCCACTCTGTGGCTGAAACGCCTCATGATTTAATTTTTATATTAAATTGAGAGTAGAAAAGTGTAACGCTATTCAAATACCAGCAGTGATCAGTTGTAGCCCAGTAGTATCAGCCCTGACTTATAAATTGTAGGTCGTGAGTTCGAACCCAAGCAGGCACTTAACTTTATATTTCATATCATGACCACTGCTCTAAAAACGGTGAAGGAAAACATCGTGAGGAAATCGGCCTGTCCTAGTACCAAAATTGGAAGATATGTGACATCCACCAACCTGTACTAGGCCCGCGTGGTAGACTACCACCCAGTCTCTCTTTATGAGAGGAGGCCTGTGTCCCAGGAGTAGAAACATTGTTAATGTACAATACAATACAATACATACATATTTAGTACAGACGCCAGCACATCAAGCTATCCCTAACTGTCAAATTTTCTTAAATACTATAATACTATCAAAGAAATCTGACAGATTGTGGTAACTTGATGTGCTGGCCTCTATACATACCAAATGGGCAATAAATAAATGAGCTAAGGATTTTTTTTTGTATTTTTTTTTATCTAAAGACGTTTTGTTTTGACCTAAACTTCTTTACTCAGTAAAAACACAAGGTAGGCTAATTATTCAATCTAGATAACGAAATATATTCAATGAAGAAATTATACAAAGCCCTGAAAAAAAATTACAAGGTTTTATTCACTGTTATCTTTAAACAAACAAATATGTATCTTTCTGATGCCCAACATGGTTTTCGACCTGGTCGCTCCGTGAACTCAAATCTGCTGGTTCATACTGACTTCATATCCAGTAGCCTGGAATCCGGTAGGCAGGTCGACACTCTGTATTTTGATTTCCGGAAGGCGTTCGATAAAGTGGACAACGATGTGCTTTTGGCAAAGCTAGGGGCTACGGGCTTCTCATCCGGCCTTCTTAACTTCTTCGCCGACTACCTACGGGATCGCAAACAGTTCGTCCGGCATGGCTGTTTTGAGTCGAAGGCTTACTACACTCGCTCGGGTGTGAGTCAGGGATCCGTATTGGGGCCGCCTCTGTTTCTGATCATGATCGATGACCTAATTTGCAAGATTCGATTCGCAAAATGCCTACTATATGCCGACGATTTAAAGCTAGCTGCACAAATCAGAACAGAGGTGGATTGCGAACTCCTACAAAAGGACATCGATACCGTCTATGGGTGGAGCATTGCGAACAAATTATTGTTTAATATAAGTAAGTGCAGCGTTATGACTTATGGTCGAGGGTTGAGACCAATAGAATACAATTATGGTATGGGGGGTATAACGATCACTCGTGTCACCAGCGTTAAGGACTTAGGAGTGACTTTCGACCGGCGTCTGACATTTAGAGACCACGTTTCTGCCCTTGCTAAGGAATCCTACAGGCGTCTGGGATTTGTCTTGAGGAACGCTCGTGACTTTCGCAATCCCAGTACTATTAAACTTCTTTACACCACTTTGGTTCGGAGTAAACTCGAGTCCAGCGCCTGTGTCTGGCATCCACATACTGCGTCACTGACGCTGATGCTTGAGAAAGTTCAGAAAACCTTCCTGAGATTTTTGTATCGGAGGCTGTACCATTACTTTCCATTTATGTACCCAACGAACTATCTTCTAGGGGTGTTGGGCTTCAATTCGTTGGAGGTAAGAAGGGGCTTTGATCAACTCACGATTGCCTGTAAAATCCTAAGCGGTCGTATTGACTGCCCTGAGCTTCACGGACTTTTCTGCTGCCTATTTGTGCCCGACAAATACCTTGGGCACCGTCAAAGCCGCCGTCACAACCTGTTCGCACAACCGCTATCTAGATCGGTTGCTAGAGCGGAATCCCCGGTATGTCGAACCCTAAGGATGCTAAACGCCCTCCTGACTGCCGACCCTGAATGTGATGTGTTTGCTGATGAATGGAAGAAAATAATGCGTGCCTGTCTGGTGTTTTGTGAGAGACAATATGCGAGGGTGTCCACTGTTATATGATATTTTATGTTAGTTTATTATGTTTTTAATTTATTTAACTATTTACTCAAATAATTATTAATAATCTTATCCACACCATTGTATATCTTTGAATTTGAATCTAATTTTTGTATGGTATGTTGTTTCAATGCTTATTTTATTTTAATCTTAATAATTCTAATTCTATGTTAATTAATGTAATTGGACCTGTGCCGTTTTAATTAACTATAAATAAAAATAAATAAAAATAATAAATGAAATCACAGCGTAACGATAGAACAGACCTTCAAATGAAATGAGGCGTAATCAAATTCGCAATCATGAAGTAAATATATTTTTTCCTATATTAGTATTCTTAAAGGTCAATTTAAAATAGGAATTTTTCGTTTATTAACTAGGTATTTCTCTGTAGAAACCTTGATTTTTAAATCAGTTGAAGTTATTTATTTTTGTATTTTATTTCAATTTTTAATTCGAATAGCTGTAAATACACTACATTAACGCTACTAAATGAAATAACAAACTATTATTATAAAAAATATTATAATAAAAACTAAACCCATACTAATATTAACAAGGCGAAAGTTTGTGAGTGTTTGTTGCTTCTTCACGCTTAAACGGCTGAACAGATCTGATTTAAATTGGGCACACAGATAGTTTATAACCTAGATTAACACATAGGGATACTTTTTATCCTTTAGTACGTTCCCTTGATATACTTTTCGGGCAGTAAAAGCGGCTAGCAGAAGCTGGTATACAATAAAAATCTCCAAGCGGCTAGTTGACATTTCCCCTGACCCAAGAGCTGGCTTTTACCTTGATTACAGGTAAAAACGTGACGAATCCCGGCCACCGTAGGCGCGGGCCTGCGGGCGGTGAGTAATGGGTGACTCACTGTCCGATCAGCACCAGACCCGTGCCGGACGGCGCGTATATGTTCCACGCGCGCCTCAAAGAGATGTCAGCATATGAATTAGGGGCCCCTCAGGGCCAAGCCTGCCGGGTAAGCGGGATTGTCCGAAAGGGTTACCGCTACCCCGGAACATAAAGGGCTACGGAAGGAACATGGATGGGTTTAAGTCAGTAAGAGTCTGACACTCCCTTCCGCTCCACCCAGAACGGGAGCAGTCATTGGATGATTTCCCAGCCTTAAAAAAAAAAAAGGCTTGATCTATTGCAATACAATGTGAACGTAAATAGAGTAGTGATGCCCAGTAGTGACGCCGAGTTGGTTCCCTCTCGAAAGGTTTTCCAATTTTAATCGTATGCTACGTGCGATGGCCTACATAATTCGATTTGTGAATAATTTATCAACATTAAATCTCAGTTCATCGTCATCAAGTCTTTCCATCCAAACTAACATCCTCATCACAACGGCTGACCACCTATCTGCAAACATTCTGGTTAACCAGGCCGAAAACATTTTTGACATCCCGCACTGGGCCCGCGTGGTAACCCACTCCCTCCGGTGGAGAGGAAGCCTGTGTCCCAACAGTGGGAACATTACAGGTTAAGCTGCGCTTGTCGGGGTTAGTGCGTGGTTGGGGCTTTACATATAATAATAATAATAATAATAATAATAATAATAATAATAATAACTTTATTTCACAAAAAAATACAGATTTGACAGTGTAAAATAAAGACAATCAAGACTCCTCGGTGCCTCGGAAAGCACGTTAAGCCGTTGGTCCCGGTTGTCAATCGTGGGTCTTTGACAGTCGTTACGCGAAGTCAGAAGCCCTAAAGCCTGAAGCCAAAGGGTATCGAATTACCCAGTTACTGATTGGGTTATGGAGGTCAGATAGGCAGTCGCTCTATACTGGCATTCAGCTGCATCCGGTTAGACTAGAAGCCGACCCCAACATAGTTGGGCAAAGACTAAGCAGATTGATTGACTGAAAAAATGTGGGTGTTCCATTTAATACACTTATGTGGTACAACAAGCGTGATGTTATTACGTGTGTGACTAAAATATGTATTACTTGGTACCTTGTTTTACTTTTGAAGCATAATTATTCACTTTTACCCACGAACGCATGATACTCGTGAAAGAATTTACCTCCCCTCGAGACGGTTAATTAATAGAGTGTCCGTAATATGAACGGACTAGTCATAATTCTAGCTTGACAGGTCACCCTCCCCAGTGTATGGTACATTCATTAAAAATTCTGTAATTTCGGTTCTATGAACTTGCATTTTGTTATAAAATAATTTTTAAATGAGTAATTATTGTTACTGCTATTTCTGAAATTAATGTAAAATCACTTTAACAATAGGTAATGGACACCTATTGGGCCGAAACAATTTATTGAAAATTTACTTTTTTTTTCTCAAATGCTCTAGTAGTTACCGATAACCATTTAAGTCAATATCCATCTGGTATTCGGAAAATTCCTTGTGGTCTAGACGTCGTCTCAAGCGTTCCTGCTAAGCATGAGGTCAAGGAAATGGTTGTTGTGTTTTCTGTTAGAAATTTCTTAGCAACAGTCTGGATTTGGGCCCGATGGCAATCGGCTCGCCCCCTATTACATGGGACTTAAAAATATACTGGAAAAATGTGGGTCTACCATGTAAATATAAACGCGAAACCTTCACAGATTACAGGCGTAAGTAATGTTATGTATGTGTGTGATTTCTTTCTTTATGCGTCATGTTAAGTGCAGATAAATGTTTTTTTTTCTTTAACACAGTTGTTCAACTATTCTACGCAGTGTGGCGGTCTTATGCATTTTAAAATATATATGTAGTTACAATTCTGCCTAACACTTAGGAAGAATAAGGCGTTATGTTATGTATTCGGAAAATTCAATGGTATTTGGAAAATTCAATCACAAAATGGTAAACTAATAGCAGACTGCGCAGCTCACAGAACACGGAATCGTAGTGCCGGCAGCGTCTAGACACGCGGTACTTACTAATTGGCTTTCATAGAAACGGTTGTCAAGGCCGCTTCTAGCAGTACTCGCCAAGGCGACTTCGTGTTCTTTGGTACAACTAAATGTGAGTTCTTTCATTTATAACACAGACACTTTTTCTACTAATAAAATACCTACTTATGAAAGATCAAATATTAACAATCTTATTGGGAGCTGCTATATGTTTGAGCCGTTTGTCTGGTCCAAAAGCTCATCGATTATTCCGGGATATCGCCCAGCCGTTGGTCAACTCTACGCGTGACCAAAAGGTTGGTAAATTTTTGTGTCACAGAATTAGCATTGCCATCCTACGTGGCAACGTTGCTAACCTTTTTTTTTTAGGCCTTTTTGCCAGACATTTCCCACTGACAGCGATTGGATCGAATTTTTCCTCTTTTTTGTTGTGGTTATCAATCTGCCTAGCCTTTTCCCAACTATGTTAGGGTCGGCTTCTAGTCTGACCGGATGCAGCTGAGTACCAGTATTTTACATGAAGTAACTGCCTATCGGACCTCCACAACCCAGTCAGTAAACAGTTAATACACAGGTATTACCATACTCCTTGGTAAGACTGGCTGTCAGACTTTCGGGCTTCTGACTACCCGTAACGACTGTCAAAGATCCACGAATGGCAGCCGACAGCTTAACGTGCTTTCCGAGGCACGGAGGAGTCTCGATATGTAAAGATGGTCACCCATCCACGGACCAACCCCGGCTGGTTATATACTTGTATACAATATATATGTAAATATTTTAGTTTTACACTAACCTTCAGAATATATATTACTAGTAAATAAACGACCACGCAGGTACACACACCTAATATGGTTGACACGATAAGCGGATTCAATTATTACTGAAATTATGTTTGTTGGTAATGTGGTTGGCGGGTTAATAATTGATAACATTATTGCCATATATTTTGACATGACCCAACAACAAATACGTAGTTAAATTCTAACGACAGTGGAACTAAAGGGAGAGTCAGACTATTACTGTCTAAAACCCATCCATGTTTCTTCCTAAGCCCTTTATATTCCTGTGTAGTGGTAACTCTTTCGGACAATCCCGCTGAACAAAAGTGTCAAACCCTAGCATAAGGTGGAACGACAGCTTACTTCATCTAAGTTTCTCTCTCTGTTCAAAAAGATCAAAGTAAACAAAAATTTCCATACAAAATAATGTTCAATTTACAATATAATCCAATAACATTTCAATGTTAATAACACTAGGGACACACAGAACGCTAACCACAATCCCACTTGTTCTATGAAACAGTACACAATATCATAAAGCTAGCATTAATTTGTCAACGGCAATTCAATGGGACCGGCTAATCCCGTGTACATGAATGGACTTGCCCTATTGAATTCATCAGAGAATGGGCATTAATACTGTAGCCTTCGAATGATTACTTAGTATGATTCAATCTCTATAAGGAATTCGACCTGCCGGTGGGATGAAGTCATAGTCATCATTTTATTCCAAAAAGGTATATGAAAGAAACTTTTGAATTTCGAACACACAAGCATGTTCGTCTTTTTGTAAACTTTACTTTAATAATATAATAATAAAAAAAAAATGTTGTGCAATGACCTGCATACTAATCCTACTAATATTATAAACGCGAATGTTTGTGAGGATGGATGTTTGTTCCTTTTTCAGGCAAAAACGGCTGAACAGATTTGGATGAAACTTCCCAATAATATAGTTTAAGTCATTTGATATTGTTCCTACCTCTAGCACTCTGTAGATATTTTTTCTATAAACATAGTATAATAAAACGTAGCGAAGTCAAAACAGTATATTGAATATTTAAAAAAAAGTTATTGCTACGAGGTCTAGGAACGATTAATAATCTTTTTCATTTATTAATTGCAAAAAATATACTTTTTTATTTTTTTGTCTGTTTGCCTAAATGTAACGCAAACACTACCCGATTAAAATAATTGCTTCAGACAGAAATTCATTAATATTTATTTATTTAATACTTTAAACACAGTAATAACAGAGGCGTACTTAATGCCTTAGGCATAATAGGGAATATAGAAGGCAATGACGTCATTGCATCATAATAAGGCAATTCGAGGCACTTCAACAAACTAAGTAACTTAGTAAGCTCTTTGTACTACTTGCAACGACATTAACATCCTCATATTAGGAAGGAATTCTCATTATACTTTCAATTTTGTATACATTTTTATACATAATTACAAAGAAATAATACTTTTAATACTATATTACACCGATATTATTATGATGCATAATGTATTTCAGAATAATAGGTAAAAACGCCAGCATATCAATCTATCCCAAACTGTCAAATATTCCTAATTATAAATGAATAATAATAATAATTCTCTTTTGTAATAAAGATGAAAATCTATCAAAGAAATGTGATATTTTGTGATAACTTGATGTGTTGGCGACTGTACATAATATTTATAAATAATAAATACATCATCATTTAAATTAATCAAAAAAACAATATATACAAATAAAGACTGGATTACAAAAATGCACAGAAATCTACCAAATGTATGACAATTCCGAAACAGTTACGGTATTTAGCTTAACATCCCTTATTTGCATATTACAGCGACACGTGAAACTCGAACTGAGCGTCACTTACACCGACGCCATTTTTTAGCTCGTCTGATTTTTAAATATCATTCGTCTATATATTTTTTTGTACTAAAGTACTTAGAAGTATTTGTGTCGTCTTTGACCATTAAAACCAGCCCGTTAAAAACACTATTCCTTCACTCTCATGCCTTCTCCATCATCTACTGCTACGAAAAAGGAACAATTTATAATTTTACACAACACAAAACTGAGAAATACTGTTTTAAGCGACTTTGATAGGCCTTAATTACTCATTTCATGTTTTAGACGTTTACGACTATTGGGGAAGAAGAGTTCTTGAGGCAAGACAACAAAAAGAAACGGCAAAAGGCGGTGCCCTCAAGGTAAGTGGATCGACTTCGATCGATCGACATTCACAACGTAAGTGGTAGCAACTAAGTAGCTGAGGACGGAGTTAAATGACGTGTGATTGAAGAGACTAATTCCCAGCAATAGACGGCTAGTTTGTACGTTTTTAAGCCCTGGCTGGAGGCCTTAATTTATTGAGGCATCCACAGGTATGCCTGGTTAAGCAGTAGACAACCTCATTGGTTGAAACGCGAGATGACAATTCCAAAAAAAAAATGACGATGAAAATGTCGGTGTTAGCACGCCGACGCCGTCATTTACACCGACACCGCAGTTTTATTCAGTCGCATTGAAGCGGGAGAACAAGTTTACTCGCGTTAACAAGCTGCGTTAGATCGGACGTGATTTCGCGCACGCCAACTGATTTATTTGTGTTCCACTTGGGCTTCATTTCGTTAGCGCCCAACTCCTTTTTTTCAGGTTATGTTATTGCTTACATTTTGTTTTCAGTGTAAGTTAGTTTTCATTTTTGTTTGATCGAGTGGTGAAGTTTATTATTTTAACATTGTCGACAATAGCTTTATTTTGTTCATTCATACTTCTCATGTTCAACTGTTATAATTTCGTAAGCATTGCATCATTTTATGGGACCATTACGTAAGTACAGAGCTCGATCTTTAGCAACTCTGATAGTAAGGGCCATCGCCCACGGCGAATTTATGTAGCAAATACAGTCGCGAAACGAATAAAATCACATATAAAATAGACCGCTCGTCATAAAAACTTCCACGACCGTAAAGAAATTAAATGCCCGACCGTCTCGTGCTCATCTTACGGGACTTTTTGTCGAACCGCACCTTCCGCTACCGCATCGAGGGCGCTCTCTCCTCCCCCCACCCGATTCGCGCCGGAGTCCCCCAGGGCTCTCCCCCCTAATCTTTACCCTGTTCACTAGCGACATCCCTAAGAGTAAAAAGGCCCAATTGGCGTTATTCGCCGATGACACGGCCATTTACTACACGGGGATCAGTCCGCCAGCTATAGCTCAGACTCTCCAGAACTCGGCCAACGCCCTAGGCGCTTGGTTCCGGAAATGGAGAATCGAGGTCAACCCCGATAAAAGCCAGGCTGTTCTCTTTAGGAGAATTCGTAGGGCCCTCCCCAACCCCCCTAATCCGATCACCATGTACGGCAAGCCGATCCCTTGGGCGAAGCATGCCAAGTACCTGGGTGTCACTCTCGACCAACACCTCAGTTTCGCAGAGCACATAAAGCAGGTCCGTTCGCGGGCCGCTTTCGCTCTCGGTAGGCTCCAATTCATGCTTACAGAACGCAGCAAATTGTCACTCCGGTGCAAACTGCGTCTCTATAAGGCTGTAATCCGTCCCATCATGAACTACGCTTGTGTCGTCTTCGCGCACGCCAAACCCAAGTATCTGCATCGAATGCAGACACTCCAAAACCGGTTCCTTCGTAAGGTCTCAGGAGCTCCCTTTTACGTCCGTAATATGGACCTTCATGTAGGTTTTAAACTCCCCACAGTCCAGCAGTTCATGAAACGCCTCTCGAAGCGTTTCTTTGACACTGCCATAAAGCACCGCAATCCCCTGATTGCGGTCGCCTCCCGATACACCCCGACCCGCATCAGTAAGGTTCGCCGTCCACGGCATACCCTCATTGCCCCCGACGATGCCACCACTCTCCTCCAGGAGAGCAGTCCGGCTACTAGCACTGTTAGATTAGCACACAGACACAAATTTCCGTCGTTCCGTCCTCGCCGTCGAGGCCCGTCGCGACGACCCTGTCCACTCTCATCCCCCCGACCCTTGCTCGAGCCAGCCCGCGTTGCCGCTGAGCCAGTAGTTTTAAAAACCCCCGATCCAGCTGTCCCTTGCTGTTCCCCTCAGCGACGCCCTAAGCCGAGGTCCGAACCCCGCAGGGGGTGCCCTTAGCGTGTAGTCGCTTAGTTTTGTAAGTTAGGTTTAGTTTTTATTAAGCCCTGGCTGGAGGCTACAATTCTTTTGTGGCAGCCACAGGCAAGCCTGGTTAAGCAGTAGACAACCCTTTGGTTGAACTGCGAGATGCCATTCTCGAAAAAAAAAAAAAGAAATTAAATATTATGCGAAGATAACAATGTCACCCATGGGCATGTGACCGCCCGCATTTTCTGAATATTCATGAAAAATGGTCAATAATTAACCTTGAAAGGGTCTTGATTTACAATTTTTGCCATATCTCCGATGTTATTGACTCAATTTGGGTTCTGTTTATTATTTCTAAAAGAGTTTGAGTTATTTTATCGGATTATAATATATAACATTTCTTATTCATATTTTGGTCGATTGTGAAAAAAAAAACGGATGTGAAGATATATTTTTCTAAGAAAATCTGTGTTTATTTATAAAACACATTTTTTTATAAAACGCGTTTTACGTTGCAGTACAAAAATGGATTCTATTTGGATGTAGGTAAATGTACCCATAATCAAGTACTTTTACTGTTATAACTTCACTGCCTAGCCTTTTGTATGTTGCCAAGCCAACATAGTTGTATGATGTGGTCGACTTCCAGTCTAACCGGATGCAGCTGAATACATGGAGCTACTGCCTATCTGACGTCCACAAACCAGTCAGTAACTGGGTTAAACGATACCCCTTAATAAGACTGGCTGTCAGACTTTCAGGTTTCTGACTACCCGTATCGACTGTCAAAGATCCATGAATGACAGCAGTGACTAACGTCTTAACGTGCTTTCGTGCGTGTCTCGGCACGGAGGAGTCTCGATATGTAAAGATGGTCAACCATCCACGGCCAACCCCGGCAAGCGTAGCTTAACCTGATGGTACGATCCGTGCGGAAGTTATTACTTAGCCACGAGCTCCTCCGCTAGGTCAAGCTAGCAGAAATAAATAATCCATTAAGTCACAAGACAAGACAGAAAGTATACTTTTTTTTAAACTGCCTGACATGGTAAAAGCTACCTTTATATTAATTATCCACATGATTAAAAATACATTGAGCCAATACTATCTTCCCAATTTATTCCTCTCATTTTATTGTTTGGTTTATCGTTTTCGATCTCCTGTAATTCCGCCTTGAACATTGTAATAGGTCACTAACCTTACTTCTTAAGGTGGAGAACTGGAGCTGTAGAGCATTATCGTTTATTCCCACTCCCCTGGAAAATTTCATTTCTTCCAGTCCGATGTACATAATACGTATTTTCTTGCTATATTTGCGTGATATTTATGATAAGAGAATAAAAATATTTCTTTATGTAGTCATTTCCTTATATCTATGTGTTTATACCTATTGGGCTAATTTTTTCCAGAAGAATGAACAGTATTTTGTTCGTGAAGTTTTAGAAAATCTTGCTTTTATTGACTTCTTCAGTTACTGTTTTTCTCTATCTTTATTTGGCTATATTTATTTTTTCATACGAAGGCTAACTTCAGCTACAAATTTTATCCTAATGATGCCTACATTAGGATTAGGTTCTCCTGCCGGGTAAGCGGGATTGTCCGAAAGAGTTACCACTACCCCGGAACACAAAGGGCTAAGGAAGGAACATGGATGGGTTTTAGTCAGTAAAAGTCTGACACTCCCTTCCGCTTCACCCAAAGCGGGAGAAGTCATTGGATGATTTCCCAACCTCAAAAAAACTCAAAAAAAAAAGGATTGGGTTCTACTTCTACAGTAGTTTGTTTTTATAGAAGCCTTTTTCATTTATTTTGTTTTTTTTTTATGATAGCTTTGTTAGTTTTAATAAATAAAAATAAATAATCTTTATTTCAGACCAAGTTAAGAGTCCATAAATTATTTAAATATTAACAAAAAGCTTATAAAATTTATGCCCGAATAAATGATTTCAGGATATTTGAGTCCTGTTTACTCGCAATGACCTTTAGGATGCTGTTAGTGCTAGCCCGGACTCTGCCTAGTAAGGCTGCGAGCCGCTTAATTGCTCCTTTATTTTTATTTACATTTTTTTTATAACAAAATCCACAGCTCTTTAACAATTTTACTCAGTATAAATAAACTACTGTGACAGCCAATAACGGATTTACAATTTAATAAATAAACTTATGCATCAGAAACAAGCAAAATAAACAGAATGGAACGCTAAAACCATCTAAGCATATCAAAGTGTGTAGTGTAGTATGAATGGGTATGTAGGTGTGTGTGAAGAGTTGAAGTGGTATATGGATACTATTTAGGATGATTAGTCAGTTCATCGCACGGTTTGTATATTCTGTGCGTGTCCTAAATTTTTTTTTTTTTTTTTTTTAAGTCTGGGAAATCATCCTATGACTTCTCCCGCTCTGGGTGGCTTATGTTCCGGGGTAGCGGTAACCCTTTCGGACAATCCCGCTTACCCGGCAGGCTTGGCCCTGAGGGGCCCCTTCATATGCTGACATCTCTTTGAGGCGCGCGTGGAACATATACGCGCCGTCCGGCACGGGTCTGGTGCTGATTGGACGGTGAGTCACCCATTACTCACCGCCCGCAGGCCCGCGCCTACGGTGGCGGGGAGTCGTTACGTGGCTCCCGACGTCCGAGGGCGTCTCCCGCGGCGGAACTGGCTGAAGGTTTCATCTTTCAACTTAGTACGTTGTCGACTGTTTAACCGGACTTCATTCCAAGTTCCAAGGATCTATTCCCATCCAATACCAAGAGCTAATACCATTTGGTATTAGTTTATTTCCGAATTTGTTTTCTATTCCCAACGAGTACCACATTTAAAAACCAATACCAAAACCAGTTTGAAGAAATTAGGTAGATAGATAGGTAGAAAAAGAGAAATGATTCATTTGAACTACTTATTTGTAAGTTTGGAAAGTTTTAGACTTTTAGCGTTTAATTATGATGGCATAGTATGTAAATTTTAGAAAATAATATAAAACTTTTTGTAGCTGAGTGTACAAAAAGTCACGTTTTGGTATTCGTTAGTAATAATAATAATATCATTGGACATTTTCACACAACGCCATATCGTCCCAAGCTAAGCAACCTAATGCTTGTGTTATGGTAACGAGATGGCTGATATACTACTTATATACATTTTTTTTTTAAATACATACATATTATAGATAGAAAAACACCCAGACTCGTAACAAATATTTGCAGGTCGTACAAATATTTGTTCCGTGCGGGAATCGAACCCGCGACATAGTGCGCAGCAGTCAATCGCTCAACCACTGCGCCAACCGTATCGTAATAGATTTTTTATTTAAAAAAATGTGGTATTCGTTGGGAAAAGAAAATAAATTCGGAAATAAACTAATACCAAATAGTAATAGCTGGGATATATTGTATATATATTGTTGAATAGTATTCGATGGGAATAGATCGTTCCAAGTGAACATTTTTAAATACTGGAATTTTAATTAATTTAAAACTCACATCCGGCCAACCCAAAAACCTGTCCCAAAATACCCGAAAACATTTATTTTCAAACCAGTTATGTACAAACGGCTATCATAAAAACGATATGAAGAATAATATGTGAGATTTCATAAATCGTTACTACCATTGTGGTCTGTTTCAACTGAATCGCTTATGATAAATGTATTGCGATCCTCTAGGACAATAGATGCTTTGTGGTTATGATTAATGACAGTTTTAAAAAGCCCGATTTGGGTCCACCCCTAAATGGCAATAAAAAAATATGTCCCCGGCAGATTTCTTTCTGCCGGACTGATAACAGATGGCGCTTGTGGACTGATTAATTGATATAAATCGTGTGGTTTTAAAATATGTGGGGAATGGCTCGTGTTCCGAAAGACTAGCTCGTGCGTACTTATTTGTTTTACGTGGTGATGCTGTGTTATGTACTCTTGTAATTAATGTGTCGTTGGTATTCAGTATCGCTTTATTGCTACACTGAAGCTTTTCAATTAATTTTTTTTTAGGACATATTCATACTGATTGATCGGTGGTCGGAAAGTTATTTTATGGACTACAAGAAAATGTAACGCTTTAGAAAAAAATCATGTATTTCATTACAATATGGTGGGACAAGACGTAATTCATAAAAAAAAATATTTCTAAGTAATCAAACGTATCTTCTACATAGTATGAAACAAAGTCACTCCCCGCCGTCTATCTCTCTGTACGTTTAGATCTTTCAAACTACGCAACAGATTTTAATGCGGTTTTCATCAATAGATAGAGTGATTCAAGAGAAAGGTTTATATGTACCTACAGTTTAACTAGCTTTCCCCCGCGGCTTCGCCCGTGCGATGTTATCTACAATGCACTCGTGCAAAGCCGAGGCGGGTCGTAAGTTACTGCTAAAAACCATCTGCATAATTCATGTATATAAAATATTGTAAAACATTTTAAAAGAGTAACGATGCAGTTTTTTGCCTATTCTTCTCCACACGAAACTACCTTTTGGAAGGGACGACAAGAATCAATTGCATTTCTTGTTCATTTTGACGTTCAAAAGTGCATATTTGAAATAAATTATTTGACTTTGAGTTTGACTTAACTTAGTGAAAATAATAATAGGGAGCTACAAAGCAACCCGTTTAAATTCTCTGACAGAAGTAGTTAATGTCTGACACGGTATAATTAAGTCATTGTAAGTCGTTCTACTTTGGCTGCACACGGCATACGGCCTTGAACTTTTAACCGTGACCTTCAATAATGCTAAGTTAAATTGAACCCTATGTGTAAATAAATTACGGTAAATATTAGACTGTGAGAAAATGTTTCTTTTTGAATAAGTATTTTTGTCCATGTTTGCATGTTAATGTCCCAAGGAAACTAATGTATGATAAAAACTAAAAACCAACCTTAGATCTCATTTTGATAATATATTATCTAGTTATGTTTGTATTGAGAGTTACATCGTTTTTTTTGTTTCTTTTCTAGCTTGTAGCGCTGTGTTTAGTGGCATCTACACACGCTAGTTTGGGAAAATATTGGTGTAGGGGAGAGGGGGGCATGACAGGGTCGCGAGGCACGACGGGGCCATCCACACTTACAAAAAACTATACGCTCTATATATGTTTTGTTTTCGCTAGTAGGTAGCCATTTTGTATCTCTCTTTAGTCTGACAGTGACCGGCGACGAGACTGCGCACGTTTGATTTTCAAAACAAAAAACGGTTTTCAACGTAATTTCATGTAATTTTGAGTGACTACGAATACGCATATAAAAAGATAAGTGTTTATGTGGCTTCTATCATGTATTCATTTGGTTTTTGCAGAACAATTACTTATTGATATGTTTTAAACAAAAATACTCTAACCGTCACTCATTTTATTTGGTTTGTTATTTTAAATAATGTGAGAATTGGGGCATAACGGGGACATGGCTACGGGGTACGATGGGGTAAGCCGTTATGCCGTATGAGTTAGAAGAAAGAGAACAATTTAAGTTAAGAACGAAAAAGTGTTCTAATCCAAATGACCCGGAGTTAAAAAAGAACTCTAAGAAACAGAAGACCCTGGTGTAGAGAATACCGACGAGGATACCATGTGCCTGTACTGCCTTGACGTGAACCACACTTATTTAAAGTCTTCGGAAGGTTGGGTGGCTTGCCAACTATGTGGACGGTGGGCTCATGCAGTTTGTGCTGGTGTAGACGACGACAATACAGAAGAAATCCACATCTGCTTGTACTGTGACGCAAAATAAATACGTGACCCATACTGCCCCTACCCTGGGGCACGATGGGATTTCCATAGAAGTTTCAAATAATTAAAATTATAACGTCATATCACTATTTACATCACCAAATTCTATGCCAAATTATAGTTTAATAAGTAACCAAAGTGAAGTGATTAGTTTTAATTAATAAATACATTGCGTTGATTATTGCACTGTGTATTTTCCTTAACGTCCCCATTATGTCCCCCTCTCCCCTGCTTACTTTTAAATGTAGTTTTCTTCAATCATGTGTTTCAAAAAGTGCTTGAAATAGTGACGAAATAAATTATTTACTTTTAGGAATATAATACTGGTGTAATCTTAAAAATTACTATAAATACTGGTTTTTTTTTTTAATCTTCTTCATGTGTTGTGAGTGGTTAGTGACTAACCGAGTGTCGAAGTTTATATGCTGCCCATGGGCCTCTGACTTAGCTTCACATGCTGTTACTGTTGTTTTGAAAATTATAATGATATACTGAAGAATGATACGCTAAGTCAATTTTGCGGTTTTGAAGATTATGTGGTGACCAATGTTAAAAAAAGTATGCTTATATTATATGGTCACGTGGAGAGGATGAATGAAAAGCGACGAACAAAAGGTTACACAGGGCAGATATGACTAGACACGGAGTTATTGGTGATATTCTTTAGAAATGACAGGTGCGTAGTTCAGGCAATAAGTGTGCATCGTATATGATCATGGGACCTGAACAAGTGTCAATCGCTCCGTGTCGATTCGATTTTGCAAATTGTTGATTGAACAATTCGTTATCTCGGCGATTCGTATTGTCAAGAACACCATTTGTCAACGCATTTGTATGGGAATATTGATCGAGTTTTGTTACACAATTTGACATTTGTCTAGCACTTATCGAAAACGATTGCTCACGTGATATTTCGAAGGCTTATGCCAATTCCATACATTTTGGATTTATCTAATTTCGTTAACGTTAAAGAAAATGTCACTTTGTCTAGATGTATGAACGTAAGCGAAGCAAAAGGAGTATGGACCGCAGCAAGTTGGTCGTGGGCAGTCTGTGGTGAGTGCATGTATGTGATAAACTCTATTAGTTGCATGTAAAAACAACTTAAATCTAAACGAAGAACTAAATTCAATACTCACCAAAACCATCACTTGGATGAATGAACACAACCTCGAAATAAACTACGCTAAAACTAAATTAATTACATTCCATCCCCATCAAAAAACACCTTTAAATAATGATTTTAATTTTAATAACACAAAAATAGAAATTGTTAAAGAAATTACCTTACTTGGACTATACTTAGATACGCATATAAATTGGAAATCCCACATACAAAATCTTAGATCCAAAATTTCAAGATTTTCATATGCTCTCCGGGAAATAAAAAAAACCACCGATCCTCAAACAGCGCTCACCACCTACTATGCGTATGCTTATGCATGGCTAAGCTATGGCGTTACCCTTTGGGGAAATAGCACAGATGCACCAACACTATTTACCCTTCAAAAGAAATTGGTAAGGATTCTAGCAAATATCGATCAAACTGACAGCTGCAAGCCCCACTTCCAAAATTATAACATTTTAACACTCCCCAATATACATATTAAAGACCTGTAAATTTGTTCGTAAGTACCAAGAATTCTATACAAAGCGCGAGGACATACAATCACGTTACACACTCCGACACAAATCAAGATTAAATATTCCACATTCTCGGCTAAAAATACATTCTACAAGCCCCTATGTAATGTCCATAAAAATTTATAACAAACTGCCTGAATTAATAAAAAACCGGCCAAGTGCGAGTCGGACTCGCACACCGAGGGTTCCGTACAAACCTGTAGGTATATAAGTAAAAGTTCACCCATCACGAGAATCGAGTCACAGTTATGGTATTTTTTTTATTTTGAAAAAAAAAATCAATTTTTTTTTATTGTATGATGTAACTAAAAATTTACGGTTTTCGCAATTTTTCCTTTATCTGCACTGTAAGACGTCACTTTGTACCAAATTTCAAGATTCTAAGTTCACGGGAAGTACCCTGTAGGTTTTGATTCCCGTGCGAGTTTCGAAAATTTGCGGCATAAACAGCTGTATCTTTTGATTGCTTTGGCTTAGAAGTTTGATTTTTTCACAGCTCCAAGGGACAGTAGACCTGAGTATTAGATATAAATTTCAGTTTGATACCTCCACGCGTGCCTGAGAAAAACGGTCTTGACAGACGGACGGACGGACAACAAAGTGATCCTATAAGGGGTCCGTATTTTCCTTTTGAGGTACGGAACCCTAAAAAAGAAGATAAATTAAACATATTTATAAGAAAATTAAAACAATTCCTAATAAAAAAACGCTATTATAATATAAACGAATTTTTGAACGATAAAGTATAAATAATCCCTTCTATTGTATTATTGGATTTATTTTAGAAATTAGATGTAAGATTAGCTAGTTAATGAAGGCTTCCTCTCTCCTACTATTTTTTGCTGTGCCCGACAGGGTCCATAATGATCAAAATTTTTAATTTACCACCTAAGTATACATTGTGGAATGCAAATAAAATTTGAGTATTTGAGTATTGAGTATTTGAAAGTTTTACTCATAGCCCAGTCAGCGCTGAAGTATGTTTACCCGTATCTATGACCACAAGTATTATTTAAATAAAAAATACGTGAGTTTATAAAACGTGGCGCTACAATGGTGACATTAATTTAACACACATATATACGTTTGCACATTTTCGTTTCATGAGGATATTCTATTGTCATTTATTTACGGATTTATTTAAAATGTTACAAAATAGCATCTTAGAGTAACCTGTACTTAAAGAACTGTAGCGCCACGTTGTATAAATCCTGAAATAAATGTATTATTTTTATTACGATAAAGCATTATCATCCTTCTATCAAAACTAAAAGAAAAACAGTTCTGGAACTCCCGCTAAAACACCAGTCAGTCCATTGATTGAACGGCCCATAATAGAAGTTTCTGAAGACCGACAGCACAAAGTTTTTATGTGGCCCAACGACGCGGCGACGAGACGGAAAATTAACGGTAGGAAATTTTATTATTTACTTACCAACTTTGAAAGTAAGCTAAAATGCTTTTAGCTATAGTAGGGACTTCGGGAAGGATTTTATTCTGTTTATTGTTTCTGGACTTTGTTTTGCGAGGACGTTCTATTTTCGGAGATTTCGCGCGTCTTTTGTTATGACAAGACCGATTTTTTTTGTTTTATTCCGAGTAGTTTCTACTAAAATAAAACCGGCCAAGTGCATTGTAAATTGGAATGAATTTATCCCAAAAACAAACTTTGTAGTTAACCTCTCAAATATCGTAAGCACCTCATAAGTTAATAATAAAAATTTTCTCGAAACAACACTAAATATAACCCTAAAAATCGCTGAGCTCTTTGCAAACGGCTTCTAATAGGCGAACATCTAAGGGGTTAAAAGTATGTTCTCTTGTATGATATACGTCATGGTCAATTCTCCAACTGCCAATTTAAGAATGCAATGCGTATTTAATGTTATTTTAATCTCGTTACCTTCACGTGTTCCTGAGACTAAGGTCTGAACAGACAGACGGACAAAGAAGTGGAGTTCCGTTGCTTCTTTTTCGAACAGAACCATAAAAATATGGGGCAATAAAACTTTCCTTCTCGTGCTGAATTGTATGAATTCTTATTGTATCTTTCACTAGAAATCCAGAATTTAAAAAGTCATAACAAACATTCAACATCGTTTAAAGGAGATATTTATTATGTACATTGATTCCTACATGTTAGAGTACTTGTACTTACCCTTTTATTCTTACAAGAGTATTACAATCGTTTCCCAAATAAGAACACGTTGCATTAAATATTCAAATAAATCTCTCACAAAGTTAAATGTATGCCATTGTGCTGGAGTACCAAAGCCACTGCCCGAAGGAGAAAGTTCCAAAGTTGGATTCGCACTTTCGATAATCCGTTGGTAGTTTGTTTAGTAGCCATGACTGTGAAATCGACTTAGTTCAACAAGAGAAGTAAATCTAGAATATCAGATATCATAATTAATCTTCTAGTGAAACAATATCCGCTAGTTATTTTTATTGAAAAAATATTTTCCTTTCATAATTGTCAAGCAAGAATTTCTTCCAGTAGTCACAAAGTTTTTCTGTCATATCTATTTAAAATATTACCCTGACTCTGTTTATATTTATAGAGCCATTCCATCCAACAAAATGAAACATTTTAACTTTTCTAGCAAAAAAATATTTCTGACATATTAAGGTTAAAATCTTAAAAGCAGCAGCAAATTATTTTTGCTAAAAGAATTACGTAGGAAAGCTTACCTTGATTTATGAAAATGAGTTCAGAATTTTAAGATCCACGATACACTTCACTACTGAGATTTTCTGGTTCATTTACGTAAGCTTGCGTTATAATCGTATCGCAATGTACTTATACAATAAAATATCTAAATCCACTCCCAGAAATCCAGCTTTACGTTTATCCGACTGACGGAACCCATAAAAAGAGGGTTCTGAACAATTATTTTTACATCAGCACCGGAACCATTCCGGACACGATAAAGAATCTCCCGGAAAAAGATATTTATTCGACCAAGCTAACGTGTTCCTCAACAGATTTTTCGGGGATCTATTTTGGGCTTTAGCTGTCCAGATATAAGGTTTTGTATCTGTATGTCGTTAAGGTCCGCATCAAATGTAACATTGTTGCGGAATGTTAGGAACTTTTGGGTGTGAGCGTAATAAAACACCTTAAATCGAAGCGCGAAATCACTGACTAATTGTTAGTCTTGTTCCGATAAAATTAACTACTTTCGTGCGAAAGGTTCGTGAAGTTTCGAACTAGGCGTCGAGTTTTAGTGTTGTTGGCTTCAGCTAACGTTTAGCGGTCACATGGAAAGTTCTGGACGTTTTTTGAAACCTTCTCTTGTTTCTGGGCTCCTCAGTCGTTAAACAAGTTAGATTGAATTATGAGACCAGTCTAATATTATGTTTTCTCGTAATCCATTTTACAGAAGGACTTATCTAAATCGTGATTCTATTCAGTGAACCGATTTAGAGATAACGTTACTGAAATAGCACTAGGTTTCATTTCTATTGATTGATATCAAATCACAAGGTAAGTAAAAGGATTTAACGTTCAGTCTGAACACCTGTTATCATCGTGGTCATTCAAAACCACAAATACAGACCAATGTCATTTTACACAAACCGAATATACAACATAAAGCAACCCAAGCAAAAGACAGGAAACGCCTTCATACATATTCAAAGCCAGAACTATCGCTCAAACAGCTTTCAACGAAGACATGGCAGCCATACTTGCCATTGATTTATGAAATTGTGTGGCACTGGCCGTCAGTCACTCCAATTATGTGAGAGCATGCCGTGGGCAATACATCAATCTTATAGACAAGGGAACAAACACTGCTCATGGTGATATTGTATGCATTAATGCGCTCGGAGATAGTGGCGTTATGCGAAAAGTTAAATGAGTATAGTTTATTGGTTGTGGAACTCTTTGGTGCATCGTTAACATAATACTTGTTTATGTTGTCGGTCGTACAGTTCGGTTTAGTGTTGATCTTTTGTTGTTATCGATGGATTTTTAAGCTGCGTTGTAATTTGTGGGAGTTTTGTGTAAAGCATTTCTTATCTGTGCTCGTGTGTAGCGTTAGTGTTTTGAATATTGATATTTGGTAGTTCAATTTAATTGCTTGCTTGCTTGTATTTTGTCGATATAACTAACTTAACTTATTCGTTACATTTGTTTTTATATGGATTCAACAATAAATATTAAACAAAAATCCGTCTGTTAAAATGTTGGATTCATTAAACAACGTGGCGCTACAATGGTGACATTAATTTAGCACACAATATACGTTTTCACATTTTCGTTATTAAATGTTATTATTCACGGATTTATTTAAAATGTTTATAAGAATAGCATTTGTATGTTAAATTAATGTCACCATTGAAGAAAATAAATTCCGGCTATGTTATCCCATGGACAGACGGAGACCACAAAACGCAAAAAAAAAGCAGAGGAATCAGAATCGCATCACATGGAGTGATGCGATTCTGATTCCTCTGCTTTTTTTTTGCTTTATCTGCGTTTTCTGATTCTTTATCTCAATCACAATAACAATCTAAAATCATTTTTAAATTCGGTTCACCTGCAGTGCAATCTGCAGTGGAAATCGAACAAAATAATGAGAACAATATTTTCTAGGGCGTTCGCTGCAAAATTATCGGGCTCAGTTCGCGGGCGAAGTGTGATATTACCAGTTAGGGGCGGTTCGAACCGATTACAGCGACAAGTGCACGCGCACCAACTGTATCACGCTATTATGAAATATTATGATTATTATGTACCAGTGACTCGTGTTATGTTTTTAGGAGCTTCTAATTGTTGAGTCGCGATTTTGAAAAATAGGTTTGCGGAAAATATTGCGAGCATTTTTTTGTGTGAACGCTGGCAACTTTTTTTCTGTATCGCAGGGCCATAGATAATTTTTATTTGCCTGTCTGTCGATGACGACTTTTTGTGGTAGTTCATTCTCTAATCATATTTTATTTTAAGGATTCCTTTCCTTATGGAATCACTTCTTTGTCCATCTGCCTGTCTGTCTGCCAAGATTCTTTTTCACGGGAAGACGTGAAGGTGTCAAATGGAAAGTAACATCAAATACGTAGGGTTATGATCACTTAAAGCTGCACCGACGGAATAAAAAAGCGCCTTTCATAGCGCATCTAATAGTCCGACATGCAATTGACTTGTTTTTTTAAGATGCTTGGTACTGGAGTTTTGATTATTACATCTTTGAGTTTTTTTTTAATATAAAAATTATTCTTTACGAGTTTGTATGTATCCCGCTGTATTCACGAATTCTCTGAGTATTTTGAGTTACTAATTACCTAGTTTTCCCCCAAAGCCAAGTGCATTTCAATCAGTGATATATAGTATTAGACTGACGAAATCAACAAAATAATGAATGTAATTCTCATTGCAATATTTTAAACACGGAATTTCTGATCTCCCCAGGTACATTTAAATAAAATTAATATCATTACGCCGTGTAAAACTTCATTTACATAATGAAAACGCTGTTTCGCAGAAATATTATTATTTTTACTTTAATGCATGGATTATGGTTTTTGAAGAATGATTGGTGAGGTGTGGTCAATTGCTACCCCATTAATAAAAATTATACATAATCAACTTAATATTATAATGTTTCCACTTTTAGGACACAGGCAGTAGGTCATGGGTAAGCAGGATTGTCCGAAAGAGTAACCGCGCAACATAAAGGGCTAAGATTGGAACATGAATGGATTTTAGTCAGTAAAAGTCTGACACTCTCTTCCACTCCACCCAGAGCAGGAGTAATTTAATGATTTCCTACCCCAAAAAAAAAGGCAGTGAGACATAACCTGCCACGCGGGCCCAGTTCGAGTTTTGTCACATGTCTTTAAAATTTTGATTCTAGAACATGCCGATTTCTACACGATATTTTCCTTCACCAAAGCAGGGCTGATGGAATAATTTACTTACACAAATTACAGCTTCTCTGTGGGTACGAACCTAAGACCTACAACTCATAAATGGTATTTTTACGAGCATTATTTTAAATGGAGTTGAAACTGGGCATATTGTTATTACTGTGTGCCCATAGGGTATTCTCAAACAAGATGGCGTCGTTGCATATTTATATGTTTTTTGTTTTTTGTTGTTTTTTTTTTTTTTCGTTTATATGTTTTGACAAGTTCTTTTACATTAGGTGGCGTTCAGGGTCTGAGGCAAGAACAGCCAAATGGCCCCAGAAAGTCCTCAACTTTACAAGTTAGCCCTCTTTAGTTGGTCTTGTTTGATTTGACAAGTACGCATAAAGGTATATTTCTAGAGAAAAAAAACAAAATAAAATAAAAGAAATTAAAAAAAAAACAAGCTTTTAATGATTTTACTACTAGTAGGTATGTTGAAAGTGGTTTTAAAAAGGTACAAACATAATACATTTTATTATAAGAATATTAGGCTTCGATGCTCAAGGGAATTCATCTAATTCACGCCTTGTAGCAAAAATTTCAAAGCAATAACTGTACTGGTATTCAGCTGCATCCGGTTAGACTGGAAGCCAACCCTAACACAGTCGGGTAAAGGCTAGGCAGATAATGAACTGTGCCTAAAGAATAATATTTTTATCATCTTTGTTTCAACCAAAACGACATTTGAATATTATTCTACGTTTTCCTAGGTGATCCAAATCCCTGTATAAAATCGACTGTGCCGTCATATTATACAAAGTTGATGTGATCAGACGTACAAAGGTAATGTATGAAAATATTCAATCTAACGTTCCGTAGTTTGTGTTTGCTTAGGACCAGTAGGCGCTGTAGTAGAATATAATTGTTTATGTGCGCCTAATTCAATTTGTTATAAAAGCATCTGTTCCGTGATAAATTTTTATTCAAATTGTTATCTTTCTATAGATTTTTTTTTCATTAAAATCTAACGTATATTTAAAAAAAAATCCTGTTGTGAAAAACATTTTTACCGAGCTTTTTTTTACATTAATTATTCCAATTTAAATATTGAAATCCTTTCACTCAAACCAATGATGGTTATTTTTTTACCAGGAAATGAAACAAAAGAAAATCATCAAAAATAATTGGCAACACAATACTGTCTCCAGTACTGGATGGGCTTGCGAAATGGTCTCTAATTGTGCATTATTGCGATCTAACAACCGGATACATTATCGATACACGTGCCAACACAACTTCGCTACATGTGCCTCGCTTTAGCAACACTTAGGTAATGGCATCATATCTTAAGTAGTATTAATGTCTTTATCCTTCACGGTTCCTGACTGTTATACATAGCTGTTGTTGATTCTGTTAACACGAGTCTCGCACGTTTAAAGATTATTAAATAAGAATCATCTGCCTAGCCTTTTCCCAATTATGTTGGGGTCGGCTTCCAGTCTAACCGGATGCGGCTGAATACCAGTATTTTACATGAAGCGACTGCCTATCCGACATCCACAACCCAGTGACTAGGCATTACGATACCCCTTGGTAAGACTGGCTGCCAGATTTTCGGGCGTCTGATGACCCGTAACGATTGTCAAAGATGCAAATGACAGCCGAGAGCAACGGCTTTACGTGCTTTCCGAGGCAAGGAGGAGTCTCGGTATGTGAAGATGGTCACCCATCCACGGCCAACCCCGCCAAGCGCAGCTTAACCTGATGGATCGACTTGTGCGGCTGTTAGTACTTATCCACGATAAATTAGTGATTTATGCACAATTCATATTTTGCCTGTTTAGGGCATGCAAATTAGTTTTAAGTACATTAAAAAAAAAAAGTACATTATTACATATAGTATATAATAATATGTATAAGTACAATACTAGGTACTACAAAACTATAAAATATGTTCTGATTGTAATAAAATAACAAAAAAACTATTACAAACATAAAAATTTTCATTATCTACCTATTATTACATTTATACCTATTTATTAAATATTGACCTTAAAATATATGATTAGTTGAATTCGTATGGCGTCCAAAGGCTAATAGTAAAAGGTACTATTAGTAATTAAAGTTAGGTACCTATCTATTGGACTTCTAGGAGCGAAAATGAAAAGCAAATCGGATGCTTCTTATAAGTTTATAGTAATATTCAGGAACAGGGGTATACCAATTGAATTTATCATCTTACTATGTTTTCTTTTTAAGTTCAACTTATCTATCATTGCCACACCATTCATTAAGAACCTAAAAAAAACTGTTCGATACAATTAAAATAAAAAAAATTGTAAACAATTCTTTTGTTTTGAAACTTTAAAACTAACTCTGAACACGCTTTAACCCTCAAGCCACCCTGAAATCGGATACTTGGAAGTTAGGGGGCCCAATTCACCCGCGGGGCACCTCAAACTAATAAAGGAAACATTTAATTAATGTAATTCAAAGTTTGGTCAGTAGTAAAGTTATTAAATCAAAAGGTCAGGACTTGAAGGACATAAGATTAGCCTTCTGCACATGTTGACTAGTTACACTCATATTGGATAGTGTGACCACATATTATTTGAGGAATATGTAGGATAGTGTAGGATACACTCATATAAAGGAGGATGGAATTGCTCATTCATTACATCTATGTACAGAGGCTAGCACATCAAGTTACCGCAATCTTTCAAATTTCTTCGATAGTTTTCGAACTTTATTACAAAAGCATAAGGTTAATTTTCAATTGGGAAAATTTGACAGTTTGGGATAGCTTGATGCTTTTTTCAATATGCTCGCGCTTGACTACCATCTCTCTTATTAGTAAGCGATGATGTGGTTGACGATGAAGAATGATTTCCTAATCATCCTTACATAATACTAATAAAACGCAGTTTCATTTTTTGTCCGTCCATTCTGGCATTTATAACTCGGCAACGACTTTTCGGGCTCACGTGTATGTTTTATTTACCTCTAAGATTAAAAAAAACAATGCTTAACTTCTGACTTTGACCTTGACTAGAGACTAGGTATAGCAAAGTTTTTTTTAAACATTTTCAGGCACCAGCACTCACAATGTGATTTTTTATAGTTCAAAACTATTAAGTGCTACATAACCATTGTGAGGAAAATAAATAAACTTATAATTTTATTATTATTGCCATACAACGTGGCAATGCCGCCAGTCTCCTGGGTACATTACCAGTCGACAGCGTCGCTAAGGAATTTTTCGACGCCGTATTTTAGTTTGATAGTAGTTTTAGTCAGGTTTGGTTATTATATTTATCTGTTTAATGAAATAAAAAATACTTTCAAAGATAAATATACTTAAAAGTTTTAATAGATAGAGTTCAGTTAGTAGGTACCTTAAGTTAGTAAGTACTTGCTCGTAGATTTTAAAATTCATGCATTCTATTTCTTTTTCGATAATGAGGCACACGATACTGTTTGAGGTCTATTTCTTTTTGTTTTTGTGTGAATAATGTGTGCCCTTCACCGGGCCCAAATAAATTTATTTCCTTTCTTTCTTTTCCCCAAACAAGTTGTTAATACATCATTTCCTGCCAGCCAATTTCATGGACACAGTCACAAAATAGCAAGTCACACGTAGGGTCTACATGAAGGAGTATTAAATTCGGTTAATGCTCGGACAAATCGCACAAGTTTACAAGTGGGGTCCAAGAGACCCTAGCAATAGCAACTCACGACACTAGAGGGTTAAATGGACTCCGTGTTTTGATTCGGACGATTTATGTTGTTGTAAGTTATTAAATATTTGAGGTGAAGATTTAAGACAGTGTACTTTTTAATTATATCTTCCAATACCCATAAGATTTAACTTGCATTGATGTGTTTTCCAGTCAGTACTGTAGAGGATGGAAGATCCTCTACTGAGGGGGCTCAGTGGTAGAGCGTGTAATGTGTGTATAGGGAACTCTATACTATGAAGGGAAACGCGTTAGGAATTTACACACATATACTTATATTTTCACTTTGTTATAAAGAATACATCTGTCTAGCTCCACTGCCAGAGGTCAAGTCTAGAATGTACAAAAACCTAACTATCTCATAAAATATTTGAAAGGTTCGAATGCCGTCAGATAAATACCAGCCATGTACAACATAAGGTTTTACTCTAAAGCTCTACAGTACCTAGGTATAGATAGTACATAACGATAATGATAGATACTATAATAATAATAGTTTATCGTTTATTCTCTCTTCACAAAGTTTACTTCATATTAATGTGTAAGGAAAATGTCGAAGCTGTAATCCACCTTTGTGACTGTGTGCTCTTTCCACTAATTCTAGCCATGCGACTCTTGCACGGTACCCCCGAATAGTACACAGAGCCAGCGCATCAAAATTTTCTTTGAAGTCGATGTCGATATAAAATCGGCAAATTAATTCCTCATTTTGTACAACTTTTCTGTCTATTCACGGAGAGTAACATGGGGGCCAAAAATTAAATAAAATTAAATAAAAAAAAATATTGTCTCACAAAAAACAGTTACAATAATCCATAACGAGTATAAGATAACTTCACCCTTTACCTTTTCTCATCTTATAACTATAATCAACGAATTTTAACGTTAGGTTTAATTCAATATAAGTACTCATTCTCTTATACAGCGAAGGGAAACGTAGTGGCATCCTCAAAAAACACAATTTTACCTTTTCTAAAAATTTCTAGCTACTACCATATTTAATAATTATTTGTCTAATTCTATCAAATGATGCTACTAAATTAGAATGCTAAGCTTACCGTATAGAATATTACTTTAATTTGAACGCCTTTGTCCCTTTTATCCACAGAAAAATCAATCACGAAAATTACGACGAGAGTATTTTAAAATATTTCGATATAATATTCGTAGTTGCAACTGCAAAGTGAATTTATGAGCGCAGCCATTTTCAAACACCACTGTTTCCTTAAAAAAGAACCGTTAAAAATCCTCTTTTTTTCGAGCAAAAAATCGCTCCATACTGGGATTTAATTTCAAAGCTTCTCCATAATACAGTGGACTCGAAAAACCATTTTCTGGGCCGTCAGTCAGGCCACATCAATGCAGCGAGCGTTCAATTATTCAACTGGAACTACATTGTATACGTATAGAATTGACACGAATCTAAATATTTTAATGGATGAACAGAAATATTTGAATGGAAGGAATACACTGGAATATTTTTGTGCGGAAGCTATTTCACATTATTATGAAATCCAAAAATAGAAATAGCATTTTTCTACTTTCAAAGACTTTCAATGAGTTGAGCTTAAAAAACCTTTCAATCTGTCAAAGACTTATTGATAGTTGGTCTTATTCTTAAGAACCTTCAGACGTTACGTTTTCTAGATCATTATTTTTTGTGTTGATCGACAAATCTGACGTGCACATTGCACAAAGACTGAAGCTCTGAAGTCTGTTGGCCCAAATATAAATATTTGTTTCGTGTTCGGGATCCAAACTGCGCCAACACAAAGTCAAGCACTTAGCCACTACGCCAATAGGCTCGACAAACATTGGCTCCACATAGCTTTTGAGGTACCTTTACGAATTTGGACGTATACGTACTTGTAAGTTCTCAGAGGCCGTTAGATACTGCTAATTCCAAATTGAAGGAGATAAAATTGTAGCTACTGCACTGCTACGACTTACAGCAGGTCTGGTAATAAAAAGGTAATCAGAGGTGTCACGAGCAATAATATGTATACACCTAGCAATACTCCGAAGGGACTTTCTCGTAAAATAACTATTGCAACTTTGAGATACGACATGTTCGGTAAACTTTTGGGTTCAAAAGTGCAATGTGTGTGAACAATTACAATTTCATTGAATAATTAAAGAGAACTGCTTTGAAATTGGCTAACTTAATATGTATTTTTGCTTGTGACTGTAGGTACTCTAGTCTTTATTGCACAAACTCATTTCGCATCTTTGTTAAATGAAGTTTTTTGGGAAGTCTCTAGACGGAATAATGATTCTATAGAGCGTTTAGTTCTGCGAATGAAAGTTAATACTTGAAGATTGGAAGTTAATAGGTCACGCGGGAAGTCTCCGATGAGGTATACCAATCAAATTAAATCCGCGGTTAGAGGCCTCATTCATGAATGTGCCCGACTGTTAGCTAAAAGATCCACATGGAGAGAGATTGAAGAAGAAGAAGAAGAAGAAAACGAGGCTAGTTTTTTCCCATTAATCGGACGTAAATTAAAAACATGTGGGTTCTTATTGATTTGATAATGCATTAACCAAATGACTTGGCTAACCCGAGGATCGAACCTAAGACTCAAGGCTTAGTAACCGCGTAATTTGAATAAAAATCAAACGTTTCGAATTACGTAATTTAAAAATCAATCTAAAACAAAACACAACCGCGTCCCTAACATGAAATAACACGGCATTTTCTTTTCTACCAGAGAAAAAATATTGCAACGATAACGCTAACTTTGCATTGCAAGAAGTGCAAGCGTTGCCAATTACGAACCGTCGTCTACAAGCCTTGAAACCATCCGGAGCTTCGCCGCAGAATAGCACAGAAGGTTGGCACCATACAACGAGTGACAACGAACGCACACATAGACACGCTTCACATACAGCGCATGTTTTTTTTTTATGTAATAGGCAATCTGATTCAATCTTATGGGTTGTCTATTGCTTACCGCTTATCGCTTACCTGTGTATGCTTCAATAAAATGTGGGCTTAAAAACGTGTCAACTAAGCGACTACACGCTTAGGGCTCCTCCTGTGGGGCTTTGGCTTAGAGCGTCACTAGTGGAGCCCAGCAAGAGAAAGCAGGATTGGATGAGACAGCGAGCGCTACCCGCGACTGTCATTTGTTTGAGATCGACATACTTACGCGTCGATGTGTGCGTGCTTTACTGAGCCGACCTTCTGTAACTAACTATGTTGTGTAAGCGTCCTCCCGACTACGAGTAGAAGCCAGTTAATGGCCGAAGTGATTTATCGATTAAACGCCACACAAGTTTACTGTTAACCAAACAAATAGATCTTCGTTGATCCTAAATGTATGTTATGGTTTGGATGCAGGAGTTATGATGGCATACATTTTAAAATTAAAAGGGATTTATGTAGATTTTAGGTAGATAATCTGTTTGCAAGTAAGAGAGGCCATTGTAAGATACATCAATACCGTCAAAAAGCTAATTTGCTTACTCATATATTATGTATATGTCACAAACCTACGTACGTCTTATTGTTTGAGATAGGTATCTAACATTTTTATGGTTTCGTACAGAAGTCAAGAAGTTATGGTTTAATTTATTTTCTTTGTACTAAATAAACATTCGTTTTATTCACACAAAAACATAAGTATAAAATAGTATTTGGCTATTCTTTCCACAATGTTTGCTTAGGTTGTAAGTAAAATAAAAGCAACAATCGTGGACTGTTCACTAGTTTTGAATTTTTTTTTACTTCTTAGTTCTGATGCGAATTGTGTTAATAACTTTTGGAGTCAATACTGATTACGAATATATGGCAGCTGTACTAGTAGTAAATGTATGAATAATTTACAATCACATTCTTTTGAATCACTCCGACGCCATAAAGTTCTGACGCGTTCTCCGTTCATTAGTATTGAATTTCTGATTTTGATCATCTACTTTTGCTGTTGACTGTACTCATCAACAACAACTTTCGCTATGGGAACAAATCTTAAATCGTATAATACGTCAAAAAGCGGGAACAGCTGATATTTTTCACGATTTCGTTTAATCCATGAATTCAATTTCACCCTGTATAATCTCACCGACCTAAAAATATGAAAACAAGGCTAGCCTAGTCCTTTTTCTGGAACAATGTCAGATTATAGATTACCATACCGACCTAAAAATATAAGAGGTGAGGTAAAGACGTTTTCTATTCTATGTTGTGTCTGAAGTAAAAATCCTAGCTTATAAATTGGGCGAAGGTACCACCGCGTGGGGTGTGACGACAAAGGAGACATTACTGAATATACTGACCTATTCTCCAAAACTTGAAGACTGCGAGTGTTTTGTTTTGTTTCTCAGTTTGAATTTTTATTCTGTAGCTTTCATTTGTTTTCGGAGTGAATTCCACCAATTAAGCTGGACGCAATCAACACATCTAAACCGCGTTCAAGAGTTGTTATAAAAAATAATAATATAGAAAATAATAAAAAAGCAGCCCTTAAACTTAAACGTTCAGCTACTTCTGTGAAATTCGCACTTAATCTGCTGTCATTATTTTTGATCGAATCTGCCTTTATCGAAGACAATCATATTTTGATCTGTACGATCGATTGTTTGTTTCTTTTTAATTCTATCTGAAAACTTTATAAAACGCGTCAGTTATGTAGGCGCGTGGGTGAAATCTGAAGTAACGAAGTAATGTTGAATACATTTCAAAGAACATCACAAAAAAAAACACAAATGATTACTAACACTGCCTGACAACGACACTAATAAAAATAATAATAAAATTTATTTCAGAATTGCTTCCAGAACTTGTTAGTAACAATGTTCTTACATTATTGATCGGCAAAAGATTCTCAAAACAGTATCATTCTGAGATATATTGTGATTTGTCAATTTTTTTTACTTAGCAAATACTTAATTTATAATTATAATTTATTTTCAATATAACATGTCTTATAGACCGAGATATAGATGGAGATAAATATAAGTTCCTGGATTTTTGTAATTAAATTAATAATGCAACATCTTCAGAAACAACTCGAAACAACTCAATAACAACGGTCATAATTATTATGAATTCCCCGCAGAGCAGTGAATTACGCGGTAATTATGAAACAAATTAGATTACCTATAACATTCACGTACTCAGAGACGTTTCGTGTTCTTATTCCGTGAAAGTGTCTCGATTTTCAAACGAGATCGTAACGTATCTTACGGTCTCTTGAAGAGAGTTCTTGTAAGAGTTGTTCTAAAAAGAGTTCTAATAATATTTAATAGAATATCGTGGAGGAGCTAATGGCTAAGTAATAACAGCCGCACGGATCGATCCATCAGGTTAAGCTATGCTTGCCGGGGTTAACCATGGATGGGTGGCCATCTTTTCATACCACGACTCCTCCGTGCCTCGGAAAGCATGTTAAGCCGCTGGTCCCGCCTGTCATTTGAACATCTTTGACAGTCGTTACGGGTGGTCAGAAGCCCGAAAATCTGACAGCCAGTCTTACCAAGAGGTATCGTATTACCAGTTATTTGGTTAATTCTGCGGGCTACTTTTGCGTATTCACCTTAAATATTGAATCAATAGGATTCTACGATCCTCATAAACCTCATCACTGAAATTGTTTTGTGGCAAACCCGGAAAGCATTTTTAACCGACTTCAAAAAGGAGGAGGTTCTCAATTCGGATGTTTGTATTTTTTTTTTTTATGTTTGTTCGCGCATAACTCCGTTGCTTGCCAACCGATTTGAAAAATTCTTTTTTTGTTGGAAAGGGTATACTTCCCAAATGGTCCCATAAAATTTTTATCGAAATCGAATAAGCAGTTTTTGAAAAATCAACAAAAATCTAAAAAAAATCCTACAGTATATGTGGACGATGTTCTAATAAGTTCCTGTCACTGTAATTTACATACAAGGTAGTGGTATTAAAATTTGGGGGGGGAGGGGGGGGGTTGTGTAGGTAGGTACCACAACTAAAAAGTGAAAAATAAAAACTTTTTTACAAAAAATAAAACCGACTTCCAAAACAAACACTACAAAGTGACAAATAATTTTGATTTCGGAAGTCGGTGGCAAAAAATGAAAATACAAAACCGAAGACACCGACTTCCGAAATCAAAATTATTTGTCACTTTGTAGTGTTTGTTTTGGAAGTCGGTTTTATTTTTTGTAAAAAAGTTTTTACGGTGATGTCTTTCATAGACAGAACAGTTTTGTCTCGAGTCAAAACAGGTTTTTCAGTTGACTCGTGCTCATTCTGTTAACTTTGATTATTATTGCTTGTCTGACTGTTTTGTTGCGTGACATCATTGGTTTCTTAAAACAAAATTCTATGATTAATAAAATCAGCGAATCTGATCATCCCATCGATCGTTCACAGAATATTCCCGTCAGTAATAGCTCCGGCTTTCCGTTCTGAATAATTTATCAGGAGGCAATTAATTATGAAAGTGGAGAACATAAGTAGCTCATTACGTGAACTCAAGTGCCGCGAGAATTTATCGCATGTGTAGGTACCATAAAATTACGAATACGACTACTGTTTGATAGATATGTAGGGTATTAATGGGATTGGCTATTTTGGAATATTTATTTAAATAATGATTTAGACTGGTAGTAAGGGAATCTATCTGACCGCTGACCAGGAAGGTATCAACGATTTTCTAGCTCAAGAATCGTACGTAGGTCCTGTGTAAGTAAAAGAGATACATTTTATATCAAAAGTAATTGTTCTCATTGCTGCTGAGTACTCTTCTGTCTTAGTGACATAAGCATTCAAAGAGAGCTGTACTCGCTCAGCGCCACTCGCTTGGTGGGCAAAACACTCGCTGAGGGACTCACGATTAGTAAAGACTGTTAAATTGAAATTGAACCTTATGCGTTTGTAACAAAGTTGTAAAACTATAAAAAAAAATTGACAGATTGGGGTATCTTGATGTGCTGGCCTCTGTACATACTCATACCAGCGAGTAATCGCTCGTTTCCATCGCGCATTTGCTCCTCGATGCTCGTCATCTCGTTTTAACTTGCTGGTTCTATTTGCTTCGCGTCGAGGACCTCGTGGCTAAGTAATAACAGTCGCATGGATCGATTCATAAGGTTGAGCTACGCTTGCCGGGGTTGGTCCGTGGATGGGTGACCATCTTTACATATCGAGAATCCTCCGTGTCTCGGAAAGCATGATAAGCCGTTGGCCCCGACTGTCGTTCGTGGATTTTTGACAATCGTTACGGTTAGTCAGGAAGCCCGAAAGTCTGACAGCCAGTCTTACCAAGGGGTATCATATTACCCAGATACTGCCTGGGTTGTGGAGGTCAGATAGGCAGTCGCTCCCTGTAAAATATTGGTATTTAGCTGCATCCGGTTAGACTGGAAGCCGACTCCAACATAGGTGGGAAAAGGCTAGGCAGATTGATTGCTTCTACTTGCTTCTCGTTAATCGCCTATGATGGGACAACTGTCATAACATGGAACTTCTCCTAGTTATGCCCTAAAGACTTCCACAAAATTTGGAGAAACAGAGATATCATGAGATAGATATTAACGTTGACTACAAATTGAATAGTTTTTTATATTTATTTCGACGAAAGTGTAAAAAACCGTTAGCAAATTGTCTCGAAGTTTTGATATCAATATAAAACCACTTTAAAACCTAAAGTCACAACATCTTCAAGCTTGACGGAAACACAAATTCATTTCAGTCTGTCTATTTTTTCTTGGCCTTATTATCTTAGAGCTTTGTGCCTAGAATTCCCACCTGGGACTCAGTCTATCTAGATAATTAGCACTAAATATGCAGGTACAGAAGGTCGACTCCAATCAATCTGCCGAGCTTTTGCCCTATGTTGGGGTCGGCTTTCAGTCTAACCGGATGAAGCTGAATACAAGAATTTTCAACTCCATACAACAATAACACTTCTGTGTGACGCCTCAATGACATTGATAAGGCAGGGGCCTTGTTTGTTTATCATTCGTGAAATCATAGTTTTTTTTTCGTGTGGTTAGTGAATAACCTGGTGTTAGAGTTTTTATACTGCCCATGGGCCTCTGATTTAGCTTAACATAGTGACAAAACAAGATGGCGGTGATAACTTTGATTTTGGCCACGCGTCAACATAAACTTGTAGCGTACGTACAGACGCACATTATTAAATATTCCCAATTAAACATGAACCTTACGTTTCTGTAATAACATTGAAAATATATCAAAGAAATTGGTACTGAATCCTTAATCAAACAATTGCCAGCCGCGAGTGCGCTTGCACTCGCTGTGCGTGAAGCGTATCTATGTATGTGTGCGTGCATTTTTTCTCTTTGTTGCAGCCGACCTTCTGAACTTAAATTTCTTGTATAATGGTTTCGAAGAATTTGTGTCCCGTTGGCGTACGGATGGCTGAATAAATTATACGTTTTTATAAATAGATGCTAGGACTGGCCGTGGGCGAGGCTTTGGACATACAATTCATTTTAAAACGTTGTTTTATCCCTCAGTTTAAGAGGTGACAATTTGTATTACATTCCAGTCTTTGATATCACTCATCAGAACTTGATCAAATTTATATGAGAGCGATCAAGAATTATAAAAAAAAGATGTATGAGAAAAACCACGTAAAAACCTCATTGTTAATTAACAGGAACCAAATTGCCATCCAACGTGGCAACGCCGCCAGCCTTTTGGGCACATTTCCCACTGGCAGAGATGGGGATGATTTTTTGACGCCCTATGAGCTCTTCCTCTTTTTTACCACTTGTACGTTATAGATATATTTTTTAGTTTAACGTTGTACATATTATATTTAAGATTTGTGTTTTTAACTTAATTTTATTATCTATGAATTAAATAAATATCATACAGAAACCAAATAATATTACAAAGAATAATACCTAGGATATATTTTATTATGACCATTATCATCCAATTAGCATCCAATAGGCTTCTAGTTTTCTTGAAATAAGGTAAGGTTGAGTTATCAGGATTCACTGTAATCTCAATTAGGATGTTCTATAGTTACTAAAGTATAGCAAAATTGTGTAGGTTCTGTCTTTTAGCTAAGCTAGTAGCTTTGTCCTCGTTAGTGCCTTTATAAATTTCAGCTTTTATTTCGTTATCAGCGGTTATGCTGTCCTCTACGAAGCATGGCTTAAGTCTATTGTATGCGTTGCAAATGACGCCATCTAGTTTAGTCATGAAGTTACTCGGAATCATCGAAGAGGTCGTACACTGGCTGATTACTGTCACTATTGCAAAGCGTCGCATCGACGACTGAAATGATTGAGTGGCGGCTGTCTTCTGATGACAGAGAAGATGTCAGGGGAGCCGCTGTCGTACCGCGTCCTCGACGAGCTGGTGTATTCTGGCGTAATCCTGATGATATTGCATGCTGAACCACTTATACTATGACCAATTCTGCAAATGAAATTAAATAAAATTGCTTATTCTGTTAATAGGATTCCGGATTCACTTTTTCACGTCATTTTATTAAAAAACAAGCTAGATGGAGTCTGCGTTTCCTATCTGACTATTCTAAGAATAAAAACAAACTCAGAAGTTACAGTCTGTTTTAAAGTCCAGAAATTAAGCTTATCTGCGCCGTTTTTTATTTACAAAATCAAGAAAACTTGCTATTCAATTAAGAATATTAATTTAAATCTTGTGGTGCGTGTGGATTATGAGGAAGTTCTAATAGATAAACCCGATAACATAAAATTGCCCAACCCGGGAATCAATTACAAGACGCTACGGGGTCGTGTCTATGGCAACAAGTTAAACGAGGCAGTTGATAATAGATAATTTTCATGAAATTAAATTGGGTTATATAAATCTATTTTTCGATTAAATTAATTGGGAGCTTAGTAGAGTAATATTTCGAAATATTATATTAAATATTAAAATATCGACGGTTGATAATTACACTGGGAGGAATTATTACGAAATACGAACCCAGCCATCCGAATTTTCAGCACAATTATATTTTATTGTTCAAAAATGTAGAAGGTAAATAAACCTCCATTACTGTAAAACATCGAATGATACTATTTTAATAAAAATTTGAAATATAATCTCAATGAATATTTCATACAAATTGTTTTACTACTGTCGCGTCAAAGGATGATGCCTATTTTGGTACCCTCCGCCAATAGCTATGAGTAATTACATCGTTGGACAGTTTTTTTTTAAACTGAATAGAAGTTTTGTTGTCTAATCCTTAATCTTAGTCCGTTAAAAGTTACACTGTATGGGATTTTTTTTTAACTTTTGTAATGTTTCTAGAGCTCAATTCGTCCAAAGTCTTTGAATCCTTATACGAAACTCCATCGATTGGTCATCATTACTTCACTAAATAGTATAAAACAAAGTCGCTTTCTCTGTCCCTATATCCCTATGTATGCTTAAATCTTTAAAAATACACAACGGATTTTGATGCAGTTTTTTTAATAGATAGAGTGATTCAAGAGGAAGGTTTATGTGTATAATTTGACGTCATATTATGCGGGCGAAGCCGCGGGCGGAAGCTAGTATAAAATAAAACGTAAAAGTTAAAAACAGTCTCCTAGAACGTTTTTATGTAACTACAACGGCTAAGTTAGTTACTTATTGAAGACGGAAATCTATACCAAAGATGATCAAAAATAAGCAGATTTTATGTCAAAAATAATAAAACAACATACCACATTTTTCAGAAGAAATCAAATGGGTACTTTCTTTACCCAATAAGTAAGAATTTAAGTCTTTAATATAATGTGTCAGGGGTGTTAAAACCCTGATTGTCATTCTTATATTAAAGCTAAAAGCGACAATTCTCACAGGAGGCAATTATCTAGGCAAATGGGCATGTTTTGGCCCCAATTCATACTTTTATTTATTTGAAAAGGTTACCATAAATAAGGGCAATTAAATTATATTTAACTCAAACTCAAACTCAAAGTATTTATTTCAAATAAACCAATTACAGGCACTTTTGAATTGTCAAGGTGTCGGTCAGTCAGAGAGATGAAGCTAGTTGCCCATTCCAAAGCAGTAGGTACCTATGGAGAAGAACGGGCAAGAAACTCCATGGACACTCTTTTAACTTTTCTTTCTGTTCTGTAAGTATGAACTCATGTTTTGATAGAAATAGTTCACATCCAATGTAGTTCATTTATTCCATTTATCTCTTTTTATAAACATCCTTATAATTTTTTGCAATGAGAACTGTTAATTTATTGTAACTTATGGCTTGTTTTAGAAGTAAACTTTCCGTAGCCCTTTATTTATCTGGCAGATAATTTCATGAATTCTTTTTTTTTTTAATTTATTTAGTTAATAATGAATTTCATGAAACTATGGAACAGGCTCTTCGATTTCAAGGTTCACTCTATCATGCTAGAATCTTGATTAATAACGTGCCACTTGTAAAATATTATATGTACTTATTCATACCTCGAGTGTGTATCCGAAAACTAACTTGTAGGCTTTGAAGTTTAGAAGACGAGTTTCACTAAGTGAACTAAGTAAACCTACAAAGTGACTTAATGTTAATTAAATTTAGTTCTAACTAAGCACATGAGAGGGAGACTATCTGAATGAGACGGTCACGAAAAATATAGTTGCGGATTTTACAGTGACAAATTGGGAAACACTGCAATCTACTGCTTTTCCCAACTATGTTGGGGTCAGCTTCCAGTCTAACCGAATGCAGCTGAATACCGGTATTCTACATGGGGCCACTGCTTATCTGACCTACACAATCCAGTCAGTAACAGGGCAATAGAATACCCCTTGGTAAGACTGGCACTTGGAAGTCCTACTTTCGGGCGTCTGACTACCCGTAACGACTGTCGAATCCACGAATGACAGCAATAACTGTCTTGTTTTGTAAAGATGGTCACCCATCCACGGACCAACCCCGGCAAGCGTAGTTTAACCTGATGGATCGATCCATGCGGCTGTTGTTACTTAGCCACGAGTTGGGAAACACTATACTTAATAAAAGAATAAAAATGATTGCGTCAATTCATATACCCAATACACGCCTGTAATCCCTGTAGGCTTAGGGAGAGGTGTACCTTTAGTAGGTTCACCCACATTTCGCCAGTTATGTTTAACTCCCATGTAATAGGGGACGACCTTATTGCCATTAACCGGGCCCTGATTCAGACTCCGGGCTGCTACTGAAAAATTCCAGATGAAAAAACCCAATAACACTATGCTCGGACCCGGGAATCGAATCCAGGACCTCATACTCAACAGTAGCAAGAAGCTAACTTCTTTCAATTTGGTCATGAATCTTGACTAACAAATAAAGAATACCTGCCATATAGGTATGCCTATGACCGGTTTGAGTTCGAGTTTGACTACACAATCAAAGTCAAATTAAATTTCAAATAGGCACGCGAAAGGCACTTTTGAACGTCAAAATTAACTAAAATTAGAATTGATTCTAGTTATCCCTTCCAAAAGGTAGTTTGAGGAGAGGAGTGGGCAACGTTACTCTTAAATATTTTTTTTTATTCATTAATTAAGTAAATTAGAATATGTGAACACTTCCTAAAGCAGTACCGAAAGGAGGTTCCAACTTCTTACTGGCAGTATGGAAAAATATTGCGCGCCAATATTTCTGAAATCGCCGCCTCTCTTCGTGATCATTAAAACCGTATCAATGCGTTTTCCTTAGAAAGAGGCCCTTGGCTTCCAGTTGGACAATTATAGGCAGATAATGAATGATGGGTACAATAGATCATCATGTTTTGTATGTGAATTTGTGAATGGGATTGAATTGAATGATTTGTCCTTGCTTTACACGTAGGTGTATGTATGAAAGCCTTTGAAACAACCTTGATAACACGGAAGTGTTCAAACACCACTAGAGTCAGATCTGTAATCATTTAGTATTCTTGAGATACGATCTGACATGCGGTCTACTATTTTTAGACTGTAGTACAGCACATCAAGCTATCCCAAACTGTCAAAGGTTCTCAATTGAACATGAACCTTATACTTTCGTAATAAAGTTGAAAATCTATCAAAGAAATTTGACAGATTGGGGTTATGAGTACTAACTAAAATGACTAAATCTTGTACCTACTTTTAACGTTAACTTTCACATCGTTCGTTAAGTTAAAACTAATGGTGGTTAAGTTTTAAAAACGACTTCGAAGGACCTTGGTATGCGGTGAATTAATTTTATTGGGGTGTAGATTTTAGCGTGGTGAGCTGTTGGACGACACAGAATTGAGCTTTCGTGATATGATGGTTTTCAGGAATATGGATGGATGGACTTACTTGAGACTTTCTGGACGAAACACGTGGCAAGGACAGCCCTTTGCAGACGTCTCACGTGTTCCCTGATTTCTTCCTGCTTCTCCTTGATGCACTATTCACTTGTTTAAATGTCCCACTTGTGTCGGCCAACACTTATTTTATTAATAATTATACAGTTTTTGGTGCGGATGCGGGTTGAGTAAGCGGTATTAGCGAAGAGCGGTTTGCGGGTCAGTATACTGGAGTCTTGACCTAGACTGTTTATAAAGCGGCGCGTGCGAATGCAAAAATTACACTTTTTAAGTAAGCTAGACGAGACTAGCTCACTATAATTAGAGGTTATGAGCGGTGAGCGGTTTGAATGCGAAAAACGCACTGACGTTTCTTTGGTCGCGCGCAAATGATCTTCCAATCTCGTTCCGAACGATAAGGAATGTATGGGTAAGGAGAAAGGAATGATTAGCTCAATTCTGTGTTGTAAGCGGAAAAAACTTATAAATAAAAACTTGCGCGAGCATCCTGCCCGGCTTCGAGGATATGTAATATTCTCAAAAGGAAAGAAGTTATATTAAAGCGGACTTATAATAAACGATATTCTAAGCATATTAACTAAAGATAAATTATGGTTTTAATAACGCGGTGATGTTATTGAGAAGGTAAAGGACATAGTTTGACAACGGGTCTCTTGAAAGAGCCACTGCATGTCCTCAACATAGCAACGCGGGTTGTCCCATCCTTGCCGGGAAAAACTTGGGTGATTATACCCAATGGCCAACGTAAAGGAGGGACATCATCCTGATGTATGAGAACCACTGTACCAATCTTAATATCGTCTGCGGCATTCAACCATTTTTGTCTAACTTGAAGATTATGTAAATATTCTATACGCCACCTCTTCCAGAAACTACAAACCATTTGGTCAAGCAATTTCTTGCGGCAAGTCAGAGACTTCGTCGTTTCGGGAACATTCACGACAGGCAACGAAGTTAACGGAGAAGCCATTATAAAATGAGCGGGAGTAAGCGGTTCTGGGTACGGATCCTCATTCAGGACACAGAGCGGTCTGGAATTTAGAACTGCCTCAATTTCAGTGAGAACAGTCGAAAGCTCCTCGTAGGTAAGAAGCTGAGAACCGATAACACGGTATAAATGTGTTTTAATAGATTTAATGTTAGATTCCCACAACCCTCCAAAATGGGGTGCGCGGGGTGGAATCATTTTCCACTCTATGCGGTAGCGGTTAACAAGTAGTTCTTGTAGTTGAGCCTTGGCTCCAACGAAATTTGTTCCGTTGTCGGAATATAAATAAGAGACAGGTCCTCTGCGGGAAATGAATCTTTTAAAAGCGGAAATAAAGGTGTCCGATGACAAGTCAGTAACCAATTCAATATGAACTGCTTTGGTAACGAAGCAAATGAATAAGCATATGTAAGCCTTCTGACTTCTCTGACCTCGGCGTCTACATAACGTTACTTTAATGGGACCAGCGTAGTCCACACCCGTATGAACGAAAGCTTTAGTCTCCTGTACGCGACAAGCGGGTAAATCAGCCATCTTTGGGCTGGGGTGAGAAGGAGAAATTTTAAAACAAAAGTTACAAGCATGTAATATCTTTCTGATGACACCTCTAGAAGAGAGAATCCAATATTTTTGGCGTAACAGAGAACTAAGCAGGCTCACACCGGCATGACAATAAATGCGGTGATAATAGTTTATTAGAACATGTGTAAAATTATCATGTTTAGGTAAAAGAGCGGGATGCTGAGCTTCATAAGGAAGGTTTGCATTTGACAATCTGCCACCGATTCTAATTATATTATGCTCGTCTATGAAGAGATCGAGTTTTTTAAGTTGTGATCGAAGTTTTTTACTTTTAATTTCGTCATAAATATCTTTAAAATGAAATTGTTGAATACAACGAATTAAATAAGTTTCAGCGGTAGCTAATTCACGGACAGTAATTGTCTTATGTGACTTATCATAAGGAATAATACGTAAAAATCTTAGAATGTATACAGTTATCCGCGATATTTTATTGAATGACGCAAATTTTTGTGAAAGACTATATATTAAATTGAGTTCTGATACGGTAGATACCAATGTTAGAGTTTTATTTTTAAATTCAGGCAATTGTTCGTTGCATGAAGAAACAAAAGGAGTAATAGGCCACTCAGCAACTGGGCGCAGAAGCCAATCAGGGCCATGCCACCATAAATCGTGGTTTAGTAACTGTTCAGGTAGAAGACCTCGAGACAGACAGTCACTAGGATTTTCCTTTCCGTTAATATGATAAAAATGCTTAGGATCAAGAGTTTCTTGACATTTAGCGACGCGGTTACTAACAAAAATGTTCCATTTGTGCGGTGACGAATGAATCCAGGAAAGCGTAATTGTAGAATCGGAGAAGGCAAATATATCATTAATAGCGGTACGAGAGCGGTAAGTGTCATAAACTAATTTAATTAATTTAGACAAAAGAACTGCAGCACAGAGCTCTAAACGAGCTAGAGATATGACCTTAACAGGTGCAACTTTGGATTTAGCACACACCAAATTTACGTGTGTGTTACCAATTGTATCAGTGACATGTAAGTATATGACGCAGCCATATGCATTCAAGCTGGCATCAGCAAAACCTACTATATTTGTCACGCAACCCATAGTAACGGCTACATGACGAGGTAATTTTAAAGACGAGAGCAGAGGTAATTGCTCTTTAAATTTTTGGAAGAGCAGTATAATAGAATCGGGTGGAGTTTCATCCCAATCTATATTTAATTTCCATAATTCTTTTATGAGTAATTTTGCGAATAAAACTACAGGAGCCACAAGACCGAGAACATCCCACAGACGGGCAATAGTTGAAAGCATGGAGCGTTTGGTACAACTATTATCCAAATTAGATGTAGTAAAGGTGAAACAGTCCTCGGAAGGAATCCATTTGAGTCCAAGAATCTTTAAATTATCCCCATCAGAGAAATGAATAGAAGAGCGGTTGGAATGTGGGATGGCCTCTAGTAGTTCCAAGGAATTACTTGCCCATTTAGTAAGGTCAAAGCCCCCAGCCTTAAATAAGGCGATAAGTTCAGCGGAAAGAATCTTGGCCTCCTCCAGAGACGGGGTCGAAGTAGCCAAGTCATCCATGTATAGCTCATGAGAAGCAACAATGGATGCGAGCGGAAAGCGGTGTTTTTCATCCTCTGATAGCTGGCGCACAGTGCGCATGGCTAGGAAGGGACTAGGTTTAAGACCAAATGCAACTCGATTAAATTGAAATTCGCGAATAGGTTCAGCGGTATTAAAACGAAACAATATTTTTTGGTATTTTCGGTGCTCATCAATAACAGCAATTCGAAGATACATCTGTTCCATGTCAGCTGTAACTGCAATAGGGAACAAGCGGAATTTTAAAAGTAATAAAAATATGTCAGCCTGTAAATTCGGCCCTGTGTGTAACAAGTCATTCAATGACACGCCATTATGAGACTTAGCGCTTGCATCAAGAACGATGCGAACCTTAGTGGTTTGTTTATCATTCCTAACAACAGGGTGATGCGGTATGTAATAACCTACAGTCTGATTAACAGAACTAGGTGTAGTTTCAGTTAAATAATTTTGATCGATATACTCTTGGATTATTTCATTATAACTAGCGCGCAAAACAGGGTCGCGAAGCTTAGTTTTTTCTAAGTTAATTAAACGTCGATAAGCGACAGCATAAGAATTTCCAAGTGAATCTGGATTTTTATAGAATGGTAACGCGGTACAATACCTACCACTGGAGTCACGTGACACAGTAGAAGCGTACAGCTGTTCACACTCCAGTTCAGCAGGGCTCATAAAATGTTTTGAAGGTATTTCTTCAATGTTCCAAAAGTTATGTAAGGATTCGTCTAACGACAGAAAACAATGAAAATTATCTATATTTAGCGCGGTAGAAAAATATGAAGCGGTATTTAATTCAGCGGGGCTATAATTGGTATTAGATAAACTAGCGGGTACCTCACCCATAAGAATGTAACCGAACACGGTTTCAATAGCGGATGGAGCGGTAGGTGAGATAATTTTATTGTTGAGTAATAAATACGGGAACAGTTTTGCCCCTAGAAGCAATTCAACCTCACCAGGTACGTGCCACAGTGGGTCAGCGAGCGGTAAATCAAACAAATGTTGCACTGCAGTAGTGTCAACAAAGTGAGATGGTAAGTTATCCGTTATACTATCTATAACTAGAGCGGTAATGTTAAAAGAATTATTTTTAATTTTAGCAGTAACTTTTATCTCAACGTAACCTATAACAGGCCGCAAAGATGATCCGACCCCTTTTATAACGGAGTTTGAAAGCGGTATAATGTTTAATTGAAGTTTTTTACAACAAGTGGAAGTAATTATATTATTTTGCGAAGCGTTATCTATTAAACATCTCACAGAAACGTGTTTGCTGTATTTGTTATCAACATAGACTCGGGCAGTAGAAAGAAGTATCGTATTAAGCGGTTTGTTTACATTATTGATACGAGCGGACGCACACAGCGCCACCTGCTGCGAATTAGTGACAGCGGAGCTAGTGACGTCAGCGTCAGTCGAAACCGGTTGCGACGAGCTGTGTTCTAAATGTAAAAGCGAATGATGTCTTTTGTTACACGCCCTACAGTTATGTATTGATTTACACTGTGAAGCAGTGTGCGATACACTAAGACAGTTTACACATCCACGTTTGTTTTTAATAAAATCCAAACGCGAATTGGCTGAGAGGGATTGAAAGGCTGGACAAGTGTAAAGTTTATAATGATCAACTTTACTGCAATACAAACAACTTTGATTATTATCGCAAGCAACAAAAGTATGTACTGTACTATTACGTGACTGATTACGAGAAGGATTATTTTTATTAGGGTTGTTACTCATTAACGCGGTTCGAGATGAAATAGTGCGATCCAATATTTTAACTTGCGATTTTATAAATTGTACGAAATCCGTATAAGTAGGAATTTCCTCATCTCTCATATGCGTTTCGAATAAATTTACGATTGCGGGGTCTAATTTTTTCAAAGCTAAATTAAGCAAAATGAAATCCTTTAAATCTTTAATTTGTAATTGTTCTAAAGCAGAAACGGACGCGTGAAAACTTTCAATGAAAACATTTAAAGATGCGGAGTTATTAATTGCGGGTTTAATATTTAGTATGTTAGACATGTAATGTGAGCCTAGTGCTCGTTTATCTTGGTACTTTTGAACTAAACTGTTCCAAATAGCGGCATAGTTATCTCCTGAGGGAATAATTCCGGCGGTAATTTGCAATGCGTTTCCCTTTAAATTACCCATCAAATACTGCACACGTTGAGAATCTGTAAGGTTCAAGTTACTATGGATATTTGATTTAAATGATTCATAGAAAACAGGCCAGTTGTCAATTCTACCATCAAAGAACGGAATATGAATAGGTGGCAATTTGACGGTGCCTTTATATTGTTTAGCGTTATCATTAGAATCGCATGTATGTTCTAATGACCTTGAACGGTTCGCGGTGATTAACGAACGCACTCTCGCTATACGAGAATATACTTCGTAGTAAGATATTTGACTGCTATAATCAATATTATGATTAGGATTTAATTGCAAGGAATATGTATTTATTTTATCTAAATTGGTACTAAATTCTTGACGAGTGACTGAGAGAAACTCCGTGTCTGTCATAAATGATTCCACCGAACGAAGCTCGATATTTGTAGTATTTATTATCTTAGAAGTTTCGTATAGCGATGTTAAATGTTCGAAGATTGAATTATTTTTAGCTTGAAGTAATTTAACTTTCATTTTAAGATCTTCCATGTTGGAGTAGTTCTAGAAAATATAGCGTACAAAACAATAGGTATAGCGGGTAGACTTAGAATAATTGTTTTATTCTAAGCGGGTATACAAAGGAATAAAGTTGAATAAGTTAGTTATACGCGACCAACTCACGATAATAGGTAATAGCGGGTAGACTTAGAATAATTATTTTATTCTAAGCGGGTATACAAAAGGAATGCGGATGAATATACGTTGTAAGTAAGTTAGACAAGACTAACTCACGATAATTAGCGGATTGAATATTTACCTATGCTATTTCAATGCAGCAGGCGAAATATTAAGTTGATACAGTAATTCTCAATGAATAATGTACCTAGCGGGGAATGTACGAACGCAAGTAGGTTCGTTCAATATGGCGATTTTACGAACTTTGTATTTTAGGTATTTTAACCTAAATCCTAGGTATGAGACCTATATTAGGATCGTTGATTCTTTGAATCCGGCTCGATTGGACCAAATAACTTATGGTGGTTAAGTTTTAAAAACGACTTCGAAGGACCTTGGTATGCGGTGAATTAATTTTATTGGGGTGTAGATTTTAGCGTGGTGAGCTGTTGGACGACACAGAATTGAGCTTTCGTGATATGATGGTTTTCAGGAATATGGATGGATGGACTTACTTGAGACTTTCTGGACGAAACACGTGGCAAGGACAGCCCTTTGCAGACGTCTCACGTGTTCCCTGATTTCTTCCTGCTTCTCCTTGATGCACTATTCACTTGTTTAAATGTCCCACTTGTGTCGGCCAACACTTATTTTATTAATAATTATACAGTTTTTGGTGCGGATGCGGGTTGAGTAAGCGGTATTAGCGAAGAGCGGTTTGCGGGTCAGTATTCACACTGGAGTCTTGACCTAGACTGTTTATAAAGCGGCGCGTGCGAATGCAAAAATTACACTTTTTAAGTAAGCTAGACGAGACTAGCTCACTATAATTAGAGGTTATGAGCGGTGAGCGGTTTGAATGCGAAAAACGCACTGACGTTTCTTTGGTCGCGCGCAAATGATCTTCCAATCTCGTTCCGAACGATAAGGAATGTATGGGTAAGGAGAAAGGAATGATTAGCTCAATTCTGTGTTGTAAGCGGAAAAAACTTATAAATAAAAACTTGCGCGAGCAACTAAAGTAGTTTTATTGTTACATATTAAAAAATACTCTGTGCCGTACAATCTATCCCCATTTAAATAAATGTTTGAGATTTCTTAGAATACGGAACGATTGAATTTTTTAAATGTTTTAAATACTTGTACGAAATGTACCCAAAGTTGGAGAAACATGAAAATCCTACGATTTGTTAGTTAAAAAAAATCTCAATCTTTTAAGCAAAGGGATGAACACAGATTTTTTTATTTTATTGTAATATGGTGAATGAGTGGGAAGAATCGATCACGAGACCAAAATCTGTTTTAAGCAAGTGTAAAGTTAAAAAAAACTCCTTGAAAGAAACATTTTTCTTTTTAACCAAGGAACTCCAAAATCCGACAATTTTCTATCCAATCACGGTCCTACATTAAACTATACTGAAAAAAAAAACCGTTTACACTGACAGGAAACAAATCGGTATGAACGATACTGCTTTGTTGTGGCAAGTCGACGTGTTAACAATAAAGACATTAATTAATCACTACATAGTAGCTAACCGGTTTATTGTCACTTTACATACCGTACAATGTTTCCGAATTAATTTTCTGTTAAGTATGTCTGGGTAAAAAGTTGGAAGTTCATTTTGGAATACACTTAAGTATTTTTTGCTAAATGATGTGCCAAGTTTTCTCTATTAAGGCAAACAATTATATTGATAGTGAGAACGTATGTATTACACAATTGGAAAGGTCTCATTATATTATTAGGATATTCTTGCCCGTTCTTCTCCATAGGTACTGTAGAAGATTGAATGATCTTCTACTGAGGGGGCTCAGTGGTAGGGTAGAGCGTGTAATGTGTGTATTGGGTCTTTTCTATTCCATGAAAAGAAACTCACGGAACACACGTATTATATTTTATAACTTGTTTATATCGAATACAACTGTCTAGCTCCGCCGCCTGTGGCGAACTCTCAAGGGCTCAGTGGTAGGGTAGAGCGTGTAATGTGTGTATTGGGTCTTTTCTATTCCATGAAAAGAAACTCACGGAACACACGTGTACACGCGCAAGTGTACCAACGGAGGGTGCGGAGAACGGAACGTAGCCACGCTCCCCGTTTCGTCATCGCCGGCGCGGCGGCGTCTATAAAAGACGAGCGCCCACGCAGAGCGTCCCTTTTTTCATCACCTCCAAACGACCCCGGTACCCGGTACCGGGAAGAACATTGTAGGCCGCGCGGCCAACCATTAAATTTGTAATGTAATCCAAATAGTTGTCAAGCTGAGATTATATTATTTTATTATAACGTTCACCCGTTTCATTTATCACACATTTGGCGACCGTGAGCAAAAAGAAATCTGCAACCACAACTACGAGAAAACTGCGACTCGGTAGCGTGTTCCGGATTCTTCGAACCGACCACGTGCGCGCGCCGTGCAGGCGCTAAACCGCCGGCGCCGCCGCTGCCCATCGGGAATCGCAACCGCGTGCATCAGGCGACATTGCTGGGAACACGAGGAGGCTACACAACCACGGCTGTCGAAGATCTACCTGGATACAGCGGGCATCGCGTCAGGAGGTCTGCCGAAGGGAAGTGAGCTCGTTCCTATTTTATATTTCCGTCCCCAATTTCCGCCGCTTTGTTTGTGTGTTTAGAGCGTCCTCCTCGTAGAGTGTATTCCTCGAGGTTAGGGGCAGCTTGCAAACAGAATTTTATTGCATTGTGGTAAATTTAAAATCTCGTGAGTTGTGTATCTAAATAATTTGGTCGTAACTCCAGACTAATATGAGGAGTATATTTTAAGCATATATATTTATGGCGACCATACAATAGGTCCCGCATGCCCGCATGGGTTATAAAATAATACACGTGCCTCTGTGCTGTGCCGTGCGCTGTGAGTGAAGGCATATAATTTTGAACGCTTATTATACATCTAGTGTTTATATTCCGGTACTAAATACCCAATTCCGTGTTTCATGCACCAATAACAAAGCTTAAGCCTTGCACTGCATTCTTGCTTCAAATAGATTTGCCGAACACTTCCAGGAAATCTGCGGGCTGCGTCTGCGCGCTGCCTCCTAGCGTCCGTCCGACCACGTGGCGAGCAGGGCTCCGCGGACCGCGGCGCGGTCGCAGAATAGCAGAGCGGCCATCTTGTGTGCCTGTGCGGCGTGCCTGCCGTAACAACGCGTGGCTGCGAGCTGCGACTGGAGTGTACGCCTAACCGGGCGTTTGGTTTGATGCACATTTATTGCTTATTTCATTGTTTGTACTCGGTTAGTGTAGTATATTTAGTGCAATCATGGACAAGGATGCGTGCAAATTCAGTGAACTAATTCGGAAACGCGGTAATATCAGAGGGCGTTTAACTAAATTAAATGATTATGTACAGGATATGAAAAACCTAGAATCTACTTTAAGTAGCGTTAATTTAAAAGAGTTAGGTAGACGTTTAGAAAATTGTCAAGAATTATTTAGTCAATTTAACGACGTTCAAACAATAATTGAGGACACTTGTGAGGATTGTGACACTGAGGAACAACTCACATTAAGAGAGTCCATTGAATCAAAGTTTATTTCAATAATGTCAGTCATTGAGGACATTTTAGAAAGGCAAGGGTCAGACAAAGAAAAGTTTGGTGATGCATGTAGTAACAAAGGCTCCCATTCAAATTGCCTACAAAATGGCTTACAGTCAATAAGATTGCCCACAATTAAATTGCCAACATTTAATGGTTCCTATTTAAAATGGTTAGAATTCAGAGATACCTTCTATTCATTAATACACAGTAATGAGTCTATACCAAATATAAATAAATATCACTATCTGAGGTCTTCACTAGAGGGTGGTGCTGTTGAAGTTATCAGATCCTTGGAGTTTAGGTACCTCTGAGAATTACAGTGTTGCATGGCAATTACTTAATGATAGGTATAATAATAAAAAACTCTTGGTTAATAATCACTTAAAGGCGCTTTGTAGCATTGGCAATGTTAATAAAGACTCTGTTAAGGAATTGAGAAATCTCATTGATATTATTTCAAAAAATTTAAGAGCGCTCAACAATTTAGGTCTAGCAACTGACCAATGGGATGCTCTATTAATATTTATAATAACTGGGAAGTTAGATACCAGTATGGTTGTACGTTGGGAGGAATACAGGAATATCTTACCTGACTTACCAACACTAAGTGATTTTTTTAATTTTATTCGTAGTCGTGCTGATGTTTTAGAAACAACATCAGTCACATCACAACAAAGTGACAAAGGGAATATTAATAAATTTAACCAAAATAAATCAAAAGCCTTTGTCTCTTCAGTTGAAAACTTAAGTGAACTTTTATGTTTAATTTGTAGCGAGCAGGGTCATAGAATCCAAAAATGTCTCAAATTTAATAATATGAATGTTCAAGATAGGCTTAAGGAGGTTAATAAATTAAAGTTATGCTTAAATTGCCTGCGTGAGGGCCACAACTCGTTTCGTTGTCGTATGAAGGGTTTATGTAAATTTTGTAAACACAAACATAATAGTTTAGTACATGTAAATAAAACTAATAGCAACAGCAGTTCTGAAAATACTACTGCTGCACCTTCTACGTCAACTCAACAACAACCGGTATCACTGTCTGCGGTATCCATCAGCCAGGTTTTATTGTGTACCGCTGTTGTAAAAGTATTTAATGAACATACTAATGAAACTTACTGTGTAAGAGTTCTATTAGATACAGGATCTCAATCCTCTTTTGTGACAGAAAACCTGAAAGGAAAGTTAGGTCTGTCCACTAAAACTATTGAACCGCTACGGATTTCAGGTATTAATAATGTTTCTTTTAATATATCCGAGCGCTGCAATATAATAATAAAATCAAGACTAAATTCATTTAATTTAGAAATAAACTGTCTTGTAGTTCCACAAATTACAGGAACATTGCCGAGTGCACCTGTTAACATTCAGGAACTGAATTTACCAGAAAATATTGTGCTTGCAGACCCAAAGTTCAATTATCCCTCTAACATAGATATGCTATTAGGGGCAGATGTTTTTTGGAACATTGTAGGGACTAAGCGTATTTCACTAGGTGTAGGTAAACCTATCCTACAAAATTCACAATTTGGATGGTTAGTCAGTGGACGTTTAGGAGAATGTAGCCTTAGTAGTCACTTGACATGTAACTTCACAAAAGAAATTCATAATGACCTAAAAAAGTTTTGGGAAATTGAAGAAATTAATTGTGTTGATAACACTTCACTCCAAGATAAATTGTGTGAACAACATTTTTTAGAAAATATGAAACGTCTTCCCAGTGGTAGATTTTCTGTTAAAATGCCATTCAAGGAGATTCCTGAACAGGCACTAGGCGATTCATATTACTTAGCGAAAAAACGTTTCCTTAACTTGGAGAAGAAATTACATAAAAATACTCAGCTCAAACTAAGTTACACTGCATTCATTGAAGAGTATAAAGAGTTAGGGCATTTAAATGAGATTAAACGTCCTTCATTTGGATATTATTTGCCACATCATGCGGTGTTGCGAGAGCACAGTGAAACCACAAAATTACGCGTTGTTTTTGATGCCTCTGCCAAAACTACTTCAGGAAAATCATTAAATGAAATTCAGTATGTTGGTCCAGTTCTACAAGATGACTTGTTGTCTATTTTATTAAGGTTTAGAACTTACAAGTATGTTTTAACAGGGGACATACAAAAAATGTACAGGCAAATAGAAATTGATCCTTCTCAGAGACATTTACAACTAATTTTGTGGAGAGATGATTGCTCACAGCCAATTAAGGTCTTGCAGCTAAACACTGTCACCTATGGGACAGCATCTGCACCTTTCTTGAGCACCAGGTGTCTAATTCAACTAGCTCATGAATGTTCTAACCCCATAATTTCTAATATTTTAAAATATGATATTTATATGGATGATTTAAATACAGGATGTCAATCAGAAAAAGAAATTAAAGAAATATATGATGACATCACTAATATATTATCATAAGCTTGTTTCCCTCTTCATAAAATACGCACAAACTGCCCCCAAGCATTGCAAACAGAGACTACATCTAAATCACTTGATCTGAGTAAATATTCCACAGTTTTAGGATTAAACTGGTCACCGTCACCAGATACTTTACATTTCACTGTTGATATGGATATGTCTAAGAAACTTACTAAACGGGTTATCATATCATTAACTTGTAAAATATTTGATCCATTAGGGCTGCTATGTGCATGCATAATTAGAGCTAAAATTATTTTACAGCAATTATGGAATGAAAAATTAGGCTGGGATGACCCTGTGCCACCCCACATTGAAAAGAAGTGGGTTAAGATAGCAGAAAATATTAATAATCTGTCTAAAATTAGTTTGCCTAGGTATGTACTATGCGATATTCCCATGTCAGTTGAATTACATTGTTTCGTAGATGCTTCTCAGGAAGCATATGGAGCTTGTGTCTATCTACGGTCAATTAGTAATAAAAATATTGTAGATGTTAAATTGCTGTGTGCAAAGGCTAGGGTTGCACCTCTGAAGGCTATGACAATACCTCGCCTTGAATTGTGTGGCGCATTACTTGGTGCTAGGTTGACCACAAAGGTAATCCAGTCCATTAGATGTCATAAGATAACACAAAAGGTTATATGGACCGACTCAACTGTAGTACTTGGTTGGATAAATTCACAACCAAACCTTTTAAAAGCATTTGTAGCCAATCGAGTAATAGAAATTAATGAGTTGACACAGGGCTTTTCGTGGCGGCATGTTCCCACTCACCTTAACCCTGCAGATCTTGCTTCTAGAGGTGTAGATCCTCAGCGTCTGCAGGTTGAACCCTTGTGGTGGGAAGGACCCTCCTTCTTAAAGGATGGATCATCTGCTTGGCCACAGCAACCTCATAAGTCAGTGGACTTACCTGAACTAAAGGTTCATGTACAAACAAATATAGCTCACGACGACAGTCATAAATCTATCATTAATTTTAGTAATTATTCAAAGTATAATCATTTAAGTCGCGTGTTAGCTTATGTATTGCGGTTTTTATATAATTGTAGGAATAAAACCAAATTATATGGTCCACTACAAACTAACGAAATAAATAAATCTCATACCTTTCTATGTAAAATATGTCAACTCGAATCATTTGATACAGAATTAAAATCTATTAAAAGAGGTCAAGGAATACCTAAAAAATCTAAAATATTCAATTTAAATCCTTTTCATGACTCTGAAGGTCTACTAAGAGTAGGAGGTCGTCTTGACAATTCAAGCTTTGATTACAATAAAAAGCATCCTATCATATTAGATTGTAAACATAGATTCACCCTTTTATTAATGCAAAGTGAACACCATCGCTTATTTCATGCAGGTCCACAATTATTATTAGCCTCCGTAAGAGAAAGGTACTGGCCTGTAGGTGGGAGGGCCTTAGCGCGCAAAGTATATAAACAATGCGTTGTATGCACTAGATTTCGTGGTAAGACTATACAGCCTATAATGGGCAACTTACCATCAGCGAGGATGCGACCTACTTTCCCTTTCCACTCTACCGGTACCGACTTCGCAGGACCATTTCAAATCTCTAGTAAAAGGGGAAGAGGTAATCGAATAAGTAAATGTTACCTCTGTATATTTGTTTGCTTAAGTACCAGAGCTGTGCACCTAGAGCTGGTGAGTGACCTCACTACATCTGCATTTATTTTATGTTTACGACGATTCGTGTCGCGCAGAGGTAAGCCCTATGAGATTTGGTGCGACAATGGCACTAACTTCGTGGGGGCAAACAATGAACTAGGTAAGGTGCTACGCTCCAGTCGTGACTCGGTCATTGACTATACGGCTAACGAAGGCATTTTATTTAAATTTAGTCCAGCTTATTCACCGCACTTTGGTGGACTCTGGGAGGCAGGCGTAAAGGCGGCCAAATATCATTTAAAAAGAACAGCCGCTAATGTTTCTCTTACTTTTGAGGAGTTGTCAACTCTATTCACTCAGATAGAGGCGATCCTAAATTCTCGCCCTCTCTCCCCTTTATCTTCTGATCCCTTTGATTTGAACCCTTTGACCCCCGGGCACTTCCTTATCGGACGGCCACTGACGTCGGTGCCCTCTTTTGCAGCTGAAGACTCCAGACCGAAGTACAACCTCATCTGCAAGCTACGCCTTGAGTTCTGGAAAAGATGGTCTCAAGAATTTATAGCAGAACTCCAGCAGCGATCCAAATGGAAAATTGGGTCTGCCGGGCCGAATGTTGGGGAGATGGTGCTCATAAGGGACCAGAATCTGCCTCCGCAACGCTGGCGGCTAGGCCGCATTACACGTCTACACATGGGCGCAGACAACACTTGCCGGGTGGTAGACATCTACACATCCAAAGGAACAGTCCGCAGAGCTATCCACTACATCGTCAGGCTGCCGGGTGAAGAAGAACCTGTTGAAGGCTGACTCCTTCAAGGCTGGGAAGATGTACACGCGCAAGTGTACCAACGGAGGGTGCGGAGAACGGAACGTAGCCACGCTCCCCGTTTCGTTATCGCCGGCGCGGCGGCGTCTATAAAAGACGAGCGCCCACGCAGAGCGTCCCTTTTTTCATCACCTCCAAACGACCCCGGTACCCGGTACCGGGAAGAACATTGTAGGCCGCGCGGCCAACCATTAAATTTGTAATGTAATCCAAATAGTTGTCAAGCTGAGATTATATTATTTTATTATAACGTTCACCCGTTTCATTTATCACACACACGTATTATATTTTATAACTTGTTTATATCGAATACAACTGTCTAGCTCCGCCGCCTGTGGCGAACTCTCAAATGTACACAAGCCTTAACTAATTTAAATTATTTGAAAGGTTCGAATGCCGTCCGATTATTAACAGCCATGTTCAACATAAGGTTTTACTCCAAGGCTCTACAGTACCTACTGCTTTGGAATGGGCAACTACGAGTAGCTTCATCTTTCTTACTGACCGACTCTTGACAATTCAAAAGTGCCTGTAATTGTATTATTTGAAATAAATGCTTTGAGTTTGAGTTTGATTGTTGATAAATAGGGTTGACCTACACGTTGACTGATGCATGCATGGCCTCTGTTGGGACAGCTCACCCAAAGTTGCAATGCCATTTTTTAAAGTCTTTTCCAGACATGGCCCTGCATTATCAAACTCACATAAAATACATAATAATATGTATAATATAATTATACGGTGTTACAAACAACTTCTGAAATCGCGAGAAAAAAATATCTGTTCCATACATTTTATTGAGTTACGTGTGCATAAATGTATGAAACAGCTCATATTTTTTTCTCCCACAAAATTCATAGAGTTAATTTTTTAACACCTTATTATAATGTCTGGACTTAAAAATAGACCAAGACCTCTGGGTTTGTTTCGGCATTTTTACGTCATCTAATTTTAAAATATTGACGAGTGAAAGTCTTAAAAGATCAGCTTACAGTAATAAACATTTCATTTCAATGGTCACTTGAAAACTTATTTAAATAAAAACTGGCTGGATAAGTGAATAACGTTTGAAAGCTAGTTAATCAATTGCTTGTTAACCCTTAACAAAATTATTCCTTCGCTACTCTTAGTTTCACGGGATTACAAACAGCTGACGCCCAAACACTTCAACTCCACCTTTATTCCAAAATCAGGACAGAGTCCTTATTAAAAATTAATAAAGCGTTTTAATCACGCGTCCTAATTAAAAACTCTTAACTCAAAACTTAAAGGAAGAAAATTGAAAACTGGGTTTAAAATCGGTTTTCAAACCGGTTTTAAAAGTCCTCGCCGATTTGAGTAGTGATAGTTAGTCGGTAAAACTTGCCAACTTTCTACTAAATCACCTCGTTAATCAACCGTTTAAGCTCGGCTTAAACTATAGTTTCAAATTACACAAAGTTTGATCCACTCTACTATGGAGAAGGATTTTAGTTCCAATGACGTTTTTTATGATGTTAAAAGTATTAAAATTATGGACTTCCCTCTTGCAATTTTATTCTTTTCTCGCCGGCTCTAGCTTTGAATATGAAACTCTGGTTTATAGCCACTCGGGGATGTATCAAGTTTTAGTGTGAAATTTTAAATGTTTGCATCGTGTGTGTTGTAATAAAAATGAGAATACTGAATGCAGTACTCATTTTGAAAATGAGAAGCTAAAAATGTAGAATGTACTCGCATTAAATTGTTCTGCTAATAGACTTTGTTCGTCCTGGTTTTTTTTATGAGTTACTCACTCACACTCATGGCGTCGTAAACATTTCCACTACTTTTATATTAAAAGCCCTTTTATTCATTTTAGTGGCGTTATTCATTTAGTTGTGGATGATTCGAGTAAAATCAATTTGAGTTTTTTTTTAAGTAAATTTCAGTGACCTCCTTTCAAAGTCAACCACAAAAGTATCAGTGTCATGAGTTCCTTTAAAAGAAAATTAAAAACCGAATACCTACTGTCAAAATTCATGTAAAACTCAGCCTTGTCATAATCCCTTGGAAAAATAATGCTTGTAAAATTATAACCACAAAAGTGCGGAACCGTGGAAGCGCAGTAAAGTTTTCAGAAATAAAAAAGTTGACATCAATACGAAAGTTAGTCCGACACTTCACAATATGGGTTGTTGGCTCCGGACTACCTGTGTCACTATTCTGGAAGATATCTACGATGAAGGTAATGAAAATGAGAAACTAGTTTGGTAAAAAATGTGAAGCAAGTTTTGTGTTTAGTCGGCATTAGTTAAAACATTCAAACTTCAAGTAAAAAAATATTTGGAAATTTGCTTTTTATTTAGAGGTTGTTGAAAAGTTAATGAAAGCCTCTTATTCTACCTTTATTTTAAACATGAAATTAACTGAAGATGTATGTATGGATGTAAGGATATTTGTTACTTTCACACGCGAAAACTACTTCCTTTCTTTTTCGTGTGGTTTGTGACTAACTTGGTGTCCGAGTTTTTATGCTTCCCATGAGCCTCTGACTTAACTTCACATACTGTTGAGAAATATCTGTTGATAATAAAAGCGTGCGAAGCCGCTGGCAAAAGGTAGTAAGTACTGGTTATGTAATTCAGACGGCAATGTCAATTTTGAACATAAGTTAAATCTTGTAACTATAGAATGAGCATAATTATACGGCTTCCAAACAAAAAAAAACACGTTTTTGCAATACTCTAAAATTTTAGATAAAACACCAAATACGAATTCAGTACACAATAAGCAATCAATCATAAAGATAAACTGTTGTTCGCATCGCGTCGACATTCAGATCCATACATTTTTACCACATCAGCGCCTTTGACGGGCGCTCGCTCAACAGAATAAGGACACTAGTTCGGCCAGGAATAAATTGCAAGTTATTTTCCACTCCGTCGCCAGCCATATTGACGTTGACACTTAACGGCACATAAATCTCTCCGTAGAAATAATTAAACAAAATCGCCAGATAGACAGTTTTGAAATATCGAGGCGTTGTTCGAGTTTTTAAATGTCATGTTTACGTACTTTGGGTTTATGTCAGATTGACGTACCTACCTACTGATATATTAACGGCTGTTCTACGTACTGTAGAAGGGCTCGTGGCTAAGTACTAACAGCCGCACAGGTCGACCCGTCAGATTAAGCTACGATTGCGGGGGTTGGCCGTGGATGGGTGACCATCTTTACATACCGAGACTCCTCCATGCCTCGGAAAGCACGTTAAGCCGTTGGTCCCAGCTATCATTTGTGCATCTTTGACAGTCGTAACGGGACGTCAGAAACCCGAAAATCTGACAGCCAGTCTTACCAAAGAGTATCGTATTGCCCAGTTACTGGGTTGTGGAGGTCATATAGGCAGTCGCTCCATGTAAAATACTAGTATTCAGTTGCATCCGGTTAGACTGGAAGCCGACCCGAAAAGGTTAATGCTACCCCGGAACATAAAGGGCTAAGAATGGAGGTAACATGGATGGGTTTTAGTCAGTAAGAGTCTGGCAATCCCTTCCGCTCCACCCAGAGCGGGAGAAGTCATTGGACGATTACCCACCATCAAAAAAAAAAAGGTATCGTAATCGTAGTTCGATTTTTTTCCTTTGTACACAAGTTTTATTTGTGCAGAACTTTATACAGAGTGTTAAGTCTTTTTCTCATGTAGTGTAATCGTCCCGCAGTCGCATGATGCTATAACTCCTTCGGGAGCCGTAAATTTGGAGTGAAGAGATACTAAAGAAAGTCTGGCGAATTATTTGTAAAATGAAAGTATAATAGCTTCAACAAGCTTCATAGTTGTACTCCAGTAAAAAGATTCAAAAAGTGTTGCATATATTGAAACAAAGAAGGACTGATACTCAGTAAAAACTAAGCTAGATAATATATACCGCAGTAATTTCAAAACAAACCATGGGCGTCACTATGCATAAATATTGATCCAGCTGAAGTTAAGAGCAATACACACGTACATAATTAATTATTTATACAGTAAAGCGGGAATGACAGGAACCGGTCAAAAGGGTTCAGTTGCCCCAAAATTTTCGGTATGACAAATATGTCCAGTGCGTGACGAATTCAATATGAAGGGTCCGTTTGGGGTTCCGCAGCTAAATTGATACGAAATATTTATGGAATCGCCCCAGCTAGGTGGCTGTCTGTTTTGGCGTTGGTGTTTCTAGCTCAAATATTTCGACTGAGGTAGATTAATAATAGATGAAATTATCAGTTTCATTATTTAGATAACTAACTAATTGGTAACGTAATTCATGTTTTTTTTTAGTCAAATATCTAGTATTTGTAAAACTTTTTGATACTTAACCTTTTGGAAGTTAAAACTTATTATGAATCCAATTTATAAAAATAATAATTACCATTAATTCTGTTTTCACAGATTTCAATAATGAATATTATAATAACATTTTCTTTTTAATGTCATCAAAGTGATACAGTGAAAGAACAAACTTAAACTTTCTTCTATTATCGTAACTTCAAAGTTAAATTGAATTCTTTTTAACACAAATTGAAAGAAACTTCTTCCAAAAATCACTTGACGAAGTCATTGAACTAACATAACAACAGCATCTCTTGAAAAGGAAACAAAAGTGTATAAAAAGAATCTTCCGATTCTCTAAAGAAAACATAGAAAATTTGAGCAAACAATAATCGAATAGCTAAAGAATTCACGTACTATATCAGGGGTGGTGAACTTTTGGAACGCGACAAAAAACTAGGCAAACAGATACGATTTCCTTTTCATTATCATTTCTAATGTAGATTTTTTTGTGTCAGTATACTTGACTCAAGATTTAAATATAAGTAATTATGTTTTTTTGGTTGGAGACTTGCGCGAGTTTTCACACTTATTCGATCTCGCTAACGTATGTATATTTTGTATTGAGATTCATATATCGCCCTCTTGTTACAACAAAGCGTTGGTTACGTTTATCCATACACTACCATGGACACGTTTATGTGTTGCAGGTACTAAGCTTAGAATAGCAAAAAAATGGTGGTAGTGTTTGTGTTTACCGGCCTTTTAAGAAACCAAAGTTTCAAGAAGAAGAAGAGACTAAGTGAAAGTTACTGTTAATGCGAACAAAATATAGAGTTGAAAATCCAGCACTAAGCATTTACTTTGGGTTGCCGAAGGATAGTAAGTTCCCAGCTTAGGTGTGAGATTGAAACACCGAGGTGATTTTTACTCAGCAGGCGTCTGACAGACCTTTCCAGGTCCTCCAGGGCAGAGGACGTACATGAAGATTTTCCGACCCAGGACAAAATAAAACGCAGTTAGTTTGTCTTCCCTGTAGGCACACGCGTTCACGCCTGAATGGCATTGTTGTTATAAATTTGTGCAATTGTCACTGTCATTGTGCGTTGACAAAACAAGGTGGCGCTATTAGTTTCAATTTCGGCCACACGCTAAAATACCCTTGAAACGTTGAATGTGAAAAGGTTTACCATCCCTGTCCTATAGTGTGACTATTTTAGATTCGGAGCTGCGTGTGTTGCAATGCGTGTCAAGTGTGAAACGCTCCTTAAATATCATCCTTTACACCGTGCCGTAATATGCTATGTTTATTTCCGTTAGACATGCGAGGTTTAGTTCAGATTTGGGTTTAGATTATTTGAAAAAACCTTACTTGGTTCAAATGTAATAATAATAAACCCACCGCCACATCTGTACGTAGACGTCGTCGTAGTGGCATTTGCACACTCCTATGTACAAGTCCTAGGTCCTACATCTGAGCAGGTAGAGTTTACTTTGTCGAAGCAGTACTAGAGTGAAGAGCCTAACCAAGAGAGGTACAGGAACCTGCATGGCAGCATGTGCCGAGCTGTAGGGAGTAGCCATCTCACGGATCCTATCTCCTGGGAAAAATCTTGTTCCTCACTTCCGACTTGCCTTAATTGACCAACTTGAGTAGTCGGAAGAAACAAGTATTCCAGCAAGATGCGGGTATGGAACTTCACTTCCGCGATTATCCTGATAGCCATGGAATACTTCTGCTCTCCTCATAAGGACAAATTTTTTTTGAGGGCGGGAAATTGTCAAATGATTCCTCCCGCTCTGGGTAGAGCAGAAGGAAGTGTCAGACTCTTACTGACTAAAACCTTTATGTTCCGGTATAGCGGTAACCCGCTGACCCGGCAGGATCTCATTGGCACTTATGAGAGCGCTTATGAGATCCTGCCGGGTGTTGACTCCTTGTTGCTTTTGTACTAGCGACAGTTTTGGGGAATCATAACTGAGTGTGCAAATGCACTTACTGCCATTTATGTGTATTTTATGTAAAACATTGGTCACACTGGTATGGCCCCTGTCTATACTATGCATTTTAAAAACGCATGTTGAAAGTCGTAAGAATAAATCGATTTTAGTATTCATAAAAAATTATCTTGATATTGTATCAAGATTATTTTTTGTAGCAAGTAAAAACGAGGTGACGAGCATCGAGGAGCAAATGCGCGATGGAAACGAGCGATTACTCGCTGGTATGAGTATGTACAGAGGCCAGCACATCAAGTTACCACAATCTGTCAAATTTCTTTGATAGTATTTCAACTTTATTGCAAAGACATAAGGTTCATTTTTAATTGAGAAAATTTGACAGTTTGGGATAGCTTGATGTGCTGGCCTCTGTACAATAAATTAGGAAAAATTTTTTGTTTGTCAAATTGACACACCACACCAATTTACCGTGCTATAGCCAATTCATACAACTGTTGCGAATTGAACATGCGGAAAAAGTTGGTAAAAAAAATCCCCATCTTTACATTACGCGTCCTTTTTTGCCCATAGACGATAAGAAATCCGCAGTCTTCCGTAACACTATAGAAAACTAGTTGAACTCATAAGTAAGTAACGTTTACCTGCACCATTTCAAAAGTTATCTCTAGTGCTCAAGCCGGCGGAATTTATAGTACAGAGGCCAGCACATCAAGTTACCACAATCTGTTAAATTTCTTTGATAGTATTTCAACTTTATTGCAAAGGCATAAGGTTCATTTTTAATTGGGAAAATTTGACAGTGAGGGATAGCTTGATGTGCTGGCGTCTGTACTAGCATAGATTGCTCGCTTATTTTCCAGCCGTTGCCCGCGTTTCTTAGCAGAATTACTTATAAAGTTCATAGAAAATGTTTCAAGTTATACTGTGTAGTAGCCGTGTTTTAGGTGCTCTGTTTTTATTAATATAAACTTAAGTTTAATTATGCTCAAACTTCTGACGAGTACGCTTGATAAGACGCGAGATGTTGGAAAATATGTGTGAGGTTATATTTTGATAACTACCTACTTTCGTGATTTCATGTGTTTAAAATTATCGATTAAATGACGTAAAATAAAAGACGAAGGACGTTGGATAGACAGATACGGAATGTGTTATTAATTTACAATTTTTATGAAAATTATAGGGGCTGAAAAACATGCAAAAATATGAGATAAATTATACCTTCGCTTAAATTTTTTAGTATTCAGGAAGACAAATTTTTTAATGTTCAGGAAGACGATAAAATATGATAATATTATCGTATCGTACTTCATTGATAAAATATATGTATTAAAGGGAAAGTGGTAAAGGAGGTAGGGATGGGATGTAATAGATTGATAGGTCGAAAATCCCTATAGCATTAAACCCACGTCTGTATTTTTGTGCTGAAATCACTACATAGTATAAAGCAAAGTCGCTTCCCGCGTCTGTCCTAATGTCTGTATCTACGCTTAGATCTTTAATAGATATAGATGAATAGATAGAGTGATTCTAGAGGAAGGTTTATATGTATAATAACATGCAATTTCCGTTATCCACCCGGGCGAAACCGCGGGCAGAAGCTAGTAAATAATAATATTCAAACAATGCAAAAACATAAAGTTTTAAGAACAATAAATTCCTTTCCATACAGCCCTAAAGCAATTCGATCAAAATTCCGGTGTAAATGCAGAACAAAATCAAAGACGCCGCGTTGTCGGAACCATTTTTACGCACGTACGGGGACAAAAATGTCCTCCCTCAGAGGTTCGGTAGACCGAACGTTAGGAAACGCACACCACATATTAATAGTGATTTTTTATTGGAGGTAGGTCATGTACGATCTTTTGTTTCGTTTCAAAGTAAGGCATTGGAGAAATTCCTAACTGATAAATAAAGGCATTGTGTGTTTGAATAACTGGTTTTACCAAGGAAATTCGTGTTAACCAGTAACTGGATTGTGGATTTTAGATAGGAAGTCACTTTTTATAAAATATTGGTATTTTGCCGCTTCTGGTAAGACTGAAAGCCGACCCCAACATAGTTGGGAAAAGTTAAGCTGCTGTTTGTTTCAACAAAAACACTATTGCACACTCGGTGTAGTACGGTCGCGCATCAAGTTTAACCTAACTGTCAAATTTCTCCAAATGATTTTAAACCGTAAAACGTTGTTTGTTAAGATCAAAATCGATTGAGAAAAGGAGATTGTTCTAGACCGCCCTATAACCAACAAACATTTGACGTGTACGTTAATTTTAATTATATTTTAATATGCTTTTTAAAAATAATAAATTCAAGCGGACACAGTTTAATTCTTAATAGGTTTTTAAAAGTGACCTCATTGATTTTATTACCAACTGAACTCGCCATCTTTCAAAGAGTTGTCAATGTGAATGTCACAAAAGATTTGACAGTGTCGCTCTCGCTCATATTACATAAATATCGATATCGACGACGATGTCCATAATATCTAGTGATAAATAATGGATGTTCGATATTTATCACTGACAACATTGAAAATGTGCAACATATAGTAAAAGTTTTTCATGCATATTTTTTTCATGGAATTAGTTCCGTGAACATTTTAATGTAACTTATGATGAATATGGCCTAGCACGATTATGATGAAAATATAATGAACAAAACAAACTCACAAAATGTACTTACTAGTCGAATGAGGGATTTTCTCACAAGTGAGAAAATATTAGTTCAAAAGAGGCGTTGGTAAAAAATACGTCACTGTCTCAGGTTTTTGACATCAAATAAGCTTTCTTATTTACCGATCTTATTTTTGTTATCAGTAGCCAGTAAAACATAGACGTATTTTTCACCCGCGCCATCTATTGAACTATGTTTTTTCACTTTTCAGAAAATCTCTCATTTAACGATTGAAATGTCATTTACGACGCAACTCTAGTGAATTGTTCTCATAACAATTTCACGACTTCAATAGCCATATTTTTACTTTTTAAGTACTTATACTCTATTTTTAAATGTCGCAAACTAAAACGTTACACATTGTTCGTTGGAAACAAAATATTTTATTTTAGCATTAATTTAATTGGAGTAGAATCATAGCAACAACGTGTTTATGTTTGAAACGGAACAAATTAATTTACATTTTACATATTGATCTTTCATTTTGGTCTACTAAATTAAAACCACAGATTAAATAGGTGGTCATTGATAATCGATATATGTACAATGATTGATCTTCAAGAGAGCATCTCTACGTCACTACGTCAGTCGGTGCCTGTGGCTGTGTTGTGTTGTTGTGAATACCTACCTATTTGGCGATTTCTTTTGGCGTTTTTGATTTTGTTTCTGTTTAACGGACTACAATTTGGATTGCTTTCAACGTGACCTGGCTTCGAATAACTGATTCTGTGATCTGCTTAAACGACACCTTAGCATTTTGACAACGGATAACGAACTTCGCAAAGGCCTCTTCCGTTGATTGTTTATTGTGTAACATATCGATGTAAAGCTATAGAAAGCTCTTATAATATGTTAAGGTGTTTCGTGACGTCACTGGGATGATGCTTACGGCATAAATGGTCATGTGATCACTATACCTTATATCAAATTATATGTATTATTCATTTTGTTACTGTTCATAAAAGTCAATTGTTGTTGTTGTGAATTTTCTCCTGTAATTCTGACCATGACAGATCTGCCCATTAATTGGGTCGACGAACGACGACAAAATACTGATCAGAACGCTTCAAAATTCATTTATTCAAAGTGGACTTAAGTGGGATCAAAAGACAACCACCAAAATCGACTTCACCGCTTCTTCGTGTCTACCTATAACGCAGTGTAATAAGCAACTTACTTTCTATGGAGATTTTTAACCGCAAAAACAGTTTTTTATTAAGTTGCTGGCCTAGGCTTTTCCCAGCTATGTTGGGGTCGGCTTCCAGTATAACCGGATGCAGCTGAATACCAGTATTTTACATGGAGCGACTGCCTATCTGACCTCCACAACCCAGTAACTGGGCACTACGATACCCCTTGGTAAGACAGATTGGCTGTCAGATTTTCGGGCTTCTGACGACCCGTGACGACTGTCAAAGATGCACAAATGACAGCCTGAACCAACGGCTTAACGTGCTTTCCGAGACACGGAGGAGTCTCGTTATGTAAAGATGGTCACCCATCCACGGCCAACCCCTGCAAGCGTAGCTTGACCTGATGGATCAACCTGTGCGACTGTTAGTACTTAACCACGAGCTCCTCGTCAATTACCCCGCTGGTAAACAAAAATATACCCAAAGTGGTAAATGCAGGAGTAGTATGGATACAATCAATTAATGTTCAAGGGAGGCCGAGTAATCCTTACGTAAATAAAGTTCATTCAATACTACAAAATAATGAATGGACTTTTACTTTTTATTTACGTAAATAAGGCCACAGACACACGATATTGATTCTGATAACCATTCAGGAAGGTAAACGCTGCACGCAATGCCGGATGTCACTCTCTGACACAGAAATTGCATGTTTATTGATATCATGTGGGTTTAAGTAGGTGAGTGTGTTTTTTTATATTTCCTGTAAGAATGGCAAGGTTAAGGTATGGATTTACATTATTTTTATTGAGTACAATGGGTTATGTCAAATGTCTTGCTATGTAGCGGATATTTATTTATTTATCAGGAACAATTTAAATTGTGTTTGATACATTACATACACCATAATTAATAATATTAAAATAAATTCTAAGTGACACGCAATAATATAAAACCTGCTGCAATAATTAAAAACAAAACAGACAATATTAAAAGAGTACATGATTATTAACAAAAATTAATAACAAAAACAATAACAATAAATAGCATTATTCATTATTATGTAGATACTAAAGACCTCAACAGCATAATTATTAGATGCAGAAGGAAAATAAGGGGTTGTGTCGCTACTTAAAAGAGACCAATTTCCATCATTAAATTCTGATAGCTTGTCGTAAAACAATTTCAAGGTTTGAAAAGAACTTTATGAACATAATTAATGCATTTCAGCACTCGATGGACCCAGCTGGAACAGACTGCAATCATAATCCACCAATAACGTTCCCCACTGCTGGGACAGACTTCCACTCTGAGATAGGGAGGGGGCCGTAATCAACCAGGCGGGCCCAGTGCGCGTTGTTAGTTGTCTACTTTTTGTAGAATTTTTGTTCTAGGACTTGCTGGTTTCCTCACGAAGTTTTCCTTCACCGCTTTGAGAGCAGTGGTGATGAATTTAAATATGTAGATACACAAAGTACTCTTTAATTTGTGTATCTGCCTAGGTTTTTTTTTTTTTTAAGGCTGGGAAATCATCCAATGACTGCTCCCGCTCTGGGTGGAGCGGAAGGGAGTGTCAGACTCTTACTGACTAAAACCCATCCATGTTCCTTCCATAGCCCTTTATGTTCCGGGGTAGCGGTAACCCTTTCGGACAATCCCGCTTACCCGGCAGGCTTGGCCCTGAGGGGCCCCTTCATATGCTGACATCTCTTTGAGGCGCGCGTGGAACATATACGCGCCGTACGGCACGGGTCTGGTGCTGATCGGACGGTGAGTCACCCATTACTCACCGTCCGCAGGCCCGCGCCTACGGTGGCCGGGAGTCGTCACGTGGCTCCCGACGCCCGGGGCGTCTCCTGCGGCGGCTGGGACGGGAGGACCTTTCTCTCTCCCATCCCGCCACCTCCTTCGCGAGCATGACTTTTTCGCAGAAGGATCTGCCTAGGTTTGAACTCAACATCTACAACGCGTAAGTCGTAGCCGATACCCCTAAGCCACCATTGCTCACCGTCAACAGACTGAAATACCTACATACAATATGATGAATTCAAAAAAGGTGCCTATCCATTAATCAAATAAAGAGTTCGTATTTGCAGTAAAAGTCAACACGTCGTTCAAATACAGCTCAAAACGAACACTAAAGCTAAAGTGTTGCACATATTTGCGATTCACGTATCGCGAAAAAAGAACTTTACAAACAATGTGCATTTTCATCATTATTCTTTTATTTATTAATAAGTGATATTTTTTAAGTCAAAGTCAAAGTCAAAACATTTATTTCAAATAGGCACAAGAATGGCACTTTTGAACGTCAAAATGAACAAGAAATAGAACTGATTCTAGTCGCCCCTTCCAAAAGGTAGTTTCGTGTGGAGAAGAATGGGCAAGAAACTCCACCGTTACTCTTTTAAAATGTTTCACATTGTTTTGTATACATGTATTATAACATTATATGTGAAGACGATGCACCCAGAATAAAAACAATACACCACAAAAGGTGAAAAGAAAAACACATAATATAGCAGTGGCAGGTAAACTTAATTATGTCATAAGTATCTACATGGTGTTCACATATTTACAAACATTCTAAAAGTTAATAATAATAAATTAATCAATGTGTAAGAAGTTATTATTTAGAAATAAATAAAGATTGTAGTAACAAAATAATACTTTTTTATAAATGCATACATTTTTGTCTATCTGTGTGTTTGTGCCGGCTAATCTTCAAAACGACTGAACCGATTTGGACGGAGCTTTCACTGACTGATAATAATATAAGGAATAAATAAGGCTACGTTATAAGGAGTAACCTAAACTACTTTTGTGTTAGAAAAAAAAAATTATGGGTTCACACGGACGAAGCCGCAGGCTGCAGCACGTAGAACGTAAATAATACTTACCTACCCGAAAATAATCATAAGGCTTTAAAAAAAAAAAAGTCCGCGACGTAACAATAGGTGGTGTGCATTGCCACGTTGTATGGCAATGATGATTCTTTGACCAAACATTGCGGAAAACCCAAATGCTTGGAGAACTCTTAAAACTTACTGGATAGTTCGGACCACATCACCCTAGTGTTTCAACCCCAAACGGCACATCCAATAAGTTTGGAACGTCAGTAATACAGTTAAAAAAAACCTTCCAATAAAAATATTCATACAATACTTAACAAATTTTTGACGTACTATTTTTCTCTCTACAACGTATTTTTAACATCATAACAACACTTGCCAAAAGGATTTATGGTCGTAGCGTACAACAATAGCTCACTTGATGGCACAATATATTCGATTTTGTAAAAAGCACTCAATAACATCAGGAACTTGTTGAACTATCGGTAAACAACTAACAATAAAAAAATATCGAGCACGTCAAATTAAGAACTTCTCGTTAACTGTGTGCAGTAGAGCAGAAAATTGTATTAGTATCGAAGGAGACGTTATTTCTAGGGTACCGTTCCGAAACACAAGGGAAACCCTCCGAACTTCCTTAAGAAAGTGTGTGAAATAGGAACGAATTTAAATTAAGAGTTTCCAAGTAGACCGCAGAACAAACGTTTTTTTTCCTGGCACACTATTTTGATGCAAAAATAAATATACGTCTATTTTTTTTTTTTTATTTTGCAAGAAAAGTGTGGTGTAATGCGGAATAAAAATGTCAATATAATTTCTCTGACTTTTTTGACTACCTCGTCGTTCTAGTCGTCTTAAGTGCTGCTGCTGAGCATGAGATCCTGGGTTCGATTCCCGGCTCGTGCAAAGTCAAAGTGCTATTGGTTTTACCATCGGTAATTTTTCAGTAGCATGTCAGAATCTGGATTTGGAGGAATCTTCCATGCAACACAAGTATAACTTGTCTGTGTAAGACTTCTTCTGCACTGGATTCATAGCTTGGAAATCTCTTCAGAAGCTTTAAAAGTAGTATAAATCTAGCACAATCCGAAGACGTAATATCATAATAACCTCTTATGATAATCCAATAACCGTTCTACATAGTAACTAATCCTACTTCACTACAAATCTAGAAACCACTTCTATTGTGGGCCGCAAACATGACAAGACAACCATAAATAAATCAAGCTCCGATACATAATCAAATATTTAGAAGCTTTCCCCAAATAGTGCCTTCATAGGTAAATAGCACGGTGCCAGCCAAACAATCTACCTAAATATTACACACGCACCTTAATTAACGTTTGACGTACACATTCGGAACGTGAGAAGGGTAATATTAATGAATATCATAGAAATTATTCAAACAGATACTTCTAAAGATGGCTGATTAATGAATTTCTGTACAAAGTCGGAGAAAGGTACAGGTAACTCTTAAATTGCAGAGAGCTTTCCCGCGGAACACATAGATTTTCTCCGTGCCATGTTTTTCTGGAATTTCTCAGTAGCAGCCCTGAGTCTGCATCATAATTGAGAAACGCTAACAGTACTTTGAGGAGCTCGTGGCTAAGTAATAACAACCGCACAGGCCGATCCATCTGGTTAAGCTACGCTTTCCGGGGTTGGCCGTGGATGGGTGACCATCTTTATACCGAAACTCTTCCGTACTTCGGAAATCACGTCAAGCCGTTTGTTCTAGCTGTCATTTGTGCATCTTTGACAGTCGTCACAGGTCAATTTCATTTACCTACTTTCTAGTCACACATAAATATAAAAAAATACGAAAAATGTATACACAGAACCCTTATCACATTTCGTACAGCTTGTACCATCCCACTTTCCGTATCATTGGCGACGCGAGAGCCTTTACAAGCGATATGCTCCCCCGTTACAGATACTTGCTACTTAACGTTACTAATAATTTGTGTTGAGTTAAATTGGTGATTTTTTAAATTTTAGATCAGGTTGATCTGCCTCTCTTGAAAGTGAACGATTTTGTGGACGTCAGGGGTGACAACTTATGCACTCAAAATTTGAAAATCGGATGGTGAGTCCCACTCCCTGCTTTTTTACATTTACTTACAAAAGCTGTTATAAAATAACTCTAAGAATTTCGTGGGAGCATTGTACTCATCGTTACGAACAACTTTTACTATGGGATGAAAGATAAAATCGCTGTTCCATACATCTATGCACACGGAACTCAATGAAATGTATGGAACAGCTCTACTCTCTCTCTCTACAGTACTCTCATGAAATTCTTAGACTACATTTTTTAATAGTTTATATAAATAGAGGTAAGTCATAAGGACTCCGAGTTAATTATTTCTATTATTTCTCTAAGTATCAGCGGGACTATCTGAAAGAGTAACCGCTGTTCCGAAACCCATAGGGCTTTTTTTTGTACGGGACATCATCAAATGACCCCTCCCATGAGTGTCAGACTCTTACTGACTAAAACCCATAAATGTTCCTTCCTGAGCCCTTTGTGTTCCGCGGCAGTGGTAACCAGTTCGGACAATCCTGCTGACCTGGCAGACACCGGCCCTAACGGGCGCACTCGCTACAGCTGACATTTTTTTGAGGAGCGCGTGGAACACGAACGCACCGTCCATCACGGGCCTGGTCTTGATCTACCCATTAACCTAAAGAGGGAACATGGATGGGTTTTAGTCAAAGTCTGACACTTCCTCCCACTCCGACCACAGCGGGAGCGGTCAATAAAATTTGATGATTTCCCATTAAAAAAAAAATGCCTCAATGTCACCACAAGTGACGCCATTTTAAGACGGCTAATATCTTGACCTCGTACAAAACGAAAATGAAGAATGAAAATTATAATAGACATGCATGACTCTCGTGGTATGAGTAAAGAAAATGAAAAAACCCACTGCAAACTTTTTTTTAAAGATTACAAAATTGTATTTCTGCATCAAAGCATTTCAAGCAACGCTTTCTGCAGGTTTACAGTCTCCGTTAAGTAACTCATTCTAAAGCAATATGGCTCAGTTACAAACTAAGTTTACGAAGATCGGTTCAAGCTGGTTCAACTACACTGAATCTTAGGAATCAAGTTATTTAAAGCCAGTTCAGTAACTCAATCGGTGACAAATCAACTGTCATAATTTTTATTAATTCTTTAAACAGGTATGTCTTTTTGTTTGTAACTTTATTAAAATTAAACAACTGACTTAAGTTATATCGTAAATACTTAATTTATTATGTTAATGAATTCTAATTATAAAGGCGAAAGTTTATGACTGAGTTGTTGAGTTGTTTGTTTGTTTGTCTGTCCTTCACGCTCAAATGGCGAGATGTTTGGCACAAAGATAGTTTATGACCTGGATTAAAACATAAGACACTTACTTTATCCCGGTAATACGTTATATTAGCATAATTGCCGACACCCACGTGGTAGATTTATTAATTTATTCATAATAATTATACCATTATAATTGCCACCAACCATTAAAACATTTTTGCAAAAACCAGATCGACTTAATTTTTCAAAAAAAAACTATGCCAATTTAAAGGGTTACCGCTACCCCGGAACATAAAGGGCTACGGAAGGAACATGGATGGGTTTTAGTCAGTAAGAGTCTGACACTCCTTTCCACTCCACCCAGAGCGGGAGCAATCATTGGATGATTTCCCAGCCTTAAAAAAAAAAAAAAAGTCAGACAGACAGAAAACAAAAATTCTCAACAAACAACAGCTTAATTTTGTATATGTTGAAAACCAAGTCACATTTCTGGCATAAGAAAGAGGTCTATTAAACTTTTGAACGCCAGAGCATAAACGCACGCGAGTGCCCTCCACGCCGAGCTAAAAATCTATTTCGCCTTGTTATCATGACTTTCCCAATATCCATTGTGTCTTTTAATTTGTTACATGTCATTAAATACATACGAGTGTAATGTTATGTAGTGTTAGTAATGATTTAATTGTTTATTTCGTGTTATAGTGCATTGTCACATATTTGTGTCGTTGGCGTACAGGGCATGTGCTTGCTCGTCACGTATATGTGACAGTGGCGATCAAAAGGTTAAGTACTCAGACGATGACTCATTCGCCGTCTTACAAATATTACCTAATTCCTATATCCCCATACTTTCCAAACACAACACCTTCCGCCATGTGTCCGAGTCCTGATATCGTTGAAGTGTTCATCCCATAAGCTCCTATACAATGTAGGTTACCAAGCTAGGACGCAAGGCTTAAGACCTGTCGCTGGCTAAGATTGAACACATTGTAGACTGCCTCCAGTGGCGCGTTTCTGCTCACCAGTGGTCAAAATTTGTTTTTAATTTTGGAACATAAATTTGAAACATATTTAGTACCCAGTAACTGGGTTGTAGTTGTCAAATAGACAGTCTTTATATATAAATTACTGGTAATCAGTAAAAATCTTCCCGTGACATGACAACATACGTGAAGTGAGCTGTCATTTGACCTGATGCTAGAGATTGACACTGTTGACAGCTCACTTCAAACTCACTTGTCACGGAGAGAATTTAACAGAATAAACCTGTTTTTGAAACCGGGCTTCAAACTTCACAAACTACACACTACTATTATTATGTTTACATAACAATGTACAAACTAGCAACATCAACAGCTATCCATGTATATAAGTACAGTCATATAGCCCCGCGTTTACACCAAACATGAAACATGAATTCTACATGTTGTGTCTACTTTTGTGTGAAATGTCCAAGGATATTATTATTATTATTACTGTGTATCGTGTACACCCAACTTAAAGAAGTTGTAAATACTAACTGTATCAAAAACTTGTCAAAAAGTGAACAAAGTTGTGCACAAAACATGACTGAACAACGTTTATTCATTTGATATATGATACATGATTTATATAATTTATTTTTAAGTAGTACATGTTTTTGAGAAGCTCAAGGCTAAGTAATAACAGCCGCACGGATCGATCCATCAGGTTAAACTTCGCTTGCCGAGGTTGGTCCGTGGATGGGTAACCATCTTTACATATCGAGACTGCTCTGTGCGTCGGAAAGCACGTTAAGCCGTTTGTCCCGGCTGTCATTCGTGGACCTTTGACAGTAGTAGTGGGTAGTCAGAAGCCCGAAGGTGACAGCCAGTCTTAGCAAGGAGTATCGTACTATCCAGTTATAGACTGGGTTGTGGAGGTCAGATTGGCAGTTGCTCCATGTAAAATACTGGTATTCAGCTGCATCCGGTTAGACTGGAAACCGACCCTAACTTGAGAAAAGGCAAGGCAGACTGATTTATGTTTTTGAGAAGTCCTTTAACAGTATAGGTTACAACTTGTATATGAGTGTAAACAAGGGGATATAATATCTTCTTGTAAATTTATGTAGCGATCCTCCTAACTTACTAAGTAAACATAGTAAAGTTGTACCGGGTGTCGGATAGAAATACCACTCACGGATCGTTTTACATGATCTCACCTCGTGTATGTTTTACCTGATTGCGGTTAAACTGAAAGGATGGTAACGTGTTTAGCGTGAGTGTATGTACGTCCCGCATACAGCCTAAAGCCTAATTTAGAAGAAGTGTGAGTCGGACTCGCGCACTAGGGGTTCCGTATCATTATCTATAAAAACCGCAAAAAAAAAAGACGGAAGGACAGTGGAGTCTTAGTAATAGGGTCCCGTTTTACCATTTGAGTACGCTCTAATTATTGTGTGGACGCTGCTTGTATTCACGGTGTTAAAAAAATACTATACAATACTTCAACTGCAAGTCTCGTATTTCTTCGCTGAAAACATTAGATTACTATTGTGTTTCGAACTTGAAGTTTTCAGAATTAATTTTTTTCATAAGGTACTACGTGAATTTCAGTTCCTAGAAAAGCTTTCAGGGGGTGAGAATACTCGTTTTAACAAAGTTTTGCGTTTCGATTTCTAAAACAAGAGAAAAATTGTGATTCTATAGAAAGTTAAAACTAGAACGGTAGTTTGTTACGTCAGGGTTCTTTTTTCAGCGGGATTGTCGGAAAGGATTACCGCGACCCTGGAACATAAAGGGCTGAGGAAGGAACACGGATGGGTTTTAGTCAGTAAGAATCTGACACCCCCTTCCGCTCCACCCAGAGCGAGTCAAATGATGATTTTCCATCCTAAAAAATATAAAAATAATAATAATAATATCCTTGGACATTTTAATCATAATTTAGTAAGAACTAAGGTACAGAGGCCAGCACATCAAGTTACCACAATCTGTCAAATTTCTTTGATAGTATTTCAACTTTATTGCAAAGACATAAGATTAATTTTTAATTGAGAAAATTTGACAGTTAGGAATAGCTTGATGTGCTGGCGTCTGTACCTATGCATGCATGCATGAAAACTACGCGAATACTTGCAAAAAAAAATTGTTAATATGAGACATGTAATTAATAGATCTAGTTTCAAATCCAGCAAATAATTTACTTACATTTCAAATAAAGAAAACTTCATAAATACTTTGCAGAACTTTAACATTTCTATACTAATAATATTCACTTTAAAATGCGAAAGTTTGGATGGATGTTTGTTACTCAATCACGGGAGACCGGTGGAACGGATCGAAATGCTTACCAATGAGATAGTTTATGACCTGGATTAGCACATAGGATTTTTATCTCGGTAGTACGTTTCCGTGGGATAATTTCCGACATCCACTGGGAAAAGCCGCGGGCAGAAGCTAGTTATTTATAAGTATCTAATAAATAAACTATTTTATTTTTAATATTTTTCTTTTTTTTTTTTTAATTAATTTTTGTTTAATTTTTAATCTGACACTACTCAGCCTTGAGTTAAAACAAAAAATCACAATCATAGAAAAAAGGCACTTTATATTTTTTAATTTTTTGTAGCCACTTTTCCTAATTCGGACAATTACGATTTGGATGCCCGGACCATAAAGGGCTAAGGAGGAGGGCTGGGTTTTAGTCAGTAAAAGTCTGACACTCCCTTCCGCTCCACCCAGAGCGGGAGAAGTCATTGGATGGTTTCCCACCGTCAAAAAAATAGTGATAAACTTACCAACGAACCGTATTTAGTTTATATATAGATTAGGTATAAAGATATACCTAAACACAACAGCATATATAGATAGGGTGGATAGGGTTGGGTATATAGATTTCTCACTGAATACGTACACTAAAAAATAAAGATTTCCAATTACCGTCCCAAAACATTCTCCGAAACATCTCCCCAGTCCCGACCATATTGTTTCTTTCACCCCATTGTTACAGACGAAACCTTTGAACCTTAAATCTAATTATCTCCAATAAGAAATTACAAAGTCATTCAATTTCGTAAATCGTTTAAACTTTCCACTAAAGATCTAACACCATTGAAAATTAAATGTTTTATTCATAAGTGTTTAAAAATTTTAGCTCCACGATAAAAATTGTATCATGATTTATGACTGTGGGTGTTTCGCCATGGGGTATTTTATGTCGCAATGATGCAGAGCTTATGGTAATGAGTGTGTCATTAATTCAGACTATGGGGTGGTAAAAGCTTTTACATTTTAGTGTGAAAGGTGTTTTGTACTTACCATAAAACTGTGAGTAGTTTTAAATAGACGGTCGTAATTACATTGAACTATAGTATGTTCCAAATCTTTTCACAAAAGTGTAAGCAAAACCTATTCAAGTTAAATTCTTACGCAATCACTCACTCAAAAGAATAAGTAACAAATTCTTCTGTATTAAGAAGGTTTCAACTTAAATCTCACCACTTTTTACGAAAGCTAAAGTTAGATGCCAACTCGGTCACCGGTGACCGCAAACAATAGTTTTTTCTATTGTGTCAGTCAATTACTTACTAACCTCAATTGTTAAATGAAACATTTACTGTTAAAGTGACTTAAAATGTCCGGTTTAGTATTTAAGTCATTAAATCAAAACACTCAATTCGTATGTGGCACTACATTTTGAATTTGAATTTTAAAAGTGAAGACTTTTAATTGGCTGTCAGTTTCACATATTGTTTTTATTCTGTTTACATTAGCTGTAAGTCTTCCATGATTGATAAATAAATGAATGCAGTGATAGCCTAGTGGTGTGACCGTCGGACAGTCAAGTCATAGGTCTTGAGTTCGAACCCAAGGCACGCACCTCTGACGTTTCGGATTCATGTGAGTATTGTTTAATTGTCACTTGCTTTAAAAAACAGTTACGGAAAACATCGTGAGGAAACCGGCATGCCTTTTTTTTTTTTTTTAAGGCTGGGAAGATCTCATGCCTGAGATATATTTCACAACGGCATGTGAAGCTAAGTCGAGCTAAGACCCATGGGCAGCATAAAAACTCTGACACCAGGTTAGTCACTAACCACACGAAAAAGAAGAAAACTACAATTTGACATCATATAGGTACGTTTCCTGATCTATTTGTTTACATCAGATACATATAACTAGGAACAGAAAATAGTAATTTTATCATCGAATACAGAATTATTGAGCTCCGTAGGGACTTAAGAGTTTCTATGATGTTCATGAAAACTTATGAATAAAGTTCTTGTGGTGTTATTAAATTGCTGTTTCCTAGTATTAGTCGTTTACCTAGTATTATACCTACGCGGTATTTCATTTCTACTTTACTTTATTAACAGTCGTGACTTACGAGTTATAGGTTATGGGTTGGAACCCAGACAGGTGCTTTACTTTGTGTAAATTGTTTCATCACCACTGTTCTCAAATATTGTGAAGGAAAAACTCCAAGACATTTGACTTCTACCAACCTGCTTGGCCCCGCGTAGTGGATAAACACTCCCTCTCATCAACAAAAGGCCTGTGACCCAGCAATGGGAACATTATAGTTTGATTATGAAAAATCTTCCTAAATTAAAGTTTGTCTATACATACCATAAATCGTTTGAATACCCCATTGAACTCAAGCCAAAGCCTCTTTCACACAGCAACAGAGCAACAAAGAGATCCCCAAACCGACTGTTTTCATATTTCAATCCAGCCATATAAATAGATATAAGTGCCTATAAAATAGTGCGCCAATAAAATGCATGCCCAAATCCCGGGCAGAATCACAACGGTTTAATATCGGAGTCATTGTGCACATTTGGCTCAACCGACATTATGCGATGCTATTCCCTGTGGTACTGTAATGGAGGCATACTTAAAATCATTGGCATCTAATCTCATTTGATGTATGGATATTTAAAACGTTATTCATTTAAATTTATTACATGCTAAAACACATAACTAAATAACATAGCTACTAAATACCATAACTTAATATATACAACCTAAAACTTTAAAAAAAAATATCCATTATGAACAAGTGGTAAAAAAGGGGAAGAGCTCATAGGGCGTCAAAAAATAAAAACGTATTAAAACGTTTGAATGTAATAACATTGTTAATTATTTATATATTCTGTATAAGAACGTCGAAAAAGTCTAGTACAAACCAGTTTCGTCTGGTGCAGAAGCCAGCACATCAAGTTACCCCAATCTGTCACATTTCTTCGATTATTTTTCAACTTTATTACAAAGACGTAAGGTTCATTATCAATCAGAAAAATTTTACAGTTAGGAAAAGCTTGATGTGCTGGCTGTAAAAAAAATATGAATAAAAATTTGACAAATAACTTTGTGTTAGGTGGTTGGTGGTCTCTGGTTGGAGGTTACAATTCTTTTGTGGCATCCACAGGCAAGTCGTTTTAAGCAGTAGACAAACCAATGGTTGAACTGCAAAATGCAAGAATAAAAAAAAAGGTGATTGGTGATGAGGGTTAACTGCCCCGTTGATCTCGTGGTCGCAAGAGGGCCTGCTGAGCGATTCTTAGGTGCGATGCCCAAGTCGGGTACAGAAGCGAGTTATTGGGTTTTTGTGTAAGGAACTTCTTAGTAGGAGCTCGGTGTTTGGAAGTTGGCGCTGTGATACCCCCGTGCCTCGGAAACCACGTTAAGCCGTTGATCCTACGCCTGATCTCTCTCCGGCCGTTTTGGATTGCTGTCCCATCGGACTATGATAGTGAGTACACCTGAGTCTGGCGCACACACTAGCTAGTCTCCGGAATTATTGCCGGAATTCGGTTTGGACGATTATATTTTTATTCTATTTTTGGTAACTACCCATGCAGGGTGAAATTGAATTCATGGGTATTATTTTAAGGAGTAATTGTTTTCATCATTATGAACACATCATTGAGAACAATTATGGAATCGTGAAAAAAAAATCATCTGTTCCATACATTATGCTCTCATAACTCGTCAAAATGCAGGGAACAGCTAATTTTTGTGTTCATAATGATGGGTACTATGACCCCTTAAAAGAATGCCCATGAATTCAATTTCACGCTGTATATCCAAAAGAGCTTTTGAGTTTAAATAATACCAATTTCTAACGTATCCTTCGAGTGATTGAGATACCTAATAAATATCAACTGATTTCATTAAATGGTTATGAAATTGATAAGTGAAATAATATAACTGTTTTGTAGTACACTTGTCTCGGCTAGACAGCCTAAAATAAAGCAGCACTTAAACCACAAGCATAAGAATAATAGAAAATACCAAACACTTTGTAAAATACCAACTACTTTTAACTTCAACACAGCGGCCTTTCAATCTAACAAAAGATAATTACCGAAACTTTTAAAACACTATTTAATAAAAGTTAATTCCATTAGAAATACAATTAGTGAAGTTAGTTGTAACATTCCAACTTTCAGTTTAGACAAGTTTTTGTTAGTAAATGCAATTGGTAGTGTTGTACCATTTATGACACAGAAGCCAACGTGGACGGCACAAAATAGACAGGTACAGTAGTGCTATTCTGGAAAAATCTCATCGGAAAACATATGTAGGTGGATTGAGTTTAAAGTGAGCGGTCAATAGTGTCAATCCCTAGCATTACGTGGAACGACAACTCACTTCACCTAAGTTTCACGGTGAGACTTTTACAGAATCGACCGACACGAAACACGACTCCGTAAAACGCGCGCCCATATTATAAACAACTAGCTTCTGCCCGCGACTTCGTCCGCGGAAAATTTCTTGTTTTAACATTAGAAGTAAGTCGAAAAAATACTTTTTTTAAACATAAAACGAAATATATAAGTTAAAATACAAAAGATAGGAATATGGTGTCTCGGACTTTTTTGTAGAAATAATTAAGGCGAACCGGGTTGCCATACATTGCTTTCAATTTTAAACAACTGTTTAGGCAGCGCATGCAAATAATTCTGTTTTTGGAGGTATTTCTTTCCGACTTGCTAGACGAAAATTGCGATAGCTCGGCTAATATGTATGATATAAATATAATTTATAGTCTATTAGCACTCAGGAATAATGTAGCTTTCTATCAGTGAAATTTTTTTGAAATTGGATCATTAGTTCCGGAGTTTGCCCCCTACATACAAACTTACAAATTTTATCTCTTTATAATATTAGTATAGATAGTATAGATTAGACACACTCCACGTATAGCGAATGCAAGCACTCGCGACTTGTATTACTTTGAGTAAATGCAATGGATAGTGTTGTACCATTTATGACATAGAAGCCAACGTGAACAGCCGAAAATAGACAGGAACAGAAGGAAGACTCCGTAAAACAAATGAAAACGCACACATACACACGCTTCACGTATTGAGAATGCAAGCGCTCGCGACTTGTATTAGTTTCAGCGCGTCAACCGTCGCGTTCAATTTTCCAAAAACACGAAAGCCTGGTTTCATTTTTGTCAGATTTTCATTAACGATAGCAAAATTAGATAAATCCGAATTGTATGGTATCAGCATTAGCTTTCGAAATGTCACTTGATCAATCGTTTTCGATCGCTAAGTGCTAGACAATTGTGTAACGAAAGTCGATCAATATTCGAATTCGAAAGTCGATCAATATTCCCATACAAATGCGTTGACAAGTGGCGTTCTTGACAGTCCGAATCGCTGAGATAAAGAATAGTTCGAAAAAAAAAAACCGAAATCGAAGCGACACGGAGCGATTGACACATGTCTAGGCCCCAAGGCCAGTTATGTACGTGTGCCTGATTTCAAGAGTGGTATAAAGTTGGCCTTCTGTGCTTCAATATTGTTCCAACGAGATATTGTTTAAATTAATTATCCGATTAGTTAGAATCGCATGGCTTCGCGTCCCATTGTATTGGGCTTAGCTTTAAGCCCGCCACAGACGTAGCTATAATATTTATTAATATGAATTATAGCAAGGCATATTACGACATATTTTCCATATAAATTTTCGAGGACCGCACACGCAGCTATAATATATATTTCTATGACATCACAAACATATGTCGAAATATTATATTAATGTATATTTTGAGCATACGGGACGTTCCATTTGTTGGATTGCCGATCTTGAACTTCTGAAATACTGTGCAAATTTATTCGATGACAAATCATGATACAAATTAAATTCACCACGAGTTCTCTTTTGTTTTATATGCGACTCTACACAGATGGTTCTATTTTTCGTTTCTGACAAGGGAACATGCATATCAAATTCAGCATCGGAATCATCCTCTGAGAAACTTTCAATAAGATCTAAAAGTATAGTGCTCTTCTTGAATTCGTTTGGGCACCTAGATTGATTATAGTGTTATTTCAAAATTTTTACACCAAAATAAGCTTTAAAACCGTGCGCTTGCAAGGACGACTGCAGACAGAGTGAGGGCAAAATATATATTATATAGCTCGCTTTACTATAATTTATATCTCGATATATTAATATATATTATAGCTACGTCTGTGACGGGCTTTAGTGTGGTCTGACCTTAAAGGGCGGTATTTGTTATTAGAAATGTATTTGTAAGGTACTTAATTGGATATATTTAATCATAGTACATAAAAGAAGAGCTCGTGGCTAAGCACTAACAGCCGCACAGGTCGATCCATCAGGTTAAGCAACGCTTGCCGGGGTTTGGCCGTGGATGGATGACCATCTTTACATACCGAGACTCTTCTGTGCCTCAGAAAGCACGCTAAGCCGTTGGTCCCGGCTGTCATTTGTACATCTTTGACAGTCGTTACGGGTCGTCAGAAGCCCGAAAATCAGACAGCCAGTATTGCCCAGTAGGTACTGGGTTGTGGAGGACAGATAGGCTTTCGTTCCATGTAAAATACTGGTATTCAGCTGCATCCGGTTAGACTGGAAGCCGACCCCAACATAGTTGGGAAAAGGCTAGGCAGATGAGTGTAGCATAAAAGAACATATCCAGCTCTCGATACCCAGAACTAACTAACCTAGTACCTAACAGTAACAATTTAACTAAAAACAGAACCAATATTCATCCACATCTAATATTAACGAAAATTGTAAGCATTAATAATTCAGAAGTCAGTAAGGTAGAGTTTAAATGAATTAACCAATTAGTTTAGAATCCGCGCGGCATTATTTAAGCTTAGAATACAGTAATGTCCTTTACCATTGAATATGTGAGTGTAATCATGCTAATTCCTTGTTTACTTGCCTTTTCTGATTTGTTTTGCGAGTCACTCATTAGTTAATTCATGAACTGTTTTTTTTTCTAAGACTTATGTTTTGTCCTGCTTGGTAAAGGCCTCCCCTTTTTCTGCCTGACCTCTCTATTTGGTTTGATCACTACCAACATTGCCCCGCAAACAAGTCTGATCATCACACCTTCATCATTATCTTCACCGCAATCTACCACCACGACGATATCCTCCCTCAGGCGTACTGTAAGTGACAATCTTTGCCTGTTTCTCCGGGTGCATTCCAGCAACGTGGCCAGTGCACTCCTACTTTAGTATGGCAGTTATGTACCGCTACTTGGGGTATGGAGCAGAGGGTGGTGTTGGGCACACAAACCCAAAGAGATGAGGAAGGAACATGGATGGGTTTTAGTCAGTAAGAGTCTGACACTCCCTTGCGCTCTACCCACACTGGGAGGAGTCATTCCATGATTTCACATCTTTAAATAAAAAGGGTGTCGTTTCTAAAGCGGTCTGTTCGATTGACACCCGTAATACTATGTATTGTGATACGTTTATATTTTTATGTTGCAAAAAAAGCTGTGTATTTTGATTAATTTACGATTAACGACCAATGCTCGGTTATTTCACTGTGTCATATTAAGGCTCCATGACACGGGAATCAATGGCATTCTTTTTAGGTCACTCCCGCTGTCTCCAAGTATCTACTTACTTACTCTAATACATTAGAATCTCTAGTAGCGACCAACTACAAAAAAATCCCTATACGATGAAGCTCATCGGGTCCCTGACAAAATATTTGACCGTGTTGCAACTTGCAATGGTAGTAATCACCACGTACATACTAGTCACGTAGTTAGACACCGCCCTTCTGTATAGAGTAAATAATAATAGCAGTTTCCCATTCAATCTGGTGTTTATATACGCGTGGTCTATATCAAACATTTAACGTTGAAAATGATGGCGTGATACAAAACATTTCAACATTAAATTCAAAATTTGCCTTCGAAATGAAGTTACATAAGCAATATACTTCAACAATGTAACGGTCTAACAAAGCTTAACGTAAAACAATGATGAGTCCGTAGAAAGCTGTCATTTCGTCGGTAGAACGTGGTATATAATAGTCCTCCTGAATCAAAACCCGCCACGTTAACGACTCTGTTAATAATTTTAGTTGACACTTACGTTCGTTTACTGGGAACTGTCAAATGTGAGGCTTTCGATGTAATAATTACTTAGGAAAAGGCTTAACTGCTTCCGTGAATTGTGCATTTGATGTTATAATTAATTCAGAATTTTTAATTAATTTGATTCTGAAATTCTGAATATCTAAGAATATGAACGCTCCCGTTCATATTCTTAGATATTAGTACTATTAAGTAAAAAAACAATGACGAAAACAATTATCTCAGTGGATTAGAATGAATAAATATGGTGATTCGGGGAAGCCAGAAAAAAATACAATTGACTTGCATAAAGTTAGGTGGGTATATTATGAGCAGAAGGATTCTTCTACCCCATTATATACATATAAAGTCTCCTTTAAATAGATGGACAAATTTTAACACAGCGTTCAGTAGTCTAACCAAAGATAACCAACCAAAAAAAACTTTAATTTAAGTGATTTTATTTTGACCTAGAATAATAAATTGCCCGCACAGTTCTTGTTAGTATCTCATGTGGTTTTTTACCATTGTCTTATTTTGTTGGTCTGAGTGATTTCTAAAAGTTTGTCCATCTATTTTAATGGGACCACTTATTATTGAAAAATTCTGAAATTACAATCGCTACTAAGCGCGCTCTCCGATAGTTGTGATAAGTTCTATATTGCATAATCAGCCTAAAACTTTGCCACTGGTGGGTCACAGGCCTTTTCTCCGTGAGTGAGTATGGACCATTATCCATCACGCGGGCCCAGTGCAGCCTTGGTGGATGACACATGTCTTTGGTTCTAAGATAAGCCGATTTTTTCTTGCAGTGGTCATGAAATTTTCACAAATTTAGCTATTTCTGATTTGTTCCCATAGTGTTAGTTGTTCATAATGTTGAGTACAATGACCCCTTAAATATTGCCCATGAATTAATTTTCACCCTGTGGTATTAATAAGTAGGACACCAATCAAAATTTCAATAAACTAAACACCGCACTGCTGTTCCGGAATTGACCCCACTTCACATAGTTGTGTTGTGAGCGAATAAACAATGGCCCTGTAAGTGAATATATAATATTATGTTGACTTCGCATAGGGAAAGTAAATACGTTGGGGTTTCAATTTTAATTATTCATTTGTGTATTTATTGATTAGCATTTTGATTTGATGCATATCATGCGTAGGTCTTCCATGGTCTGAGGCTGTCTAAATACGTGTCTGTTTATTTATTTTGTGCCAATTTTACAATGAAAGTTTCACTATGAAACGAATGAACGCGATCAGCGAAACTTTTAAACGCGTAAAAATTAAATGAACACTTAAATTGTCACTATAGTTTAAGCACACAAATGTACAGTTAACCTTTGGATGATATAGAAAAAAACAGTGGTAAGTGCAGTAAATTGTGGATTAAATATTAATTTAAATCTAAGGATATACATATTCAAAAATATTTGCGTTCCATTTTATTAAACGTATTCCATTTCTACGACGTCTTTACCTAGAATAGTTTTATTTAAGAAACTTTGTGTATAATCACATTAAAGCAATGCCATGCCAGTTCCTTACTTATAAAATATAATAATTTGCAATATCTAGAAGTGAGTGTGGAGTTTTTGGGGCCTATGAGTTTCGTGGTAGAGAATGTCTACCTACTGGTCGATTACTGTGAATATAACACTAGTTGCTACGTTGTATGCAATGCTGATTTTTACCCAAAAAATAGGCCAGCCTATTGATCACGTAAAGAGTCAACCAACCGCTCGATGATGTCTCGAAAAATAAAGCGGTAGCTTGGACCCATGGCCCGAGTGTTTCAACCCCAAACAACTCGAACGTAAACCCCAATAAGATTGTAAAAAAAACAGTAATACACAATTGACCGTACATTTCACCGATAACAGCTCAGCTCATAAAAGCAAGAGTTTGTGCTACCTACCACAATTTGACCATACAATAAATTCACTCAAGAAATCGACTAGAGCGCATAAATTCTAATTCTAATTACATAATTATAGCAACCGCGATAAAACCATAAACTTCACGTGTACCCATTTACAATATAATTGCCTACATTAGCGATACACATATATTTTAAAACATTTGCTGGCATTAGCAGCTTTTTCTAGTTATTGTTATAATTGATGGAAAGCATTCGCTTGCATGTGCACGAAGTGCCTTGCATTTGTTACTAGTTTTACAGTTGTGAATTTCAATATAGATTATTATGTTTCGAAGGGTTTTTCTGTGAATTAAAAGGCCACAAATTAAACGGTTATCGGGGAGGTTAATTGTTTTAATGTCAACAGCTAGGTTGTTTATTTAATTAAACTTTGTTTATAACAAACTTATCATAATATTAATATCATTCCTGTATTCTCAGAAGGATTAAACAGAGCAAAGGATCTAACAGAGAGTTGCAAGTATTGGGTTACGGTACAGGGACTGAAAATCAAAATTTTGTTACATGGTTATACCAAACTGTCAAATTTCTCCCAATGATTTTAAACCTTAAACCGTTGCCGATAAAGTTCAAAATCGATTAAGAATTTGACAAAAGTTTAAAATCGATTTGACAGTTTGTGGTAACTTGATGTGCTTTTTTTTTTTTTTTTAAGGCTGGGAAATCATCCAATGACTGCTCCCGCTCTGGGTGGAGCGGAACGCGGGCGCGGGCGCGGTGGGCGGCCGTAGCCCTTTATGTTCCGGGGTAGCGGTAACCCTTTCGGACAATCCCGCTTACCCGGCAGGCTTGGCCCTGAGGGGCCCCTTCATATGCTGACATCTCTTTGAGGCGCGCGTGGAACATATACGCGCCGTACGGCACGGGTCTGGTGCTGATCGGACGGTGAGTCACCCATTACTCACCGTCCGCAGGCCCGCGCCTACGGTGGCCGGGAGTCGTCACGTGGCTCCCGACGCCTGGAGCGTCTCCCGCGGCGGCTGGGACGGGAGGACCTTTCTCTCTCCCATCCCGCCACCTCCTTCGCGAGCATGACTTTTTCGCAGAAGGAGGTGACTGCCTCCCACTCCCTCTCGCCCCGGACCATGGCTTGCACCAGGGCCGGGCGCGAGAAACTTGATGTGCTGACCTCTGTACGGAAGCTTTCTTTATCAAAAATCTGATCTAGCTTGAAAATAATTTAAAAAATTGTATTTAATAATATTATGGCGGCTATCCATTTCATGACTAAACGGTCGGTCATCGCCCTTTTAATGTCACACAACATATGATTTCAGAGTAGATAATTCATTTCATAGAATAGCACAGAAGGTTGGGTTCATATAGCGAGCGAAAACAGGCGCACGCACAGTGACGCGTAGAAATGAACTAAGATAACAAAATATACGATAGCGCGCCTCTCAAAATACCTGTTTGAATGTTTGCAATCCTTACGAAAGAGTTTGTATGTTGTTGTAAGTATTCGTCTTCAGTAGCAGGCCGGCAGCAACAGTCGTTGTGAGTCTTGGCGGCCCTTTCTAATTACTTTTACAAATATTTTCAACTACTTTGAATTTTGAAGGGGCGACACACGTTATTGTAGTTTATCTCTAAGCCAAGCCGAATACGGATCACGAGCCAACACATCAAGCTACCCCAATCTGTTAAATTTCTTTAATAGATTTTCAACTTTATTACGAGAGCATAAGGTTCATGTTTAATTGGGAATATTTGACAGTTTTGACGTAAAACGTGTCTGTGTGTGCGTGATTTTTTTTCTCGTTGTGTGGAGCTAATCTTCTGGGCTATTCCGTATTAATACTTAAAAAATGAGAGAACATTATTTACTTATTGATGTACTGTTTATTTCATATACGAATGGACTGAAAACGACTATGATATTCCATAGAGAGTTTTTTTGTATATTTAAAGTCAATTTGTATAGAGTGCTATATGAACAACATTTTAGTTTATCTGAGTTACAAAATATGGCTTTTTTTTCTAAAATAATGTTTTTGTTACATTTTAATTAGGTATGCATATTTTTTCAGATGAAAATAGATGGAACACTGATGATCGCCCTCACAATTTTATATAGGTTATTGTGGCATTCTAAAACCTTTAAGGTATCTACTAATAATACAAATTATATTTAGGTGTTATATCCGTCACATTGACTTGACCTTTACCACTGAACCCTAATACCCTTTAATAGGTTGTACAAGGAAGGTTGTACATTAAGGGTATTTAACACGTATAACTTTCACCAAAGAATTTCTCACTGACTTTGAATCGACTTTGCTGTAAGAAATTTTTCAGTATTAATTTGCAGTTTATCATAATAATAAAACAATGTAAGGATGACATGATGTCGTGTTATCGCAACCGAAAAACATTGTTTTCGTTATGTTTTTTACTTTTAACTTAACACCATGCCTGTAATGACCGAAGAATTAGTCAGAGCTGTACCTATCGAACTCCTAAATTTCGGCAGTGGAGTTTCTTGCCCATTCTTCTCCATACAAAACTACCCTTTAGAAGGGAGTACTAGTAGCAATTCTATTTTTTGTTCATTTTTCTTGTGTTTATTTGAAATAAATGATCCCATGTAATACTGGGCGCGCCTATTGCCAACAACTGGACAAAAATCTAGATTGCGAAATTCCAGGTTGTAAAACCCAATAACACTTTGTCCAACCCAGGAATCGAACCGCTTGCGACCACTTGACCAACGAGGCCATATTTTTTAAACATTTGATATTTCAAACGAGTCATACATTTTCAGTGCATTAAGTGCGTTCGTATACATTTTTCGTTCTGTTTGTACGGAACGAAATTATTGAAAATAATCCGTTTAAAGCTGGCTTTTCACGAAAAACATTAAATCTGTCGTATCAATTTTTAATGAATAATATGAATTGGATACTTTCGAATTTTAAATGAGTATGAGTTTTTATTTTGAACAGGCTTTGGCAAAAATTATGTAGCATTTCGAAAATAATATTTATAGATACTCATGATAATGAGATAGAGAGTATTCAAAAAATTAAGACAAAGGTATTGTGTTCATATTAATGTTATTTTCAAAAATATTGAAACAACAATGGCCCTTCAAAACTGTCTATGACTTAGTAATGTATTTTATTATTTTGAGGATGAGAAAACATCAAATGACCCTCACCGATCTGGGTGGAGAGGAAGAGTGTCAGACTCACTGACTAAAACCCATCCATGTTCCTTCCTTAGCCCTTTATCCCGGTTACCCAAGCAAGCTACAGCCCTAACGGGCCTGACATCTCGTTGAGGCGCGCAAGAGACAGTTAGCTACTCACCGTCTGTACTACAGTAGTATTTAGTTTATTGACTCACTTTACATATATTTAAAATATTAAGAGGGAAGTTGCATAATCCGGCTATTTTAGGGCAGGTGAGCCTGTGTGTTCCCGACAGGTACGTGTGGCGAAGACGACGCCCGCAACTACTGGTGGAGCCGCGCAGTCGGACCAACCTTCTACGGGAGGCGCCGCTGTCGCGTGCGCTTCGCACGCTCAACCTGATTGCTAGTGAAACGGACCTATTTTGTTGTACTCTGGGTGAATTCACAAGGAATGCATTATTTGTTATTAGTTATAGATGTTAGTAGATATAAGTTAGGATAAGCACATTTATCGCATTGGGTTTTGTTACCTGTAATTTTAGATGTAAAGATGAAGATATAAATAAATAAATAAATAAATATTTCGTTGGTAAGAACTCTCTTAATTGTTCAACCTCGACTGCGATAGCATCGTCAGTATCTAACGATGGATAGCTCGTCTTTTAACCCCACAACGTTAAATAAAAAAATAACTTACTCACTAACATTACTGCCCAAAAAGATTTCCGATTTCAAAAAATAAAACCTAACCATTTCGTGTCTGACAATCAGCAAAGATAAACATATGGAAAATGGAATAATATTTTATCAGAAATATCTCAAAGACGTTGACTTGAATTTCATATTTCGATTCTTTGAGAGCCACTGCTGCGCGTAGTTCCTATGGGATGACAGAATATCTTTATTCCATCATTCCGGAACAAAACTGCGGACTAAGGACAATATTTGTGCTCTTAAAAGTGTTTTTACTTATACATTCCCTTGTGGTTATGAAATGTACGTGAAATAACGACTTTAGGACGTGGGTGTAGGTATACATTAAGATATTAATATTTTGGTGGGTAGTGTAAAGGAAAAGTGGTTAACATGATTATAGCCAAGTTGTGTTGTCTTATTGTTATTATTGTGAACATAATACACTATAATAATTATACTATGACCTTAATTTAGTATTTATTTCGAGACTAGCTAACTAATAATTTAGCTTCGCCTGTGTAGATGTCGGAAATTATTCCACGGAAACCATCCATTTTTCCGGAATAAAGTACCCTATAGTAGCAACTCTAGACTATAGTCTATCACTGTGCTAAATTCATCCAGATCTGTATAGCCGTTTTAGCGTGATTGAGAAGCAAACGACCATCTGAATTTTCGCATTTTTATTACTAGTGTAAATGACAGTTTCACTTGCTACGCTTTTCGTAGCACAGTGCTACGACGCTAAACAGCCGTAGCATCGTAGCATCTTTATGAATTCAGTATTCGGAGACCGACAGCCATGATTGCTTTTTTCGTCGTATAAAATGCATTATAACATATTAAACTTGCCTTATCTTCCACATCAGCCCACAAACATGCTGAACTTAAGGGTTTTAATATTATTACAATGTTTTTGCCCTCTCGGTCTCGGCTAAAAATATCTTCCTTCGGCTTTTAAATATTTTCGTTCTAATTTTAGACGTTGAAAATAACTAGAAAATTAGAATTAATTTATCTATAACTATGTTAAAATGTTACATTTTACGTTTAATGTTGGTACATTTTGTCGTGGCTTTTTATGTTTTGGAGAAGATTTTATATTATCATGGTGTGCTTAAAATAAACCCAAATAAATATAATATGAAAAATAGCAATCTATTAATTATTTTTTTATTTTTGTCAAAATATTATAGATAATGTGTCTTATCAAATACTATTGTTTCTGCTGCGTTGATTTTTTGAATGGTTTTTGTAATAACTAAATAAAAATGCCAATATCTACAGTTTCAATACTAAATAATATATAATAAAGATTTTTTCTTTAAATAAAACCAAACAATTTGGTCTTACTGGTCCCACTGTTTAAATTTTAGTTAAATAAAACTCTCCGAACATCAAAAAATCGTGCAAATAAACGCAGCCAACACAGGACCAGACTAGTTTAACAATAAGTTTGCAGCTAATACCACTAACAAGTCAAACTAATTGTCGGTTGGCGTGCGAACTCCTTAGTTAAGTGTACCTTCGAACAAGTTGCTTTGCTTTTTTGTTCTTGTCACTGGTAATGTATCGCTCGGGTTTCGTTTTAAATATAAAATAAAAATTGGTTGCCTGTAAAGTCGGTATACGGGCGAAAGTTTTACGTGACAACGACTTTTTATGTCTGTCTCTCTCGCTCTTAGGCGGGCTAACCATGCCCGAGTGGAAGGGACGCGTGCCTCTCACTCGCTCTCATTGTGAGCGCATAACGTGAGCGGAGCGTAACGCAGTTTCTTGAAGTGACACCCGGCAAACCAATTTATAAGACGTTGTCACGTCAAAAATAAACAATATCCTTGGACATTTCACACAACGCCATATCGTCCCAAGCTAAGCAACCTAATGCTTGTGTTATGGTAACGAGATGGCTGATAAACTACTTATATACATTTTTTTTTGTAAATACATACATATTATAGATAGAAAAACACCCAGACTCGTAACAAATACTTGCAGGTCGTACAAATATTTGTTCCGTGCGGGAATCGAACCCGCGACATAGTGCGCAGCAGTCAATCGCTCAACCACTGCGCCAACCGTGTCGTCAACCGTCGTCGTGTGCCAATATGGAACAAGATATGGGTTATGTTTTTTTTGTTTTTCTTATTTTATCGATATTTCTATTTCTTTTTTTTTTTGAGGGCGAGAAATCATCAATTAACTTCTCCAGCTCTGGGAGAAGTGGAAGGGAGTGTCAGACTCTTACGGACTAAAACCCATCCATGTTCCTTCCTTAGTCCTTTATGTTCCGGGGTAGCGGTAACCCTTTCGGACAGTCCCGCTGAAAGAAGAACCCTGACGCAACAAACTTCGGTTCTAGTTTTAGCTTAAAACGTTTTTGTTCTTCTTTAATACTTTCATATTTTTACTCTCTTTTTCGCTCAACCAATTGCCTAATTTAAGTCCTGGAGGGAAGCAAGTAAGTTTTATACGACGGGACTTGATAGAAGATTAGCGGGACAGAGAAGTACATTAGCGTATAGAAAACTGATACGTATTTATCACTTTATTTAAGTGACTTTTTAACGAAAACAAGCTGATATAAGACGATTTTTTTATTTTAAAATTCGACAGTAGTTTAAAAAGTATGTATTACATTTTAATTCTGCCACGTAATTGACTTCTCTTTCGAAGAAAACATTGCGATACTTTCAATACACGTGTTTCTTACTTACCTAGGTAAAGAAAGATAAGATTAATTAGCTTGTTCCGAGAAATTTTATACGAACAAAATTCTACGTAATTAATCTAATTAAAAGCAGATACAAATGCCATGTGATGTGAGTTTTGAAACATTCTTGTTTCGACTTTCGATTGCTGTACTTGTTAATTGCTATGTCGAAATACGAGTTTCGGCAATGCAAACTTCCAAGCAGGAAAAGTCGCTTTCGAATTTCGAAACGCAACTCTTTCGAAATTCAAAAGTGACTTTTCCTGCTCACTTGTGTAACTTATTTTTTCTTCTGTCGTAAGTACTGTAGAAACTTTAACCTGTCAAGGCTTAATATAAAACCTCCTCGAGTCAATTATAAGTTGTATAATTTCGAGGCAAACATTAATTTGTATCTATTAATACCATTTATGTACACACATAAAAAATAGAAAGGAATTATGTACAAAGGTGATGCTTATTGCTAAAGAGATCTCTTCCGGCATATCTGCGATAGGAAAGTAGATAAAAGATATGTAGACAACGTGCGTAATATTATAAGAGAAAACAAAATACATTATCATAAAGAACCAATTAACTAATTTAAATATAAGCACACACAGCAAGAGAATGTACAATGTACTTAGATACATACACTACCGTCTGTACTTAGATATTATCGAAAGAACTACATTTCGCCAATTAAGTTTTTTTTAATAGGGAGCTAGCCAATTGGTATTCACCGGGCACAAATCCTGACTCCCGGCTACAACTGAGATATTCATAGTAGAAAAAAAAATAAACACTTTTCCTCACCTGGGAATCGAACCTCATGGTCAGCAGTAGCGCTTGCAATCAATGAACTAATGAGGTAGTCTCTAAGTTACTCCAATAAAAGTTTGGTATTAAGACCTAATACATACGATAGGTATATACTTATATTATTCTGTTAAACTAATTCTAGTATTATAGATTACATATATGTACATTACCCGTTGCTAGCAATTTGGGGCACATAAAATGGCGCTGTTTGAGAGTTAGTCTTTATTATCGATGACACGATTACAGTTTAATATAATTCAAAAGGACAGTGACACAAAATTCTCAATCATTCTTTGTTGCGTTTCATAATGCTGTTAACAATATACAGGGTGAAATTAAATTCATGGGCTTTATTTTAAGGGGTCATTGTACTCATCATTATGAACAACTTTCACTAAGGGAACAAATCTGTAATCGCGAAAAAAAATCAGCTGTTCCATACATTATCCTCGCATAACTCGTCAAAATATAGGGAACAGCAGATTTCTTTTTCGCGGGTTAGTGAACTAAAATGATTGGAAGATATTCTTATAATTAAAGTTATCAATAATGAACTCTGTCGGGCACAGCATAATAGGAGACAGGAGGAAGAGCGCTTACTTTTGTTTTTAATGCTTTTGTGTAATTATATTAATTGTATTTTGCGACTACTATTATTTTGTCTATTATTTAATTTTTTTAAGTTCTATCATTTAATATTTGTCCTCCTTGCGTTCCTTAGCCCTTTGGCTAAGAAAGGAACATGAACGGGTTTTAGTCAGTAAGAGCCTGACACTCCCTTCCGCTCCACCCAGAGAGGGAGGGGTCATTTTTGTTGGGTGCATTTCTTTATCAGTTTTCAAATTTAATTTAATAACACACTGTATGCAATAAAGTCAATAAGGCTATTAAGGATTTTTTGATGATGGAACTCATTTCTTAATTTCAAAGTTGACACATCAACATACATTTATTTGTTACATTTCGAAATATTAAAAAAAAACAATATCTAATAATTATAGGGTAATATTTTATTACTTTTAGTGTGGGAAATCATCAAATGACTTCTCCCGCTCTGGGTGGAGCGGAAGGGAGTGTCAGACTCTTCCTGACGTAAACCCTTTCAAGTTCCTTCGTTAGCCCTTTATGTTCCGGGGTAGTGGTAACCCTAACGGACACTCTACCCAACTCCTCGATAAAACACGGTGTGATGTTATGCTATGTTATGACGTAGTCTTGTATAAAATGTTAATAACAGAATCTGTTTTTCAGATAGGTACTCTTACCAACAAACTTTTTAAAAATAATATTCCTATTGGGAATCCTAAGAAGTAATTCCCATTTCGCGTTAATGTTATTTCAACTTCGATTACATTATATTATATTCTAAAGAAGTTTCTTTAGAATGATAAGTAGTAGACTCTGCTTAGCTTTAATGTTGATAATTTGAGTAGAGAGCCTTTAACGGTAACCTTTGTTATAGTTGAGAATATTATTACTTTATGCGTTGTGACTCGGTGATTTGCAATGTAAACACTAGTGGAAAATTATATATTGTATCCTATTTACTATGTTAAAATAAGTTTTACCGGCTAATATTTCAAACGCCTCATATCTTTTATCAGAAAAATAAAAATGGCGGTTTGACATAATTATTTTCTATGCAAAAGCTGTCAAACTGTCATCAAAGTTTTATTGGGGGAATATTTATTTCCCCAATAAAACTTATAAGACGAATGAAAAATCGGTTCTAAATGAATCTATTTAGAATGCAAATAAAACAAAACTATTCAATAGATAAAAAAGGATTTTTTTTGTTGCTTTAGCGATACCTACGCCTATAATTCCGCCACCGCATCAATCCACTAATCTAAAACTATCATAAATACATCACCTGTAGTTTGCTACGTCAATCTAATATCTGTTTTTCAATGCTTTTCAAATAAAAACACTTTCCCTTAACTTATTCTATATTCAAAACGTAAATTTCCATCCAAATAGCTCGGTAAGCACCTCACTAAACTGCGCGTCTGACGAATTCAGTTTCTAAAGTGCATTGGCAAGCAAATGCATGTAACTACCAGTAAAACGACACGTTGAAATATGGTCCCCACATTGGCAGTTTGCGTGGAAAAGCTGCTCTTGAATTTATGTCTATCTGCCCAGATACTGTAGATCAACGAATTATTACTAACTGAATGGGTTATGAGATCTGGAAAGCACGTTTGTCACCTCAAAATGCTAAATTATGTCAGCGAGAGTTGTTTTGCTGGTCAATGTAAAGATAGATGGTCGGTTTTTTATTATTATGATTTATTACTTTTTTTTACCTGCTCCATGTAAAATACTGGTATTCATCTGCATCCAGTTAGACTGCAAGCTGACCCCAACCTAGTTGGCAAAAAGGTTAGCCAGGTGATGATGCTTTATTACTTTTAATGGGTCGTCAAAAGGCCGAAAGTCTGACAGGCAGTCTTATTACTTTATTACAGTATTGTTTGCCAGTCTTATTATTTGCTCAGGGTTGTGGAGGTCAGATAGGCAGTCTTGAAAGGAGGTGGGTTAGTTAGAATAACCACCGAATGGTCTGCCTAAAGGACTGAGTGCGGAAATCATACCCCCTAACATAGAATATAGATAGGCAGTCCTGCTCCTTGGAAAAACCCGGTATTCAACCTGGCAGCCAATCCAACATATTTAGGGCTAGGCAGATTGATGATTATTATAATTGATTGTTATTATCTACAACGAACCTGAAAGAACGGTTATCAACTCATTATTAGCACTAACAACTGTCAATCCCGATTCAAAAAAGTTGAACAAAATTGCTAATCCATTGCGTAATATGATTGGCGAATTCATCTGTTCAACAACTTAAATAACGCAATGAATGTTATTGAACTTACAAAATGGATGGCATTGTGTAACGCAATTCCCCACAGGTTCTCGACTACCGACTTCCCAAAAGGCGACTGAACCCTTTTTTTTTTTTTTAAGGCTGGGAAATCATCCAATGACTTCTCCCGCTCTGGGTGGAGCGGAAGGGAGTGTCAGACTCTTACTGACTAAAACCCATCCATGTTCCTTCCGTAGCCCTTTATGTTCAGGGGTAGCGGTAACCCTTTCGGACAATCCCGCTTACCCGGCAGGCTTGGCCCTGAGGGGCCCCTTCATATGCTGACATCTCTTTGAGGCGCGCGTGGAACATATACGCGCCGTACGGCACGGGTCTGGTGCTGATCGGACGGTGAGTCACCCATTACTCACCGCCCGCAGGCCCGCGCCTACGGTGGCCGGGAGTCGTCACGTGGCTCCCGACGCCCGGAGCGTCTCCCGCGGCGGCTGGGATGGGAGGACCTTTCTCTCTCCCATCCCGCCACCTCCTTCGCGAGCGCCACCTCCTTCGCGAGGCGACTGAACCCTGGCCGAAACGCTTGACACGAGCTTTATTTAAAAGTTTCTGAGTTTACGAAGTACAGGCTTTCAATTGAACTCCGACTTTCATACAAACTCTACAAACAACAATCGTCGACTCACTTTTTAACAAGCGTTAACTTTGCTTAGATTGAAAAGATACCAGGCATTCTCTGTTAGTCATCTTTTCAAAAATTACTTATTTTTTTGTTGTTTCATGTCTTTTGTGCTACAATAGGGATGAAGACTACAATGTTTTGATAATTCCGCCAGCTAGATTATTAAAAACTATGATGGAAATTGCATGTTTTTATACATATAAACCTTCCTCTTGAATCACTCTATGTTTTAAAAAAACTGCATCGAAATCCGTTGTGTAGTTTTAAAGATCCAAGCTAACATTCATACAGACATTAGGAAGCAGGACGCGACTTTGCTTTATACTATGTAGTGATATTGCACAGGTATTTTTTCTTTTCTTACGTAATCCAAGGATTACGTCAATAAATTATGTTAAAATGTATGTATGACGTCACTCCTATGTAGATTTTATGCTGAGCTGTGACGTAACGCGTTTCCACTTGCATCATCCCTATTCCTGTTTACAAATCACAATGTAGCAACACTCAATAACCATGTTAGTTTCTATACAATTTAGGTAGTTTCACAAGATTTACGAACAAAATTTGAGCTTTACATGATGTGATTAATAGCTGCTAACACATTGTTTGAGTCGATAAGAAGTCTTATGCTTGGCCAGGCACTACATTTACAATGTTTGGGACTGACTGGAAATATTGTTTTATTTACCAATTAAATATACAGTGATAAATTGCCTCGGGTTGGTGAAAGACCAGAGACCGTATCACGATCGCGTGACTTAAACATAACGTACGAGTAACTTAGAACGATTTTGAATCGAAAATACAAATATCCAGCATAAAGCATTTCGGTTTATATTTTTTCAACGAACAACACTATTTATATTGACATGAATAAAGCCTTAAAACTAAATATTATTTGCGAAAAGAGTATTTTCAATATAAAAATCATTTCGATATGTGTGCTTTTAAATTGTTAAAATTTTGCAATAGTATTTAATATCAATCCATGTCTCCATTTATTTAGCTCTATAATTATAAACTCAAAGCATTTATTTCAAATAAACCAATTACAGGCACTTTTGAATTGTCAAGGGGTCGGTCAGTCAGAAAGATGCAGCTAGTTGCCCATACCAAAGCAGTAGGTACCTATGGAGAAGAACGGGCAAGAAACTCCATGGACACTTTTTTAAATCAAAATATGTTTACAAAAACTGGGTTACATCATTCATGTTGAAATATACACGTGAGAACGATGCAGAACTTAATAAAAGCGTCCATAATTACAAGTTTTAAAAAAACAATTCAAAATTATTTTAAATTTTAAAACAGCCGTGGCAGCTAAGAAGTGACCAGTCCCTACTGACGGCGCCCGTTCATGAACATGACACATGGATTAGCACCATTCAGCTCAACCATTTATATGGGAGCTAAATGATCCAAAAATATAGATATTTCGAACATGTTTTTTTAATTATGTTATATTTTTTTTTATAATCTGGCGCTTTGTGCGTCCTAACCAGAAGTTCTTTCTTTGGTATGGTTCATCGCTTTGGTATTCTTTGTCAAATCGTTAAATTATTTAGGTATTGATTCAAGCTGCACGATTAATGAGAAAGGCGAGCGCTGACTGGATAGGTCCACTCAATTTATATGGTTCTTAACTCAAAATACCATTTCAGGCACCAACCTACATGGTTCATGATCAGACCAAGATTACGTCTGGTTATCAAAAGAGACTGTGCCCTTTGAGTTTATAAACCTTTTTTCTCAGAGTAGTCAGATAGGACACACCAAACTCATTTAGTTTTAAAAATATTATTGACGTGTAAAAGTATTTGTAAAAACCTATTTACAACATTAAAATTATTTATCATTTAAATACTTCCGTGTTTTACTTATCTTTCTCAGTCAGTCACACAACTGAAGGACGTTGTTTTCTTCCAAGCGTTTAATCTCATTTTTTAATTTCTTTTATGCCTTAGTAAGAAACAGTGAGTCAAGGTTTTAAAAATAAACAATGATGATTTTACCACATAGTTTATAACTTATTAAGAAAGATCTGGTCTGCAATTTGTTTTGTGGTTTTCCTTCGGACATAAAGTAATAAAAATTATTTCATATAAAGAAAATTTGTTATTAAACACGTTGAACGCCAACGCGGTCACCGTGTGTCCGACAAACAATAGTTTTTCTATTGTGTCTGCTGCGTGGCAGTCAATGACTTAACCTACTTTATTTCTGTTTCAAATATAGTGGAATATTATAGAAAGAAAACATCAGACATACAGGCCAATGACAGACAGACGGGCGGACGGACAGACGGACAGCAGAGGTTTAGTGATAATGTTTATCCTTTTATTCTAAGGTGCCAATTATAATGGGGCAGAATTTTAGAGTAGTGGCATCTGCCCCACCAAATCGAATTAGGGTAGATTCCACGGCAAATTTTAAGCATTCCACTTTGCCTCACCAGCGCAGCGGGGCGATTTGGAGGGGTAAACTGGAATAATTCAAAGTGTTCTGTTTGACACGCTTCGTGTAAGGAACCCTTATAGCATAGCGTATAAGTTTTCCATTTAAATTGAACATTTATTATGAAGTTTGCCTTCGTAGGTTAGTTTGCCGATACTTTATACTAACATCAGTTTCATATTATAAGAAATAGACTAGTTCAAATTAAGTTAATTACCCTTTACCTAGCGAATTGACACTCTAACATCAATTTGCCGTGTCATAGCCATTTCAAACAACTGTCAAAAAATGACAGTTGCGTTTCAAATAAACGGTCAATATAAGCTGGCAAGTCCGGTTACTTGAAAATCAATTTTACTGACTTAATATTAATAAACAATGTACCTTAAAAAATACTATATTATTTAGGAATGCATTACCCAGCGCCATTTTAGAGGCCCTGCTAAGTTGAAGCACAGTTCGGTAAGTAATTTGGGTGTATTAACCAAGTAGTGTCTAATGAGGCTAGCGGCACCGAAGCTAATTTGTGCCGCAACTTGATTTGTTATTATTACACACTCTTAACTTGCCAACTGGCTATGGGTTTAAAGATATGTACATTCAAATCTTACTTTATGCATATAGCATAAAGTAAGATTTGGCCAAGATTTCTTGGATTTAAACATTTTATTTCATTTAAATATTTAACAAAACGAACGAAGAAATAAGAACGATAGGAGTCATTTACCGCCCCGGGCGTCGGGAGCCACGTGACGACTCCCGGCCACCGTAGGCGCGGGCCTGCGGACACTGAGTAATGGGTGACTCACGTCCGATCAGCACCAGGCCCGTGCCGGAAGGCGCGTAGATGTTCCACGCGCGCCTCAAAGAGATATCAGCATATGAAGGGGCCCCTCAGGGCCAAGCCTGCCGGGTAAGCGGGATTGTCCGAAAGGGTTACCGCTACCTCGGAACATAAAGGGCTAAGGAAGGAACATGGATGGGTTTTAGTCAGTAAGATCCTGACACTCCCTTTCGCTCCTAGAGCGGGAGAAGTCATTGAATGATTTCCCAGCCATAAAAAAAAGGAGTCATTTACGTCATCACCATTTTCACATGTGTTTTTGAATACGCCTAAAGGTTAGCGCAGATTGTGGCGGGCCGCGCCGCAACGCAATCAGCCTATAATGTTCCCACTGCTGGGCCGTAATCCACCCTATAGGGCCCAGTGCGGGTTGGTGGACGTCACATGTCTTCGAATTTTTGGTTCTAGTACATGTCGTTTTCGACACGATGTTTTCCTTCACCATTATGAGAGCGGTGTTGATGAAATGATTTACACAAAGTAAAGCTTAGGTCCGAACCCACGACGTACAACTCGTAAGTTGGGCCAGTAATCACTGGGCCAATACTGCTCTTGGCAACGTAAGAGCATACTCTTTAAATCACTTTAGTACATTTCCTATGAACTTAAAATACAGGTGGATACCACCGCAAATTTTTATATGAAATGCGTTGCTCTGCGGCCCGTTGCTGCTGTAATGTGCGTTTGTCTTAACACTTCTACGAGAAGAATATACAAGATATAAATATTAATATTTTGTATAGGTCTTACTCAGAAACCGTCACGAATAGGAAGCTCTTATAGTGTGTTTATAACGGTATACAGCAATCATATCTTGTATGAAAAGGACTGGTTGAACGCCCTTTTAGTATTATTTTTTGTTTAAACAATCAGGTCAGGGATATTATTTATTAAGCAAATTGACACTATACCTCAATTTTCCGTATTAACCCATTAGATGTTCGCCTATTAGAAGCCGTTTGCTTATAAGAACTCAATATATACGGTTATATTTATTGTCTTTTCGAGAGATTTTTTCTTATGAACCAATGGGGTTCATACGACATTTGAACGAAATCTATTTCGTACAACATGAATATTTGAAAATACAGACAATTTAAATTCGTAGTTTTGCTCAGCAATTAATATCCCTGAATTTATCCAAAGTATTTATTATTGGCAAATAATTAATGGGTCAACATCATTAACCCTTTGAATGTATCATTAACGTCATTTACCTAGCAAATCAAACACCTAACAGCGCAGTTACTACGTCAAATTCATTACAGAACAGTTACACGTTGATGCGATATGTTGTTAGGCTGGTCCAAAGCAACTGAGTGAGCAATAAATATGTATTTTTCAATTTCGCACATAATTGGAAGCTTGGAGCAGTACCAACTTACAGCATTGTCAGTTATAGAATAGTTGGCAAGCCAAAAGGGATAGCGTTACTGTATACAGATGTACGTGCCAATTGTATTAATGTTGTTGTTCGAACTTCGAACTAGGACTCGAGCAAAAAAAATCAGGAAAACTTTTTAAATGAATGTAGGTACAATATGTCAAAACGGGCTCGTGGCTTAGTAATAATATCCGCATCCGTCGATCCACCGGATAAGCTACGGTTGCCGGGGTTGACCGTGGATGGGTGACTTTACATACCGAGACTCTACCGTGCCTCGGCAAGTACGTTAAGCCGTTGGTCTCGGCTGTCATTTGTTCATCTTTGACAGTCGTTACTGGTCGTCAGAAGCCCGAAAATCTGACAGCCAGTTTTACCAAGGTATAGTATTACCCGATGTCGATTCATGTAAAATACTGATATTCAGCTGCATCCGGTTAGACTGGTAGCCGACCCCAACATAGTTGGGTAAACGCTCGGCAGATTGAAAGTGCCAATTAACTATATCCTTAAGTATATGTAGATTAACAAGTTACAGTGCAATGATGTGTGATGAAGGAGTGGAGTGGAGTTTCTTGTCCATTCTTCTCCGTACGACTCTACCTTTTGGAAGGGGCTTAAATCAATTCTATTTCTTGTTCATTAAGACGTTCAAAAGTGCCTTTCTTGTGCCTATTTGAAATAAATGATTTGAGTTTGACTTTGATCCACATGTAGGTCATATTGAGTATGCTATTACTGGGATACTATTGATATTACTTTGTGGATATATATTGAACTTTTTAAAAGATGTCTTATAGATTCAACAATTTTTTTAACATAAATGTAAACGATTAATGTTGTGCTCACAGTGGCTGGCTATACGCTATTGCGGTTTCGCCATTCCTGGCATGAAAGATTATTTCTATTGTGAAAAACAAGTCTTTAAATAAACCTGAAGAAGCAGTTTTAGTAGTTTCATCGAGATGTCCTGTAAATGACAGTATGAAATTGTTTAATATGCTCATTTAACCGCATTCTGGATCGTTCTTCTTCAATCGGCCAGTCTTTGGGAACCCAATAAATATAACTTCAAACATTTACTAAACAAAATCAGTTTGTACAGTCAATTACTTATTAGAGGATTTAGGGTCTACAAAACTTCTTAATAAACAAATTAATATTCCCGTCTCATTCTCACATTCATCATCGTCCCCTTTCCTCCTCTAATTACGTTCACAAAATCGTGTCGTTAAGTTACAAATCTCTTAACACTACTTCTTAAGTTAGAGCCAATATCAGTGTTAATGTGTAGACCATCTGGCGCCCCTCATCCGTCGCTGGCATGATGATAATCGAGCGAAACTAACGCGAGCCATTCTTTGCCCTTTAAATAATGTGTCTTGTTAAGGGGAAGCTTTTTATTTTGTTTTTAAACTTTATACAGTGCGACTTACGAGTAGTTAGGTCGCTGTACTTTATGTTATTATTTTTATTTATTAATTAAAACCAACTTGCATTAACAGTATAAAACCACACAAACAAATTACTGGTCTGTAAAAAACGACAAACGAAAAATTTTAAGTAAATAAGTATAAACAAAAGCTCTGACTTTATAAAATAAGAAATTATAATCAAATTATTTGGAAAGATAATGAAATTAACAACAAACAATAAAAAATAACAATTTCAATCAGAAATAAACAGAAATAAAAATGAGTAAGCAATTATATAGAATCAAATAGTAAAAAATATTATTTTTCTCTCAAAACGGTAATGAACACATAATGCATGTCAAGTTCTAGAACTAAAAATAATATTCTATTATCTACCAACCCGTACTGACGTAGTGCATTACGTCCCACTCCCTCTTAGAGAAGGACGCCTGCGACTCTGCAGTAGGATCGTTGTAGGCTTCTTCTTTCTTTCTTGTGGTTAGTAACTAACCTGGTGTCAGAGTTTTTATGCTGCCCATGGGTCTCTGGCTTAGCTTTCCATGCTGTTGAGAAATATCTCTCAGACATGCTGGTTTCCTCACGATGTTTTCCTCCACCGATTTATTTAAGCAAGTGATAATTATACAATACGCACATGAATCCGTAAAATCAGAGGTGCGTGTCCTGGGTTTGAACTCGAGACCTATGACTTGGCAGTCCGACGGTCACACCACTAGGCTATCGCTGCTGTCACGTTGTTGTCGTTGTTAAGTTGTTGTTACGTGATAGGCGACATATACTTTTGTCTTTTAAAAATAAAGCAATTTTTATTTTGACAATTGTTTTCTTTTCATAATACTGTGTTTTGTTTTATACAATTCTGAAATTTTAAACACACATCCTGATAATCATTATTTAAACGTCACGTCACGTAATTAGCAGAACGCCGAAAATAATTACAATCATGGCGGACAACCTGAGGTCATATTACAAAGTGCAAATAACAGCCGCCCGATTTGCCCGTAAATGTTGTAAATATCAGAATAATTGAAATTTTCCAAAGTCAAATTAAATAAAGCAGCTTTCAATAAAACATTGTTGATCCAAAATAATTGTCGAGATTTAATTCGGTACCGTTAAATTATTTATGTCAATTGAACGAAAACAATATTCATTGTATTTGCTTTTGTATACTGGATCCAAATATAACCTAGTTTATTTGTATATGAAAATTGATATCACGGTCCCGCGTGTAGGGAAACTCGTGAAAGCCAAAAAGACAGATGAACAAATCAAGGATCTTGACTTGACTCACAGGGTTGTCGACATGTGGGAAGTGGATTTCGCGATCATTGTACCGATAGTCGTGAAAACCAAACGCTTAATAGCCAAAAGCCTAGACTAATACCTGAGGAGGCTCTCGTTGGGTACCTGTATAGGGCTTGTTGACATACTATTGAATTAATTTAAAAGAATTTTATTGAGATAAATAATTAATTTTCACAACACAACCAATACCAGAGAAGCAGGTAAATAGCAAGTTACAATTAAACTATTATTCTCATGTAACACTTTCACATTGCAATCACAATTTCTAGGTAAAATAAAACTATTCAATGTTACCAAACAATCCTCTATTTCCACTTGCCTTCCTTCTTCCTCCGAGATGAAAGTCAAAATAATTTCGCTTTTTCGCTAGCACAATAGCGCTTCTCCTTAAACTATACATTTGTAGTAACAATATTCGTTGCACGTCGTTTGCAGCCCGCTTGCCTCGAGAAATAGTGTGTCACACCTACAAATATAATATTTCGCAAGTGTCGCTATTATGGGGTGATATTCCAAATGTCCAATTTCACTGTCAAAGTGACTCTATAAATTAAATGATATTTTGATATTAAATTTTCTAAGAAAGGGTGTGTAAACGTCTCGGGTGGCATGAGTGTTATTAGTTGCCTGTGTGTTATATTAATGTTATACATAAATACTACTTATAAACAATTAGCATAATGGTGTTTATTCATATGTCTCACGCACAGATTTATGTAACTAACTTCAAAATTGTAACCAGTGAATCGGTCTGCCAATTTATGGGATACAGGAAGCTCAGGACAGGTCGAATTTTTGGTTGTAGGATGTTTTCCTTAACCGTTTTGAAAACAGTGATTTCATATTTAGAAGATCAGAAAATAATAGACAATCAATTTGCAGAGCTGACAGAGTTTGCCATCATGTAAATTAATAATATCATAATTTGTTTGAAATAACAATTACGAGTTAAATATTAAATAACTACCACGACGACCTCCACATACCTTGGCCCTCGTTGGGCTAGTCCCTGAGCATGAGGTCCAAGGTTTGATTGCCAGGACAGGCAAAGTGTTATTGGGTTTTTCCATTAAAAATTTCTCAGTTACAGTCGGGAGATTTTGTGTTCAATTTCAAAAAACAAAACTGACCTGGCGAAATTTGGATTACACTTATGTCTAACTCTTTGGTATGTGTTTATAAATAATAATACTAAATAAGTTTTGTGTTAAGCGAACCCGTAATATAAAGTCACGAGCACCAATATGTACCTATACACCTAGCGATATTCAGAAGGTTCAAGGACATGTTCGGTGAACCTGTGATTCAAAAATACAATGTGTGTGACAATATACAATTTCAGTCTATAGGAGAATATCAATAGGAGGGTCAGTTAAGTAGAAAACCGCTTTTGAAATTAGCTAATTGTAAACATAGTTTTGCTCGTGACTGTACCTTCTCATTCTCATTCACAAAGTTCTCTACCCCCCACAAACAAGACCACCGTAGCGGTGCATACCCATGCATCTTATTCAGATTCTGATATTAATGCGAGCCCAGGTGTTCGTGCAAGCTGAGCTAAAATACTTTAAGACTTAATGAGAAATTTATACCGTGTCCGTGGAAGTTTGGAATACTCTCTATTTTAGTGTAACATTGAATATGTGTATACGGATGAGTGGAATAAAATTATGTGTATATGTCTGGCATTCCGTGAGCGAGAGTATGTAAGGGAGAGTGTGTCCACTGTTCCATGTTAATTTTTATTTAATTATATACCAAAAAAAAACCTTTTTATCCTCTTTTTTATGCTTCTATATTAATAAATACAATTGGTGCTGTACCATTTGAATAATAATAATAATAATATGCTTGGACATTTCACACAGCGCCATATCGTCCCAAGCTAAGCAACCTAATGCTTGTGATATGGTAACGAGATGGCTGAAATACTACTTATATACATTTTTTTTTGAATGAACTAATAAATAGCAGTAATAGCAGTGATAGCCTAATGGTGTGACCGTCGGACTGCCAAGTCATAGGTCTTGAGTTCTAGTCCAAGGCACGCACCTCTGATTTAACGATGCATGTGCGTATTGTTATCACTTGCTTAAAAATCGGTGAAGAAAAACATCATGAGGAAATCAGCATGTCTGAGAGATATTTCTCAACAGCATGTGAAGCTAAGTCAGAGGCCCATGGGCAGCTTAAAAACGCTGACAGCAGGTTAGTCACTAAACACACGAAAAGAAAAAGATAAAAATAAATAATATAGTGTGGTATACAGAGTTTCTTTAGAGATTGGTGCGCTATGCTGAACAGAATACCAGATCCAATGTTGATCTGATGTTTTAAACAGGCTTAGTATTTAACACGCAACAATAGATTTTTATCAGTTGATTTGTCACAGACAGTATGGACGAATACTCTTTATTTCGAGGTAAACATTTGAGTTATTTAATCCTTAACTAGTTCCCCGTGAGATAAAGCTGCTTACACAATTTTTTAGCAACTTCCAAATGAAACAAAAATGTTAGCATTTTCGTGACACGTGTAACGAAACTAAAATAATACCTCTAACTCATTGAAAATACTTTGAAGTTTATGTATAAATCTTTTCATTAGTCCTAAATATGATCTTAAATATCTTGAAATACTGGGATTTTAATTAATATCAATAATTTAACTGAATAATAATTAATTTTACGACTACGCACCTAGATCGTCCCTTTGTTCGTGTTAAACTTCTAATTATAAATCAGTGATATTGATGAATTTTAATTAAATGAAATAAATAAGTCTGATGTTAAGGTGCTTGTTATGAAATAAATTTTTGCTGAAAACAATGTTGCTGAAATGCGATTTGAAATACCTTTGAAGTTTACGATATTAATTTGATCTAGGATATGATGTTTAGGTGTGATAATTATTAATCACATCGTTTCTATAACTAACCCTTATGCCTTTTGCTATTTTCTTTAATTTCTAAGATGTCCATCGTCTGTCGAGGCCATTACCAACGGCGTGACTTACGAGTTGCAGATTATACGGTTTTTTTTTGAGGGTGGGAAATCATCCAATGACTTCTCCCGCTCTGGGTGGAGTGGAAGGGAGTGTCAGACACTTACTGACTAAAACCCATCCATGTTCCTTCCATAGCCCTTTATGTTCCGGGGTAGCGGTAACCCTTTCGGACAATCCCGCTTACCCGGTAGGCTCGGCCCCTTTATATGTAGGTTTGAATTCTGACCAGCACTTTACGTCGTGTAAATTAGTTCATTATCACTACTCTGTAAACAGTGAAGGAAATCATCGTGAGGAAACCACCATCGATTTTTCATCTATACTTATTATTTTGTGTATGTTTGTAACGAATAAACTCAAAAAGCGCTTAAAGGATATGGATGAAACTTGGCACAAGGATTGATTTTAGTCTGGAACAGCATATAAGCTACTTTTTATCCCGGAAAAATGTACGGTTCCTGCGGGTTAATTCCCTTTTTTTTCTTTCTTTTCCTATGTTTCGTGGGCGAAGCCGTTGGCAAAAGCTAGTAAAAAATATTTGTAAACTAAAGGAAAACCAAAGTTTAATTCCCTTTCGGAATTCTTCAAGTTAAAAACCCTCTAGAATAAGTAATCATGTTTGTAATTTATGCGTTACAAGAATGTACATACAATATTTAACTCTTTCTGCCTACAAATAAAATTCAAAACATTTCAAAACAATAAAAAAGAATACGGGCTTCAATTGTTTTTCATTATGATTTCCATCAATTATCATGGATTCTCTCTAAATTAAGGGCAATCGAGGATTCGGTTCGATGAAAAAGGTTCTGTATCAATATTTATATTTGTAAAATAGATTTTGCCCGAAGCTTCGCCCGCGTGGATTACAAATATTTCCCACAGGCTCGTGCTACCGGAGTTAAAAGTAGGTACCCTATATGCTAATCTAAGTTAACAATGTATTTATAATAAAGTAATACATTGTTTTCATATAACTCAATTAAGTTCTTCTTTTCTTTTCGTTTGCTTAGTGACTAACCTGGTGTCAGAGTATGTAGGTATGCAGCCCATTGGCCTGTGACTTAGCTTACTCAATTTGGTTGACGCAGCGCACGCCAGTCAAGCTCCCAGTTAGCATGAGTTTTCCCGACATCTTCAACAATCATCGTCATATTTCAGCCAATTTACACAAAACCAAATGACATATCACATCAGCATCAGCATTTTGTCCATTGGTGAAAACCGTATGAAAACCCGTTTGGCAATTTTTAGTCTAGTGCGTTCAGACAAAGGCGAGGACTTTTTTTTACCTATAATATTTGTGGTTATGAATTTAGCAAACAATTTCATAATGTCCTGCTTTATGCATTCAGGTACAGACCCCAGCACATCAAGATATTCCAAACTGTAAAATGTTCCCAATTAATAATGAACCTAATATTAAGTTAGTTAAGTTGAAAACTATCAAAGAAATATGACAGATTGGGGTAACTTGATGTGCTGGCAACTGTACTCATCTCGTAGGTACTCGTTGTTAGGTATTAATAGGTAGGTAATACTTTTTTTCTGATTTTTAGTTAATAGGTGTTTTTTTTGCTGTAAAGCCAAGGAAAATAAATTACCCGTTTATTTCTGTTGTAAAAAGCGTCTAAATCACATACTCTTAATAAGAAGCTGGATTGTTTTCTACTCCCATTAGAAACAAATACACTAACATCGTAACTGTATAAAAAGCCGCCTTGCAGCCTAACCAAAACTGCAATTGCTGCGGTTCCTTCATATTTTAAACTTTGCATGTCTTTATAGTCATAAATTGCTTGCTTTGTGCACTTTCATAGCAAAGTTTCGAGCAAAACAAGTATACAACTTGCGGTACCCTAATACAGTACCTTGCTAAGGATGTCGAAAGTGGCTTTACAAAATATAACCGGTGTATATCATCGTTATCCTGAACCAATTTGCCAGGGGAAACGTGCCACGGATTAAATCAAACTGTACAAAAGTTACTCAACAAATTCCACCTTTTTTTTTTATCAATCCCTTGAATTCCAGAATTGGTCAGCGTTGTGGATGTGAATTATACGCGTTCTAAATTGGAAATCGGAATTTGTTGCCGGTTTTGAGTTTTGACTCGGCAATCTTCGTTTAGAACCGGTTTTTATTTTAAGATAGCCTACACAAACGTTAGCTTCAGGAAAAGGTATAGACACTCAGATTTTTCTGAAAATGTAGGCAGATCATATACGTAGGTAGTTAGTTAGTAGGTAGGTAGTAGTACCCATAATTTGGTACCTATCTTTCCATTTTGATGCAAAGTAAAAAGTCAGCCTATTTTCCTTTTTCCAGTGTTAAGCCCCAGTCGCGTTAATTAATTGGGTACTTACCCTCTTTATGCTTGTCGGCATAACACAAAATAACATCACGCCTTGTTTCCCCGAAGGGTTAGGCAGAGATACACTTATAGCAGGTACGCCCATACTTTGCTTCGCATATTATGCTTAAGTCGCATGTCTCGAGCCTATTTCCGTCAACCAGATACGAATCCAGACTTCTGGCTGCTACTTAGACATTTTTAAGAAAAACCGAATAAGCAAAGTATGTTCGACCTAGGAATCTAACCCAAGTCTCAGCAGTAGCGCTTGCGACAGCCAGATTTTCCTAATCCAGTAATAAAAAAAACCGCTGTAACTCAAGTACCTTGAGGAAACGCGGAATCTTCTTCGTCGAATCGATGGCACGATAGTGAATTAGATTTTATTAACGCCAAACTTCGCCACTTCCACGGCATCGTTGGGGGCAGCGTAAAGGTCATTATAGCTGCATTTTGGAGGCACTGCGGTGCGGTGAGGTCAAGTTTATGCTACAGCTCTACATCCACTCTTTGCTGCTGTACCGTCGAAGAGGCCCAACTTTACGAGGTGGTGCAACTACCACCTTTCCACTTAGGTTCAGAAGCGGTTCAGGGTCCAATTGAGCTTAGACTGATGGGCCTTGCGAGAAGATGCTTGCATGATGATAGGTACACTCGTGAAACACGGACTAAAGGTCACAGCTCATTAAAGCCACCCGGCACCCACCCCGCATCGCCTTGTCCCACGGCGTGCACTCGTTGCCGACAGGTGGTCCATGGGTGGACGCCGCGTTATCACCAATCGTCGCGCGGTCAACTAATAGACCTCGCCACTCGCAGTGGAGTGTACGCAAAGCAAGCATGCGAGCAGCGATTACCGAGTGGTCCACCCGCTGCCGTCCGCGCTTGGAGGGTTTATGACCGAGGCGATCCGGTGACGCCACGGAGTTGAAGTAGTGAGCGCATACCCCTACAAGTCTATGTAAAGAACACTAGACGCTGCTCAGAAGGCGAGGTAGTGCGGAATGGGTGCCGGGTGGCTCTAATGTGCTGTGACCTTTAACTGGCACTAGCCTGATAGCGCAGTTATTTTATTTCACACCTTTGTTATTTTAAGACAATATCTAAGCTGTTTCTGTGACTAATTATTTATTAACCACCACGACCTCCTACCATCCTACCCCACCTATATACCTGCTGAAGTAATTCCGAGAGGTGATCCTATCGACACGGCAACACTGGATCATGACAAACTGGATGTGTGCCAAGTCAATCCGTTAGTGTTAATGGCGCCTCCACCTGTATATATTATGTGGTGGTACTTGAAATTGAAATGGAGGTAGTTATTCGGAGTTATGGACGGACTTGATAGTAGATTTTGGTAAAGTTTTTGCTGTTAACTGTTTTTATTTTGGGATATAGTGTGTTTAGTGGTGTGTGATGGCAGTTTAATGGTGTTTTACTGAGCCTGGAAAATAAAACTTTTTGCTAGCATTAATCTTAGACCTAAAATCAAGGAGTTTAGGACTTAATGTCAATTTAACGAAATCGTTTGTGGTCATGGGGCCCGAGTGCGCAACTCCTGTTGAAGGAAATTTCTCGCCGATTGGTCGATACTTCACGTGACCAGAGGGCTTTTTTTTTTTTTTTTAAGGCTGGGAAATCATCCAATGACTGCTCCCGCTCTGGGTGGAGCGGAAGGGAGTGTCAGACTCTTACTGACTAAAACCCATCCATGTTCCTTCCGTAGCCCTTTATGTTCCGGGGTAGCGGTAACCCTTTCGGACAATCCCGCTTACCCGGACTGTTCTTTGGCCAAAGAATTAGCCTTGCTACTGTTCTTTGGCCAAAGAATTAGCCTTGCTATTCAACGTAGTAATGCTGCCAGTCTTCTAGGCACGTTGCCGAATGACAGCGATGCGGATGAGTACTTCGACGCCTAAATACCCTTTTTGTTTTTATTTGTATATAGTTAGTTATATAGTCTTTTACTTTAAGTATTAATAAGTTTTTAATATGTAAAAATAAGTTGATCAATGTGCACTTAACCCTTAACCACCTACCACCCGTGTACCAGACGGAAGCTATTTTACAATCACAAATATTTTTACGCCCTTACACTGTACAATATAACTTGAGTACCTTTCGTAAGAAAAATTGCCTGAATGTTATGGTTTACAAAATAATAACTTTCTCTACACTTCATTTTCCGCTTAAAGGGATATGAAAATACTGTAAATTACCCTCGATCCTAAGAAACTCCTCAGTGAGTAGGGAAATATCCTTTTGAGTTTATAAGTATAATAACAGGTAAGTAACAAACTCCTCGTAAATTTGTTTATAACAACACGATTCACCATTCTATAAGGGTTATTATAAGTTTGAATAAACAAGACCAACTTAGTTACTTCCAATCTTTGAATCTATGCGTGTTGGCGTTCTTATACGGAAGTTATACTGAGAGGGGTAAATATAATATTAGCTGTAAGCAAATTAAAAGCCTCAACGAACTAGCAAAAATAAGTGGACACAGTGGTACACAAATTCAAGGTCACTCAGTGCGCTATGCTCGGAATAGGATCATATAAGGAATGAAATGATCCGGATTTACCGGCAAAGCTTGCTTAAAACTGAAGTGGTAATAGGCTGGCCATGTTTGTCGCAGGACCGATGGTCAGTGGAACAGCGGAGTCCTTGAATGGAGACCGTGAATCGGCAAGCATAGAGTGGAACGACCCCAGCTAGATGGACCGTCCGTAAAGCCGGGTACTCACTAGCAAGCCGTAACCGTAACTTATGTGATACAGTAACGAGGTTCTAGTGTGTACGCGTTTTACAATTACGGCTCACGACGTCGCCGGAACGCTTTCACCGAGCGTACTCATTTTGCGAGCTGTAACTGTAACCAACAGACCGACCGACAATCCGACAATCGTCGGCTCGCTGCAAGTCGCTCGTGTAGCGTTCGTCGCAGGCTCGCGAACCACGTACACATTATGTTTTTGGTAACAGTAACGGTTACAGTTACGTGCAACGTTACGGGTTTAGAAATGAGTACGTTGTAAACGTCGGGTCGCTGCAAGCCGCACGCGTACCGCTCGCAGCAGGTTTGCGAACCACGTACACACTATGTTTTTTGGTTACAGTACATGCAACGGTTACAGTTACGGCTCGCTAGTGAGTACCCGGCTTTAGAAGGTGGCAAGGACAGACTGGATGCGGAAAGAGGTGGATATGGTGGCACAGTCTGGGAGAAGTCAGCAGTGAACTACGGTAGGTTGAGTTGATTGGATTAGTTTAGAAAATTATAAAACGTCATCAAAGCTAATATTATAGATTAAGCGGGATTGTCCGAAAGGGTTACCGCTACCCCGGAACATAAAGGGCTAAGGAACATGGATGGGTTTTAGTCAGTAGAAGTCTGACACTCCCTTCCGCTCCACCCAGAGCGGGAGAAGTTATTGAATGATTTCCCAACCTCAATAAAAAAGCTAATATTATAGATATGTAAAACTTATTTTAAAATGACGCAGCGTCATGCTAAGATAGAAACCTTTCGGTCCTTGTACAGGACTTTGTTTTAATTTTAAATTTTCAAGGCTTCTTTTTTCACGTGCCAGTCTCATCCAGGTTCTACGTCGTCCGCCCATCTCGCCGCGGGAAGACTGACGCTTCATTTTTCAGTTCTTGGTCGCCACTCGTTCACTGCCTTACTCCATCTGTTATCATTGCAAATAGGGATGATAACAGAGTAAAAAAAATAGGGCCCTCAGTCAGATAATAAAAAATATTAGACAAGTATTTTTTACTTGATCATATTAATAAAAAATGACTTATATAAAACGCATTAAAGTTTGGGAGCGGCGGGGCGGTACGTCACAACTCGGTTTTTTACACTCTACAAAGGAGTGACGTCGTGCCACATTTAAACGCCATGTATCGACGTAATCATTTGATTACGTGAAAAAAGAAAAATACGTGTCCAATATTTTTTAACAATCTATCCGACGGACTAAAAGATAAATTTTTAAGATAAAACCTATTAAGAATTAAACAGTGTCCGCTTGAATTTATTAATTTACAAAGCATATTAAAATACAATTAAAATTAACGTACACGTCAAATGTTTTTTGGTTATAGGGCGGTCTGGAACAATCTCCTTTACACCGTCATGCTGCTACAATGCGTGACCGAACACGATCGGATTTGTACATTCAATCTACCCTACCTTCCTCATCAGTCCTACTCGCTGTGGGCGTTTCTCGCTACCTTAACCGATTCTAGATTTTCATGAAGATAAAAATATATATAACCTTTAGGTAGCCATTTATATTGAACTCCATTCAAACAAACTTCTTTAGTAAATAAAAAAAATTACAGTCTCCGGTAAACCACCCGACTAACTCTCTTTTATTCTAATCTCCAGTTCATCTACTTTAACAATATCAACAATTAAGTCAATAAGCAAGGTGGTGTTATTGTTGGTTACTAGTGGTTTGTTCTTGTTTCGTCCATTTATTAAAGGCGAGCGCACTTGAATGAACGAAATTGGGTATTTGAAAGGGTAGTCAATAACGTTACTTTTTATGAACTTTCAAAACGCGGAATGTGTACGTGATTTGTATGAAATATAACAAGGTGACGTCACAGATTATTAGAATCAAATTGAATACTTATTAGCATTAAATACAATTTTACAATTATATCTTCACATAATATTTCATTTCAGTACAGTGGTTGAAGTTTTTAAGACAAGCGGTCTTTTGTCTATGTGATTTCATATTTTATTTTTGACCGTTTCGAATAATCAATTGTTGGCTATGGCTTTGAATATATGTACGGTAGCCAGCACAATTTTCTCAATCGATTTTGAACTTAAAGCAGAACGCCCTAAGGTTTAAAATTAATTGGAGAAATTTGACAGTTTGGTATATAACTTGATGCTCTGGCGACCGTACCCAAGTATATTATGTTTCTGTACCCGTGTGATACGTAAAATTACGGTGTTATGTTGAGTCACGGAGAGTACATTTTTTCTTCTTGATCCGTAATCTTCGTGTATTTCTATCAAATGTTTATAACATATAATTGACACATTCTTTCATCTTTTATTAAACTAATAAATGAGTAACAAAGTCAAAGCTGTACCTACACACAGAATATTTGAAAAAAAAAAACCAACTATACGAGGTGTGGGAACGAGTCTGGATTGGCGCCAAAACTTGGTTGAATTTTGGCGCACAGATAGTTTATAACCTAAATTAACACATAGGGTACCTACTTTTAATCCATATTAAAAGTAGGTACCCTATATATATATATTTTAATCCATATAGCAGTGATAGCCTAGTGGTGTGACTGCCAAGTCATAGGTCTCGAGTTCGAACCCAAGGCACGCACCTCTGATTTTTCGGATTCATGTGCGTATTGTACAGTTATCACTTGCTTAAAATCGGTGAAGGAAAACATCGTGAGGAAACCGGCATGTCTAAGAGATATTTCTCAAAAGCATGTGATGCTAAGTCAGAGGCCCATGGGCAGCATTAAAACTCTGACACCAGGTTAGTCACTAACCACACGAAGAAGAAGATCCATATTAGTATGTTCTCGTGGGATACTTTGTGGACTATGCCATGGGCTAAAGATATCTATTGAACTGGTAGTCCTTGTTTTTTCTTTTATTTTGAATGTAATTTCAATTTTTTTTTGGTTTTAGATATTTTTCTAAATTTGTACTTTTACTGCAATTTAATTTTTACTTATATAATATAGATAAGATATAGAATAGTGTAAGTGGATAATAAACACCCAATAGACTAATTTGTGATGCATGCTGTGCTCGCCTGTAAGGGATTGGTACACTAGTCCATAACTTCCTTCAATTGTCTCCCATATACAGTGTACTCAATTGTTGGTGACAAACCAAATAAATAAAATAAAATAAAAAAATAAACAAATTCTAAATTCACTTTTGTTCCTATTCCAGACTAAGTTAAATGCTAAACCCAAATGCATTTGAAATTCAACCCAAATGTTATCTGAGATTTTATTCATATAGTAATTTATGCTTGTGCTTATAACACTTTGTAAATCCCAAGTTACTCATGCAATGACAGTAGCACTCACACCGTTACCTACGCTAACAGAATACCAAACCAAAGAACGTCACGTGACGAGACTTAAGCGTCCTCTCAACCTGGAAAGATGTGGTGCTTATAAAAGATAGAATTCATACCTATTTTGTTATACCTATTGAATAAAAATAAATAATCCAGATTGAATAAATCAAACATATTTGATGGTTTACTTTGTCAACTAAAAAGTTTTTCAATTTTAATTATTGTGTTTTGTTTTTATTTAATTCTTGAAATAATCTCAATAAAACAAAATTACCAAAATATATATATTCCTGATCGACATCTACTAGGTGTACGCATATTTTATGTAAAACAATTAATATTTAAAAAAACAACACAAATTGTCAACTTATCCCTAAGTAGGTGCCAAAAAAAAAAGTTGTATAAAAGAAAAAATAAAAATATGTAATAAATTGAGACTCAATATTTCTACAAAACCAGCAAAAACACCTGTTTCAGCACGAATGGAGTGAAAAGAGAAAGGCGAATGGGTAAAATGGCGTTTTAAAATAAAGAATCTTGTCATATCGTTTCTATGTTGGCAGATGTTTCTCTGTAGTTCCGTTCCAAATACTCACCATGTTTAGTACTTATACAGAAACAGAACATCGAGAAAAAAAATCAGCTGTACCATACACTATGCTCGCATAATTCATCTAAATGTAGGGAAAAGCTGATTTTTTTTCGCGATTTCGGGTGTGTTCCCATAGTAAAAGCTGTTCATAATGATGAGTACAATGACCCCTTTGCTCATGAATTCACCCTGTTTATTGTCAGCTACACAAACCAGCAAATCCACTTCTTGATTGATACTAGTACTATTTACTACTATTATACTCCTAGATTGAATTAATTTTTACCTCAGTTTCTCCATTCTATCACAATATAAAATTAAAATTATTCTTACTCACAATTTAATTTTCAGAGTCATTTCAGGCTACTTATGCAGTCCACAAACACGTTTTACCAAGCCAGTCAGATGTTATCAAAGCAATCTGCCCAGACCTTTAGCATCTGTCAAAAGCAACACAGAAATGTAAGACCTGATTTTATGTTCTGTATTTTTTTTTCTCCATTTTTTTTTTGCCTTTGATGGTCACAGACATTAATTATGTATTCCGGCCACAATTCATTTCGTACGTTTTTACCTTTTCGGTTTATTCTGAAGACAATTATATGAAATAAGATTGTACCCGTTTCTTTTGGTGTGGCTACCTGTATTTTTGTATCAAAATTATAAATAGAAGGAAATTTATTAATGTTCTTATTATTTTAAACATTTTTATAAATATTTCATTAAGCATCTTTAAGTTGACTAAAGTCATAGTCCAGCGATTTATTTGAAATAGGCAATTGAACGTCATTATTTCCAAAAAAATAATATTGATTCTAGTTGCCCCTTCTAAATGATATGTAGTTTCGTATGGAGAAGACTGGACAAGAAGCAAAACCTCCTTCCTATCCCCCGTCTCTCCTTTAAAATGTTTTACTATATTACCTTATAAATGTTATCCACTCAAGTCCACTTGCCTTGTACAAGGTTTTCTTCCACATATTTAGGTCATAGAAATCTAGTACGAAGCATGAAAGTTCTTCACAGCTATTGAGAGTATACACTTCAAAGATGGCAATGTACTAACGACTGTAACGAACAAAAGGACATTGTTTTCTACTAACGGTATTGGCACTACAGCTGCGTTGGAACATGCGATGTTTTGGTCGTACAATATCAGAAGAGATTGACACAATAATTTTGATTGAAGCTTGTTTAATGTTTATTCAAATATCGTTGTATACTTTATTACCAATGGATCTCCTTCTTCTTTTCGTGTAGTAAGTGACTTACCTGGTGTCAGAGTTTTTATAATGTCCATGGGCCTCTGACTTAGCTTCACATGCTATTAAGAAAGAACTGTCAACAGCATTGAAGGTTTCATTGGAATATACAAAAACGTGCCTTTTACGCTTGACGGTAAGCATTTCATTAAAGAATACACCTACAGACTACGAACCTTACATTTGACTTCTTTTACTTCGTTCATACATCAGACGATACACGCACACCGGTTGCGAGTATTACTCACCTGACTTATCTAAAGAATATCACCAATAAATCCACTTTGTGTCCTTTAAGGGCGCCCCCCTCTCGGCATTTCTACTCACATCTTTCTTGTCAATGGGCTATAGCCTGGCTTGCCTTTTAGTCATCCCCTGTATCAAACCCTGTTAGCATACCATATGGAGACCACGTTATGCAATAAATAAAATAAATTATTTTAATTCAGATAACAAAGATCCATATAATAATATAATAATAATAATAATAATAATAATATCCTTGGACATTTCACACAACGCCGTATCGTCCCAAGCTAAGCAACTTAATGCTTGTGTTATGGTAACGAGATGGCTGATAAACTACTTATATACATTTTTTTTTGTAAATACATACATATTATAGATAGAAAAACACCCAGACCCGTAACAAATACTTGCAGGTCGTACAAATATTTGTTCCGTGCAGGAATCGAACCCGCGACATGCTGCGCAGCAGTCAATCGCTCAACCGCTGCGCCAACCATGTCAATATAGAGGTACATTATAAATAACAGTAAAGAAATTAGAAATGATATGTTAAAATAAAATAAAACAAAAATTAAAATCAGGATTAAAAATTAAAATTATAATGAAATGACTAACGAAACATATAAATCAAAATTAAAATTAAAATCAAAAATTAAAATCAGAATTAAAAATTAAAATCAAAATTATAATTAAATGACCGACTTAACAAGGGACCGCCACAGCGGAGAGGACACCCTGTCAGCCACGGTCTTCAAGATTACGTTACGGTTGCCACGCATTCTGCACATCAGAGATACCGTCCTTTTGCGCATGAGGGCATGAAAGCCGATATACAAAAAATTAACGAAATCGATGCAGTAATTGAGTCAAAAAGTAGAGTTATAATTTTCAGCAAATTTGGACACTGTGGAATTGAACTACTAGGTCAATAATTCAATGAACTTGGCGCCTACGTGCATCGTTGCCGCACTTCTGAGATCAAGGTAAGTTGTCTAAAGAGTTTTCGCTTGCGGCATTAGTTTTGATCTTATTTTTTTGGTTTGACTTATTTATTTATAAATATGGTTTATGGTAAATTTTTAATGATGCTATACTTTTATGGTCTAGTATTATATGTGGTTTCATTTATTGCATATTTATATGGTCTCCATATTGCAAGAATAATATGGTGCTCTAAATAAAACAAACATAACAAGAAAACATACATAACAACAAACATGTATATCTGTATCACGACAACGTGGCGTGATAGTGATTCTATCAGTATTAAAATAGTTAAGAACCTTCATGATTCTAAAACATAATATGGTCGCTAGTCACAATGCCATTGGTAGTATTATGTGTTTAGCTCTGTCGATACATACAAAGCCTACACAAACAGTCTAGGATTTATTATTTATTTAGATAGCTACAAGTTATGTTTACTAGCTATCAATATAATATCGTATCTACTGAGAATTCTGACAAAATAAATAAAACAGCCAAATTGGAAAAGTATCAATTTATTGTTTCCACACTCTGAATAGAATAGACAGATATTTGTAAATTTTGATGCGATTATTTACATTGTGAATAAGAAAAGTTCTGAGACCAAAGCTAAAATTAAAATCGTGTTATGAAGATCTTTGGTAGGTCAATCACTATAATTAACAGAAACGAGATTATTTGTAAAAGATCCACTTCATGTAGTTTGTGAAATAGGTATAGGTTCTGGTTAAGCAAAAGTTGGCATGAGCAATGAGCACGTATATTACAATACAAACGCATCAAGCATGATGAACGTTGAGACAAAGACGTTAATCTCAGCCCAGGTTGAAAAGAGTTAGGCTTTGGATTGAGAAATGTATAAATTAGAGCTATTAATGTTATCACTGTGACGATATTGATAGATCTTAATAATAGATTTTAGGTATTTTACAAAGTTAATGGACCATATTATTAAGCAGCTGGTGTTCTTCAAGGTCATATATTAGGACCAACATTGTACACAATATTTTCAATCAAAGATTTAGTGGACCTTTTGCTAATCTCTATTCTGTGTATTATCTTATAAATAAATATACAACTACATTAATAAAGCACTCGAGAAACCCAAGTTGTAATTCTAATACATTTTGTAAACTAAAGTAAGACTATCGAACATTAAATAAAATTTAAGGTATAGAAAAAGACACACATAACCCTTTAACCACTATTTTAATGATGTCTCAATAATTATAGAATACAAAAATTCCATTGACATGGTTTAGTTGAAGAACCATTTAATAAAAATATGAATAAATAATAGGCATTTGTTTCACTCGATTGTAATAATAAAAGCAGAATTATCTGGTATTTCCAAGATGACAGAGTTGCTATAGGTATACATACAAGTGAAGTTTTGAGGCAAACAACATAATAACGATCAGAACCACACTTCGCTGATATTAAAATAATTACTCATAAAGAGAAAATGTTGTAGCTTTAGTAACTTCATTATAAGGAAGCAATACGCTACAGTGAACCGAAACGTAAGGGTTATAATCATTTACGATGTTGTCATGAACATTATTTCGACAACCATCACAACCTCAAGCTCGCTCCACAATTAATCATTATCAATTAGGGCAGCAATGATTACATCATACTACTATTGTTAGAGTTAGATTGGTTGATATGCAACGTTTTGATATATAGTTGAACATAAATGAATATTATGGACAACTTCGAACATGATATATAAAATCAAATGAATCTGAGACACGATCCATTTGTGACTGTTTTCAAATCAAAGCGGTCTTAAAGTTTGTTAACGTCGCAATAAAAAATCCCATTTCTCAATAAAGAAAAAAAAAATTAAGCAACTTCTTAGTTGATCGAAAACTTACTTAAATGTAATTTACATAGAAATAATGGTGACTTACATGAGTGTAGATTATTTACAGCATTAGCTCTTTGGGTCCAAATTCACCTAAATCTATCAATTCCTATAAATAACCTAAAATCTAAGAGTTAATGAAAGCAGTGAAAAGGATGATTATAATAATTTATTAAAAAAGTATTCTTATATTTAAGAAAATAAGCACATAATTAATATCTACTACCCTTCAACTCAGGTCACGTTATATTAATATGCTATGTAGATACTGTAAATTAAAATAATTTTTGATCATAAATCTATAAATTCTAAAATGAATTTATTCCTAACCTAACTAAATACATAGGCAAGAATACCAAAAATATCTAGAAATATAAAGATACTTCGCAGAATGGAAATCTAATTTAGTCGAAATTAACTAGAGCTGAACGATAAATGCATAATGAAATCACAGAATTATTTACAATTCAATTCATACGCTACAATATTCCTACAACGACAAGTAACAAATGCGCCGTTGTTGCTACCAGTGTCTGGCTAGATGAAGTTTTGTAATATTTGACCTCGTCTTGCGTCGGTGGCGAGTACGACGCCTCGTAAATTAAACGGTTCGGACATGGGAGCATCTCCACTGGTATTTCTAGTAGCTTTCTCTTATATTCAATTTTAGTATCATCATTGTCTGTTTCCTGGTCTTGCATTGCGTCATCATAGTGCTTCTCTTCAAATTCCTCTTCTTCGTAGTCAATGTCTTTTTTGTATGGAACCTGTACAGTTTTTTGTGGTTTTTCTATTTTAACAGTACCTATGTTTGGTGTCTTTGTATCCATGATGCAGTTGAGGCGAGAGAGTGAGGCTTTGACGCGTTTGCTTTTGGTTTCGTTTCGGAGTTTGTGTAGCCAGGATAGCCGGCAGTCGCAGGTCAGTTTGTTACCTGTGGCAAAAAGATTGAGTTATTGAATGTTTTCACAATCTGTGATAAAGTATAGATCTATCTATCAACCCCTAAAATCTAAAAATAAACCTGAACAGATTACCTACCCCATAACAATACAAGATTTAAAAGTATTTCCTGCTATAACTCCATTTCATTATTATACCAGCCCATAAAAGCCAATTTACAACCTAGCTAGTCTGACCTAAAAAACTAAAAGTAAAATTATCAATCAAAACTCAAATCCAGCACTTTTAAAGTACAAACAAAAATCCCAATCCCACGCGGAACTAGGATCATCTCTACAATAAACAAGCCACGAAACCAAATTAACAGTGGACAAAGAGTATTAAATCATAGCTAACAGCAATGCTCGGCCAGTGCGGAAACTATAACATCTAGCCGGCAGCAAAATATAGACGCTATTAAATTGTCACAGAGCACTTAAACACAGTATTTCAAGGCCTGATTCATTGTAGTTAGGGGTAGTAATGTCCCCGGATGGTTTAAGTGTGCGGTAGACTGTGGCCAGCGTTTTTTGGCGGTAAGTTTGTAGTAAGTAGATTTTGCTGGAAGATTGATGCGAGTTGGTGTTGGTTTACGTGATTATGCACTGGTGAGAATGTTCATAGCAGAATCTTATACAGCCAGTACGTAGGTGAGTTGTAGTACAGAGCTTAAAGTAGACATTTAATTGGTTTTCGATATCGGAAAACGAGCTATTGATTGCAAATGAAGTTGGACAGCTGGCAAAGCGCAGTGTTGACCAGTGAAGTAAAGCAGTGACCGTGTGGCGTCCATTGAATGGGAAAAATGGCAGTTGTCCGACGCGGAAATGGGCAGACGGATTTGTTACCATCATCGCCTCAAATCACAATATGGATGACGCTGTCACAGGAGCGTGGGGATGTCACAAGAAAATAGAGGTCTATTTTATCAGCATTGAGTTAAGTCAGGTTAGAGATGGCAAAAATGATCATAAATAATAATATAGTAAATCGGGATTATAATAGGGATTCGTTTAAAAAAAGTCTGAATTTAATTGTCTTAGGACAAATACAGGAATATTAAATACTTATATTATAAAGAGGAATGATTTGTATTTCTTGTATGCTTGTAATGAATAAACTCAAATACCTACTACTGGACGGATTTCAAAAATCCTTAAAAATAGCCATTAGTATGCTTTATTATTTCTAAATAAGCTATATTTATTACTACATTGCACCAATGCAAAGTCGGGGGGTGGACTCCTAGTGCTAAATATTCGGACGGTTCCAAAATACTTTCATATTTTTTCACCGACACAACTTTTTTTAATAAAAACAAGCGAACATAAAAAAATGCATTCGTCTTTTTCTACGTCCAACACCTACAAAACACTAAATAATACATCGTGTTATCCAAAGAACCGTGACATAATAGCCACGGCAGCTAATCGTGCGGTTAATTGCACCATTCCGGTTAATTTTCAACACGGATATATTACCCGACGGGTTACTGAAGGTGCATACATCACTGCGGTCGGGTAATTAACCGGGCACACAGATGTTATTGATGATAGTTTTTTTACGTTTTGCGCGCTTTATGGCCCTCACGATGGTAGTTTGCATTCTTTATTGAATAATACATACACCATATACATAGATCATATTGTTTATATTTTTAAGAGGTGTAATAATTTAAAAATCTTGAAAGCAAATTGGACTATATTGTTTCTGGTTTTGTGCAAAGATGTTAAAACAGGTCGAGTTATTACGACATCCTCATTTGTACTTCTCGTTTCCTACATTTCAAAAGCGTTCGCGGAAACAAAGAACAAATTCGTATTTATCTTAACAAATGTCAGCAGTTACGAAAGTAATATCGACATTTGTTAGGGATTACACAAATTGTAAGAACAAAGATAAATGACGAACAAACTTGTCAAAATTCAACTTACCGTCTAGAGAGATTAACGCATAATTGGACTTCATGTTTTCCAAAACATTTTGAACTGCTTCCTGTTTCAATGTTTCCAAGTTATTGTTCCTCAAATCCAAAACATTCAACTTTTGAATATCATCGAGCACGCCGTCGTCTAATGTCCCCAACTTATTATCGGCCAACGAAAGTTTTCGCAGCTGAGTCAATCCACCGAAACCCCTCTCGGATATAAATTCTATTTCGTTGCCATCCAGGTAAAGTTCTTGAAGGCTCCAAAGTTCCGCGAACGCAAGGTCCCCTATCATCGTTAATTTATTATTTCTCATATCCAACGTGATCAGATTAGACAGACCTTGGAAGTTCTCCCTAATGACAACTGTCAGCTGATTGTTGTCGAGGTCCAATTTTATGAGATTGTTTAGATGTTTGAAACATCCGTCGTGAAGGACGCTAATTATGTTCTTCGACAAATACAGCCTCTGCAAGTTGGGGAGGACGTAGAACACGTCTCGCTTCAATTCAGATATCTGATTTTCTACTAAGCTGACGTTTGACAGCATTATTAGATGGGCGAATGACATCTTTTCCAGTTTCGCTATTTTGTTCTTGGGCAGTGTTATCTCCCGGAGCGTGGTTGAGTTGGTGAACGCGAACGATGCTATACTGTAAATGTTGGCGTACTGTATATTGAGGTATTGTAATCGTTCCAGTCTAACGATCACTTTTGCGGGTATATACGTCAGTCCGCCGTCCGCTCTGACGTTGAATGTTAACTTTTCTATTTTTGGTTGTGAATAAAAATTGGACCAGAACGGATCGTCTTCAGCTATACCGCCGTTGAATACCCAACAATCGGCCTTTGTGGCAGTTTTTATCTTTATACTTTCGCAGTAACAATGAACTTTGGACCCTCGGTCCTGTATATCACAAATATTAACGTAGTGTGAGTAAATCTTGTCGTTCTTCCATCGCCTTTTGTCGTTCTGTCGGCTCTCAGTTACGTTTATTTCGACTGTCGCGAAGGCAATCATTAGGATCAGATATTTAAGGTCCATCTTTGTTCCCTTTTCACATCAGAGCGATTTTTATCTGTAACAAAAGAGATGGCGTTTAGTGAGTTTCTTTTGTTTTCTTTTATCTTCAGCCGTATTTTGTACATTAGCGAAGTCGATGATTCGATTGTTGGAAGTCGGATAAGGCGTGATTACGACAATACTAATTGTCACTCAGAAGCTACATTTTATTCCAAGAAGTTAAGCTCTAGTAAAACGAATAAACCTATTTTTGTAATGCGTGGGTAATTTATGTTATAGCAATCTAAGTGAACATTTTACTTATTCAAATCAGTGTCTGGCCATTATTCATATTGCTATTTTTATTTAGATATTAATAACTTTCGATAAATAAATAGACTTATAAAAAAAATATAACTCAATAATATAATTATAAGGGTGTTTAGTTAGGAGGCTTTGACATATTACGGTTTCTTAAAAGTTGAATTCATTTCATAATTATTACAGAAGGTAACAGAATCTTTATCTGCTATTACGCCATTTATTCTGATAACATAATAATGACCCTGATACAGTGATGACTCTGTAAAGTCAATGACCTCTTTCGAAGCTAAACTTTGTTCAAAGACCCACATGTCATCAAATTGAAGATGTTATTAAGTATCACTGTTAATTCCTCCTAATAATCCTTTAGTCCCGCCTGCATCCTGGCACAGAACTCATCAAGTTTAATTAGTCAATTATTAAGACATTTCGTTGTATTAACCGTTGTCAGTTATTGTTTTAGTTGCAATTTGCTCTATTTACGTTTGTTTGTTTGTTTAATAATTAATAATAAGAAAGTTTTTTTTGTTTTCTTACTCAAACTCAAACTCAAAGAATTTATTTCAAATAAACCAATTACAGGCACTTTTGAATTGTCAAGGGGTCGGTCAGTCAGAAAGATGAAGCTAGTTGCCCATTCCAAAGCAGTAGGTACCTATGGAGAAGAACGGGCAAGAAACTCCATGGACACTCTTCTAAATCAAAATATGTTAACAAAAACTGGGTTACATCATTCATGTTGAAATTACACGTGAGAACGATGCAGAACTTAATAAAAGCGTCCATAATTACAAGTTTAAAAAAAACAATTCAAAATTATTTTAAATTTTAAAACAGCCGTGGCAGCTAATAGGTGACCAGTCCCTACTGACGGCGCTCGTTCATGAACATGACACATGGATTAGCACCATTCAGCTCAACCATTTTGATGGGAGCTAAATGATCCAACATACGCATCACCATCAGTGAGACATTACAGGGAGCATGACATGCTCTCAGCCGCCAGGGCACATTCAAGTCAATGTAAGACGTACTCAGTAAATGGTAGCTTTATAGTAGGTACATAGTACTCAGAAACGTGCTATGGAATTAAACATTGCTAAGAGGTTGAAGTTATATAATGCAAAAAGTTTTTGTGAATCTTCAGCAGCTCCAGGAGTAATCTCAGATGCTAATCAACTAATTTAGGATATAAAAAAGAAGAGAAAGAATATTCAATACGTAAACAATTGGAGCAGCTCAATCCCAAGCCCTTTTGTCTTCAATAAAGTCTTTGACAGTATAATAAGCATTCTGGCACAACTTGCGTTTAACGAACGATTTGAATTTATTAAGGCTCTTATATTAGGGCACGCCACGATAGTGGCGGTAAGGCCCCTCTTTGAGGAGTGGCTAGAGAGGCGTCACGGCGCCCTCACCTTCCGCCTGACGCAGGTCCTCACCGGACATGGATGTTTCGGGAGGTTTCTGCACATCATCAGGCGGGAGGAAACGCCCGGGTGTCACCACTGCGAGGATCGCCCAGAGGACACGGTAGAGCACACGGTGCAAACCTGCCCCGCTTGGGCGGAGCACCGCCGTGTCCTCGTAGAGGCGATCGGCGGCGGCGACCTCTCGCGCCCGGCCCTGGTGCAAGCCATGGTCCGGGGCGAGAGGGAGTGGGAGGCAGTCACCTCCTTCTGCAAAAAAGTTATGCTCGCGAAGGAGGTGGCGGGATGGGAGAGAGAAAGGTCTTCCCGTCCCAGCCGCCGCGGGAGACGCTCCGGGCGTCGGGAGCCACGTGACGACTCCCGGCCACCGTAGGCGCGGGCCTGCGGACGGTGAGTAATGGGTGACTCACCGTCCGATCAGCACCAGACCCGTGCCGGACGGCGCGTATATGTTCCACGCGCGCCTCAAAGAGATGTCAGCATATGAAGGGGCCCCTCAGGGCCAAGCCTGCCGGGTAAGCGGGATTGTCCGAAAGGGTTACCGCTACCCCGGAACATAAAGGGCTACGGAAGGAACATGGATGGGTTTTAGTCAGTAAGAGTCTGACACTCCCTTCCGCTCCACCCAGAGCGGGAGCAGTCATTGGATGATTTCCCAGCCTTAAAAAAAAAAAAAAAAAAAAAGGCTCTTATATTAATCTTGAACGTGGCTTGGAAGTTTATTATAAAAGCGTATACATTGACATCTGAACGAGCCTCCTATTTTTTTGAGCCTTGTAGTGGGTACAACGAATTTGTGTTTATTCCTAGTATTCTTATCATGGATATCACTATATTTTTTAAACAATTTTATATTTTTATGGGCATACAAAAGATTTTCAAAAATAAACTGTGAAGGTACTTACACGTGACATGCCCACATCGCCATAAATAAATTCAAGGTCAAAGTCTAAACTTTGAATTGAATTGTGGCGTTCAACGCCCAAAGTACATTATATACATTTGATACAATCTACTGTAAATTTTTAACTCCGGTCGATACTGTAAAAATCTTATCGTGATAACTGAGGGGAAGTGATTGTGAAGTGACCTAATGCTAGGATTTAATACTGACAGCTCACTTTAAACTCACTTCACCTACATTTTCATGTTGAGATTTTTACAGTATAGCAATACTGTCTCCTTAAACAAACAAGGAACAGTAGTACCAGCGATGATTAGTGGATGAGAATAATTTCTCTTTGATCATTGATTGAAGCCGTATCAGTAAGCTTATCAACAGTATGATAAGCAGCCTTTAATATTCCCACTGCTGCTGGTACACAGGCCTACTCTTGGTAAGACGGAGTGGGCTGATCCACTACACGGGCCCAGTTAAGTTTGGTAAATGTCACATGCCTTGGATTTTTTTCGTTCAAGGATATGCTGGTGTCCTCGCGGTGTTTTCCTTCACCGTTTGAAAGCAGTGGTGAATAATTTACACAAAGTAAAGCGCTTGTCTGGGTTAGAACCTACGATAACTCGTAAGTCGTGACCGTTACCACTGAACCACTACTACTTAATGGGCGACTACAACTCTACCTACCTCAAGAATAGATAACAAGCTACTTATAAATGAAGATAATGATAGTAAAAACCTGCCTGACTGCCTAACCTTTTCTCAACTATGTTGGGGTCGGCTTCCAGTCTAACCGGATGCAGCTGAATACCAGTATTTTACATGGAGCGACTGCCTATCTGACCTCCACAACCCAGTAAGTAACTAGGTAATACGATACCCCTTTGTATGACAGGCTGTCAGACTTTCAGGTTTCTGACTACCCGTAACGACTGATATAGATCCATGAATGACAGCCGGGACCAGCGGCTTAACGATTTTAAAAGCATCCTCTTCTAAAAAGATACATCTAGTCAAAGCAGTCTTTACAAACAGCAAAGAATTATGACCCCCCTACACGTTTATAAGGCAACTATAAGATGCAGAGCAAGCAAGGGGAAACATGTTACATATCCTGTGATCACTCAAAGCCTTCCCTTTGAGCTCTGAGCCAGTTCTCCCCTAAGCGGGCGCCCTCGATACAAACCCTTTAGGCCCCAATCTGTAACGGTCATATGGAGTGTTCCCATATTGTTGCCCTTTGAAGTAACAAGCATAATGGTGGTTGGAACTATGCTGATGTGGCTGAAGTATTGTTTGGTATCTTCTATATTAGTTTATTGAATTAGTTACAGATTGTTGAGTGTATTCTTCCGGTTAAGGGTGAATTTCACCAATGATACAATATCATTATCAAAAATGTCATAAATTCGGCTGCTGTCAAATATGACATTGATAGCTCTTGAACGCGATTTAGATGTGCTGACCGCGTAAATAAAAAAATACCCTACATTTATGTTCGTATAACGCGTCAAAATGTAAGAAACAGCTGATTTTTTTTCGCGATTTCAGGTTTGGTCCCATAGTAAAAGTTGTTCATAATGATGAGTACAATGACTTCTTAAGAGGTTTCTGGTGTTTTACAAATAACCCTGTATAGACGCAATATAGGTTAAGCCACCCGGCATTTCCGTATCATGTCAACAGCGGCGTTCATAATAATAAATACTCACATAACAACAATGACCTCTTAAGAGGTTTCTGGTGTTTAACAAATAACCCTGTATAATTACGCTCATCCTCATAGCGAGTGAGACGGACTTCCGAATAAGGGCAAACGAGCTACTTTTAGCATCAGCGATCAGCAATTTAGCCGCCTTTTCAACGCTAAATCTACTGCCAAATTTAAGCTGACATCGGTACAGTCGCAAAATCGCCGCTGCTAAAAGTAGCTAGTTTACTGTGGCCCTAAGTTCTCTAAGTGAATTCACAAGGAATGCTTTGAATGTATAAATTAAATCAGAATTATTCAGTACTTAAGTGTAAGTTAAATAAATAAATGTTAGGGAAAAACAAAATATCTAAGAGCAAAAATAAAATAAAATGTAATGGCTCTTTAAGTTATAAGTAATATTTATATGTTGTAAGTAATATGATATTCTAAAGAGCTCGTGGCTAAGTAATAACAGCCGCACGAATCAATCCATCAGGTTAAGCTACGCTTGCCGGGGTTGGTCCGTGGATGGATGACCATCTTTACATATTGAGAATCCTCCGTGTTCTCCTCGTTAAGCCGCTGGTCCCAGCTGTAATTCATGGATCTTTGACAGTCGTTACGGGTAGACAGAAGGTCGAAACATTAACAGCCAGTTTTACCAAGGGATATCGTATTACCCAGTTACTGACTGGGTTGTGCAGGTCAGATAGGCAGTCGCTTCTTGTAAAATACTGGTATTCAGCGGCATCCGGTTAGACTGGAAGCCGACCCCAACATAGTTGACAAACGGCTAGGCAGATTTTTGACGTAATATTTTGATCTAAGAGTCGTCGTCGCGTCAGGGGACGGTTTAAGCATGCCGCAAACATACACATCGTAACATTAAAATTTCAGGTACCTTCTATCCCTCAAATTACTTATTTTTAAACGTCTTAAAAAAGGTGAAGGTTCTATGTTAGTTTGTTTTTTTTAAAAGTATGTTCATCGATATTTTCGTCAATAGTGGACCAATTATGAATATTTTTTCAGTAGAAAAAACTTGCGCGGTGGTCCTACGTAAATTTTATTAAAAAAAAACAACCGACGAAACGTTAAGGAAAATACAAAACCAAAGACAACGACTACCGAAGATAAACTTATTTTTCAATTTGTTGGTACTGTTTTTTTCTCGAAGTCGGTTGTTTTTTTCTTTGTAAAACGTTTCCCAATTCAAAGTCAAAAAAGTCAAAAACATTTATTTCAGATAGGCACAAGAATGGCACTTTTGAACGTCAAAATGAACAAGAAATAGAACTGATTCTAGTCGCCCCTTCCAAAAAGTAGTTTCGTGTGGAGAAGAATGGGCAAGAAACTCCACCGTTACTCTTTTAAAATGTTTCACAATGTTTTGTATACATGTATTATAACATTATATGTGAAGACGATGCACCCAGAATAAAAACAATACATCACAAAAGGTGAAAAGAAAAACACATGTAGCAGTGGCAAGTAAACTTAATTATGTCATAAGTGCATGGTGCTCACATATTTACAAACATTCTAAAAGTTAATAATAATAAATTAATCAATGTGTGAGATGTTATTCCAATATTATAAAATAATATGGTACAAATTACCTAATTTACTTAGCAACCAGTTTGATTTTGTCTAGACACTAGATTGTCCTGTGGAGCAGGACCAGCATGTTTCCAAGCATCCTTATCTTTGATATAATCTTTTATATTAGCTTTGTATAGTCATTTATATTAGCTTGCCAATACTCACTTGACTGTAATGATAAATGAGTAAGCAGACAAATAATAAGTAGGTGCGTCAAAAAAGGCATCCAATTACAATAGGGTAATTTATTGGAAACAAAGGAAGCTCAAAATCAGGATGATTATGTAAAAAGGATGGTGACCTTCGGCTTTAGCATTGAGTGTAACATCTGTTCGGTATTGAGTTTCGAGAAACGCGAACATAATCGATGTGGGATATAATATAAATGCATATTTATTCTTCTTCTTTTCGTGTGGTAAGTGACTAACCTAGTGTCAGAGTTTTTAAGCTGTCCATGGGCCTCTGACTTAGTTTCACATGCTGTTGAGAAATATCTCTCAGACATGCTGGTTTTCTCACGATGTTTTCCTTCACCGATTTTTAAGCAAGTGATAGTTATACAATACGCACATGAATCCGTAAAATCAGAGGTGCGTGCCATGGGTTTGAACTCGAGACCTATGACTTTGCAGTCCGACGGTCCCACAACTAGGCTATCACTGCTACTTGCAACTTTATTATATTTGGTACTTTTCAAGGCGATAAATAATGCACATGGCCCGTTTAAATGTGTTGAGTGTGCTTCGCGAACACTGAACATGTTTACCTTCAGGCCCGCTTACCCTACAACTAACTAACACAACAGCGTTAAATATTCATATTGAATGATTATCATGTTTTGACGAACTACTCGTAGCATCCTAAATGAATTAATGCGTTATGAATTATGCTTTTCGGCTCTAAGAAGTATAAAGCTAGCCTTATTTTTGAGGACTACCTCGTTAGTCTAGTAGACGCAAGCGCTACTGCTGGGCATGAGATACTGGGTTCGATTCCCAGGTCGGGCAAAGTGCTATTGAGTTTTTCTATTTGATATTTCTCAGTAGCAGCCCCGATTCTGGATTTGTACCCAGTTCATGGCAATAGTTTCGCCCCTATAACGTGGAACTAACACATGAGTGGTGACGAGGTGGGAAGAGGATGTACTATATATCCATCACGTATAATGTCCTGTTATGTTAAATCTATACTAATATTATAAAGAGGTAAGATGTGTGAGGTTGTAGGGGGTAATATCTGGATCTACTGAACCGATTTTGAAAATACATTTGGGAGAAAAAGCTTGCGCGGTGGTCTTATATAAATTGTATTTAAAAAAAAACAACCGACGAAACGTTTACGAAAATACAAAAGCAAAGACACCGACTTCAGAAGATAAATTTAATGTTCTCTTTATAGGTAGTGTTTCATTTTGAAATTCGGTTGTTTTTTTTTTAAGTTTTTATCTGTATATTTTGTTTATATTAGCTTGCCAAATCTCTTTCTGTAATGGGAGGCTACATTATCCCTGAGTGTCATAGACGCAGTATAAGTAAGTCATGAGCGCAGTGCTAGTCTATACTAATATTATAAAGAGGAAAGATTTGGATGTATACTCAAAACTCCTTAATGGATCTGGATGAAACTAGGCACAAAGATAGATTATAGTCTGGAATAGCATATAAGCTTTTTATCCCGGAAAAATTTACGGTTCTCGTGGGATAATTTCCTACATACGGCAAAAGCTAGTCAGTTATATTACTAAAGAAAGGAAACCATAAACTAAAAACTTAAACCCAACTGCAGTACGGCCAACAGAGCTCCTTTTAAACGTCAATTAAGTGTAACGCAGGCAAAGTTTACGTTCTAAATGTTGACCATTAAATTCCATTTACTGTGCTAACGACCTCTATTATAAAGCATACGGGACTGGCTCATGACTAAGTGTCGACACAAAACCGAGCCACGTGTTTATGTTTATATATTAGTGGGATAATAGTGGATGGTGCTGGATGCGGCTGGGATGCGTTACGTACTGTTATACCTTAGTAACGTTGGTGGAGTAGCTGACCACTATTCAGACTTGCCGGGTCAGCATTTGGTAACGTAATTAACTTAAGTTTTGCACAGAGGTAGATTATGAGTAGAAAACGTCAGCTTGGCGGGGCTGCAGGCAGCAGTTAGTCACCACTAAACACTAAATAGTATGAATATAAATATGGGAATGATTATGTCTGTTACTCAATAACGCCGATATAGATGGGCCGATGACCTTAAGAAGGTGGTTGGGACTGACTGGATGTGGAAGGCGGCGGACAGGGTGTTGTGGCGCAGCCTGGGAGAGGCCTATGTCCAGCAGTGGACTGCGATACGCTGAGTAGACTCAATAACGCACTAATTGCTGGTCATATTTAGATGCTATTGGACACACCAATAGACCACGTCTTTAGTTAGCATTTGGTAACTTGGAAACGATGTGCATATAGGTTGCGAGTTAGTTTGCGGCAGAAACTCGGAACGAGTCGTATTTCTGTTCCATATTCTTTAAATCAATAGACTCTGTTTCCAGATTTGTTTTAAAGTATATACCGAATTTAGTATGTTTAGTTATTTATTTTATGTTTACTAAGTCTAGGCGTGAAACACAACATGACGCCTTTTAAAGGGGTGGACTCATGCGAAATCAAACCCGTATTTTGCCAGTTATGAGCAAGTACCATGTACCTACGAAGCGCCCAGCCTCTTTTCTTTCCTGTAATAAAAGACTACTAACTGCTACTGACCAATTCTTGACGACCAATAACAATCACGTTTTGCCCGACCTGGGAATCGAATCCAGAACCTTACGCTTCCTCAGTGCGAGCACAAAAATTCTCGCTCTAAAGCCTGGAATACTTATGCCATGTAATAGCTGTATGTGGATTTCGGGCAAAGATTACCTACTAGCACACAATAAGTACCACAATGTGTCTACGAAAAAGGTATACCTAATCATTTTACATATTTGGATAATAATAGGTCTTTACCTATGAAATTGCCGTTTTGTATGAAAAAAATTAAACGAATTTTTTTCATGTATTTTTTATCTGTATTAATCGAAGTAATCACCCATGCAATCAATGCATCTTTGCCAACGGAGTGGCAGTTTATTGATGCCCTTCTTAAAGAAATCAGCTGGACGGGAGGCAACAAATTCTTCAAAGGCATTTTGTACTGCCTCTCGGGTATTGAATTTTTTTTCCCGCCAAGAAGTAATCCAAATTCTGAAAAAAGTAGTAGTCTGTAGGCGCAAGGTCTGGTGAGTAGGGTGGATGACGGAGAGCTTCCAACCCCATTTCTTGCAACTTGGAGACCGTCTGCTGTGCAGTATGAGGTCGCGCGTTGTCGTGCAGGAGCAGTGGAGACGAGCGATTGACCAATGCTGGTTGGAAATGTGCCAGCTTCTCCATCATTGTGTTCAGTTCTTCACAGTACACATCTGCAGTAATGCTCAAATGCCCCGTTTGGTAAAAAGCTGTGATGAATCACACCGGCGCTAGACCACCAAACAGTGACCATCACTTTTCTAGGGGTAAGTTTTCGTTTAGGGCATTGTTTAGGTGCTGAACCAGGATCCAAACAACTTGCTGAGTGCTTGCGGTTATCAAACAGAATCCATTTTTCATCGCAGGTAACAATGCGGTTCAAAATTCCTTCATTTGTGTGTCTGTTGAGCAGTGCAAGGCACGTCTCGACGCGTACTTCGCACTGGCGATCATTGAGTTCGTGGGGCACCCATTTGTCAAGATTTTTTACCTTGCCAATTTGACACAAATGGACCAATATTGTTTTGACGCTAACGTCGAAAGCTGCTGCTGATTCAGCCGTAGATTGTGTATCATCAGCTTCCACAATCGCCTTTAATTCGTCATTGTCGACCAAAGTCTTCGGACGACCGCGAGGTTCATTTTTCAGGTCGAAATTTCCAGAACGAAAGCGAGCAAACCAATAACAGATGGTACGTTGGTTTGTAGTGTTAGCTCCGTAAACGCCGTTGATGTTGCGTGCCGCTTGTGCCGCGTTGCTGCCACGTCGGTACTCATATTCCATAATTACTCGAATTTTTAGCGTATCCATGATGACGAAAAAGATTTAAATGCGATGAAAATGTAACACTAATCAATAAACAAATGACGACTTTTGGAAATAAAACCATGTTTTTAAAATAAAATTAATTTGAAATTAGAATTCTTAGCCAAACAAAAATTATTTTGATTTGAAATGGCCAGTACTGCAGAACGGCAATTTCATAGGTAAAGACCTAATATATCTCTTGGGTACATTGCCAGTCGACAACAACGCGGAGGAGGATATTTATTTTAGTTTTAGTGTTGGACTATATAATTATAATACAATTATGGGTAGTTTATTATTAATGTGCATGCTTCTTGCTAACAAACAAGCATGTTTTAATAGCATATGTATTACAGGCTTAATTGAAAGTATATGGAGGGCTCGTGCCTTTTTTTGAGGGTGAGAAAACATCAAATGACCCCTCCCGCTTTGGGTGGAACAGAAGGAAAAGTCCGAAATGGTTACCGCTACCCCGGAACACAAAGGGCTAAGGAAGGAACGCATTAGTTTTAGTCAGTAAAAGTCTGACACAGACGGCACATAGGACAATTTTTATCGTGATGGTATGTTCCTGTGGGATAATTTCCAACATCTTCGTGAGCAAAGCCGCTAGCAGAAGCTAGTAACACATAACTTACTGAACAACCCGTTCACTTCACAACAACACTGCTTCTGACACTTTCGTCGCAACAAGGATGATGATACAGTGAAACAACTCGATGTACTCATTATGTTAGTATTATTCGAGCCTCATTTTGAATAACAAACATTCACCAGCCTAATTAATTGGCTGAGAAACTTAACACCGCGATTCAGAAATTAACCGAAAATGAACAACGCCATCTATCGGGACAATGGTAACCTATTTTCGCAAACATTTATTACGTACATTCAGCATAATAATAATCACGATAACCCTTAGAAAATAAGTTTATCGTAGCCGAATATTTGTCCAAATTGTCAACAGTTCCGTGTACCAAAATTTGTCGCCTATCTCTTCCAGATCGTTAACTTCATGTTACAAAGATAATTAACCTAGTGCATTGTGCATACACCACCTTCGGTGTAAACAGCCTTTTGACTAACAGACTGTGTAACTGGGGACCCCGGCCCCTAGGATCATCGTGTAATAAATTTATAGCGCTACTTATCACAAACAAACAGGCTAATATCAACTTTGGAGAAAGAAGATAAAGTTGCTTTTGCAACGTGTGTTGTTATAATATTTTATAAGTTGCAGGTACAGAGATGAAGTAGTTGGATTAGTGTGTGTATGACCGTGTTTATTATTTAGAGACGGATTTTTCGTAACGCTAGAAAATGGTGGGGATAATGCGGTATGCAGGGAATTAGGAGTTCATTGCACGTTGGGTTAGGATTACGACGTTGTATAGTATTAAATTGCGTAATTTTATGACTTACGAGCGGTCCTCCAAGCAATATGAGGAGTTTATGAAACTTTGAACCGCTTGATATGAAGCTGTAAAGGGTTGGAATTACGTCTTGTGTAATAAACCATGTTATAGATGTACTGATTACTGAACAAAAGATACACTGAAACGTACAGAATACTTATCGTTTATGATTATTTCTCGTACTGCATGTGAATTCTTTTTTCTTTTTTTGAATACTTACTGACCAAACACAGTCAAAATGATTATGGATGAATCATACTTTGTAAACACCGCTTGAGGGCCTACAAGGGGCAATCCAATATCAAAGCGCTTCGTACGACTTTCAAAAGGATTCGCATAAGCTTTTCTACTACTGGCTCACACAATGACATTTTGACACGGTTGGCGCAGTGGTTGAGCGATTGACTGCTGCGCACTATGTCGCGGGTTCGATTCCCGCACGGAACAAATATTTAGTTGTACGACCTGCAAGTATTTGTTACGAGTCTGGGTGATTTTCTATCTATAATAATATGTACTTATGTATTTGCAAAAAAAAAAAATGTATATAAGTAGTATATCAGCCATCTCGTTACCATAACACAAGCATTAGGTTGCTTAGCTTGGGATGAAATGGCGCTGTGTGTAATGTCCAAGGATATTATATTAAATTATATTTTTGAATGTTGTATCATTGTTATCGCTGACAGAATATCACTTTGTCTTTGTTCTTTATAATCGAAGAATTCCTCAAGAAAGTATTCTTGTGGTAACATGCACATTGAACGCCCCTCTTTTTGGGTGGGAATTCAAATCTGGCATCCTTTTACCAACTATGTTGGGGTCGGCTTCAAGTCTAACCGGATGCAACTGAATACCTGAATTTTACATAGAACGACTGCCTATCTGACCTCCACAACCCAGTCAGTAACTGGTACCTCTTGGACTGGCCGTCAGACTTTCAGGCTTCTGACTACACGTAGCGACAGCCAAAAATCCACGAATGACAGCCGCGACCAACGGCTTAACGTGCTTTCCGAGGCACGTAGGAGTCTTAAAGATGGTCACACATCCACGGACCAACCCCGGCAAGCGTAGCTTACCCGATGGATTGATCCGTGCGGCTGTTATTACTCAGCCATGAGCTCCTCTCTTAGCTACAAGCTCCTATTCAGCTGGGAAATCAACAAACATTATAAGGCACAACAAACAATAAGGGCGTGTCAGACTTTTACTGACTAAATTCCACCCGTGTTCCTTCAGCAGACTGTGCGAGAGGTTACAGTTACTCTTTCAAACATACTCCCAACCCTGGCAGACATTGCACGTGCCTACAATTTAATAATATCAAACTCACAGCAATTGCCAACAACATAGATGCAAACAACAAAACCCGTCAAATTAACTTCAGAATTGATGAAAACTCATGCGTGTCTGCTAAGTGGCTAAGTAGCCACTTTACTACTAAAGTGACTAGACAATTAGACATGTAAACACATGTCTAGGCACTTTCTGGACAAAGAGCTTTAACCGTCTGAGTGTCTGTTGTGCAAACGTTGTTACGCATACAATAAACAAAAGATAGTCACCTGTGTAGAGCCTTACTAACTAGTTTTAGGGTTCCTTATCCAATGGGTGCCCTGTTAGGTCATCCACGCCTTATATCTGTAATTTTAAAACCTTAATAGCCAGCCAGTTGAAGTTTTAAAAGATTACGTACAAACTATAGCTGCTATCAGGGCAAAAACTAATAAAAGTCCCAAACTATAATCTGATTAAAATTTTAGTTCTTGTACTATCTGAAAACTGCTTTATACTGGTCTGACTATATAGCATGCTCTATAAGTAAACTTCAAACAATAAAAGAAGGTAGTAGTCCGATTCTGTTTGTACGCGAAGTACTAAACCCTTTGTGTTAAGACTAAGACTCAAACGTCACCTGTTTTTAACAGCAGCCAATGTATGTCTATGCAAATATTCCTGAGCCACCCAGACGCTTTCATACGGTCACAAATATAACCATACTATGTAAAGTATGATTCCCTAAACGAGCAAAACCCGAAGCTCTTCGGAATGAGCCGAAAAATTCGTCGTTTTTAAAACTTCGCTTCAATTTAACACTGCAGTGCTAACTGCTTTGCGGCTTCAAACCGAATGGAGTTACTTTTTGGCCAGTAATGCAAGGTACTCATGCGATATTCGTTTGTTTTTCTGCAAAATATGTGGCTACGTTAAAACTAAATCTTCTGCTTTTACCTAAGAGGATGAAAAAGGTTTTATTAACACACTTTTCACCAGATAACACGTTTAAACATGTTTAAAATGATTCTCTTCTGTTTTTGCTCTCACGAGTTGCTGACCTCTAGCTTATAGAATTTTGGAGCGAAAAGTGGTGTAGGTTCATGCATCTGCAACTACCAAATCCCGGCTACAATGGCGGTAGGTTACAATAAACAAGAAATACTAATTCGTCATTCCCTCCTGTCTTTAATTCAAAAATTCTAGTCATACTTTTCCTTATTCAAAACATAAACGTCGCAATTTTCTAAACTACCCTACAGAATAATGTTTATACGCATTGAGCTACGTCCCAGTTAAAACTATGCTTGCTATAAAATACTGTTTTTAGTAACTCGTTCGTAGTACAAACTTCGTTGAGATAGTTTTGGAGATAGGTGAACAATGTATAATAATGTGCGGTCAAAGAAAAATTTTAACTTAACATTACGCCTGTGTGCCGAAGGGTTAGACAGAGTCACATGTAATAGAGGGCGATCCGGTTGCCATTAATCGGGCACAAATCCAGACACCGGGCTGCGCCTGAGAAATTCTAAATAGAAAAACTTAATAAGACTTTACCCGACCCGGGAATCGAACCCAGGACCTCATGCTCAGCAGTAGCACTTGCAACCACTACACCAACGAGGCAGTCCGCAACAGAAAAAAAATATAAGAACAAAATATTTAGATCGACATCATTATGAAGAATTACAATCACAATTTAGTGAAATCGTACAATTACAATTTGACAAAATCATTTTTGAATTATAAAGCACAGATTTTCCTTTATGATTGGCGACTGAACTCGAAAAATAAAGTGATACTGTTATTGAAAGAATTGGCAGCAATCCCTGCCTTGCAGTTACTGTCGGTATAAGAGTCACCAATCTCTTCGCTAAGTCTGGTCATGGAGGTTACCTTTACCCCGGAACATAAAAGGCTAAGGAAGGAACATGGATGGGTTTTAATTTTTTCTGTAAGAGTCTGACACTCCCTTCCACTCCACCCAGAGCGGGAGGGGTCATTTGATGATTTCCCAACATCAAAAAAAATAATTATCACTTACAAAACTATCTATAACTTATATTTTGAATTTGATTAATCAGCGATAATTTTAAATAAAAAAATCGAATATCGTATCTGATATTTTTATTATAAGTGGATTCTGACACTATATTCTCTCTCTATAATATCGTCTCTATCTCATTTTCCTATGATTAAACTGAAGTAATTTTTCGGTGGTTGCCTATGTAACTTCAGAATAACAAAAGGACTTTAACAATTTTATCATTGAAGTCCAAAGTAAACTTCAGAACAAAACAATTGTAATCTGCCCACGATACTTTTTCAGGGTAATTTACTGAAAAGAAAGCCTACATTCTTTGTTAATTCAGAAGATTTATTTCCGACATAAAATTACAGTTTCACCCTGAAAATATTTTCGGCTAATTAAAGCTAAATATATTCTCATCTTATACCAATTTATTATGTAAATAAATAGTAGATCAAATTGATTGTGGGGCAAAGGTCGTTCCTAATTAAGGGTGGCTACACACGCAAAACCGTGGAGCCGGAACTGACCGCAATTCGCAAAATCCGTACGTCAATTCATGAATGCCGAGCTTTAAATGTTTGATTTCAACATTTTAAGTTTGGAATTCTAGTTCGGTTAAAACAATAATCCTTATGTGAAATGAGAAATTATTATTTTCATCCCTTTTTGGGATCATTTTGTTTTAGTTAAGGCAATTATTACGCTATTTATGTTGAGGTACGGGTTTAATTATTTTTAATTATTTCAAGGGTTAGTAGTTTTCATAGTTGTTCGTTGGCTCGAGTGTCGATGTCGGAGTAGTGATTGAAAGAAATCTAATTTGTTGCGTTTTGATGCAAAGTTTCAAGCATTAAGGGTAGTTAGCAAAGTTGAGAGGTTCAAGCATTATCAATGAAATGTAAATGTATGGTTGCAAACAATGCAACAATTAGATTTACGATATTTTGAGTTTTCTGCTAATTATTATAAATAGGTACATTTACAAGAGCCATTTGGATTTTTTTTCTAACTTAATATTATCACACTAATATTATAACGGTGAAAGTGTGTGAATGAATTTGTATGTTTGTCCGTCCTATACGCTCAAACAGCTGAACGGATCTGGATGAAATTCGGCACAGAGGTAGTTTATAAGGAGTAACACATACGATTTTATCTCAGTAGTATGTTCCTTTGGGATAATTTCCAACATCCACGCGGGCGAAGCCGCGTGCAGCACCAAGTGTTGTATATATGCCTTAACAGCCATTTAAATAATGATCCCCAAAAATCGAAAAAAAACCACATTCATTCAACTCTTTCAATTAAAACACACACCACACATTTTTCAATAGAAAACAAAAGCCTACCGAAACAAAACACTACTCACTTGATATCGAACTAACAATTTTCTGCACAAATACGAGTCGTGCCCCAAAATCATAGGTGCTCTCCGGTCAAGTGTCAGCGTTCAGTCCTGATTAAGCCGACCGCACCGGCCCGGATTGTCGAGTTAATTGCACGGTAAAAACCGGTACGGTAGAAGTACAATGGCTTCATTAGTGGACGCCGAACCGGATTTCAATTTGTACGGTACGCTAAAATCGGGGACTCATAATTGACAAATATGGGGTTATCAGTGGACGATTTAATTTTTTGATGATTCTTTTGTAAATGGCGCTTGAATTGCTGCCGTGTGGTATTTGAAATTGGGTCGGAATAAGTGAACTACTGTACTATGTTGAGCTGAATCTGGTATTGGACAAGGCAAACTGCATTACGTCACCGTGACACAACGTTGGTTGACCTTGCATAAATGAGTACTACTTGAAATGCATGTAAAACTTTTATTTTTCAGAACTATCCTAAACATGCCTTTAGTTAACGGCTTTAGCGATAGTCATTTGTTTTGATTCTCTAGTATTCTTTAATAGTCATTAAATGGAAAATAAAATACGTGTTACGTTTTTCAATACCCGCGTAGCAGCGTAGCATATTGCTACGAAAACTCGTAGCACCAATTCGTAGCACTAGTATTGCATACAAATCACATTTATATACCGCCACCGATTCGGTACTAAAATAATTAATTAGCGAGTATTTCAAATACTTGATGAACCAACTACGCCAGTGGAACGTAAGCCTTTTGTTCTCCGGATTACAGTTTCGAATGTTGCAATTTAGAGCCAACATTAGTATGGCTTCTAGCCTCTACTGCATGGAAATGTGCGCTGAAATTCAGATTTATACATCTGATTGAACGGCCCTCGAAACTGGTGGCGTCGAAACAATGGCTTTCATTAAATTACACTGGTACATACCGTACACCGAAACTAGACATTCGGAGCCTAATGAACATAAAAAAAGCAAAATCTTTTATTGCTATATTCAGAAGAAAATCTGTGGAGCGTGGTGTGTACATAATATATTTCTTCTTAAATTATTTTTTTATATATTAATATTCGCCCCATGTTATGATGTCAATCTTATGTAATCAAAAACATAACTTCAACACGGGGATGACGAAACCCAAAGCTTTGACACTGACACATAAGTATGACGTCACAACGCAGATAACTACGTCTAACGTCTAACTTCATAGTTCTGTTTAATGTTACACCACACACAGATTAAAAAACAGGTTTTAATATTGCGAAAACAAATTCAAATATACATTATCATAAATAGAGTTTGATTTGTTCAGAGTTTTATAATTCATTTCGATCACTGGCAAATATCCTATTACGTACACGTGCGAAAACAAAATACACTTATATTCTGCAAAATCAGGTCAATGGTCACATTGGTCAACATCGAGAGAGTATTTCTCAAGGGGGTAACAGACAAACTTTCGTACGCTATTATCATCTGTTATACATTGTATTTGCTTTTCATTTTACCTTTATAATCCCGAAGGACGCGGTAATGCCTTTTCGTTGATTCGTTGAATAATTTGTTTGAAAATCTTTTTTTGACAGGTGTATTAATTAAGAGAGAATCTCGGACGTGGTCTGCAGTGAACTATATGGAAAGCTCTTAATCGACTGCGTACCCACGCAGTAGGCCACTGCAGGCACAATATGTATAAGTGGAAGATTACTGATCTACCCAATACCCAGTGCGATTGCGGAGACCCTAACCGGACCATGCCTAACCTGCTGGAGTGTCCTAAGTGCCCGTTCACCTGCACCTCGGATGACCTAAATAATGCCACTGATGCCGCGATCAATGTGGGAACCTAATTAAATTAATAACATCCAGAAAAACGACGCCATCGACACGAGAAGAAGAAGACTTTGAATAATCTCCACTGGTAGTGGTACTGAAATGCAAGACTGGCGTACCCAGGAAAGTTCCACTGTCTATGTAGCTAATATATTTACCAAGGCTTTTCTCGTCGTCGTCTCGTCAACAATAGATAAAAATAAGACCCAAAAACGTGCGACAATGACCGCTAGCGTGAACAAACAAAAGTGAGCGGTATTAACTAATCTCTATATGGTTCAGTATTGCCATTTAAATTTCTATATTTATTCATTTGTTATAGAGACAGCAAATAAAATGGTATACAAAAAATATCAAATTGGCAGACAAAATACTATTCCTGTGTGTGGCAGTTCTCAATCCCTGTGAGTTCTGTGTTTCTGTTTGTCTGACATACGTCAAATAATTATTTATTTAATGTGTTGTGTTTCGTAAAGTTAATTACTTTTCATACCATTATCAGAATCAGTTTCTTTCAACTAAACAGTCAGCTGACCTGCTGGGGAGTTTATTGCGCCGCTTCTTCTTCCCAGCTAAAGCACTAAGTGGTGAAGGACCACCCGTCCTTCACCACTTGGGGACTGTCTTATGTAATTTGACATTCAAAATTTGTAGTCTAATTTTCATAAATCACCTAGGGTTTTGTGACAGGTATTTAAGTTACAAAAACTGGAAATCTGTTATTCACATTAAAAGACCACCCGACCACCATTTAGTTTTAAAGGATAAGCAGCTAATACGCGAAAATATGTAACAAAAATTACACATCATTTGAGAACCTTCATTAATTTTCCATTTCTTTATTTTTGCTCCTTGAATGGCTCCACCACTATTCTCCGCCTTCCTTTTCTTAATTCCTTCACTACTGAGATTGCAATCACAAATGGCGCATCTCTAAGCTATGCGGTCTTCTCCAGTGTGGACCGCCCCCTATCACATAAAACAAACATCACTGACGAAATATTTGTGGATTTAAACACCTCAGCGTACGTCTTCGGGGAATACTGACGTAATGCTATGATATTAAAATATAAAATGGACTCTACTTGTAAAGAATCTATGTTGAAAGTACTCTGAGTCTCAATGACGTATAGTTGTCACAATAATAATGATATGAGTGAGATACACGTGAGTGAAGAGCTACAAAAAATGTCTGCAGACTACGCCAAGGTTTTGTACCTAAATAATGATAAAAAGCCCATTTTGAGTAGACATGAGTCTGTCTTCTGAGAAACAGTGGCCAGTGACAAAATATGACTTGTTTACTTAAATATACATATTCCACATGTGATGTCAAATATAATGAAGGTGGGTAAGTTTTTATTAAAAACTAGCTTCTGCCCGCGAATTCGCCCGCTTTGTAGTCAACTGTACCGTAAAAAGGTACTCTATGGCACTCGGCAACAGTGTAGCTTTTTACCTGTCGAAAAAAATCCAAACCGAATCAGTTCTTCCAGAGATTTTCCCTCCAAACTCACAAACTTTACCTTCTGAAAATATTAGCGCGAATAGTCCCAGTCATATGGATTACCACCAGGTGACAATTGGGATTTTTTTTTCTCAACAGCATGTGATGCTAAGTCAGAGGCCCATGGGCAGCATTAAAACTCTGACACCAGGTTAGTCACTAACCACAAGAAGAAGAAGAAGACCTAGTGGCAATCCATGTGCTGGCGACTGGGAATATACGGTTTCGACGAGATCACTTCAAACCCTGCTATATCATTTTGTACATGAGAAATACTAGAGTCACTGCGTATGATCACCCCTTTCTTTCCATATTTATAGTCTTACATCAAGAGTGACAATGCACCACAATATTTATCCCGTAGTTTAAAACAGACGTAAAGTACTTTTTTATGGACCATTGAATTTTTTAATTACTTAATAAATCTTTTAAGACTTTTATCTGCATCATCAATGGATCAAAGAGGTCGTAAAAAAGAAATATGAATTCGTGTAATAAACATGAAAAAAGTTAAATGAGTTATTAAGTTTTAATTAATATTCAAATATTTTTTTAGTAGGTACCTATTGTAATGTGACCATTAGGGCGTTTGTCCACCGCCGCCGTCACCGGGACGTCCAACAATGGAAACATTATTTTTTTAATTAAAAATTTTATTTGAATATCTAATGCGAAATGGTATTCAGCTGTATCTGGTTAGGTAGCCGACCTCTACATAATTGGGAAAAGGTTAAGCAGATATATAATAATATAATATAATATCCTTGGACATTTCACACATGATGATGATGGTGAAGATGCTTTAATTTAAGGACAGTATAATTAATTGGCCGTTTGGCGTTTTTTAAACATCTGATAATTATAATGCATAATATTAATTACTAAGGGTGTTTGCAAGGGTCAGCAGGTTTGTCTTAAATGGTTACCGCTACCCTGGAACATAAAAGACTAAGGAACATGCATAAGTTTTAGTAAGTAAGAGTCTGACAATCTCCTCCACTCCACCTAGAGCCGGAGAATACCGACGTGTTACCCAGTAACTGGGTAATGCCGGTTAGATAGGCTTATGTGGAGGTTAGTCACTAACCACATGAAAAAAAGAAGAAAAGAACTACCTAACCAATTATAAAACCGGACTTTAACTTTTAATCACCCTTTTCAAACCCACCCCTCGCTCAAAGCTCATAAATTCATACAAACCGAAATTCGTAATCAGCGCAAAAGTTTCAGATTCTGATAAATAAGGTACTCGCATAAAAGTTACTGTCTAATTTCATATCCCTAGACTAGCGCGAGCTAAAACTCTTTCTAATTTACTAAAAAGTTTCACTCGTAAACTTTGTTAAATCGCTCGCTACTTACCTATGCAAATTTTAATCGAATAACCTGCTAGATTGCCACAGATTTAGGAGCCGTTGAGATAATATGGCCGTTTATCATATTATTATTTAGGTTTTATTTTTTGAGGCTGGGAAATCATCGTATGACTCCGCCTGCTCTGGGTGGAGCGGAAGGGAGTGTCAGACTCATCAACATCATTCTCCTGCCCTTATCCCAATTTATTTGGGGTCGGCGCAACTTGTCTTTTTCTTCCATACTCCTCTATTAGTCGGCATCTCGGTAGTCACTCCCTTTCAAGCCATATCATCTTTCACACAATCCATTCATCGTTTCTTTGGTCTTCCTCTACTTGTATATACATCCACATTCATACCTAAAACTTTCTTGACAACATTTTCCTCATTCCTCCGCATAACATGCCCAAACCATGACAACCGATTTCCACACAACTTTTCAGTCACCAGTGTCACTTTCAGACTTCCATTTATTATACTCATTCCTTATTCTATCCATTCGCGTAACACCACACATCCCATCAGACTATTACTGACTATAACCCATCTATATGCCTTCCTTAGCCCTTTGTGTTCCGGGACAGCGGTAACCCTTTCGGACAATCCCTGAATATGTAGGTAATTCGTTCTATCTTATAGGTTTCTGGTATTAAGATGTGGATTGTTTAAAAGACAGGTAGATACACTAAAGAAATAAAAGAATGTCCCTGGAATTTCTTGCCCGTTCTTCTCCATAGGTACTACTACGTTTTGGATTGGGTAACTAGATTCAACTTTTAGACTGACAATCTGGTCCCCTTGACAATTCAAAAGTGCCTGTAATTGGTTTATTTGAAAAAAAAAACTTCGAGTTTGAGTTTCAATAAGAATACGATAGATATTTCATTTTGGATAAATGTTAAAATATAATGTTTGTATTTATTGTATATATTATATAAATGGTACGCCACCGATTACCAGCAGTATTGTTTCTCCTTCTCCCTTAATACACAAATGTCGGTTGTAAACCAAGAGCTAAGCTAAGCTAAGTAATGGGCACACGACAACGGAATCATATTAAATCTATCTAAGACAAAATGCATGCATATACACTCGCCACACAATTTACGGGCTAAAAATGTACAAAGAGAGGATCTTGATGTAATAGGACATACATATGAATGCCTACATAGCGATAAGGTTAATTGCGTATGTGTGAAATTGGATTATGTTAGTACATTTAAATATTTAGGCCTTAATATTGATTCAAGTTTTAATTGGAAAACGCATGTAACTGACATATGTAACAAGTTGAGATCTGTATTGGGGAAGTTCTATCAGTTGGACAATGTGGTGAATAAACAGACGCTTTTGATTGTATATTATGCACTTGCTGACTCATTAATCAGCTATGGGCTTATTGTGTATGGGCGAACGTTCAAAACGTACTTACAAGACATTAAAAAAATACAGATAAGAATAGTTAAGTTCCTTGTCAGCAAAAAGGTTAAGAAAAAGTGTAACAAAGAATATGAAAAATTATTTCCCATTTGTAAAATCCTACCAATAGATAAGAAAGTTGAATATTTGATAAGCCTAGAACACTATTACAGTGAAGAGTTTAAAGTACCTGTCAAAAATAAATATAATACAAGAAGTGTAAGAGAGAAAAGACTAGTTCAACCGAAAATGACAAATTATTATGGAGAAAGAACTTCTAAATATTTAGTGCCAAAAGTGTTTAATAAAATGGATCTGTTAAGACAATACCCTAAGCAGAGCAAAGGTATGTTAAAATCGAAATTAAGGAGTCTGCTTCTCGGTAACGAGGAATCTGCCTTTACCGAGAAGTAAATTCACGCCTTGCACATCAAGCAGTTAGGGAACTGTCAAATTTTCTGAATTAGAAATGAACCTTATGTCTTTGCAATAAAGTTGAAGTGCTATCAAGGAAATTTCACAGATTGTGGTGGCTTGATGTGCTGGCCTCTGTACCTGTAGTATTTATTTATTTATTTAAGAGTATTTATGTATATCTAACAGGCGCTTCTCGCCATCAAACTCGAAAGTTTGGCGAGTAAAATTGTAAAAGCAACAAAAAAAAAATATAAATAAAAAAAAAAAAAAAAAGTTAGTTTAACCTAGCTCGCATAGATGACACAGCTTTTCATACTTGTGTTTAGACTGCAAACCATGTAAATGTATGAAAAACTGTGTCCGCTATAAGAGCTAAGCTAAACTAACTTAGCTTAGCTCTTGGTCTACAACCGGCACACAGGTTGGACAAACTATCACTTTTAGCGATAAGACCGTTGTGTCTCTCTTCTACATTTATAGCTATAATTGTTATGGTGTACAAACGCACATCAAGCTATTCTAAACGTCGAATATTCCCAATTGAATATGAACCTTAATGTTTTGATATAAAGTTGAAAATCAAATAAATTTGACAGATTAGGGTATCTGGATGTGCTGGCGTCTGTAAAGAATGTTCTATGTATATATACATATACACTTGATATTATGCTAATTAGAATAAACTGCTAAACTCCTACTGCAACCCAATCGTTTACAGTAGGTGGATAAAAGTCCAAGAAGTCAATTTAGACGAAAATCTGCTACAGGCTACAGTCAATTGTTAAGTGGGTTTTGTTTTGTTAGTGGGAGGATTTCCTTGAATATTAATATACGTACCTACCTACGTCTGTTGTAGTTTATCAAATTCATTTGACGTTGTTTTTTGTGACCTAATGATGAATAGAACAAAAAATATATACCGAATGCCCACATAACATACTTATAAAGGAATAATACAGTTACAAAACAGACACCCACATAAAAAAATGACAAATAATTCTTTTTTTTTGTAATAAGCGTAGGTAAATAGCTATTTACATGTCATTAGTAAATTTGTAAGACGAGATATGTTATACAATGTATATTGTTAAAATAATATTAAAATCATTTTGGGCGCAAAGGTCAATCCGTGGGAAAGACATGACGGTGAGGTAGATTATTCGATGTATGTAAAGGTAGGTAAATAATATCTAAATAGGATGGAAAATAAAATATATTTCACTGTCCTGGGGTCAACCACCATCTCTTTAATATTGCTTCACATTGAGTAAAAGATGGAGCTATACCACATGGAGCTATAGCTTCATCACTTTCTCACACTGAAGACTTATTAAATTATTATTACTGCTCTTTGAAGTAGTGGTTGACCCCCAACTAATATAGTAATCAGCTTTAAAGGTTAGCAAGTTCAGACGACATGAGTTGCTTAATATATTAGATGTTCGCAGAAGACGTTTGCTTATAAGAGAACAGAATGGAATAGAATATACTTATTTTAAAAACATGAGTACGTACATCAAAAAACCCATCTATGAGTATACATTAAAGCGAAATTATCTGACAGAATAAATATTATTTATATACCCTATCATCATTATTTCTATTAGGTACCATGCATGCGACGCCGCGGGCAGCGGCTAGTTAAATGAGACAGGCACTTCCTTCAATTTTCCCATTAATCTCCAAAATCTGCCCATTTTAATAACAATTAAATATCCCAAACGCATCACATTCGAACATAATTAATTAAAAAATAATTAATAGTCAGCGCGATTATAACCCAATTTTAATAACGCGTGTGGCAGGCACCCTCAACTATCAGTTTTAATTAACTCGATAGCTGAATGCTTAATTAATATAAATGTGTTTTTTTACATAACGAGAATCTGCCCCAAACGGGTTGGAGCTACCATGACTGTACCTTTTTGAAGTAATTTTTTTTTTTTGTTAATTGCACCTCAAAATTACACGCCTTTTTTTTTAGGGTGTGAAATCATCAAATAATTCCTCCCGCTCTGCGTGTAGGGGAAGGGAGTGTCAGACACTTACTGACTTGAACCCATATTATTATGTTCCTTCTTTAGCCCTTTGTGTTCCGGGGCAAAGGTAACCTTTCGGACCATCCCGCTGTACCGGCAGGGGTCGGCCCTAGCGGGCCTCGTCTTTAATGCTGACATCTCTTTGAGACGCGTGTGAAACACGAATGTGCCGCCCAAGCCTAGTTTTGATCGGACGGTGAGACACTTGACATTAGGCAAGTACACACCTTGGTCGGCTACCAAACGGAGCTATCTTGCGGAAGCCCTTTTAAACTAAGCTACTTCATGCTCACGCTTACGATACAAGTTTAACTCTCCGTGTCTAAAAATCACTTGTCAAAAACTCTGCTAATTTGTTTCAAGAAATAACGATTTCAGCATAAATCAACATTAAGTGTTTTTTTTTTCATATATTTCAGCGATCTGTAACATCGTGTAAAATTGAATAGTTATTCATATTGCCTGTAAAGATAGATTTTTTGTAACTATGAGAAAAAAATAATGTAATTTGAAACTAGAGCTTCATGGTAGGGCCATTGCATCAAACAGTTAATTATTCAAAAAGGCTTTTATCCCCTTTGCATGTGTAGAGAGTTGATGTTGTCCAAGTCCGTGGGGGTCGAAACAACGTTTTATGTTACAACAAGACCCTGCCCCTGTTTTGCTAGGATGCAATTGCAATATAAAGCGTCAATAAAATGTTACATACCTTAATGTATTATACACATTCTTTCGGATTAAATGTTATAAATGATAGTGAAAATACTGAATACAATAAAAATCCATTTTGTATAATTCAGAAGATAAATTATGTTTATGATTATAAAGAAACCAAACGTCACACACGCAAACACGAAAAGGGACTTTGTTTTATAACTATGTACCTACATAGTTTGTAAAGGCAGCTTAAAAAGCTGATAAAATACTAAATGAAAAAAATGAATGCATTTACATTCGGTACTTTAAAATAAAAAAAGACAACTTTTATGTTTTTGTTTGTCGGTTTGTTCTGGGCTGATTTTAACGGAACTTTCAAACGAAGATAGCTAATGTTATATGGAATAACTTAGGCTTTTAATTTTGTATTGGTTTTAAATCGTTATATTTTGTTTATTAGGGTCTTCGTAAGTGCCAGACTATTTTTCAATCTAAAACTGAATGGTTATTTTTCTAAATACCTAAATTTATTTTTACTAACATGAAAAAAATGCTTTTGCACAACAATAATCCAAACATTGTTGGATTAAAATAATCCCAATTATGACCAAGCGTGTACAGTGGCATCATTTGGCACTATCGCGAGTTGAATATGCCAATATTTGGCAACTGATCGCTATGGAAGTTTACACAGTTATGACAATTCAGTAAACGGTTTAAACATTATTTCATTTGAGAATGTTATGTCAATATTTATTGTTGATCAATGATTTTCATTTGAAAGTGATTTTCCTTTCGTGATTGTAAACTACCGCGGAGCTGATGGATAATTAAACTCCAAGTTTAATTTATATTCGTATAATTTATATCGTGTTCCACGCGCAAAGAGACAGAGATGTCAGCTTAGGTGAAGGGGACCGTCAGAGCCGATGCTCGCCGAGTCAGCGCGATTGTCCTTTGTTACCGCTGCCCCGGAACATCAAGGGCTAAGGAAGGAACATGGCTGGGTCTTAGTCAGTAAGAGTCTGATACTGCCTTCCGCTACACCCAGAGCGAGAGGAGTTATTTGATATAAGCCCAAGCAAGGGCTTATTTCATCCTTATAAATTGATCCTAACGATCGATGCAATAAAAGTACATGGTGTACTTTTTAGAGATTTTAGTCGGTTCGATGGGGATTCATAGGCAGCTCCGCCTTGGAGTGTAAATGTGGTGCCGTTCCACAAACGATGGGACACTTAATTTCGTGTCCTGTGTGTCCTGCCGTATGCACGTTACAGGAACTGATGGACGCTAGTGATGGCGCTAAACACGTAGCTGAATTCTGGGCCGAGGAGATATAGATTACCATCGACACGCTAAGAAGAAGAAGTCGGTTCGATTCCCGGGCGTAGCAAGCGAATTTTCGGAAATCTTTGAATGCAGTTTTCTTTCTATTCAAAAATAAAGGAATGTTTTCTTTGAGTAAAATTTTCTATCTACAGTATTAAGAGTACTTTCCCTCCAGGTGGCATTACAAAATTCCACCCTGTATATTGTAGCCTAGACGGCTTGATGGATTTTAACAAATGAGGTATCGTTGGATTCGCCTTAATTGTGGGAGTGACAAGGCTATAAAATATGTACATATTGCATTTTTAAGTATGTAGTTTTTTATTACTACAATATCGTTATCAAATTAATGAGTCATTTTACCCGACTAAGGCAGAGTCCAAGAGAAGAGTAATGACTTTAACGATGACAAACTGTCGCTAAGCGAAATTAAATGATATTTAAAATAAGCAGTTTATTAATAGGCAAAAGGCTCTTTCCACAAACAAACATTAATGTAGCGTTCGTGTAACGTTCAACGTAGTGATTTATTATTTATCAACGTATCATTTGACCGCTAAGTTTTATTTCAAATTCAATTTGGCACAGCTCTTTCTTATCTCGAGATTGGTCATACAGTTAGCGGGAAACGATTTACGAGAATACAACACTAGAGGGCGGTACTTTATTTCGAAACCAAAAATAAAAATCAAGACCTTAGTATCACTTTTAATAATAATGCATGTACTTTACAGACTATCATACATATTTATAAAGACCACAAAAATAAGAGTTATTTATTACTTTTGTACCGACTACTTATTAGCAGTTTGTGCCTGATTAGTATTCATTTATTCACATAATATTTACATAGGTAACTTAAAAGAAAGGGGAAATAATCATGGGTTATCAAAAAATTCTTCCACATCGCTGTCATTGTATGGCAATGCTGATTCTTTGACCAAAAAATAGGCCAGCAAATAATATCACTTTTGTTAGTTTTGACTCTGCGTATGTAAAGGCTCCCGCCGACAGGCGCAACAGAAGTCTGAGGGAATAAATGAAAACTTCATGGCAAAAAAAATTGTCCTATTAAACTCGCGCCGCGCCTATCTGAAGATGCAGCTTATGCCTTTTAAGACCGCAGTGCAGTAGTACAGTTTTGCTAGAGTGCTCAATCAATGATTTATGATTTAGTCGTTCTCGATAGCACCAAAGCCTTATGAAGTAGAATATTGAAGATTCCATTTTAAAACTATTTGATATTTGATCGGTAAGCGAAACGAAATAACCAGTTCGTTTCGGATCCCATTCGTTTGAATATTAATCTTTAGAGTATAGTCTTTAATCTAGTGATGAAACAGATAAGCTTGATTGATTGGTTTTGTTTTGTTAAATTAATATTTTGTTACAACTGTTGGCAGTGATTTTCCATTTGTTGTTAGACGAAGAATTATTACGGTACATGTATACACAATGTATTTTTCAATGGCGAAGACGTTTTAAAAGTCTGATTAAATAATACATAACTTGACGTAAGTTCACCCGTAAGGGTTGGTCAGGGGTGTACCTATAAGCGGGATTGTCCGAAAGGGTTCCGCTACCCCGGAACATAAAGGGCTACGGAAGGAACATGGATGGGTTTTAGTCAGTAAGAGTCTGACACTCCCTTCCGCTCCACCCAGAGCGGGAGCAGTCATTGGATGATTTCCCAGCCTTAAAAAAAGGGGTATACCTATAGTAGGTAGGTACACTCACATTTCGTCGATTATTTTGGAATGCCACGAAATTGAGAATGAGACTATTGCCATCAAATAGGGACAAATCTGGCTTTGTGCCAAGTGGCCTTATCTCCGCCAGAGGGAGTGGGCCGTAATCCACCAGGCGAGCTCAGTGTGGGTTGGTGGATGTCACATGTCACGTGACGACACGGTTGGCGCAGCGGTTGAGCGATTGACTGCTGCGCAGCAGGTCGCGGGTTCGATTCCCGCACGGAACAAATATTTGTACGACCTGCAAGTATTTGTTACGGGTCTGGGTGTTTTTCTATCTATAATATGTATGTATTTACAAAAAAAAAAAAAACTATATAAGTAGTTTATCAGCCATCTCATTACCATAACACAAGCATTAGGTTGCTTAGCTTAGGACGATACGGCGTTGTGTGAAATGTCCAAGGATATTATTATTATTATTACATGCTTTTGAATTTTTGGTTCTAGGACATGCCGGTTTCCTTCCCAATGTTTTCCTTCACCGTTTTGAGAGCAGTGGTGATGAAATTATAGGCAACTATTTATTTTTACTTAAGCTGAAGTGACAAATAATGAACCATTATTGATGTATCAAGCTGGAAAACAGAGCTTGTAAACAATTTGAAAGTAGGTTTGCAGTCGGTTATTCTATCAGTTTGGTATTAATATGCTTTTTTTTTCTAAGGGTATATACATATACACACATACACACACTGACTCCTCCCGCTCTAGGTGGAGCGGAAGGGAGTGTCAGACTCTTACCTCACTCTTACTCTTACTCATTCTTACTCTGTCTCTTACCACTCAAACCCATCCATGTTGCCCTTTCTGTTCCGGTATAGCGGTAACAATATGCTGCAATACTTGTAATGCTCGAGCAGTGAAAAACCCGTAAAAATTACAACCAGTAACCAAATTTCTGAGTTGTGAAGGTCAGACAGGCAGTCGTTCAATGTAAAATACTGGTATTCAGCTGCATCTGGTAAGACCTGAAGCTGATCGCAACACAGTTGGGAAAAAGCTACGTAGATGATGACTTGTAATGTAGATTAATTAATGTTTGTCTTCTAAAAGCCAAATTAATTCTTTGATTTGTAAATACAATAAAAAATATGTTTGCAATTTAGTTTGACATGTAAATAAACACAAGTTTCTGGAAAAAGTACTTTAATACGTATTCATTAAATTCATTTTACGATACAACTTTATTAATTTTATAGCTCTTTTTCATTCTAAAATCAACTCAATCTAGGTACATTAATGTAGCAGTAAGTAAATATTTGTTTAAATGGAATTAACATCAAATTTCAGACATAAATTTGAATATGGAATAAAAATAAATCTCTCGCGAGGTGGCTGGTCACTAAAAACGCCGTAACAGAATACGCATGGATATAGTCAACAAATGAAGCCCTTAGAAAAAAGAATTATATAAGTGTTAGTAGCAATTTAATTACCAACAAACACGCGAATGAAGATACAATCACAAGTATATTATAAACAATATGTTGTCACGCGTCGGATGGGTAAGCGGCAACTGAGGTCATACACCAGACGGGTGTGTCGTCACATAATATGGTTGGAATAGAAGGTATACTTCATTCACAACACGGTAAGACTGAACGTAAACATTGTTATTATGGGGTCACTTTAATTTCTTCGCAGCAGCTGTTTTGCTTACTCTTACCTACCTTTTGTAACCATATTTTGTTTAAAAGAGTGTCCATGGAGTTTCTTGCCCGTTCTTCTCCATAGGTACCTACTGCTTTGGAATGGGCAACTAGCTTCATCTTTGTGACTGACCGATCCCTTGGCAATTCAAAAGTGCCTGTAATTGGTTTATTTGAAATAAATGCTTTGAGTTTGAGTTTAAGTCCTATCACAAGTCGGATGCTGAACAAGAACGTGTGTTCATGAAAAACGTTTTGAATTACCTATGCAATGTCTAACTAGGATTTTTCAGCTCTAGTAACACATGTTAATGCCTAGCGCTTCAGAGCTTTACTTTATTTTTATGTCAATAAAGAATGTATTTATTTTATTTATCATAACCTTGGGCATACGAATACAAAGCATCCCTTGAGATCGAGTTTACTTACAAGCAATACTTAGACCACAAAGTACGAAACAACAATATCACTTACTCAACATACTTTCACATATTAATGGTTGGCTAAGGAAAAAAAAAGGAAACACGCTTGTCACTAGTCGATGTTCGAAACAAATGAATAACCAAAGTTGGCTACATGCTATTCCACAATGTGTCACCCATTAGATGTTCGCCTATTAGAAGTCGTTTGCTCATAAGAGCTCAACGATTTATACGGTTATATTTATTATCGTTTCGAGAGATTTTTTTTAAGAACCTATGAAGTCCATACGACATTTGAAGGGTTCAAAAATTCTTGCTTAACCAACCTAACCTAAAAAAATGTTACTCTAATTCGTTCAACAGCGGTCAGTATCAATATTTCATTGGAAAAAATGGCACTAACCGCTCTTAAACTTTGTTTACGCGCTGATCGCGTTCAGTTTTATTAGTAAATTTTTACCTATCCGTAACAAGTTAACCTACTGACTCTTTTATCTACTGTTGACGTCCCAGACAGGTGCGTCGTAATAATATATGAGCTGTGTCGAGGTCAGCCCTGCACTATATCAAATCTTTTGTGAAAAATTGCGTGCGGGGAAAACGGGTTCAGTACATAAATATAAATTAGAGCCTTCATTGGCTTAGTGGTAGCTTGGCTTGAATACAGAAAATATATATGATATTGATATAATGTTGTTTGAGAAGATTATGTAGGTAGCATAAATTGGAAGACTTTTCACAACTCCGTGGTAGATTACAGCCCACTCCCTCTCGAAGAGAGAAGACATGTATCCCAGCCGTGGGAAGATTATAGGCTGATCATGCTATGTTACAAATAATGAACGAAACCTAAACAAATAATTATCAAATTAAAGGCTACATTAAAATCTAAACGTAATAAGATGTCATGGAATAAAACATTTTATTACTGTACAAAAATAATGTGTCTTATTATTACATTCTTAAAGAAAAATACGATGTAATTTTCTGAAGAAAAAAATAAAACAACGTATCCCTTTCTAATGTGAAAGAAATAAAGCCCGTATAAAAATACAGATACACACATTTATTAAGAAATGTATTTTGTAATGAGACTGTCTTGATGTCTAGTTAAAAATAAATTGGCGTCGAGTTACTGAGGGATTACGCTTTAATTATAATTAGAGCTATAAACATGACACTCAATAAGAAATGAGATGAATAGAGCTACATCGATAAGGGCTTTAGATTTGTCTCCTCTCTTGTCGAAATACATGCGAATAGAGCACGGAGATGCTTTAGTGGCCGCTTTCAGCAGCGACAGACAACAGCATTGTCAACGGATACAAATAAAGAATAGCACCGTTTACTCGCACTCCCGTTTGACGACACGGTTGGCGCAGCGGTTGAGCGATTGACTGCTGCGCAGCATGTCGCGGGTTCGATTTCCACACGGAACAAATATTTGTACAACCTGCAAGTATTTGTTCCGGTTCTTGGTGTTTTTCTATCTATAATATGTATGTATTTACAAAAAAATATGTATATAAGTACACTCACACACGGCGTCACAAAAATCGCACCTCTTGAAAAAAATCCTTTAAAGTCATTTTTGCCCTGTCAATCAATGGAAGACACATGACTATAAGGTATCATTGGAAAGGTAATTTATTTAAATTTCAGAATAGATTTGAATTTTGTTTACAAGGGAATAAAAAAAAGCAAGCAAATGCAAATGATTAAAACGTAACTTTTTAATTTAACTTGAGTTGTACTTAGGAATTCTTAATACTACTAGTCCGTGGATGGGTGACCATCAAGACTCCTCCGTGCCTCGGAATGCACGTTAAGCCGTTGGTCCTGGATGTCATTCGTGGATCTCTGACAGTCGTTACGGGTAGTCAGAAACCCGAAAGTCTGACAGCCGGTCTTACCAAGGGTATCGTATTACCCAGTTACCGACTGGGTTGTAGAGGCCAGATAGGCAGTCACGCCATGTAAAATAATGGTATTCAGCTGCATCCGGTTAGACTGGAAGCCAGTAGAGGTACATAGTTGGGTAAAAGCTAGGCAGCTTTATTGATTGTTGGTTAAAAAGTTAGCCAGTCAATGCCAGTTAGTGCGTCGATCATACTAAAAAGTATCGCCTCTCGTGGATCCTATTGACAATTTAATAACAATCAATCACACACAAACCCTCGCTTTTTGATTGATAACTTTATTTTTCGAGTGACGGATGACACACGGTACAAGTAGGTATCAAATTCGAAAACATTATTTTTTGATTCCCATTCAACATGAGTGATTACATAAATATGAACAGAAAAAACGAGATTCCCGACACGACACGACGAAAAAAAAAACATTTTGCTGATGTAAAACTCCGCCAAAACAGAGAAAAACCGTAAAAATTGTCAAAACAGGCGTCAGAACTTTAAATTACGGACAAAAAATGTCTGTTTGGAACATTTGTGTGGAATGACGTAATATCGTGTAAAATATGGGCACACGTGGCGTTGTGTGCGTGACGCCCCTTGTTCTGCTTTATTAGCTTTAGAAACGCTTCGGGCGTTATGTACTCCTAGTACCTCAGCTAAACAAATAGGACATTAATATTCGTAGATTTTTTATTATGTAAATGTAATTAATTAATATTCTTTCTACCTTTCAAAGGGTGATTTTTTTAGCTCCGACTAAATAAAGACCGACAAACTCGATTCCACGTAATTTTATAGTGGACCAGGGGATAAATCTATTGGATGTAATAATTTTAACCCTTATATTTATTTACTTGTTATGCACACAAAAGAAACAGACAAGAAGAAAAATACATACAAGTGGTACTTATTTCTAAAGAAATCTCTTCTAGAACTCCAGCGAGCGATATCACAGAGAATGAAAATAGTTGTAGGTTAAAGACATCGTGTGAAAGACTAGAAGAGAAAATAAAATACATGAAAATAAAATAAACAAATCACTTATTAAATAAAATATACATAAATTCATTATCATACAACCATGACAAAGTGTAATTTCACTCTTTAACAGAAGTCTTTATACAGCGATTAATAAAACTTTTGTAACAAATAACTTAGAACGGTAAACACATCAGGTGGTTGACTGTACAGACGGCCAGCACATAAATTTACCCCAATCTGTCAAATGTCTTTGATAGATTTCAACTTTATTACAAAAGCACAAGGTTCATTTTCAAGTGGGATAATTTGACAGTTTGGGATAACTGGATGTGGCGGCGTGTCACATGCTTAAAATCGGTGAAAATCATCATGAGGAATCCAGAAAGAATCTGTGAAGCTAAGTCAGTCCATGGGCAGCATAAAAACTGACACCAGGTCACTAACCACACGAAAGAAGAAGACTAAGTAGTAGTGACAGTCTACGACCTTTTGTTCAAGGTAGAAGAAGCACTAAACAATAGCTACAATTAACTAGGTACTCGATTCTATTTCAAATGATTATTATGAATGTTTGAATTGTGAATAGAGTAATTAATAGCACGTTTAAAATCCCTACGGAAATCTTGTCACACCACAACTGGTGGAAGTGAGCTCAAAAACTTAAAATTACCACAAAAAATACTCGTGTAATATGTGCCACGTGTCGTACGACGCGTGACAGCCCCTTTGTCCCGCTTTATTATAACATACACGGTTAATTGTCCCGACATCTGACGCGCGTATACCGCGGTTTTGTCTGAATTTTTAATTAGCTCTACCAAGACTCCTCAATGCGTGGCCTATTCAATATATATACACGGTAATTTTTAATTCACTGTTATATTTTCAGGGCCTGAAAGCAGCCATGATTATGAGCTACTTTTACTATGGGATATTTCTCAACAGCATGTGAAGCTAAGTCAGAGGTCTATGGGCAGCATAAAAACTCTGACTCCAGGTTAGTCACTGACCACACGAAAAGAAGAAGAGACTATGGGACGAACTCTGAAATATCGAAAAAATCGCCTTTTTCATATAAAAATCAATCTCCCTAGCCTTTTCCCAACTATGTTGGGGTCGGCTTCCAGTCTAACCGGATGCAGCTAAATACCAGTACTTTACATGGAGCGACTGCCTATCTGACCTCCACAACCCAGTTACTGGGTAACACGATACCCCTTGGTAAGACTGGCTATCAGACTTTCGAGCTTTTGACTACCCGTAACGACTGTCAAAGATCCACGAATGACAGCCGGAACCAAAGGCTTAACGTGCTTTCCAAGGCACGGAAGAGTCTCGATATCTAAAGATGGTCACCCATTCACAGACCAACCCCGGCAAGCGTAGCTTTTAACCTGCAGGATTAATCAGTGCGGCTGTTATTACTTAGCCACGAGCTCCTCATATAAAAATGTAATATTAAATCAAAGACAATTTAAGAAATATAATATGTATACTTTTTTGTTATTTCGTAGTTGGTCCCATAGTGAAAGTTGTTTATGATGATGGGTACCTTCACGCTCTGAAAGGATAACAGAGACTTAAAATCACAGTGAATTAAACAACTCTCACTATGGGACCAACTAAGAAATAACAAAAAAAAACTATTTCATACAATATTTTCCTTGATTAAATATTGATATTTTGTATAAAAAAGCTGATTTTGTCTTTGATATTTCAGAGTTGGTCTTATGGTAAAAGTTGCTCATAATGCGTAGATTCACGCCCTGAAAGATAAACAGTGAATAAAAAAGCACGGTGTATATACGTTTCTCTTGGAGCGGAATACTTACAGACATCATTACCAATTGCAATACCAAAAATGGATTTCACCTGAATATATATTAAAACCGCCAGTAATCTCTCCCTAATCATCTTATAATACAAATTCCCAAGAAAAAAAATGTGTCGCCGAAAAATCTGAGATGTAATTTCACCCGTCTAATATATCGGGCGTGATCCTCTCACAATTGACACGTGACACGATGTATGTAATTAAAACCGATTTTGTGTAATCAATCACCAGCGAGATCGACCGTGACCTGTCGTAATGACGTCACAGCCCGACAGCCTAGCAATTGGAATGGTTTTGTAAACGTTTTGACAATAATTGAAGTGTGTTTTTGTACTAATGCTCCACCATTCAAAAACCCCTCAATAACAAGTGGAGAGGAATTTATGTCTTCAAAGGACTCGTGACTAAATAATAACGGCCACACGCGTTGATCTTCAAGGTTAAGCAACACTTCCAAAGTCACAGTCAAGTCAAAGTCAAATCATTTATTTCAAATAGGCACAAGAAAGACACTTGAACTTTCCAGAGGTCGGTTTGCGCTGACCGTACACTACATACGGTGATCCCTTCTAGTTTTAAAAACACGTTAAGCTGACTGTCAAAGATCTACGAATGACAGTTGACACAAAGTCAACTGTCATTCATAGATATTTCAGAGGAGTTGTTACGAGTAGTCACAAACACAAAAAAGACACGTGCCAATGTCATCAAAGAAACTGATCGCGATCAGCAATCTACAAAGCGTTCAGGAACTGTTCGTGTCAATAATCCATAGAAAATCTCTTAAACGTAGTTCATGCGCTGATCGCGTCGAGTTTCATTGATGAAACCTCTCCCTAAGCGTCAATGTAAGGTAGTTTTCGAAACCACTTTTGATAGTAACTTTTATTTATTCTATTAAAATTTCGAGCCAATTTACATATCGTGATGACCCTTGCCCAAATACCTACCTAGAAGGACCATCCCAAAAATACCAAACTAAAATCTATACCGCCCCAAAGGAATACCTTTTCCAATTATCAAAAACTTAATTACCCGACGGGGAAGTGAACGCTACATACGTTTCAATTTGGACTAACTGGTCGAAGTTAGGTATAACCGTAAAGTTTTATTGTTACTCGTTAGATCCTATTAAACGGTGCTATTGGGCTTGCAGTTTGAGTTTAGAAATTGTTACGGTTTTAAAGGATATGTGCGGAGTTTTCGTATCGATAGTTTTCGTTTGTGGTTTTAAACGACCTGTTTTAGAGTTGAGGAACAAGTTTTGTATTATACTAGTTACTGTCAGCAGCGCCGTCGTCCGCTTGGATGTCGGAAAACCTATGTGTCAATCTTAGTTATAACTATCTAAGTACCAAATTATATCCAGATTGTTTCAGCCATTCCAGCGTGATTGAGTAACAAACATTCATCCAAACTTTCGCATGTCCTATTTATATTTATCTTACTAATACTTTCACAGTTCGATAGTGTGGCTATCAACTACTATTAACATTATGTAAAAATTTATACATTAAGAAACTACTAATTAAACAGCTACGCTTAATACATACTTAACTAACATATTTAAAAATGCGTAGTCTAACAAACATAATACATTAATAACGAAAAATAAAAAAAGATCTGTCCTGTATTCATTAAATAATATGTATAATGTTATAATACTATATACCTTTGTAATTGTTACACCCACTTCTGATATTGAGAAGCAGTGAAAATTGATCGACGCCTGCTTTATGCCATAAGTTTTCTATGCTCTCAATGACGTCAAAGATTAATATAGAAAGTCAGGAAGCAGACTATTTTAAACCTCCTCTCCAGCACAATACGCGCAGAAGTATACCGGCTTTTTAATATCCGGCAGTATTAAACTTGGACCCGTCCCATTCAAGACCATTTAAGAATAAAATATTTCTTCAAATTAGGCACACAAACTCTCCATTTACTTAATCATCAAAAATTAAAGAACTTAAAAAAATAAATTCTCTAATAAACGCCAAGCAAGCTGGCAAGAAACTGTGGCTGTCCCACTTAAACATTTAACTTTTGAAAAGTGGGCGAAAATGAGGCGCGACCTAATTTTCGGTTAACGCCGGTGAAATTCTCTAATGTACGGTTCCCATATCCGAAAAGGTGCCGTAAAACGTGTAAAAAGTACGTAAGTGTCCGTAATGGCAAACCTTTTCGTTTAAAACTCATAAGATTCATGCGGTTTTAATACAACACCTCCTTTTCTAAGCAATTTAAAAAATCTTGACCCGCATGAGATAGGAAATATCTAATGGACTGCGAATATGACATGTCTTTTCATCAAATGACTACTCCCGCTTTGGGTGGAGCGGACTGTCAGAATCTTACTGACTAAAACCCATCCAGAAAAACTTGGTACTCGAGAAACTTGGCATTTCGACGGTCCCATCAATAAGCAATCAAAGCAAGTCTCACTGATTTTCTTTAACCCCTCAAATGTCGTATAAGCCCCATAGGTTCATAAAAAAATGCTCTCGAAACGACAATAAATTTAACTGTATAAATCGTTGAGCGCGTTGAGATCTTATAAGCAAACAGCTCCCAATAGGCGAACATCTAATGGGTTAAGTATAAAAAATAAGTACCCGAACTTTACAACACATAAAATCATGCCTGTATCCTCGTTAACGTGTAACGGTTTGGCAAAGGTGTGTATTCATAGTATTACCACATTTCGCTAGTTAATAATATAATAATAATAATATCCTTGGAAATTTCACACAACGCCATATAGTCCCAAGCTAAACAACCTAATGCTTGTGTTATGGTAACGAGATGGCTGATAAACTACTTATATACTTTTTTTTTTGTAAATACATACATAGGTACTATAGATAGAACAAGTACTACATACATACTATAGATAGTAAGTAGTTTCATATAATAGGGCCCATTTGCCTTCAACCGGGCATAAATCCAGACAACGGGCAGCTACCGAGAAATTCGAGATGGAAAAATCCAAAAACACTAGCCCCCCAGGTCGGGCAAGTGTTTTTTGGATTTTATCGAACCCAATTCCAATACAATTTATATCAAAATAAAACTTTCCATTGGAACTTACAATGTAATAGGGCAATGTGAGCACCTGACCTCAATTCCCGACTGCCCGTGTTATGGTGAATAATAAATCAATCATTTTGTATTAAAATGTCAAGGGGCATACGCTACGGAATACCTATCTTTATGCCAAGAAAACGTTAAGACGAAGATGTAATTTACATGGCGAAACTCATGAATAAACTGAGTGTCATAACTTGACATGGAACATAATGTGAATTTACGATGCTTCCAATGTGTATTAACACATAAACCAGGTTGTTATGGCCGCCCCCCTGCGCTCTATAGCACATCCCACAATATGGAGAAGCAATCAATCTGGTCTCGAATTTGTTAACACGTGTCGATGAAATCGATTCAGTGATCTTCTTTTGTTTATTGATGTGTTCTTTTTTCTGAATTTTAGGCTAATATTTGTAAAAAGATTTTTATGTTCTTGGCTTTTTGTTTTTGAGGGTTGGTAATCATCAAATGACTCCGCCCGCCCTGGGTGGCAGACTCATACCGATTAAAACCCATCCATGTTCCTTCCTTAGCCCTTTATATTCTGGCGTAGCGGTAACCCTTTCGTACAATCTTAGCCGGTAAACAAACAGGAGGTCTTCGTAATAGAGAAATCAAAGTCAAACTCTAATCATTTATTTCAAATAGGCACAAGAAACGCACTTTCAAACGTCAAAATGAACAAGAAATAGAATTGATTCTAGTAGCCTCTTCTAAAAGGTATTTTGAGAAGAATGGGCAAGAAACTTCACTAGTTACTGCTATGCTGGCGGAATTGCAAAACAATCTACTCAAAAACGGAGCCGATACCCTGCTGCACTAGGCCTCTACTGGCCAACTCTGCTCTGTCGTTGCAAATGCCTGAACAATATTTAGTTATCAATAATTAAGTGGCATAAAAGCTATTTAGTATCGATAAATCTGCCACAAATCTATACAAATAATTAAAGTTGCTTTTTGTGTGAGTGACCGCGTTGTCTTAAAAACTAGGTTTTCAGCATAATTAAGTGTTTATTCTGGAAAGTTTATTTGATTTACATTTATATTTAACTTACTTTAATATACATATTTCGACGTTTTGTCATACGCAAAGACCGAGTGAAGCAGGGGAGGGTTCCTAATCACACTATCACCCTTCACATTCATATTATAAAAAGCACTAATATATTAAAGACGAAAGTTTGAGCGTGTGCATGTTTGTTACTCTTCACGCTCAAACGGTTAAACGGAACTGGATGAATTTGGAATGGCATATAGGGTACTTTTTATTCCGGTGGCACGTTCTTGTCAGATAGTTTCTGACATTTTACACGCGGGCGAAACCGCTGGCAGATACTTGTATTATAATCGAAACAGCTAAAAGTAACCTTTATATTTTCGCATCGGTTGTCGATTTCCCCTGACACATTTTTGCGATCCCGCTGCATTTTGTATCGAATATGTTACGCTAGTGAATCGATTTAAAAACAAAGGCAGAACGGTATCGATACTGTATTGCTTCTGACACGTGTTAGTGGAAGCACTCAACAACTTTTGTTATAGCGTGATGCACTCATCGATTATTTTATTAAAAGTTATCGAATTATACCATATGTACATGGTTGTCTATGTAGGCTGTGTTCCGAAGTATTGTGAAGTACTTTTGTACGCTCACAGTTTGGTGACAGTATTGTGTCCCTCGTCATAGGAAAGGTCTATTTTTAGCAGAAAATGGAAGGTCCATTTTCAGCCATTGAATGACTAAAGGGGCTCCACGAAGTTCTTAGAATGGTATCCTAATAGTGAAATGAAATGTTTATCTCTGTAAGTAGATCCTTTTCAAGACTCTTTTACACGTAAACATTTTGGTCTATATTTTAAAATTAGATGGCGCCGGCTAGCTCATCTAGCTGACTGATCCCTGGTAAGAAATGCTGAAACAAACTCACAGGCTATGGTATCTTTTATAGTTCAAACATTATATTATTAGGATTTTATGGGAGTCTAACAATGGAGAGCCATATCTGGAAGGGCCTTTTGAAGTAAGAGCCATTGCAGCTTTGAGTTGACCTGTCCCAACAGATAACATGCATGCATGAAGGGTAACAGTGCCACAACATTTCACACATGTCATCTTGCCTATGCTTAGTTTAGGAGAGAGTATCACATGGGTATCTCCCATATGTTTACCCGCCTCTTAATATATAAGACTTAAACATAAATGGCGTGGTACATTTGGGTGTACTATAGGTACACCTCATCCCCGATGGGTTATACACCCATCACAGATAGATGACAGACACGATGTTATGCTATGTTTATGTTCTCAAATAATGATCCCGAAAATTTCCCCTTCCCACAACCCACAAAATTACAGTTCACCTTTAACCTACGTACAGTTTGACTTCTCACCTTTGACACAAACGGCGTCGTTTGCGAAGCGTTTACACAGAACGGTTTGGTTACATTTAACGCAGATAATACCGCGTTCGAAATTATTGTGTGAGCTGTCTAACAAGCCGAGCGTGAAGCGCAGATTGTTACAATAAATGTATAATTAAGTTACGGTTTGAAACGAGTTTGTCGTTGAAGTATTTGAACTACGTTCCAGAACAAGAAGGCATAGACAAGTGGCAATCGCATTTAACGCGTTATGAATTCCTTTAACGATTTCGTCGTCGATAGCTTTAATAAGTATTGTTTTTACTTCTACACCATCGTTAACGCTGATAAAATGACGGTTTGTCTACTACGGCTTAAAAACAGTCAATTCATAAAATTTTTATTACCTCCTCGTTTCAGTGGTCGCTAGCACTACTGCTTTGCATGAGGTCCTTGGGTCTATTCCGGGTTCAGCAAAGTGTTATTGAGTTTTACCATTATTTGGCATTTCTCAGTAGCAGCCTTTTTTTTTTGAGGGTGGGCAATCATCTGATGTTTCCTCCCGCTCTGAGTGGAGCGAAAGGGAGGATCAGACTCTTATTGACTAAAACCAATCCACGTTCCTTCCTTAGCCCTTTATGTTTCGGGGTAGCGGTAACCTTTCGGACAATCCCGCTTAGCCAGCAGGCTTCGGCCCAGTCACAGTAGCACACCAGGTTGCAGTAGTACCCTGGAATATGGATTTGTGCCCAGTTGAAAGCAGTAGCCTTGCACCCTGTTATATAGATCCTTAACATGACTGGGGAAGTGTGGTATAGGAGTACTATAAGTATACATCTTCCTACTTAAGTCTTCGAGGAACACAAACGTGCTGTTATGTTATTAGTAAAATCTCAAACGCTTAAGCCACAACAGTACAGCAGTGCTAGAGGAGGATTATTCTAACAAAGACTTCAACGGCAGCCTTAGCTAGTCTAGATCTTGTCGCGTTATCTATCTATTTGTATATGAAAGGAGAAACTGAGTGACTGATAGTCAAAACTTCTGGTTCTAGGAACATGAAATGTTGCACTTGGCTTCCTTTTATAACGCAGCGGACGCTAAGAAGGGGTATTTGGAAATTCGGCCTTTAAGGGGATGAAAGGTGATGTTATTTGTATGTTAAATCTTATTCCTTGAGTTAATGGACTTGAAACTTGGCACAAATACTTATCTTAGTAAATTATGAAGTTTGTTTGTTGTTTATGGTTTTTAACTAAAGGTAGATTGGGGGGTGCCAAAATTTGTATGGAAAAATATTAACGCGTGATCCATTAACTCGAAACTCAGTATTTATACCTAAAACTAAACGTATCAAGTATAACGTTTGTCAGGGTTTTCCAAAAATCTACCCCTAAGGGGGTGAATGGGAGAAATTAATTCAATAGGGGATGATTTTACTGTTGTAGACGAAGTCGCGGGCGAAGTGCTAGTTCACAATAAGACTTCTTAAGGAGATGCGCGAGGGAAGCTCGCGAATTTCCAATTTTCTTACGTTTTTTTGCAATTTGCAGATTAGTATTAAGTTTTATGTTGACAAAACTATGATTCCTGGCCATAGCAAGTATGTTTAAAGAACTGTTTTCATTACCACCATCAATACAATCCTTTTAGTTCATATTACGGTATGGAATTGATATTTTATGAAATGATGACTTTGCAGGGCAATTGTAACTCAGAGAGTACTATGTATTTAAAATTCTAATAATTACAACGTACAACCTGACACTGACGAAATTATAAAAAAAAATACTGAACATTTGAATTTCACCTTACCTTGCACTCTATATTATTTTAGTTTCTCATGAGCAAACGAGCTTAGTCAAAGTCAAATTATTTATTTCAAATACAATTTCATATAACATCAAAATGAACAAGAAATAGAATTGATTCTGGTTGCCCCTTCCAAAAGGTAGTTTCGTATGGAGAAGAATAGGCAAGAAACTCCACCGTTACTCTTTTAAAACGTTTTACAATGTTTTGCATACATGAATTGTACCGAAACCAAATAAATTGAGATAAGGGCAGGAGAATGATGATGATACATGAATTATTAAATTATGTATGAAAACTTTGCACCCAGAATAAAAATACTACACCACAAAAGGTGACAGTAACTCAGAAACAGAAGGTGTCGTTTTATCAGTAAAAACGTTTGAGTTAGGCTATTTTAAAACTGTAGCTTATAAATTATTAGAGATAGTTTGCCCAAAAGCGGTCTACCTCTCTTGGGCTCGATTTAATTATAATTTTGTTCAAAACTTTCCATTGAAACCAGCAACTGTGGTGACTATTTAATGAACTATCAGCAAATATAAATTTCAGTAGTCTACTGTAGCCATCTAATTTCTAAAATGTATGCAAGGTCGAATTGAATTAGCTAGCGAAACTTGAATATACATAAAATACGAGAAAATAAAAAAGTTCGATGTTTTTGGGCCTTCTACAGCTGGTTACGATCTGTTTTTTTAACGTATTTTGTTATCAATACGCAGCATATCTGTGAAGTAAATATTAAAAAAAAGAACTCAATATTTCAATTACATTTCGGTTGAGCATATCACAAAATAATCAATTAATTTTTTTTTTGCTCTGTCATGTTTATATATTAAGACCCACTCTGCGGAGTCTTACTAGCTAATTTAATTTGACCCTGCAGAAGCTCCACTTTAATGCAATATCTCTTAGACTCGATACATCGTAATACGATTATTGGAACTTAGGGTACTATGTTCTTGAACGCTTCCATTTGTTATTGTTCGTGTTCCAGCTTTTAGTTAAGTGGTAGTTCTATACTAAAATGCGTTTTATTAGTGATTTATTTGGACCCCAAGCTCAATAAAATACATAATATACAGTGTGTTAGGTTAAACGAGGGACATACTTTCAGGTTGTGTAGTACTCGTGAAAATCAACAACTTTGTCCATGAGACCAACTGTGAAATATGAAAAAAAAATCTGCTTTTCCATGCAATTTGACGAATTATGCGATCATAAATGTACTGAAAGGCTGTTTTTTTTCATGATTTCAGGTATAGTTCCATAGTCAAAGTTGTTAATTTTCATGAGTACAGCACCCCCTGAAAGTATGTACCTCGTTTAACCTACCACACTGTATATACAGTATGTTAATTAAAGAAAGCCGTTCCCGTTAACCAGCAAAAACTTAGCGTCCATATAAGCGACATAAACAACAAATATAATTAAAACATGTGTGAAAAAAAATCTGCTGCTCCGAACATTTATATTCGAATAACTTGTCAAAATGTAAAGTCATGCTGTATAATACACATAACATCACGCCTGTGATCCCCGAAGGTGGAGCCCAGAGGTGTAGCTATAGTACAGATGCCAGCACATCAAGTTACCACAATCTGTCAAATTTCTTTGATAGTATTTCAACTTTATTGCAAAGACGTAAGGTTCATTTTTAATTGAGAAAATTTGACAGTTAGGGATAGCTTGATGTGCTGGCGTCTGCACATTAATTCCTCAATTATGTTTGAGTCCCATGCTATAAGGGGCGAGCCTATTGCCATCAACCGGGCTCCAATGCAGACTCCGGGCTGCTACTGAAAAAATCCTGATAGGAAAACCAAATAACACATAGCTCGATCGGAGAATCGAACTCAGTAGTCCACTTGACCAACAAGAAGTCCCATTATCAAATCTATCCAGGCAGTCAAGATCGAAGAGTCGAGGTAGTTCAATTACATCAGAACAATATTACCTAGTATAAATATTTGCTAAAAAATCTTCAGTAGTGTATCTAGTATAAATATTAGCTCAAAAATCAATTGCTCATGAATTATTATTATGTTGACCCAATTTGTAGTAGTGAATTTTTTTTTTCGGGGTCGCTGGTATCATCTGGGCTGTCGCTAGGCTTGCAAAAAAATATTGCGGGTCTGTGGAGACGGGACGTTGTGGACGGATGCTTGTTCTAAGGAGCTAACGGCGGGATTACATCAAGTGCAATGTCAAATTCTTGAGCATGACCAAAGAGATTTAAGATATTATGAAGAGGCTATACATAAAAGAAGTTTAATTGAAAATCTATGATCACATGTCTAAGTGACGCCATCTAGCGTAATATAGCAAAATTACAGAAGCGCGAAGTTTAACACACACTTTACACTTTTATCGATACCAATCTTTAATTACACATCTAAGGAACATATTTTTTTTATCTAAGCAGGTACTAGTTAAGATACAATATACTAACTAAAATAAAACGTTAGTCTAGTCCAATCGTTTTGATGCTACGAGATTTGCAATACCATAGTGCATAAATCAACTTAATTCTCTATTAAAATAAATAGAGTAGATCAGAATTGTAGCACTCATTCGATCTAGCCAGTCCCTTGTTGTCCTTCCCCCAGCGTCGACCTAAGCCGAGGTCTGTACACCACAACAATTGCCCTTAGCGGTTTAGTTTGTAAGTTTTTAAGCGCTGGCTGGAGGTCTTAATTTTATGCCCGGTTAAACAGTAGACAACCTTCTAGGATTAAATGCGAGATGCCCAATCCATAAAAAAAATGTGGCACTTAGTTTTGGAAAATACCATGCTTAAAACGTGACTCTTTATTCTAAAAAATATATAGTGTTGTGTTAAAAGTATTTAAGTATTTTATTCGGTCGAGGTCCAGCTTCGTTAATATTGAAATATCTTTGAGCATTACAGTGCGTGTTATACACGGTGATTTTTAATTCACTATTAATCTTACAGGAGATGAGAGTACTCATGTATCGTAGCCAACAACCAACAACCTACACTGGCATCCTATACTGGCATCGCCTTCCGACCCCACCCGCATAACGCAAAACGGGCACACTTTTGTAGTCAAGTACTAGTCAGAATATTCATCTGCGATAAATATAATAAACTTAACATCGCTTATTATAACTCACACATCATACAACCGCACTACTCACACTCACAGTCATATTCATTCTCACTCATTCACACATTAACATACTCATCCGTGACACACTCATCACACGTACTCGCGCGGCCTTTTTCTTTTTCTGTACAACGTTCATTCTTTGGCAACGTCGTCGTTTGTAAAATGTTAATTTCCCGCTTTTATTTTATTTTATTTTATTTTTATTTTTAGTCTTGTATTTTTATTTGTACTTTGTCTACATTTCAATTGCATAGCAATTATTGATGTGAAAGTGCGGACTCCGCACTTTCACATCAATAATTGCTATGCAATTGAAATGTAGACAATCATTACATTTCCTTGCTTAAAAGGAGATCTCCAAAAATATGTATCTTATAATGTTGTAATTGAAATAAACTTTTTTTTATTTTCTAAACAACTTTCACTATGGGACCAACTATATCTAATAACTATAAAAAATATACATGTTTCATACATTTTCATGTATTAAATGATGCATTTCTGTATGAAAAAGCAGTTTTTTTTCGATATTTCGGGATTCGTCTCATAGTGATGTTGCTCATAATCATGGGTACTCTCACACCCAAAAAGGTTAACAGTGAATAAAAATTCACCGTGTAGAGTGTAGACCAATAGAAATCATTGAGATCCAAGTAAAACGTACAAAACATATAAGCCGCCCCGGTAACCCACGTTTGCTCTAAATACAAGCTTTATGTCGAGCTAAACAAATCGCACTTAATGATGTGGTGGTCAACAAAAAAGGGCCCTCTGCGTGTAAGCGCCATTTTTCCATGAATTCCACAATTTCTCAACATGTCTGCATAACAAACAATTCTATGTTCCTTTTTTATTTGCAAATGTACCGTTTGCTTGCTTCTTTACCTTGTATACCTAAATAACACAATGAAGTAATTTTTATTCCATTGGTGTAATTGCTGTATGGCGTTCCAGTGGAAGGATAAATAAATAAATAAATAACATACTCATATTGCCATGATTCATTTTATAAATTTAACAATCATTGCGTTATTTACATTGACGAGTAAACGAATGTTTCAAATATTATTAAACAATGAATTAGGAATTTCTTTCAAACCCCTTTGGGATGTGATAGAAAGCTTGTTCTAATATACCATTTTATTTTGTCATTATTTAGATCTGAAAACACCTTTTAAAACCATAACCTAATAATATGTTTTTGGAATATTATTGTTGATTGTACTATCGCGTAACCACATATATAGAAGTCATCACTACATAGTATAAAACAAAGTCGCTATTTTTGTCTGTTTGTTTGTCTGTATGCTTAAATCTTTAAAATTACGCAACGGATTTTGATGCGGTTTATTGTAATAGGTAGAGTGATTCAAGAGGAAGGTTTATGTGTATAATTTGTCGACATATTTTGCGGGCGAAGCCGCGGGCGGAAGCTAGTTCAATCTAAAAAAGAGCTTCACAAAGATGACCAACTAAAAACAATAAAATTACAAAAATAACACAGCCACTCGTAAATTGTCATTCAATGTTCATAAACTTCAAAAGTTTGACGTTAACTAAGTTAGCGGCAAGCGTATATATTCATCGTGCAAACGGCACTTAGATGTCCAACACGATAATTTTCCATATATCATACCAACAATTATTTTTAAACACACCTGGCTGATAAAACGTACAATTTCAAATTAAAAATTAAATAAAAATGGCCTAATTACAGTGATATTGTGGCGCGGCGTGGTACTAATTCAATGTAAATCGCTGTGTAGCAATCACGTGCGATCAATAATTAAAATATTCAAGTCGACAGCATGACGCTCATGAATATTCACTTAATTACCGACTGCCACGAATAATTTGCAATGTGAACAACAGTTTTGGAGGGAACAGGAGTGTTGGAATGAATAAAAAAAGTTTACCAGGTCGTACAACCTCTGAAAAATTTGGAATAGTGTGAACGACAAATTTGGAATAGACAAATCAACTGTAGATTCGAATGTTATATCGCTATAAAGTAACGATAGCCTGTCTTTTTGGAAGTCTACCCATCTGAGTAGACTTCTGATTTGATGATTCTAAAAAGGTAGGTACACAGATAGGTAGGTACCTTTTGGAAGGGGCGACTAGAATCAATTCTAATGCCCGTATTACAGAACCTCACTCAATACTCAAGCATTGCTTCGAGTTACGGGCGTAAGTCTTGTTCATTTTGACGTTCAAAAGTGCCTTTCTTGTGCCTATTTGAAATAAATGATTTGACTTTAACTTGCGCTCTGGTAGCATGAAATTATAGACGAGAGTTCCTTTTATTATAGAAAGTAAACACACACGAATGATTTTAGAAAATTCACCCCCGGCATTTTATTCAAAAATATTTAATCTCCACAAGCAAAACGCACATTAGAATAAACTACATAATTATAATACACCCGTACAAAGTAGCCCAAAGCCTCGTATTCAACAAATAAAAAACCGGCCAAGTGCGATTTATAAAAACGGCAAAAAATCACGTTTATTTTATGGGAGTCCCTTTAGTAAATGTTGTTATAGCCGCAACAGAAAACATCATCTGTAAAAATTTTGACAGTCTAATTATCACGGTTCATGAGATACAGCCTGGTGACAGACGAACAAACGGACGGACAGCGGAGCCTTAGTAATAGGATCCCATTTTACCCTAGGGGCCAGAACTCTAAAAACTAAAAAAACATTGCACACTTTTGTCCAATGCCTGATGTCAGAGGACAAATAACAATACACATTGCTAATTTAAGTGCGGTCATCCTAAAACTAAAAAGGAATTAATACGAACGCACATCCAAAGAAGGGACCTACAAAGAGGCTTGATAGACCTTCCGATCTGAAGGACTAAAGACCATCCCGATTCTTGATATAAGCCAACCTGTCAGGAACAAACGCCTTTGTAATTAAGCTATCGACGCAGATAATACTGAGATTAAAGTGGAAAATTATTCTCTATAATATTAACGAGATATTTCGCTTTTAAATAGAACTGTGAATAATGTAGGTATTGATATGAAGTATTGGTTAATCAAACTTTATTGTAGTACAAGTAGTAACGGTGGAGTTTCTTGCCCATTCTTCTCCACACGAAACTACCTCTTGGAAAGGGCGACTAGAATCAATTCTATTTCTTGAATATTTTACGTTCAAACGTGCCTTACATGTGCCTATTTGAAATAAATGATTGACTATACAATTTTATTTTTCAAACTTGTGTAATTATGTATCTTCTGCTAGCGTCTTCGCCCGCGTGGCTGCTGAAATTATCCCACACATACTACGGGGATAAAAAGTATCATAAGTAATCCATGATAAAGACTACTGTGTGCCAAATTCCATCCAGGTCCGTTCAGCTGTTCTGGCGAGATTTAGTAACAAGCATCCATCCATCCATTTAAACTTTCGTATTTATAATTATAGTTATACAGTGTGTTAGGTTAAACGAGGGACATACTTTTAGGGGGTACTATACTCATGAAAATGAACAACTTTAACTACGGGACCAACACTGAAATCACAAAAAAAAATCTGCTGTTCAGTACATTTTATATTAGCATAATTCATCAAACTGTATGAAACAGCTGATATTTTTTTTCATGTTTCAGAGTTGGTCCTGTAGTTAAAGTTGTTTATTTTCATGAGTAGTATGTCCCTCGTTTAACCTAACACATTGTATATACTTATAATCGTATATTATACTAGCCGACCCGGCGAACTTCGCTCCGCCTAACAATTATTTTTCTAAAATAAACGTAGCCTAAGTTACTTCTTATTACATCAGCTACCTGCCAATAAAAGTCACGTCAAAGTCCAGCCATTCCAGAGATTAGTCGAAACAAGCAGACAGACCAAAATTGCAAAAAATGTTATTTTGTTGTATGTATCGTATTATATTCATATACATGTAGTAAAAACGGTTATTTCAACATTACACTCCAATTTTATTTATATGTATAGAGTACAGTTGTATAGAAGTATAGATAAGTAAGTTAACGTCGAAACTTAAACGTACATACTTAATAAATACATGCTGTGTTCTTACGATCAATAAGACCTTACAGATTTACTTACAAAAATACAATGTCGATCGTCTGCTACCCAAACATTCACTCGATTTTGTTTGATCACACGTGTAGACCCAACAAAGACAAAACAAAGACAAAGACAAGACAAAGATCCCAACAGATTTGGTAAATTTTTGGAAATTGACCAAATCTGTTGGGATCTTTGGTTAGGTGAGCTAGCTAAAATTATCTTCTAGGGTGTCTAAAGATTTGCTCGATTCAAACGTGTAAATTACAGACTGAGACCAAAACTAGGTAGGTAGTAACATGAACCTTATTCTTGTGTAATAAAGTTTAAAATCTATCAAAGTAATATGACAGATAGGGGTAGCTTGATGGTGCCGGCTTTTGTACCACATTTTTTCTGGATACCAGTTAAAATGTGGTGCAACTATGTTGGGGTCAGCTTCCAGTCTAACCGGATGCAGCTGAATACCAGTATTTTACATGGAATGACTACCGATCTGACCTCCACAACCCAGTCAGTAACTGGGTAATACGATACCCCTTTGTAAGACTGACTGGCAGATTTTCGGGCTTCTGACAACCCGTAACAACTGTCAAAGATCCACGAATGACAGCCGGGACCAACGGCTTGACATGCTTGCCAAGCCACGGAGGAGTCTCGGTATGTAAAGCTGGTCACCGATCCCCGGACCAACCCCGGCAAGCGTAGCTCAACCTGAAGGATCGATCCGTGCGGCTGTTATTACAATTATTGTATGAAAATCATAATGCAGTCTAAATTAGAGGCAAAGTAAGTAATAAGATTCTATAACAAAAATCATGAAGCCATGAGTTCTCAATCTAACTTACTCCTACTTTTGTATGATCTTTCTATAAAGAAACATTTTTGACAAAATGTAAATAATGTGATATACGTAAATAAATATGTATTCTTAAGGCGATGCCGCAATACGTGTCCTAGTGACATATTTATATCCCAGGCATACCTACGTGGGGCGGTAAACAGCTTAGTGTCGCTTTTGTAAATACTATATTTTTATTTTCCACTAGAAAAGTAAAATGATTTTAAGTACTTAAGTGTGGGCCTTGTTCAAGGCAGTTTGTGATCATAATCAAACTTGATGCGTTCATTTGTTCTTTGCTTTTTAAATAAGCGATAAAACTTACGGGGGGCCTACTTGATGTTAAGGGGGAAGCGCTAAGTTAAACCATGAAATTACAATTTTCTTACGTTTTTTCCAAACTGCTGGTCAGTGTCAAGTTGAATATTGATTAAACTACGATTCGCAGCCGTAACAAATGTGAATTTTAATATTGTAGAATTAAACTCATCGATAAAACTTTCTAAGCTAGGATTGCCTTAAAATGTCACGATGTTATGAAATAAATAAATATTTGTTAGGAAACAAAGTTGGTAAAATTAGTAAATTATTCATTATTATTTATTCATTAATATCTTAGAAATAATTTACGAAGGTATTTATATTGTTTTTATAGGATGAACCTTTATCGCAGGCGACAGCGCACATAATAATATTATAGTTGTTGTAAGTTGATAAAAATCATAAGCAATACCTATTTAAGATTACAAGTCTTGAAACCGTGACGGAATTAAATAATCATTCAATTGAGTAATCTGTACACAGAGAATACTATGGTTGATTTTAATGGTTATCATTCTATATGTACATATTTATTAGGGTCGCAAATCATATTTTGATAAACATACAATCTAATACTGACCTACAAATTGCAAAAAACGTAAGAAATTTGAATTTCGTGGGCTACCCTGTCGTCACCTTGAGTGGTCAAAATACTACAAGCACTATATTTTCACACTTGACAAACACAAACTTTTCCTTTTATTCTCAAACAATCTTATAATGATTGATGATGCAATAATTTAGAAAATCACTGCCCTTCCACATAAAAACTTGGCGTAATGTGTTTTATACATTCAAAATTAAGGTCGAGAGTCTTTTACCAGTAATCTCAATTCCCTTTGTAAAGCGATCCTATTGCCACCACTTTTATAAACCAGGCACAGCACAATGTTTTTCATCAAACAGTACCAGCTTTCAATAAACCCGTTTCCATCGTCCTCAGTTCAGAAACTGCCAAACAAACACCTCGGCCCGTCAACGCCAGCCGAGCCGGCCATCCAATATTTTCTTTATATTGTCCCCATACCCGGCCGTATTACAATATCTTTGTCCAACTCCACTACCGGTCGGCTGCATTCAAGTCGCGTCTATTTGATGTCCAACCTAACAGGTGGTTACACCTGTCGACATTTTCCAGATATTACACATTGGAACTTTAATAAAAACGTACAGGATTCTTGGGTCAGTTTGGTTCTTTAACAATTTTCTTCGACGTGAATGGTTTCGGTTATAAGTCTAGAGGAATTGTATGGCCTTCGACGTCTTGCTTGAGTGATTTTCAAATAGATAGTTACTGAGGAGAAGTAGGGTAAAGAGGGCAGTTATCGGTTAAGATAATGGGGAGATCGACTATAATGCTCCAAAACCCCAAACCACGTATATATATATCGTCTTTTTTAATACACTTTAGTAATCATGAAAGAGGCTGTTCCTATCCAAGCTCTGCTTCCTATCAGCTCTGGTAGTATACCCAATAAAACAATTTAGAAGTAATAATTCAAAAAAATAACTTCTCTTTCAATCCAATATTTTACACACAGAGACCCGAGAGAAACATTTTATTTTCCTTTACGAATCACCTGGAGCTAATATAGCCCACTTGGGTTTCAAAATTCGTGCCATATAAATATTTAATTACTATATTCGGGTGTCCCCCAAGAGCAATTTCCAAAGCATTTTCCTTATCGCGCGAAACTTAATTTCCTAGCCCCGTGGGCACCATAAGTGTTTTCCTCAGTTGAAATACGTAAAATTTCAACCAAATCCATTAGGTGTTTGAAACGTTCAAATATACTTGTGGCTTGAACCACTTCTCTGTCCGCTACTCTCCCTGTGATATAGGTATGGGCAATTTATTGTTTGTGAGGACCCTCCACTTTTTAGGGATGATTCCAGAACCTGTATAATGAAAATGGTATTCAAAGACTCTTGCAATGCGGCCTTCTTTCAGCTCGCTGCTAACGTAGCTATTAAATTATTCAATCGATGTCAAATATTTAGAAAAAAACTACATGTTATCTAACTAACTCCCCTTTATAATAATAATTCCAAGTTAAGGCCCGCTTGCACGACAAATCATTAAATACGGAGTCACTCGAGAGCCAATGCCACTGATGCTGCAATCAACGCTGTTACATACTTAGCTAAAACAATAATCAATCAAAGTACCGTCGATACAAAAAGAAGAAGAATGGAATTTAAAATATCGTTCATCATACCCGTTTAAAGGTGATAAATAATTCTTTAAAATATGTTTAACGCTAAGCGGGGTCTAATTATTTGTTTTCACCCTTAATATGTTATTAATAATAAGGTTGAAAACTGGTCCACCACCGACTGCCTCTTAAAAGAGTCACTGAAACAAACTCAAACTCTTTTGTAAAGGTCTCTTTTGTTTTTCAGTGGTCAATAGTTTAGAAACTGTTTTAAATGTGGTCAATGTTATTAACCCAGACTAAAGTCTGGAGACAAATAAGTACACAACTTTCTATATTGTTAAAAGGTGTTAAAGGTCGACCCTTTTAGGGCAGTTGTATCGAACCCCAGGCGTTTTCTCTACGTAGGTGTTAGCCATTTTAAAGAAATTTTACACAACTAACTTCTGTCAGCGGTTTCGCACCTGTCCATGTCTGAAATTATCCCATGGGAACGTACCGGGATAAAATAAAGTATCCTATCCAGGTTTTAAATCCGTTCATCCGTTCTGGCGTGTTTGAGTAACAAACATCCACTGAAACTTCCACATTTATTATCACTACATAGTATAAAACAAAGTCGCTTTCTCCGTCCCCATATCCCTATGTTTGCTTAAATCTTTAAAACTACGCAACGGATTTTGGTGCGGTTTTTTTTAATATATAAAGTGATTCAAGAGGAAGGTTTATGTGTATAATTTGTCGAAATATTATGCGGGCGAAGCCGCGGGCGGAAGGTAGTAATTTATATTTATAATATTAGTATTCTATTATACTGTCAATAGTTTGTTTTGTTTTTGTGTATTTCGTTTTTACACAGTTATTTTGTTTTCATTCCATAATGAACCCCGAGACATGTCAAAAATGTATGGTTAAACTCAACCAGTTGCTAATAATTACTTATTAAATATAAATTATTGAATTATCGCAATAGATTACCCTGTAATGATAGATCAAAAAAAAAAAAAACAAAAATGTTTATTAGCAGCTTAAATAACTTACGCTAGTTACAATGAGGAGCCACCTTTTAAGCAATTAATTTGCTTGTGTCAGGGTGCTCCGCCATTCCCAAGTTACATTTATTGGAGTAGTTATTTAATAAGGTATTCTCACAACAATTTAAAACAACAACAAAAAAAAAAAAAAAAGTAGTATAAAAGAAATTAACAATATTTAGCGCGCTAAACTATTGGGAATGTGTGTGTTTTGTATGTGTGTGTGTGTGTATGTGTGTGTGTGTGTGTGTGTTTGTAGGAGTTGCAGGAATGTATGTGTTTGTATGTGTAGGGATATATAGTTTGTGCGTGAATGTCAAGATAAAGAGTAAGATTTGGAAAAGTAACCGAATTAACAGATAAAGGTATAAAGAGTAAACATTTTCATTGTACTGTGCGAGTTAACCCTACGACAGGTCTTGGGATCGGAATATGATGTGGGACATCATTTTCCATTAACTGCGCAACACCCTTAAGTTTATGTAGGTAGAGTAGGTAGTCAGATATAAGTTTGAAAATAAATAAGCAAATATTTACGTTATAAATTTCTTCTGTAAGAATATTTATATCTCATTGCTCTTTATGGGCCTTCCAATTTAATGTAAAAAATAGTCCAACCTAAGAGGTAACTGAACTGAGAAACTGGGGTGTACGACTTCTTTAATATCGAAGAGATTAAATACAAAATGTTTATCCAATTTCCCGTCACACTCACTATCCATATTAAATCTACTACATTCCCCTTTAATTAACCTATATTTCCCTTCCCCTCTCGTTCCCCTACTTGAAGATAAGAAACTAATTGCCCCCTTCAAATTAACAGGAAAACTAGTTAGATTTAAACTAGCTGTTATGTTAGGGACCTGTAGACGAGCGACACTTCATGTTGACGGCTTTTGCCGATAGTTACCACCTGTAGTCAGGTACTGTCAATGATCATCGCTGGCAATCTTCGTACCTATATCGTTATTGACCACTGAGAATCGTCGCTGAAGGCCGTTTTACATCATTTCCGACTTTGCTGTTTTTGATCTATAAGTTTTTCTAGGTCATTTTTTTGGCGCTGTGACTGTTAGAACATTAACACAGTACAGTTTTAAAATACGTACACTGTTTGTTCGATCTGTTGTAATTGAAACGCATGTTGTCTATCTGTAATATGTATCAATTTACAAAAAAAAAAAGCATGTAAGTTTATCAGCCATCTCGTAACCATAACACAAGCATTAGGTTGCTTAGGACTACGAGTATATGGCGTTGTGTGAAATGTCCAAGGATATTATATTACACTATATTATTATTACACAGTGACGACAGTGAGCCTTTGAGGATCATCGGCAGTTTCTGACCAGCTGCGGTCATCGTCGACAACCGCCGGCAACTGTCAGCAACTGTTGCCGACACAAAAAGTCGCTCGTCTGCACACTCTCATACATGGGTAAAAGTTCAGGCGCCCTAATTAGGAACACTTTATTGACAGCACTCGTACATTCTAGGATTTAATTAACCTTTCTAGGTTTACGTTAAATTAGTGGTTGTAGAACGTTTTTAAATTAGTACGTACGTAACTTGTTACTGGAAATTTATGTGGGTGGAACGAGTTTTTGTGTGCGTTACTTTGTGTTGTTACTATGTTATTATTTTTGTTCTACTTTGTACTAGACTGGCGTATTCTGGAATTTGGTTAAGATACGATATTTTGCAAAATTTAAATAAGTTACAATAATAACAAAAAATTATCTTGATCCATTTAAAAAAAATTAAAATATTTATTTAAATCGTTTTCATCATAAGATGACACAATTTCATGAATCGAATGATTTATGGAAAATAGTAAGGCAGTTCTTTTAAAAAGATAATAAAAATAAGAAGATAAGATAATAAATTAAGAATTCTCTCTTTTTCCCACATTAATACATAATTTAGTTTTTATATCTCGACTTTTCGTCTGTCAAAAGAAAAAAAAAGCAAACTATTCCCAAGAAAATGTTTCATAAAACTTAGGAGGGAATAAAAAACTTGTGACTTACGGGAATCGCTGTCACGACTATTGACCTCACTCAATTACTAGGGAAACTTTTATTAACTTTTCTTATGAGATAATTTGGCAGTAAACAGACGTTATGGACATTTTATTTGTTCTTAAATCATTAAAGAAATAAATAAAAGAGTTTTATACTAATCACTAGCGACACACTTGAGATATCTTAATTTCAATTGTAAGTACTAGAATTCATTAAATTAATGATTGTGAAAACCGCATCAAAATCCGTCGCGCAGTTAAGAAGAACCGATGTTCTTCGACGGACAGAGACTGATATGAAAAGTGACTTCGACTTCAATTCATAATAATATTGAGATTTAGATAGAAACGGCGTAGCGCTACGAAGCTACGAGCGTAGACTTGCTACGAGCTACGATCTTTGACATTTTTCACTCAGCCTCAGTTTTCCCAAAATAGATTAACCTCACTAAACTCTATTATCCCTTCATAACCAAACACCGTATATACAAAATGTAAGCATTTTCATCTTAAAATTAAACGGTAAATATTGAATTTTGTATTTACACTTTCATTTCATTTATTTCCAAGACTCCTCAAGCAAAGTTGTATAAATAAATTCATAATATAAACGGAACTGGGTTAAACTCGCTACTTTTAATTCTAAAGTTCTTATAGTAAACAAGTCCAGCTAATAGAAATGTGATATAAATAATTATTTGAAGGAAGCTTGCCGACCTTTTTGCAAGTTTTCTGTATCCGCTTTCAGTTCGTCTAGATTGAGCACTTTATTAGTTTTCACGTCTTTTAAACTTCTAATGAAACTATTAGCAACAGATATTTTTAAAGGCAGCAGGTTGAATGAGGAGTATTTTTAAAGGCAGCAGGTTGCCGCCTATCCTGCCGATAGGAGCCTGCGAAAGGAGGTTTCTAACACAGAGTCGCAAACCTCTTCGCTACCACCAAAGACGTCGTAGAAGTAGCGAAGTTTTGGGTCAACAAGATTTGAAATAGAGATCCGACACGAAGAAGAAGGAGGAAAAGACGGGGAAGTTGACGAATGAGAATGTGAAGAAGAATAACAAGGAGAAGAAGAAGGTTTATAGTAAATGTCTTAAAGAAAGTTTTGAGTATGAATGTGGATGGCTATACGAGTAGGAGAAGACTAAATAAATGATGGATGGAATGTATGAAAGATGGCTAGCTAGCCATATGTGTGAATGCTTATACGTCGACTAAAAGAGAAGTATGGAAACAGACTAGCAAATAAATTTGGATAAAGGAAAGCGAATTTAGATAATGATGATGATTGGTGTAGTCATCAGTCATCCGTCTTTTATGTTATTGACATAAGGTTTAAATTACTGAATAATGATAGACATGAGTTTCATGTGAATAACAGCACCAGTCTGAACTTGCACGACTTTTCAACTGCCACAAAGACTACCTAATCTACGTTCGCACTTCAGTTTCCAAACATGACAGCTAACTATGTGCATTTGGTAAAATACTTTTAACTGCACTATAAATACCGTTCAGTTTCCGCTAGAGCTTCGACCAATTTTATGACTTTTTAAACAGCATTGTCATCCTAAAATCCACTTTATTCAGACTGAGATTAAGTTGATATTTGTGGAGGTGGAAATAAAGTCAAGGAAACAAGGATTTAAATAGGTTCTTACTGATTGAGAAGCAAACTTATGTAGCAGGCAGATCATTTGTTAACAAACTTGCTTGTGGCCAAGGATGATAATTTAACAACTATAGAAAAAAAACAACAACTACTGCTAAAGGACAGACAGCACATCAAGCTACCCCATACTGTCAAAATTTCCCAATCGAACATGAACCTTAATCTTCTGTAATAAAGTTGAAAATCTATCAAAGAAATTTGACAGGTTGGGGTAACTTGTAGCTTCTGTACTAACGACCCGTCCTTGCTTCAGTTTTTAGCGCTTGATAAAACACTGTACAGAAAACTTTAACGAATTATAAATATTAAAACCTTCCTTATCTCTTCGTCCAATGGTGAAAGCCGTATGAAAATCTATTTAGTAGTTTTTAAGTATATCGCGTTAAGACAGACACAAAGACGCAGTGGGGGAACTTTGTTGTAAAAAATTTTGTGATGTATAAGTTTTTTTTCAACGGAAATAACAAACACAACCGCTAATAAAATAACTGGTATTGTTTGAGAATGTTGATAATGAAATGCAACAATTCAGGAAATAGTTCTCATGGCTCTGGCTACCGTGAGTTCGAATTTAGGTTGTTTGTTTAGAACTGAGATATTTGTTTGTAAATGCACACCCAAAACAAGAAAAGATTTCTTTATTTCAATGAACATGACGTGTCATCTGACAAGAGCATGCAAGACATTATGTCAATTCGATCCAATCATGTTTAACCAGGTTTAACCTCATGAATCAGCGTACAAATATTTTCATAACAAATTAATAACAATGCTGATCTTTAGTCAAGTAAATATATCGAATAAAAATGCTTGAAAATTATTATGCCAAATTTTGGACAAAGAATCAGCATTACCATACAACGCGGCAATGCTGCCAGCCTTTTGGGAACTTTTCCTGTTGACAGCGATGTGGACGAATTTTTTGATGCTCTTTGATTATATACATATTATTTCTGTACATATCATTATGAATATTCAGCTTTTAAATGTAAATATGATTATTTTAGTTTTAGATTATAATGTAGAATTATGCCAAATAATACAAAACTTTTATATCAAACTCAAAACAATAGTTATAGTTATATACAAGAGCAGATTATTTACGTGGAAGTACTTAATTGAAAAAAAACCTAACAAATGTCATATTATACCTTATTTTTTATCTACAGTCCCGCATAAAAGCTAACATAGCAACATAACTAGTGCCCCGCAGCGCTGCGGCTTGATTATTTATTATACCGAACATCATTCGGCACTGGGCCCATTTGTTTTAATGACCTATTTTACCCAAATAACTATAACGCACGCATATTCTGTGTACCCTACACGTGAAATGAGGAATTTTTAATTTTATATACAGGTAGCTAGAAATGTAAAGCTTGTTGGTCGATTTATAAGGCTTCCTTTGTTTTGTAGTTATATCTAGCGAAATGTAGGTGCGGGTGGGTGTTTGTATACCTCTGCCTAACCTTTTGAGGATTATAGGCGTGATATTATGTGTCATTGATAAAAACTATTTGATTTTTGAAAATATATAAGACTTATTGTTACGTCATATTATGAGCTTCACTCGTCTACAATGTAGGTACTCGTATTGAAACATATGAAATATTAAAGAATACCAAAAAGTAAAAAGTAAAAAAAAAGGTGATGAAATTCATAATCTTAATAAAAATACTACTCAGCTTCAATAAAAGCCAAATTCAAACGAATTCCAAATTAAAAACCTTATGCCCAAACTTAGATTTGCCTGATATTTATTTCATAATGATCCGTAAAAGAAGATTATTATAAAACCGAACAATTGTGTCATATTTCAGTTTGACTAATTAATTAAAAACGGCGGTAATTTGTAATAAAACGCCTAATTAAACAGACATGACGCTCTAATTACAAGATAATTATACGATAAAAGTAAGCTGCATTATTTCAAACTATGTATCTGCGACAGGTGACAATTTTGTACCATAATTTAATGCCGGCCATATTCATTACATACCTGCCTATTATAAAATAAAAATTCAGTTTGTTACCTGAAAGAAAATTTAATTGTACATAATTTATATCAAATACGTTGTACGTTTTATAACAAATTATACTACAAATAAAAATAATCTACGGAAACTTAGATCCTTTAATCAGTATATAAAAGCGATATTTGTAACTTAGGTTTTATTTCAATGTCGATAAATAGGAATCCTTCTAGAATCGTAGATGCTGTTATCAAAACCTTTGTCTTGATAAATAATCTCTTGATACACAAACAGTTAAACTTAGATCAACTGTAACTCACTAACTCGATTTGGACCGAAACAGCCATGCATAGCAACAGGAAAAATATGCAAAAAATGCACACAAAGAGCTCAACTACCACTCAAAATATCAAAGCTTAAAAGCACACTTCCTTTTCATTACTACTATCCTGGTACTTTCAATCCAATGCCACTTCCAGTAATATCTATTTTTTTTAATAATTTAATTGGTAGGTTATTATTACCTTTAATTATTTTATTTGAATTTAGTGACACAAATCTTACAACAATAATATACAACATAAACCTGTAATCATTATTTAATATTATGTACAAGTATACCAAGGAAAGCCTGCGGACGGTGAGTAATGGGTGACTCACCGTCCGATCAGCACCAGGCCCGTGCCGGACGGCGCGTATATGTCCCACGCGCGCCTCAAAGAGATGTCAGCATATGAAGGGGCCCCTTAGGGCCAAGCCTGCCGGGTAAGCGGGATTGTCCGAAAGGGTTACCGCTACCCCGGAACATAAAGGGCTAAAGAAGGAACATGGATGGGTTTTAGTCAGTAAGAGACTGACACTCCCTTCCGCTCCACCCAGAGCGGGAGAAGTCATTGAATGATTTACCAGCCTTAAAATATATGTATATATATACCAAGGAAAAAACCAAAATGGAAGGGCTTAAAAAAATGCAAAGGCAGCGTTGCCACTTTTAATAGCAAAAAGATTGTATCCCAATTCTATCTAATTTTGTCTGAAGAGATCTAATTTAATTTTAATTTGTCTAGTTCTATATAGTTTTACATAATTTAATTATTTAATGTGTAACTTTGTATTGATCCATAACTTGTTTAAATGTTTAATGCAAACAGTAAATATAAGATTAACCATTATAATATTCACTGTTTACACTAAACATGAATAAATATATAGTATACACCGCTAGTTCATGCCAAATACAAAATGTAGGTAACCATTGTTACCGTGATGATTTTAATATACAATTAAAAATAATATGAACAAGCTGCTGCAATTATAGTGAGTAATTTTAATCATCATCAATTGTTGGGCATTGGCAATAAATGCATAATGTGCATAATTTTCATATTTATGATGCATGTACGCAAACATTGACCTTACTCAATCATCATCTGCCTAGCCTTTTCCCAACTATTCTGGGGTTGGCTTCCAGTTTAACCGGATGCAGCTAAATACCAGTATTTTACATGGAGCGACTGCCTATCTGACCTCCACAACCCAGTAACTGGGCAATACGATACCCCTTGGTAAGACTGGCTGTCAGATTTTCGGGCTTCTGACGACCCGTAACGACTTTCAAAGATGCACAAATGACAGCCGGGACCAACGGTTTAACGTGCTTTCCGAGGTACGGAGGAGTCTCGGTATGTAAAGATGGTCACCCATCCACGGCCAACCCCGGCAAGTGTTGCTTAACCTGACCTTGCTCCAAAGCTCCATTAATATATTTGTTATGTAGGAATCATATATGAAGTATACTTTATGAAGCAACATACCTTGAACTGACGGATAAACTACAAGCACCAATTGATAAGAGAAAGGAAATGTGAAAAATTGCTTGAAAAATAATCCTCATTGTAGGTTTGACCGACGTATAAATTTGGAGCTAAATTTTTCCTACAGTCAGCATTTACAAGGCAAGAAAAAAACTTAATTTCTACAATTGATTAAAAATAAAATGTAAAGAAAAGATATTTTATTCAGGGCACGCACAGGTAAGCGGGATTGTCCGAAAGGGTTACCGCTACCCCGGAACATAAAGGGCTACGGAAGGAACATGGATGGGTTTTAGTCAGTAAGAGTCTGACACTCCCTTCCGCTCCACCCAGAGCGGGAGCAGTCATTGGATGATTTCCCAGCCTTAAAAAAAAAGGGCACGCACAGGAAATGCACAGAAAAAAAACAAATAATTGCAAAAACAAAATGGAATATAAAAAAAATAAACAATTAAAAAGAAGACAAAAAAAAAACACTTGGATACTTTAATATCTACTTTCCCATTGTGAATCCGAACAAAGGAAACGTCAGTTTAAAAAAACCTACCATTCATTATCGATACTTATTAAATAATTCAATAATAAACTTCGTCCGTAATTTTATAGACAAATTGTAGGGGAGAACGCACTTAAAAAAAATTTGAATTTACTTTCTAATTTGCAATCGTTCATAATCAATTACGAACTAAACAAAGGCACGGATTCTATAATCAAATTCAAAGCGCGGGAATACGCCAGATGATATTGTCTAGTCTATGATTTTCATTATGGAATCAAAGTGGAACTAAATTATAAACTGCAATAGCACGTTTTCAAAATTGACAATGCTTTGAATTGTATTAATGTCAATGAATCTATACTTAATATTATAAAGAGGTAACATTTGTAAGTTTGTATGTAGGGGGTAATTTCCGGAACTAATGATCCAATTTCAAAATTTTTTTCACTAATATAAAGCTACATTATTCCTGAGTGCTATAAGCTATAAATTATATTTATATCATACATATTAGCCGAGCTATCGCAATTTTCGTCTAGCAAGTCGGAAAGAAATACCTCCGAAAACAGAATTATTTGCATGCGCTGCCTAAACAGTTACAGTATATCGCAATTTTCCGCGGACGAAGTCACGGGCAGAAGCTAGTAGTTATATAAAGTGGAAAAATCTATAGACTCCCGTTTCAAAAATCATACTTTTTCAGAGATTTTTTGTGTTACGAATATCACGCTATGTTTCCCCAAAAGGTTAGGCAGAGGTGTACCCATAGTAAGTACATTCCATTTCGCTGGGTATGTGTTAGTCCCATATAATAGGGGGCGAGCCTATTGCCATCAACCATGCACAAATGCAGTCTCCGAGCTGCTACTGAGAAATTCCAAGGCCAATTTTAAATTGTCATTATTATATAAAAATAGCTTTTACAATTATTTAATCAAGAATTCTTACACCAATCACATTTGAAACTTAATTTTATGATTTACTTTTCATGTTAACAGATAAACAAAACAAGCAATGTATGTTGTACGTCGAAATGTTCGCTAGTATGTCATCAAAATAGAGTTAAGAGCAGAACAAATTACCCTAACAATGAACACAACAACATAATATTGAAACAATGTTGTAATCCACAACACAATATTACAATTTGTAATTTGTATACAGAATGAGATACATTGAGTGGAACTTGTCTTCAAGCATAGATTTATTAGTTGTTACGGAAACTGTTAATGGCAATTTTCTCTTCTTCTATTACTGAGGGGTTAAAAAAAAGGTAAAAAGTAAAGAAAAATAACCCCTAACGAAGTCAAACTTCTTCTTTTCGTCTGGTTAGTGACTAACCCGGTGTCAGAGTTTTTTAATGCTGCCCATGGGTTCTGACTTATCATCACATACTGTTGAGAAACATGTCTCAGACATGCTGGTTTCCTCACGATGTTTTCCTTCACCGATTTTTAAGCAAGTGATAATTATACAATACGCACATGAATCTGAAAAGTCAGAGGTGCGTGTCTTGGGTTCGAACTCGAGACCTAAGACTTGGCAGTCCGACGGTCATACCACTAGGCTATCACTGCTACTTTAAAAGTCACTGGTTCTTTCCGTTATTATGATCACTTTAACCTTCTAGTTACGGAGATCATCAGCATCATTATCATCATCTGCCTAGCCTTTTCCCAACTATGTTGGGGTCGGCTTCCAGTCTAACCGGATGCAGCTGAATACCAGTATTTTACATGGAGCGACTGCCTATCTGACCTCCACAACCCAGTAACTGGGCATTACGATACCCCTTCGTAAGACTGGCTGTCAGATTTTCGGGCTTCTGACGACCCGTAACGACTGTCAAAGATGCACAAATGACAGCCGGGACCAACGGCTTAACGTGCTTTCCGAGGCACGGAGGAGATCTCATCAGAGATCATCAGCATCATAATCAGTCTATAATGTACCCACAGCTGAAACACAGGCCTCCTCTCTGAGAGTGGGCCATAATCCACTACCCGGGCCCAATGCGGGTTACGGAGATACTTTTGAACATTTTTACGATAACAAGTTTAAAATGTTACTAAAATTCTAATACTCCAACGTTCTCTGTACGGTTGCATACATCTAAAAGCATAATGTTTTGCGTGAGTTATATTGCACGCTAACGTAAACAGCGAATATTCATTCCAAAAACTAAAGTCACTTGCGGAAAATATTTTGCCACAGAACAACATAGTTTGATTGACAGAATGCGGTGGTGATGGCAACGTAAAAGGTTTTTTGTTACACTCTGTATAAAAAGTACGTACTTTTATCTACAAACCAAAACATACCATCCAAAATGTGTGTGAAGTATACACATCTATTGCCCCTTTAGGGGAAAACAGTCGAGTTGTTAAGAAATAGCTGATTGCTATGAGACCTCAGATCTCTTTGTCGACACCCTTTTATTGCAATTGGTGTCCTGTTTATACCTACTTGATGTGTTATACAGTCCTCTATCCATCTATATAGGTTTTTTAAGTAGTACAAAGTACAAATGTCAGCCATTATTCTGTCAGCGGGATCATCCGAAACGGTTACCGTACCCCGGAACATAAAGGGCTAAGGAAGGAACATGGTTTTAGTCAGTAAGAGTCTGACACTCCCTCCACCCAGAGCAGGAGAGATCATTTGATGATTTCCCACACAAAAAAAAAAGCCATTATCCTGTACCTAACTATAGTGTTCTTTTACGCCATTTAAATATTTACTTCTTTACAAAACTATCCCTTGTGTGGACTTTCATCAAAGTATTTGAAGATAATTTTCATTTTCATTTCATTATTTAATTTTACTTCACGAATAAAAAAAAATACGTGGTATTTTTAAAGTCAATGTGTTTCCTGTAAAATATTCAAGACTGCTTATTATTCAGATGAATCCACTACAAAATGCATAGAGGGACTAAACGGACTAGAACCCACCACTACTTACAAACGCTTGATGGAAAATTCAAAATAAATGATAAATTTATCATGGAATCAATTTTGTATCCTTTTGTTTATATACATTCGTTGGAGAATTTTCAATGAATCAATTTTGTTTGTTACTGTTAACCGCGGAAGTATTGATTGAAATCAACTAATTAATGTTGCAATTCACGCTCTTACTTAGTCATATTTTGATCTTAGTCACCTTAATGATAAAAATGTTTAGTATTTATTTATCAGTCAGCGGAGCAAAGGTCGTCTCTTAGTTATAATAAATGGTTAATGTTAATGAGATTTAAATACAACACCCATTACATTGTCTTTTATTTTATTAAATTATTAATGCCAACCAGGCACCAAAGAGCCCATGTTTTATCAAAGGCAATGTGTAAATACATACTGTTAAATTTAGCAAGCGTTAATTTAATTAACGATTTAAACGTAATTTATTTTACACCTTAATTTTCATATAGGTGTCAAATGTTATTCCGAAATTAATAACACATTATCCGAATTCGAATCTTAAAAACACTTAAACGACACTTAATAACTAAGTTCAAGTAAACTTAATTCAACACATACTTGTCCAAATTCTCCGACTTCACCTCTGAACAAGACCACAATATCGTTAACAAAGCTTTAAAACCACTAACTTTTTGTACTTTTAAAAGAAGATTAAAAAAAACAAAAGAGAATCACCTTTTCAAAATCACGAAAGGTGAAATCGGGGGACAAACTAAAAACAAAATACTATACCGATTTCGTAACTAGTGATGGAACACAACGCGTGATTCGGGTATCGGTAAACGCGTCTGTCGGCCACCGCGGTATGATACGAACTGAGCTTTTGTGTGCTCGGAAGAAACTTGACGACGACGTACCGATAAGGATACCTTATTAATGGATGTGGTATGAGCGTGGTGGAGGCGCTTTATCAACTGCCCTATTTATTGCCCTATCTATACTAATATTATAAAGCTGAAGAGTTTGTTTATTTGAACGCGCTATTTGAACGCGCTAATCTCTGCAACTACTGGTCTGAATTGAATAATTATTTTTGTGTTGGATAGTCCATTTATGGAGGAAGGCTATAGGCTATGTAACATAACGCTGCGACCAATAGGAGCCGAGCAGCGGGTAAAATCGCGCGGGAGTAGCTCGTAAATAATAAAGGTGACACGGACATACCATGAGATGTACATGTCTTAAAGTTGCAATTTGAAGCATAATTTCCAAACAGAATTGGTTCCCGGGGAGATATAAGGAAAATGGTCGCATAAACAACTTTATCGGATTAAAATGACTGTGTGACAATGTGAGCGTGGATAATTCATCGGCGCCCGTTCGATGTTCAGCGCGCTCAGGATGTATGGAAAGCAGCACATGAAGTAATTTTTATTCCATTGGTGTAATTGCTGTATGGCGTTCCAGTGGAAGGATAAATAAATAAATAAATAAAAACCCAGTTTCAAGCAGAATTTGTAATGGATTTTATTTTGTTATTTTTTTTTTTTTGGATTTTTACCTACATTTGCATTTACCGTTATAATTATATACTTTAACAATCTGCGTTCTAAGAAAAAAGGCACAATAGTATCCCTAAAAATTCTTTGTTCAACGATTTAGAGACTTTTTTGTTCAACGATTGCTTTATACCGACCCACACACGTTTTATTTGAATATAGCTCTATAATGAGCAGTGGTGATCTAGTGGCAACGGCCGCGACTTACGAGTAGAAGATTGTAGGTTTGAACCCAAGCAGGAAAATTACCATTTTTATTGATTTCAACCCCATTGCTCTCATAGCAGTGAAGGAAAACATAAAAAGAAAACCCGCATGCCTTACAGCAAAAATTTTAGGACATACCTTAGCAAACCGCACTGGGCCCGCGTGGTTGATTACTGCCATCTCCCTCTGACAGCAAGAGGAGGTCTTAGTCCCCGCAGCGGGCACATTATAGGCCGTAATGCCATGTAATGGTCCCTTCTTGTAAAACATATTACATCTGTGTAAAATATCAACGGTATGAATGTATCGTATTGCGGTAACCGAGCGGCTACTTCGCGTATTACCTGAGTTCTCATTACCGGCTATATCGACTTCATTCATTATAACCACACCGTGAAACTTCTTTACTAAACCTTTTATATTTTCATCGTCGATTTTCTTACTTCGTTTTCTTGGCTATTTGAAGTTGTATTGGAGTATAAACGACTGCGACAGCTCGACAAGACGCTGATCTGTCGTATTCGACTGTCATCGGGTGTGTGCGTGTGTATCTGGACGCTGTGACAAGTAGCGAGAGCTTGTGACTCCACAACTTATTATTCATATTCATAATTATATTCAATTGCATTCCCTAATGTGTGAAGATCTAACAATAAGCTTAAAGCTAAGGTACAATTACGGACCCTGTAGGGTGGTATAAAATTATAAAAAAATCATCATTTTAAAACATGTTCTTAATATTAAATAACTTAATCATAATTATTACATTTCTGATCTCTAAATACATGACATGATCTCTAAATAGAGATCAATAAAATTATTTGGTAAGATAAATCATAACATGCTCGACGACTACTAAATAAATTAAAATTCTCGGCCGCAGCCAGTCGTTGCGTCTTGTCGTCCATTCGTATGTCGCATAGTAAGCGAGGTGGTTAAGAATTTATTTACCTAGATAATTCTGTCTATCTAGTTTATTAAGTTTATATGTACAGTCAACAGCAAAAGTAGATGATCAAAATCAGAAATTCAATACTAAAAACGGAGTTCGCGTCAGACCTGTGTGGCGTCAGAGTGATTCAAAAGTTTATGATTGGAAATTATACCAAACACTTACTACTAGTGCAGCTGCCATATATTCGTGAACTCCATTCATTAGTATTGAATTTCTGAATTTGATCATCTACTTTTGCTGTTGACTGTACTAATAAATGACTTATTTTTTATTATTGATTGGCTGACAGACTGACTACTTTTCTATGGGAATCACTGTAGTTGCATTAATCGTTTTAAAGAACTGTATTACAAAGTTTACGTATATTATTTTATTCATAACTGTTAGAGAGGTGCTCGTGGCAAAATGATAAAAGCCACATGGGTCGATTAAAGGTAAAGGTATGCTTGCCGCGGTCAGTTCCTGGATGGCTATTCCTATTATATATTGAGACCTGTCATTTGCAGATTTCTGACGTTCATTATGGGTAGTCAGAAACTCAAAAGTCTGATAATCAGCCTTACCACAGGGTATTGTAACTAGTAACTGGGTTATAGAAGTCAGATCGGTAGTTGCTCCTTATAAAATACTGATATTCAACTGCATCCGGTTACACTGGAAGCCGACCCTAATATAATTGGGAAAAGATTAGGCAGATTGTTGACTCCTCTGTATCAGTTACTATTTACCATAATCCAATTTAATTATTTAGAGAAGGATAGTCATAATTATGCCTAAGTCGATTTTCTGGGCCATATGCCAAAACTTTTTCTACGAGAATACTTCTTTGATAAAAATTAAAGCTCTTTCACCGAAACTCATTTGGCAGAAAGGTAAGAAAAAAAGTAGGAAAAAGTATATCCCCAGACGACCTCATGCATTCAATTATCTCTAAGCAAAACCTGAACGAAATTATACCCGTCGAGCGAATAGTTCACTCAATCGTTCGATGCGGTTACCGCGGCCAGTTCAAGTGATACCTGAAGCATTCATTATGCTCGATATTCCGTTCATTCAGTCCTACTTATACGGCGGAACCCAATTAATGAGCTGCCTTTAACTTTATATGGAAGAAAAATATGGAATGTTTAGTTTGCGTCTCATATCCGAAGACTGAATGAGTTTGGTCAAATGCCTTCGGGTATTCATAACATTTCACGTGCGTACCTAGTAAGTAATTTAATTTCATCATTGTTTGTCTATATTTTTACGGTTTTGTTTTTATTCTTTTATTTCCTAATCAAATGCGGCATATTGGTATTTTTTTTATTTTTTATTTTTCCTATAATATGAAACCGGTAGGCATATTTTTCAGTTCAATTGTTTTTATTAATTTAGAAACGAAAAGCTTTCTTAATATTTTAGTGGACGCTTTTTGGAAGTACAATGTAATGCCTTTTTATTACCTTAGGTAATGGATAATTCGTTTCAAGTAAGCATAATGGTTAAAGGGAAAAAAATATTGAGCGCTCAACATTTCAAGTTAGTACAGACTCCAGCACATCAAGGTATCCCAAATATTCCCAATTGAACATGTACCTTATACTTTTGTAATAAAGTTGAAAATCTATCAAAGAAATTTGACAGATTGTGGACGCTTTAAGTGCTGGCTTCTGTACGTACTACCCACCTAACATTTTAAACATGCATGCATGCGATATAGTATGATCTCCAATTAGCCTCTATGTCATTAATACCTGCAAGACGATATCATCTGCTGAAAAAAAGTCTTCTACCAGGTCTGAATCTACCAGGCAAATCGCAACCCAACGACCATTTTTGCCACTCGCGTCCAATATTATACTAGGTGTTTTTACATGTCGTAACTTTAGGGTATGAATGAGACCATATCAAAGAATCAACTGTCGTATGAATTAATTTTCAGTTACCTATTCTGTTTTCATTTTTATACAAAATAATTCGCCAAAGTCACGATTATTTACGTCAAAAACCCTTACGAGAAATCGCTTTTTCTTTTTTTGAATTTTGAATGATTGGTATAAATGAATATGAATTATTCGTTTTTACCAACAAAAACTAAGATCCCTACACATCGCAATAGATCCATTATGATTGATGATATCTTCGTAAGTTTAGCCAGCTAATTTAATTCAACAATGTATATTTATGTTGATAGAGTAATCCAACACAATCATCTCGACCAAATACCAAGAAAATCTCTTTAAGAAGTACTTTAATCCCAAAAGTATTGCACATAGTCGAGCAACTCGTAACTCGTTTATCTTTTATAACAGTTAACCACTCGTTGTGTTGTTACAAGCAGCGTTTTATGACTCACGAAACTTCGCTAGACTACTGTCACTTTGTACAATGGTTCGGTTGTACAAAGTGACAACTATATAATTATCTTTAGTTCAAGATTACCGAAAGTTCCATAGTAGGCGCTAACAAGTAAATCCACTGAGCGGGAGGGGTAATTTGATGATTGCGTACCTACCCTCAAAAAAAAAGACCTCCCTTTAATGTCGTGATTTCATGAAATAGTCATTCTGCTGAACTTAGTGGGTTGTATCGATGATTTTAATAATTACAGTTCTAATAAAACGTACTACGACCGCGAATTATTTTTTGATCAACATACTACATTGCAAGAAAACTGATGAAAAATTGAATTTCAGGGGCTACCTTTACGCACCAAAAATAAAATAGGACAAGACTTTAGCACGCATTCAAGTTTCACAGTATAGTGTCAATCTTGTATTAGATACTGTTTCAAGGGCCCAGTCACATAAAATTCCTCCGACAAGCTTTATCACTTTAACTTTGAATGAAAATAAGTCCCGGTTTTTGCGACATTCCAAAAGTAATTCATTGACCAACCCAATTTCAAGACAATTTATCCGAGTAATATTTACACCCAAATGAATAAAGAGCACATAAATACACCCATTAACTCACAAAACACATACGAACCGCCTGTTCCATTGAAATCGTTTTACAATTTCCTAATTGATATACAACTCTAGTGTAATATGAATCGCGTACAACAAAGCCACAATCAACGAAACGTACATTATAGGAATTTGTTTTAAAATAAAGCTGAATTCGCTTTTGTTCACCAACTAGTTCGTTTCCATATTTCATTGGTCCGTGAAGCTCCATATTGAAATTATGCTGGCTGCAAACTAAAAGCAATTACGTGCGAACTCATTTCGATGTAATGATTTTAATTAAAATAGACTAAATTATTGGAAATGAATGGGAGGTGTTGGGTTAACGCAAAGATAAAAAGCCGCAATGGTGAACGTTGATTGGTTAATGGTTGGGCAACTCGGTGCACACCTCACTACGTGTACCCATGTGTGTGTGAAACTTGATACCTTTTGTCGGGCTTGTTTTTGTTTGCTCGGTAGTTATTAATAAATTGTATAAAACAGTTGTTTTATACAATTTATTAATACAGAGATCAAATTAATTATGCACCAGTTTTATTACGTTTTGTTTTGAGTAAGCATCAAAACTATGAAAATGTAATTGATAAAATAATAATGTACCTCCATCTGTTACTTATTTCCATATTATAAGATCTGGAATACTTTGTCTTGAGAGAAGATAAAAAAATATTGTAGCAGCTCTCTTTATTTGCAGAAGTAGAATTCAAGGAAAAGCAGTTAAAATGATAAAAGCCCCTTTGTTATTCTTCATAACAATTTACACTTTAGACCCTCTCCTGGCACTGTTCAATAAATATTGGTAATCAAATAACTTTAGCGTGCAATAATACAATTGTGGGAAGTATTCGCTTCCTACTTCGGCTACGGTCATAGTAACAGTACTCTAGATAATTTCCAATTGAAAGGTCGGTCAGACTGGCAGTTCACGATTCCTTGCGTTTACGACGAGAAGAAAGTATTAAATATTTTATATTTATAACAAAGTAGATTTCAAATTCTATGCCAAAACCACTTAGATATAGTTAGTTAGTTAATCTTAAACATATCATCACGCCAGTTTCCCCGAGAGGATAAGCAAAAGTGTACCCATTTCAGGTACACTCATATTTCGCCCGTCATGTTTAAGTCTCATTTAATACGGGGGCCTATTGCCATCAACCAGATACAACTCCAGACTCTAGGCTGCTAATGACAAATTCCTAATGAAAAACCCATAACACAGGCTTTTTTTTTTAGAGTGGGAAATCATCAAATGACTCCTCCCGGTCTGGGTGGAGCGGAAGGCAGTGTCAGACTCATACTGACTAAACATCGTGAGGAAACCGGCATGCCTGAGAGATGTTTCTCAAATAGTATGTGATGCTAAGTCAGAGGCCCATGGGCAGCATTAAAACTCTGACACCAGGTTAGTCACTAACCACACGAAACGAAGAAGACTGACTAAAACCCATCCATGTTCTTTCCTTAGCCCTTTATGTTTCAGGGTAGCGATAAACCTTGCGGACAATCCCGCTTAAATAACACTGACCAGGGAGTCGTACCAAAGACCTCATGCTCAGCAGTACCACTAGACCACTGGAACAGTCAGAGTATACCCATATTTTATGCAAACAAACATCACTCTATTCTATACGGGCAGTGTATAGGTACTAGAAGAGCAGTAGCGACTTGCGAGTCGTAGTAGTACCTACAAAGGTTCGAAATGTCGGGATAGTCATCCCAACTACGGAACCCTTTACGCTGCGTGGTCCAACACGCTGTTACCGGTATTTTCAATACAATTTTACAACGTGTCGGTGTCGAACAAGCGCGTACATACCTATACATAGATAGCTATAGGTGCATGCATACATTTGGGAAGGATTCCGATATTCTACCCCAAATGTATGCACACACCTGTAGTTATATGCATACATTTGGGGTAGATTATCGAAACCTTGAGGTTGTCAACCTATAATGACTCGTGCATAATTAAAACAAAAGACTTATCAACCCATCCATCATTGGACACGTCAGATCTGATTGTAAAGTGTTTACATTATTTATTGTACACGCATTTATCATTCTAACGTTTAGGTGATTGGGTGATTACGTTCACGAAAGATTTAATTGTGTAATTACTATTGAATTCGTTTTATGGGACTGACTCTGTAATTCAATGTAATAAAAGAAAAAAAAAATTATCCGTTAGACATTTAAGTTGCAGCCCCGGATGCTGTGTATTGTGACAATTTTTTTATTTTTTATTTATTGAAATAACGACCCTTCAAATCACTTCCTTGCGTGAGCCCTTAGATAACCTAGACCGAATTTGCACTGTTCCAGCATGTATGGCATGGAAGCCCTGCTCATGCAGCGTCAACTCAGGTAGTGTGGATAGGTCCTTCACATGAAGGCCACCGTTTACTCAAAGTGGTATTTTACTCTGAGATGAGAGAAGGTAAACGAAAGTATGGTGGTCAACATCTCCGCTATAAGGATGTGTTCAAAAGGCATCTTAGCGCGTGCGCTATTGATCCTTTAGGTTGGGAGAGGCTGGCTTTACACAGGTCTTGGCGCTCTACTATTCATAAAAGTATTGTGACAATTAACAATAGTCCTAGTGCAGGCATATTTAATATTATGTTACCAATTGTTTTTCCTAAGTTTTATTTTTGTATTCTGCCACTTTACTTTTTGAATTAATTATTTATTATTATTTATTTAATACACAGAACAGACATGTTACAATATAACACATCGCTTGTCATAGACTCTAATAAGCAACTCCAATTAATAAAATTAACAATCCAATTAGAACTATATAAATATCGTATAAAAGTATTGACTAGCGATGTTGGAGCGTCTGGTATGTGTCGATTATACTTAGTATTTTGTAAATACAATGTGACTACTTGGTTTGGTTTTTTATGACTGTTCGTTTTGCGGTTTTTTTGTTTGCTGTTGGTTTTTTCGTTATTTGTATATTTTGTGTCCAAATAGATGTTTTTTTTCTTTTTATTTCTAAATTACCCCAAGCTGATAAAATTTTCGTTTTTTCTTTATATAAAGATGTTCGTAGGTGTATTCATAGCATCACAGTGGATTCTGGAGAAAGGGTGGACCAATTTAAATACTTGGGGCACTGGGTTACAGCTAACCTGAAAGACCATGCCGACATGGAACGGGAGCGGAGGGCACTGTCTAAGAGAGCAAATATGATAGCCCGTAGGTTTGCACGTTGTTCAAATCAAGTTAAAATCACACTGTTTAAAGCTTTCTGCACCTCCTTATACACGTGCAGCCTATGGGCATCTTACTCACAAGCTGCTTACAGTGCCCTTCGTGTCCAATACAACAACGCGTTCAGGGCAGTGTTGGGGCTGCCCCGCTTCTGCAGCGCCTCGGGCATGTTTGCGGAAGCGCGCACCGACTGTTTCCACGCCACCATGCGCAAGCGGTGCGCGTCCTTGGTGCGCAGGGTGCGGGCTAGCTCCAACACTGTCCTGGCGATGGTTGCTCAGCGACTTGATTGCCCTTACGTTGGGCATTGTTGTAGTAGGCATATTGTTGGTGCTTGATTGACGCCTGTAAAATTAGTTTAATGTTTGTTTAATTGTATGTTTTCTAATAAGGCTTAATTTAATGGATTTGATTATTATTATTTATTATTATTTATTTTGACATTTTATTAATTTATTTTAAATCGATTTGTATTCTGACTTGCTTAAATTATTATTTTATTTTATTTTATTTTGTTTTATTTTTCTGTATAGTGTAATTCTGGTGTATTTTGTGTTTTTATCTGTTGTTGTTTTTATATGGGTCTCTGGCCTGAAATAAATGAAATTTAATTCTATCCAAAATACCAGATCTGTTTTTTTATTTAAAAGCAGTATAATGCTGAGATAGGAGCCTTTTTGGCCTTTATTTATAAAAAAAAAAGTTTTTAATGTTAATTTTCTTAATTGCATCTTTTATTTTTAATTTTCACTGTTTGTATTTCTTATGCGTGTCACAAATATAATAGCTTTTTTTCTTTCTCTTTCTAAATGTAGCGTATTTTTATAATAAATGACTTTGACTTGAATTATGAACAAAAACATTGAAATCACATGAATACCTACTCAAAATGTGTAAATAATGAAGTCAACAAGTTAAGGCCCTCAAAAAACCCAAGTCAATTTCATAGAAAATGGTCTAATAGGTCACGTGTGCACGATAACGAAGGACCTCAACCTCTGATCATAGAATAAAGGTAGAATACGCTAGTAGGTATTTAAAATCATAATGAATTTGACCCCATTTTCTTTAAGGATGGAAAATCATCTTATGACCCCTGCCGGTGTCGGAGCGGACGGGAGTGTCGGACTCTTACTGACTAAAACATGTTTCCACCTTAGCCTTTTGTGTTCCGAGGCAGCGCGGTGATCCATTCGGACAATGCCGCTATCTTTAACTCTATTTAAGTAGTGATTTAGTTAATTATCAATGAAAAAATGCTCTATCATTTTGTTGGTCTGTCCGCTGACCATATTATAAATATTAAATTGTATGCTTATATCTAATAATATCTATGAATATTATCTAATAATTGTGCAGTGTAAAAATTAAATCAAAACGCTATAGAATATAGGACGCTATAGGAACCCTGACTGTCGAATTCGACCTGAATTCGAATCGACGAGTCATGATTCGAATTCAGACAGGCGTTTCCAAATTCAAATTCATTTATTTTTTTCAGGTAAGAATACCCATTGCCGAAATATATACTTACTGCTTTACTTTGCGTTAATAATTTCATCAACACTGCTCTGAAAATGGTGACGGAAAACATCGTGAGGAAACCGGCATGTACAGAGGCCAGCACATCAAGTTACCACAATCTGTCAAATTTCTTTGATAGTATTTCAACTTTATTACAAAGACCTAGTGTTCATTTTTAATTGAGAAAATTTGACAGTTAGGGATAGCTTGATGTGCTGGCGTCTGTACTAGACCCAAACATCCGAAGAAATGAGACATCTACCAACCCGCACTGGGCCCGCATTTACAGCCCACACCCTCTCTAAAACAGGAAACCTGTGCCTGCAGTGGGAAAATTCTGATTATGCCTGTTGGCTGGATGGATGCTATAGAATAGTCGTTTTCGTAAAAAAAGAACGTTCGAATTTACGTTACGTTAACGCCGCGCGTGCGTGCTGAGGCCTCTGTTGCATGTTTTTATGTTGGCTTCTACACAACTGTAAATCCGTATTCAATCCCATCTGGCATATATCCATTAATTCTACGATCCGTAACCCTATAGATATTGGCTCACGTATGTCGCAGGCTTGACCGAGTTCCTTTTTGGCCCACTTGATGGATTTAGGCACGTTTGTCTGTTGAGAGCGACGATTTAAAACGTTTTTAGTACGCGTTACTCTGTGAGTTACGGTTGATCGTTCGTTCAATGTACGGCCCGTATTTGGCATACATTCATCAATCAATCTCCTTGTATTTTTATTTGTTGGAAGAATAAGTTTTGTGGTTAGTAAACAGGTTGTTTTAGGACTCCCGCCTTTATCATCCAGCCACTACCACCTACCTTCTTCAGGTCGTCAGTCCATGTAGCCGGGGGGCGTTCTACACTACATTTACCAATACGCGGATGCCATTCGAGAGAAGGGTTCTGAAGTCGGGATTAATTTATCAAAAAAAAACAAATTTAACATTGCAGTTGAATATTACGTTCTCCAATACAAAGATCGAGTCACGGTCACTTATCTAACTGCAAATGTAACTCAGAGTTTTTTTATTTTTCATTCAAAAAACAACAATCGTACCAACTACAATTGAATGACTTTGGTATATTTTCCTTTACTTCTGCTAGGAGATCTTGCTTTTTGTCAAATTTCATGATTCTAGGTCAATGAGAAGTATCTTAGGGTTTGATTTATTTGCGTTTGCGAGTGTCAAAAAATGTCGCATAAATGGCCGCTTTTTTATTACGTTAACTTAACTTGATTTGAAATTAAAAAATTGGTCAAAAAAAGCGTGTAGGTAATGGTGATTGTGTGTATGCGTGAGTGTGTGTGCGCATGAAGTGTGTGTGTGTGTTTGTGTGGATCTAACATAAAGTAAAGCTTCTAATCTCATCTTGCTAACAAGATTGAAAAAATAAGGGTCAAATAAAGATACTTACGATTCATATTAAGGGTGCATACTTAGGGGCCGGTATGGGATCGTAATCTGACCTTATGAACCATTTGTGCTGACCGAAAATGCTACTAAAATAATCCTAATATCATTATGAAGACGTTTATGTTAGAAGTATGTGTTTTTGAACCGTTTAGCTCTGTAATTAAACCACCTAGTACAGAGGCAACTTTATTACAAAAGCTTAAGTTTTTTTTTCAATTGGAAAACATTTGACAGTTAGGGATAGCTTGATGTGCTGGCGTCTGTACATGAACTAAGTTTTATTCGTTCTGAATTTATATAAACAAATCTTATTTACAATGTGATACAAATGTGCAAGTATACAAAGTGGAGACTACAATACGATCATAAATTAAATTATGATAAATTAAATATCTAATGCATACGAAAATTCAATAAGAGATTTAATAAATTAAAATATATACAATAGTTTAGTCACTATAGCTAGTCAAAGATTGGCAAAACTCATAGTTTACCACCACTATTATTTGGGTTGTTTGAAAAACTTACTCACTTTTTAAATTCATTTGATAGTACCAAAATAGTCCTATTCGTTAGTATTGTCAGTGTTTTCATTTATGGTCGTATTGTTTTCTCCACATTTTTTAAAGGAAAACAATGAGAACAGCTCGTTGGGCAACAAAAAATTCGTCCTCATCGCTAACAGTGGTAAATTTGCCCAAAAGCCTACAGCGTTAATGTAAACCTACAATAAACGTGGACTGAGTAGTTTGACATTAAGAATCAACAACCACTGAAAGAGCAGCGGCGCGCAGCGGCCTTAAGCGCAAGTGACTCGAAGAAGGCTCGTGCAGTCTCGCGGCGCCGCGCTTCCCCACCTTTGCCTTCAAATGACTATGAACATTCTAATCACGTACATAAGATTTAAAATGATTTACCTCAAAAGCCGCTGCCAGCCGCTGCTTTTCAGTGGGAATTGACCCTTATTCCCCACAACAATGGTAATAGTTTTGTCTGATCAAAACATGGAATGATTTCACACTAAACGCCGATAGGTACTAAAAGGCAATGTTCTATGTGAAGTAATTAACCGTAAGTCAAGATGAACATTAATCAAATCTAACGATTATACGTCTCAACAATGACATAATATTTATTGGTGTAGTGATATTAAGTACGGCTGTTAGATATAGGGGACTGAATTTGATTCCTTTTTCGGACTAAGTGTAATAATTATGATATTTGGTTGGTTAATGCTTTAATTTTATTGTATGTTGTATTCAAGAAACTTGCATCTTGTTAATTTATACTTCAAGTAATACAGGGATCATAGATGGCTCAGATCTCCGATATGTATGCGGTGTCTCTCCACAGACAATGGCTCATCTCCCATCTTGCACCGCATGCCCCATCACATGCACACGTGAGAACCTAATGGCTGCGTCAGTGAACGGTATTCGCGTTGCTGAATTTTGGGCCAAACTAAAAATAAAATTTAAAAAAATAAATATATACATAGGTAGTATTTTTGCTATCGACGCTAAGAAGAAGCCTTGAAGTAATGAATATTTATTATTGCGGAAGGCTGAGGTCAGGAATTTTGTGGCGCAGCTTGGGAAAATCTTATGTCCAGCAGTCGACTGTGATAAGCCGAGTCGATAACATAACAAAGAATTATCATCATCCGCCTAGCCTTTTCCCAACTATGTTGGGGTCGGCTTACAGTCTAACCGGATGCAGCTCAATACCAGTATTTTACATCGAAATACTGCCTATCTGACCTCCGCAACCCAGTAAATGGGCAATACGGGCCCCTTGGTGAGACTGGCTGTCAGAATTTCGGGCTTCTGACGACCTTTAACGACTGTCAAAGATGCACAAATGACCGCCGGGACCAACGCCTTAACGTGCTTTCCGAGGCACGGAGGAGAAAAATGTCTAATCTGTGTAAATTTTATTGTTGATTCACTTTATGACACGGTCAAAAATATAATATGAAACCACATAGAAAAAAGACCGCTCGTTTTAAAAACTTCCATCACCGTACAGAATTTAAATACTATGCGAAGACATCATTGTAGAATCATTGCATTTAATGCTAATGCCATTTGGTTCTAAAAATCTGTAACGTCACATTGTTTTATTTCATTCAAACAATTCATAAAAAGTAACGTTATTGACTACCTTTTCAAATACCCAATTAATGCGCATCGTGTAAATCAAGCTTCAGTAAATTCAGACCTTTGATTTCAACGGTACAATTATATCTGTACAACACATTACCCACCACCAGTGCCAGTTTAAGCAAGCGCGGGGCCCGTAGCAAATTATATCCAGGGGCCTTTCATCTGCTATGGGTTCTTATGTACAAAGTGGTAAAAAAAGTTCGGGTTGAACTTTTTTTCAATACGTTTAATGGTTATTTATATAGGTTCTCTTCTATGTATCGTTTCTCCACATAGAAGTGCCTTCGTAGCATCAGCTCTAGCGGACCACCTAGTCTCCGGCAACCTTTTCAAAATCGGATGTTCTTCAGTAAAAGTTTCCGTAAGAAAACCCCGACGATATGTAGCACCGGAGACCAAAAATGCATTTCTAAAACACTCTGCAGCGCACTTAGCAACTAAATTTAATGAATGTTACATCAAGTAAATTCATTACACCTCGTCGTACTATAGATTTATTTTTTGGATTGACACTCCAAAACTTACGCTTAGATGGAGATTGGTTTGGTTACGCGGGGCCCCTTTTTGCGCGGGGCCCGTAGCAATTGCTACTCTTGCTATATAGTTAATCCGGCACTGCCCACCACAGTAACGTAGTCAGTCACTCACACAGTGAACAGACAAACACAAAGGAGTTTCCCCGTACGTGGCAACTAAGAGTAAGATCCAGTCAAAAGTAACATTAATCATAGCTAACGATTACTCGTTTGTAACAACTTAGTAAGTATCACAGTGGAACGAGCTGAGAACTTCGTGTGTTAGTGGATGACGGATTATCTCGCTATGTTATTCTGGTTTCTAGAGCCCGGTACGTAAGATGTGCCAACAGAATCCTTTTACTCAGGCTCCACTGTTTCTAGTGCCGATTGTCACAAGACTGAAGCTTTTCAACCGTAGTATACTTGAAATTTATATATATTAAATAGAATTGTTTGGTATAAACTGGAAAGTAACTTTCAATTAAAGATATGAAGACTTATGTCTGTTTTGGTTATCACGTAATCACTTATCAACAGATAATTTAATTACATGTAATATCTCTGCATCCAATTTATTACTGTGAAATTCATAAATCAAGCTAGCATCGTACACTACAATTTAACAAAAATCATTTCAACACAAGACAGGCAATCTTTCATAGTGCTCTGTCCAACAGTTGTTGCTTAAAATACATTAAAGAAAGAATGAATGATTACAATAGTATCACGGTGCTTTCCTCCACTCAATGTGTTCAAGCTAGCAATATCTTAACATTTCATATCTGATCTCTGCCATTGTGGAAAATGGATTATAGAAGTACCATTCTTTACGATTCTCTCTAAGGCGGATCTCGTGGCTAAGCAATAACAGCCGCACGGATCGTTCCAAGAGGTTAAGCTACGCTTGCCGGGGTAAGTCTATGGATGGGTGATATCGAGACACTGATGTGCCTCGGAAAGCACGTTAAGCCATTGGTCCCGGCTGTCGTTCGTAGATCTTTGATAGTCGTTACGGGTAGTCAGAAGCCCGAAAGTCTGTCAGCCAGTTTTACCAATGGGTATCGTATTACACAGTGAATGGGTTGTGGAGGTCAGATAGGCAGTCGCTTCATGTAAAATACTGGTATTCAGCTGCATCCAGTTAGACTGGAAGCCGACCCCAACACAGTTGCTAAAAGGCTAGGAAGATTGGTTTTCATTCTGCACGATTCTGCGTGATAAAAAAGGCGTTTGTATTATTTTAGCCACTAAAACCCTGCCTTGCAAATATAACCCTTCTTGCCACAGTTATAGCTCGTATAAAGATGTATTTTTAAGGTCATCTTCGGAATTACTGATAGAATAGAATAGAAGGTTTAAGTGTCATCACTACGCTTAGGTTCCCTTGCAGGTTGCTAAGCTTTAGTATTCAGCTTAAGGCGCGTCCCCGAGCAAAACGCAGCGGTAGCCGTTTTTTTGTGCAGTTTTTCGTAGGCAACTTCTCTTTTTAAAAAAAAGGCAAATAATAAAAAATACATTATATTTCTACATAATCTTGACTCCAAGATGATAGTTTTTAGTTTTAAGTAGCATCATCATCTGCCTAGCCTTTTCTCAACTATGTTGGGGACGGCTTCCAGTCTAACCGGATGCAGCTGAATATCAGTATTTTACATGGAGCGACTGCCTATCTGACTTCCACAACTCAGTAACTGGGCAATACGATACCCATTGGTAAGACTGGCTGTCAGATTTTCGGGCTTCTGACGACCCGTAACGACCGTCAAAGATGCACAAATGATAGCCGGGACCAACGGCTTAACGTGCTTTCCGAGGTAGGCCAACCCCGGCAAGCGTAGCTTAACCTGATGGATCGACCTGTGCGGCTGTTAGTACTTAGCCACGAGCTCCTCTCCTAGTTTTAAGTAGCCTAACGTTGAATTAATCCCCTCACAAAGAAACCACAGAAAAGAGATATTATTATTAATAACATGCATCTCCTCTTAAACTAACCATTATTTTGATTTGATTCATATACTAATGGATAGGCTATTTGATAATAAACATTATGGTTATATAACGATTTTACTCCAAAATATGAGCGTACTCGCAACGTATCTCTTGCGCTGAGATAGAGATATAGATTTGGAGTGCGTTGAAGAGGGAACGAATGCTCAAGGTTATTTGGTCAGGGTACCGCCTTGAACCCATGAGTCCTATTTACAAAACCAACATAAGCTAAATAATGGCTTGTTCTTTGGCCAAAGAACTAGCATTGCCAATCAACGTGAACAACGTTATTTCACTCTTCTGGGCTCATCTCCGAATGACATCGATATAGACGTGTACTTCGACGACTGAGTGTCCTTTTGTTTTTTTACTTATAGCTAGTTAGCTAGTCATATTTGTTTTTGTACCTAGTGAATGAGCTATCTGACCCCCATTAACTCAGTTACTGGATAACAGGATACCTCTTGGTAACTGGTTAAGAGACTTCTGGGATTCTGACTACCCGTTACAACTGTCAAAGATCTGCTATTGACAGCTGGAACCAACGGCTTAAAATGCTTTCCGAAACACGGAAGGTTCTCGATATGTAGGTGACTATTCACACCCAGCAACGCGCCAAACACGTAGCCGAATTCTGGGCCGAGTACATATAGATTGCCATCGACACGTTAAGAAGAAGAAGAACGAACTGACCACGGTATTAGCTTAACTTGCAATCAACACGTGTGGGTGATACCATTTATCCACGACCCCTCCCACCCCTCTAACGTATGTATGAAAGCAGTCGTAAGCCTTCCATTGTGTTGTGGTGTTAAAACTTCTGTTCCTCTATTTTTCGTTTACTTTGTGAGACGAAAAATGTTTAGTTTTGAATTTCAACAGCACTCTTCTGTATTCTTGCAACAATCTCTTTGCAAGATTGGCATTCACCGTGCGACTGTTTTACTGTGCCTGCATTCTTTACACGACGCTCTTGTATTAAAGTCTAGCTTTGCTTATTGGACAATGGCAGTGGATAGCATGATGAATTGTGAATCGTATTGTAAAGTATACTCATCAGCCTAAGTTGTTACGTAAAGTCAGGGAAATTAATAGTTTTTTCATATTTATTTGCGTTCCACAAGGTAAAATAAGAAAAACAAACAAAAGAGAAGTTGTAGATTGTCAGGGCGCAGCAATAAAATATTGCTTAATATCTTATACTAAAAGTTAAAAATTTAAACAGTAGAAACTAGAATAAAAATAAAATTATACTTGAAAACTGAAAAGCCGTTTGCGTAAAAGATGATAACAATGACATAAATAATTCTATAGTTTCGTAGCGGCATCTACATCGCCACATACGGACTACGCGTCACACTGACGTCACGCAAAATTCTGCATCGCGCAAGCAGAGTTTACCGCGTGACTAACATTTATACAACATCCCGACATCTATCGTCGGGCAGTAGCTCACCAGACACAACACCCTTCCGGACGGAGGATCCTCCCTTTTTGACCCCTTTACATCCTGTTTCTCATATCTCTATAGTTTATCAAATGAGCAAGCAACTTAAATTGAACGTATATTCAAATTAAACTATAATTCTTTGTAAGAAATGGCTAAAACACGGCAACTTGACATAGTGTGGCGATTTGATAACCAATTTGTCACCCACCCACTATTGTATTAGGATGACCTGTAAGTATAGTGAGTGAAAGTTCAAATAAAAAAAGATATTTCCTTGATGATGTTTTTAAGGATCATACGGCTCCGTTGTTGAAAATGCATCATACAAATAAATCAAAGTATCGTTGACATAGTATTTTCTCAAAATATTCAAGCAAGTTTCCAATTTAAGGACCTCGCGCATTACACCACGAACACGGGCAAGCGGTCAAACTACTTAACTTTGTTATTAAAGTTTACAACTTATAGGACCTTCAGCGGCCAAAATTACTACCGCGACCGTGAAGCATTTCTTCAGATACCAATTAAAATCATTCAACCTTTTATTTTCTATTCAAACAAACACGACTCACTGCAACCAACACCCTCAATATTCAAAAAAAAATTCAATTATTCACGTTAAACTAATAAAACCATATTCATTATTCAATTATTCAAGTTTATCCGTGCATTAACAATTCCTGGAAACACTCGAGATTGACGTGTACAATAATAATATCTGCAGTACAAAGTACTCTAGTCTTGTCTTGCCACGAACAGGCAGCTTTAAGCCATCTTAGTTCTGTCTCGGAATAATGAAGGCGCTCCATACAAAACGTTTTCTTATAAACACTGACGCAGACATTGTTGTAGAAAAATGGTTTTTTTCCAACTACCTTATTCTCAGAGCCGTTGTCCTAAGATGCTTATGAAATGAAAGCTTGAGGCTGGAACTAGATAGGTACTAAGAAAATGAGCCGGAAGGGACAATTGTTGCCACTGAAATTATAATTGAAGACTCGTAAGAGGTTTGCGTTAGTTTTTTATGAGAACTGTCGTTAAAAGGGTAACTGCAAAAAAATCTTCACGAAGACGGAGATAATGCTTGGTGACTAATTTAAATTTGTTTATTTTAGTTTACTTTTAATATTTTAGAAGAAAAAAAATGGAAAATGGTCTGCCGTATGCATTTGCTATTTTCCATTTTCATAATAATCATAACACCTTTGTTACTCTTGACGTTAACAAACGAAAATTAAACACGGGATTTCAAATACTAATGAACAAAAATTTTACTTCTTGAATAGGTAACCAGTTAACAATTTCATTTGAAAACAAATAATTAGACTCTGACATCCACTCTCCGCTGAATACTTTTGTGCTAGACTGGTTCGCGATAAGTTAGTTGCAGTATACTGAGCTAGACAAATATCTACGAGAAACATCTCCAACCAATTCACTTCCAATAAACTGTTACTTTATTACTATATCTTGTAAATATATTCAAAACACCCCACAAGAGGCAACGACCGAAAAAACATTCTTGCGAACTCACGTTCGGGTGCTGCTACTAAAAAATACACAATATCCCATTGCGGAACCCTTTTACCTCAAAATAATGCGACGACGATACAAATCTTTGATCAGTACCTATTATAAAAAGACCATTTTATTAAGGCCTTTCGTACTCCCCACTTTTCTTTAAAATGTTCAACGAAAAGGAGAGGTTGCTTACTTTGTGAGAGGTCAAGTTATAATAGCAAGGTATAAAAAGCCAGATTTCCTTTTTCAGGGGGGCAGTAGATTGGGAACGAAATGTCCGCAACCAGATTTGACACTCACCCTACATCGTCACATTACACCCTTTCTTCTTTAGAGGTTTACGAATGTGAAAAACACTTTTTAATAAATCTTAAAAGTGAGTAGTACATTTTCCATGAGAAGTTAAAACCAAGTTATAGTCTACACATGAGTGCACAAGGCCTATATTTATTGAGGTACCCACAGGAAAGTCAGGTTAAGTAGAGCACAGACTCCTTTTTTATTTATTCTGCGGTGGTAAATATTCAAGAATGTCCCGATAACTGGGGTAGAAGAAGAATGTCTGTAAGATTCATACCGACTCACCCACACTGGTGCTCTATCAAACACCTACGCTGTGGGTCCCGGCAAAGAGCGATCCTTCCGCAACCCGCGACTGATGCACGGCACTTTTGGTTGAGAAGGGGGGGCTGAGGTGTTTTACTCCCCCCGCAACGTCTATCACACAGTTCTTAAACTCACCTGGGGACTCACACAGTATTTGTGCCCTTAAAATGAGAGTGATTGTGAGGGATACAATTTTAAACAACATTATGTCAACTAAGAATTGTTAATTTGTGAAAATTGGGAAAGTTTTCAGCTCAAAACTTCTTTTATGTAACTTCTACCAGTACTAACGTTTTCATTACTTTACAAATTAATACCATTCTTAAGTTCGTAAAACAAATCATTTTGCTCATTTGGAAATGCCTTAATGTTTCTTTGAAAACACTCTAAAGACATAATCCCAAAAAGGGTATCTTATTGCTAAGTTATATTATAAACACCACGTAAAAGCTGAATTTTCGAGTTTTGTTAGGGCCTAGGCAATGTCACATTTTCAATAACGATAAAGAAATTAGACATATTCGAAATGTATGGAATTGTCTAAAGCTTTCGAAATGTCACACGATCAATTGTTTTTGATCGCTAAGTGCTAGACAATGTCAAATTGTGTAACAAAACTGGAACAATATTCCCAGACAAATGCGTTGACAAACGGCGGTCTTTACAATCCGAATTGCTGAGATAACGAATCGATCGATCAACAATTTTCGAAATCGAATCGATACGGCGCGATTAACACTTATCTAGGCCCCCAGGTCCATTGAGAAGATTTTGGTATGTTTAACCTAATAAGTAATAAACTAGTAATACCAGTAAACTATTGCAATACTTAAAGGAACAATCTTCTAGCGTAGGTTTTTTTTTTTTTAAGGCTGGTAAATCATCCAATGACTGCTCCCGCTCTGGGTGGAGCGGAAGGGAGTGTCAGACTCTTACTGACTACAACCCATCCATGTTTTCCGTAGCCCTTTATGTTCCGGGGTAGCGGTAACCCATTCGGACAATCCCGCTTACCCGGCAGGCTTGATATCACACTGATGACTGGTGGAAGTCGCAGGAATCCGTTGGATGAGAGAAGCAGAGAAGCGCTAAACCGGTCAATGTGGCGATACTTGGGGGACCGCCTTTGTCCAGAAATTACGACTTTCGGCTGAAATGATGATGAATCTCTTCGGAGCATACTGGCATGACATTACGACAGAAACTTGAACTTTCGGGGAAAAGGCCAGGGAGTGTGGGATTCTTACCACAGTAAAACTACCCTGGTAATCACCAGCAGCACGTGAAAGGGGCCCGTTACCTTTTAATAGACCACTCCGGGACCATCTCTGTGCAACGCCTGTTAGAGCACATCGCTGAGCTGACCCCCGACCTACCTATGAATAGAATATCAACATTTCCAATACAATATCAACATTATCAACCTCAACGACTACCATCTAAGTTCTGGTGCCCTCAGGGAAATCAGATATTTGCAATACAATTAATGTTTATTGTTCTATGGGATTGCATGCTTTGGTGTTCATTCAACTGTTTTAATAACTTCGACACGTTTATAAAGGAGCTCATCCTGCCGCGTACTTCCACCATACTTCTCTATACCACTGACTAATTGTTTTGGATTATACAATATGGCTGCCGTTTCTGACGTAAGATAAGACAGGCACATACGACATTGCAGCGTTGTTTCTAAGATTGTAAACTCCAATTGGAGACGGGCGCTGTTAGCTGATCATCGGGATCCTTGCCTACTTATTTTCGACCAAATAAATAAGTATACAAATTTAAAAAATAAACTGCCTAGCCTTTTCCCAACTATGTTGGGGTCGGCTTCCAGTCTTACCAGGATCGTGCTGAATACCAGTATTTTATATGGAGCGACTGCCTATCTACCTCCACAACCCAGCCTGTAACTGGGTAATACGATACCCTTTGGTAAGACTGGCTGTCTCACTTTCGGGCAGAAGCCCGAAATACAGGTATACAGGTCGAGAATACAGGTAGTCAGAAGACTACCTGTATCAAATACAAATAAATATAGAATATTTATTTGTATTTGATAATAATTCAACTTAACAATACCATTTATTATTAATGGGACATTAACTTTTTTAAACTTCAACTGTCCATTCATTTATCACAACGTCGTTTGTCATAACTAAAATAAAAAATGATGTTGCTATTCATGGAATTATAAATAAACACTAGTAACTAACAAGAAGTCAAGGGCAATACAATTAATTCACTATTTCAGGCATCAACTAGCAACACAGCTGCTTCGTGAACCATTGCCATAAATATTTTTTTTCTTTCTCACCACTTTTAGATAGTTCAAACCTAGACAAGCGCTTTAATAATAATTATAGGCTGATTATTATCTTTCTTTTATTCTACACGTTAAAAACCCGTCTTTCGTTTGATCCACCTAATATTTGAGTTGATAATGACTCTTCCTTCATTTTCATAGGTTGTCTGATAAGATGAGAAATCCGCCGTGACCAAAGAGAAAACAGGCACTAGACAACCAACTTCCAAACCCTTTTTTTTGAGGGTGAGAAATCATTCAATAACCCATCCATGTTCCTTCCTTAGCCCTTTATGTTCCAGGGTACCGATAACCAACTTCCAAACCTTGGGCTGCTCCTGAGAACTTCTTGGTAGAGTGCGTCACATTTGTTTGCATCGACATGATTCAGAACAGCCGGGCAGCAAAATATATCATACGTATCCTAACAAGTGTGTAGCACGCCAACACTTATTCAAATACCTAACAACATTAACAAGTACTAAAACACCACAGAACACAGCATATCAAGAGAGCTAGCGTGCACAAACGAAAAGTAAAAGCTATTTAATTAACAAACAAGCAACGTTGTTAGTGAGAACTCTTTGTGTGTATAATGGAACGAAGCAAACTATTGTCCAGTCCCCGACATGATTTATTTAACTAACTACATGTCCTGGACTCCAGGGGGCGAACCACTACCTATTACAGCAACATTTTTTTTAATATTGCTCCAGTATAGCTTCATCTCTTTCTCGCACTGAAGTAATATTAAAATAATATTGCTCTTTAAGGTGGTGGTTGGCCTTCCGGCATACGACGTAAAAAACTAGGTAGGTATTATCTTTTTGCAACATAATTGGGGTCTAACATAGCATAACATGCTGCGTGCCGACTATTTATGTTTTGTGGTCATGAGTATAAATCTATTTTGTTTTTGTGTTTTTGATTTGATCTTAATAATAATAATACGGCTCGCATTGTGAGGAGGTTCTTGTCTCTGCAACCCTAACCACCGGTGCCTTGGACCCTGCTCCCGACATCGGCAGACCACTATTTTTTATATTTTTAAATGTTTTTTTTTTGTTTTTTATAAAAATATTTAAAAATATATTAGAAAAGATATAAAATAAATAAACGAATAATAATAATAATATCCTTGGACATTTCACACAATTGTTCTTCTTCTTTTCGTGTCGTTAGTGACTAACTTGCCAGCCCATGGCCCTCTGACTTGCTTCACATTAATGGTTTGAGTTTGAGTGTGATTAGAATTTGATTTAAAAGAACGTATTGTTAACAAAAGCGCTTTCCACACTAACTTTACATAGGCTCTCGTTGAAAAATCGACAGGTGCATGTGATAGCATTCTATCGCCATTGGCTTATTTATCGTGCACCCTCCGTCGAAGGCGAGGAAAGACAAGCAAATATCGGAGAGACCCTTTCATACCAATTATACCACGGATTCTGCTGGATTCCGTTTACAATTTACTGTGATGTAGGTCGAAGCTCAAACGGGTTCAGCTCGATATAGTTGTCGTGTCAACGAGCTCGAAATATGAAGGGAGTTTTTGTTTTTTTAGCTTGTTTCAGTAGTCAGTTGAATGGGATATTTTTGTGACTTTTTAATATTGTTTCGCGAGTTCTTGATTGCGGACTCGTGTGAAGAAAGTATTGGTTATTTGGCACAAGCACAGGAAAATACAAACAGTAAATAAAGTAAATGGATAGGTAAAACTAGCAAAATTAGCATATGAAGCAAAATTATACAAAAAAATAAAAGCGACCTGTGCGAAGTCAAAAAGCTCTTATCTCAGCATTATCGCAATATTTTTAAAAAATACCACAATACCACAGCGCTGGTATTCTGATAGGGCTCGATCTAAATCCATAAGCATAATGAGCCTTTAATGTTCCCAATGCTGGGACACTTCTGGTTGACTATTGTTTGGGTTGGCTGGGACACAGCCTCCTTTCTGTGAGAGGGAGTAGGTACGCCAAAATCCACCCAAACAAATAAAATTAAACTATTATTGCCGGACCTCAGCAAATAAAACCAAAAATAAAAAAACATCCCAAAAATAAATTGTAATTCTCAATACAAAACAGTTTAGGTATTTATATTACTTCCGAAAATATTGCTACCTGTAATTTCTACGGTACCCTTATCAATACTGCCCTACATACCCAAATGGGGGAGCGAAATACAAAATTGAGATTGACGCTGAATATTCCCGCCATTTTTAATTAGCGACGTCAATGAAGTGACGTGTGAAGTCCCGTTCGTTTCGAAAAGCATATTTACGTACCAAAAATATCTGTGACAGCCTACATTGGCTAGATCTAATAGTGTTTAAAAGTACATTTTAGCCCGGATGCACAAGAAATTACTGATTCCGTTTAGAAATGAGGGATATAAGATATAATTGTATCAGTGAGAGTTGGTGGATGTCATATGTCTTCGAATTTTTGATTCTAGGACATGCTGGTTTCCTCACGTCACGATATTTTCCTTCACCATTTTGAAAATACACAAAGCAAAGTTCCTAACTGGGTTTGAACTCACGACGTGTTAAGACTTTATTTATTTCTATGGGCTATACTATTTGCTTGTCACAAAAATTTTATGCATTTATTATTATGAAATGCTTTAGGATAGATGTACCTTCTTTCGAATTTTGACGTTCGGATTTACGATAAGTTTACATCGCACGTTCGTGCTAGGCCCTCTGAACTTCACTTGCTTACTAACAACGCTTCGCAAAGCAAATCAAACGTCAACTCCTACATTCTGCCACTTGCCCTTTCATTCACACTCACCACATACTGGTTTTACTCGACGTGAAAATACGAATTCCTTTCCAATTCGAGAGAGAAACATTCGTTAATCAAGTGTATTGTTAAAATAATTGTAGAGCTTATTTGGCGATAAATTAACAGCTCAGACGTGTAGCCGTCAGTCTCTTGTCTTGTCAAGCCTGAAATGCTCGAAATAGGAGGCCATTGTGCACTGGTATACAAATAGGTGTATAGCACCATCAATTACACGGAGTGGCGTTGCGTTCTTTCGTTTCGGGGTAGATTAACCGGGGAATACTTGAGATTTTGGAATGAAGTTACTAGAATCAACATTTTTGTAAATATTTATTGTCTGTTACTTGTCATGTGTTTTTAATACCTTTATCTGGAATTTTTCAGCAGGTAGCAGCCCGTCGGCTTTGGTGTCGTTTGGTTTTGTGCCCGGTTGATGGCAATAGGCTCGTCCCCATATTACATTGGACTTAACTGAGGAAATGTGGGTACGGTATAGGTACCTATACACCAACCCTTTGGCGAATAATGGCGTGTTGTTATGATTACAAATTTTCAATAACAACCCAAAGTCTGGCCTTGTGTCTGGTAATTTGCTACAGGTTCGACCCCTATTTACATCATGTGTGGTCTACGTATTGTATATTCATTATAAATTCTGAATCTTGATTCTTGAAAAAGAAACACCTTCAAAAAATCAATGGGCACTGCACAGACACATCACAAATCACACACTTTCCAAGAAATTCAATTTTTTAATACCTAGGCACCGTTCCACTGCTGAACAAAGGTCTCCCCCAAATCCTTCCAGACATCCTTTCCCTAAACCTACTAAGAAATTCCTATATTTTAAAAACCCGAAGTGTGACCAAACAAAAATTCTTATCCGTAAACATTGAAAACAGATATCGAAGCAGGTTCCATGTCTAGACCGTCTAAGTCCCAAACTAAGAAAACGAAAGCAAAGCCAACGAATTGAATCCTAAAGGTAACCTCAAATTGACAACAAGGAGCCTTTTCGGCTTCACTGAGGACCCTAAACGTTTGCCCTACTCAATAAGGGTCAAGGCATCTTTATGTGCCTAAAATATTTAAACATTGATGTTCACTCGCACAGAGAATATAATTTTTGGTGTCATTTTTTAAATATTTTTTTTTAATGTTCTTGAAGAGAGAAGATATAGAGTGAAGAAATTGTTCGACTGTATATTTGTAAAAAAAAAGTAATGGTCGCAGATCATGGTTATTGTGTAAAATGGAAAATGCTACCTGCCAGGACCAAATGGCCTGAAATAAGTTTAACGTAAATACGAACGATTTAAAAATGGAACATAGTCGTTTTTCATACAATATTAAACCTATCTTTAAGACTTTATTCGTAACTGTGTGAGATACTAATTATGCTTGTCAGAATAAATCAAAACAAAATGCTAGTTGTATTTTCGATTAAAAAATCTTTGTAATTTAGGTTAAGTTTGCGTCGCGCTGTCGTGCCAGAATATGAATCAGCGGTATCATAAACGGGGTTAAAAATAATGGTTTACAGTTTCATTATAATATAATAATTTATGTTTTGTTTTAGTGTTGGGTAGGCCTGTTCTGTAGCTGTATAATTTACCTTTTATACATTTTTCTAACTTACCTACTGCTGGGAATATTCAAGTCGCAACTAAAAGCAATCGAAACCTATAGGAAAGCGTACGCTATTGATATTGTCGCGAATAGTGTCGCTATTCGACATTAACATTAATTTGGTGGCATATTCAGAGATATTGGTCAGACCCCAAAATTCTGACATCCAGTCTTACCAAGGGGTATCGTATTACCCAGTAACTGGGTTGTGGGAACTGATAGACAGTCGCTCCATGTAAAATACTAGTATTTAGCTGCATCTGGTCAGACTGGAAGCTGACCCTATATTTGAGAATAGGCATGCAGACGATGATGACGGAAATTGGTTAGACAGTACGTAAAATAGTCTCAAAATAAGAGTTGATTGATATTGTGAGGAGTTTATAAAAAGTCAGGCTAACAGATGATACCACATTAGAATGTACGAAACCTTAAACCATAAATATATTTCACCCTTTATCATATCTCAGCATCTACCATAAAACGTCAGTATTGCCGTGTTTCGTGTCAATTTGAGAATATTTATCACTAACCCCTGTTCTCTAAAGAGCATCAAATTTCCTGATGCACCAAACTCGCAAGTAAATGACAATCAAAGTACCCAGTATAACTTGACATGAAAATTTAACTAAACAAAAAAATACTGGATTTGACGTATTTTTGACAGCTGTCTTAGTGAACAGTGCCACCATGAGATGTCAAAATATTTTGGTCAATGTAAAAATATTTAAATACAGGTTTTAAATGAGCACTCTTCTTCGTAAAATGTATGAATTTAAAAACGATAAAATGGGTGGAATTGCTTTAAGAAAGAATCTATTAGCAGTTAGGGTAGCTCGGTGAAGATACAGTATGGGTTGCCATGGTTAGGGTGTCCATGTTAAATGGGTATCATTAACCGACTACGATACTGACTGCAATATACTTTTTACTGTTCGCTCTTAAGAACTTCATAAAAGTGTGAAAAGATAAAAAGTGGGGTCTTTATGTATCTGTAGATACCAGAGATAGAATAGACAAAAAAAGTCAGTAAGCAATATTTAAAAACAGAACGAAGCAAAAAGTTTTTATTGGAACTCGCACAGAAAGATCATACCTTAGAGCATTTAACCTAATGCTCTAAGGATCATACACATTAATTAAATTTATCTCATTAATACACAGACACACACACGTAGACAGACAGAGACAGACTACAAACTATATATTTGTAGTTGATCATAAAAAAATCAAGCGGTTTTTTGTCAATGTCCCAAGGGTGTTGGCAAAGGTCACCAAAGGGTAGGTAGTTATAGAGGATAAATGGGTATATTTTATTCATAATTTCGAAAATAATATTTCTCGATTGCTTGTTGTCCAGATTTGAACCCTATTACAACCCTCTGTTCAGTAATCCGTCTTTCAGTCTCTATCAAATATGGCCACACAAAAACAGTAAAATGAAAACAAAAGTAAACTAGTAAGCGTAAATTCAACTGCATTAACTGTAACGTTCATTCTAGATCCCAATCAGAATATGCATGTTTGTTCCAAAAGCTGCGCTCGCATACAAAATGTCCTCCCGGCTCCGCTCGCATAGAGACCCCCCACGTAGCCAAGATAAGCGTTATTTAATGAAGATTTATCTCGCTCACTGCACACTGGATTTACTTCTCCAATGAATATTCTACTCCCGCTGATATCTCCCTGATAACATTGGCAGTTTAAACCAAATGCAATAAAATAAAACATACTTTGAGATAAATAATGATAAGGATTATTTATTACAGGGAATAAGGTACCCCCTGTACCTAATGTGCGCGTTTTACATATTTTCCTAAATTATGTGAGTGAAGATAAAGTTGGACAGGGTTGCTGGTCGTGCATACAGAGTAGTCCACAGCTGTCCACTAATTGACACTGGACATGGGTCTCATTTAAAACCTCGGCAATGGACATTTATTTAATTATTTCTTAGCACTGCGGGCTGTGCTGGCGCTGCTGCTGCGGCTGCTGCGACCTTCAAGCGTTGCAAACACTGTAAACCTTATTGGTAACTACAGTTTTGAGCCGTTTGGGGTCAAAACGCTCGGGTCATAGGGCCTCCGGCTGCTGAGACCCACAAGCAGCGCAAATACTGTAAACCTTATTGGTGTAACCTTATTGGGCCTGAGTGCACAACACCTTTTTAAGGAAATTTCTCAACGACTGGATGACACTTGCCAATTACTTAACACGTACTTTTGGAGTTATGGATTCGCCCACAAATAAATTAACTTCGAGCGAGTCGCCGATAGGAACAGTAATTTTATTTAAAGGTGGCGATTCGCACATTTCAGTCGAGTAAATTCGTGTGAATTGAAAGACCTGCTGCTGACCGCCTGACACAATTTCTAATTACGCCTTTAATCTCACTGGAAAAATAAAACCTACTGATGGGTCTATTTCCTACAGAACACACAGTCGAACTTCTACGTAATGAGACTGCAAAAAACTTTCACTTGATCCATTCCAACTGGGAAAAACTCACTACGCCTTACACTCAAAATCGCGTACCTGAAAACTTAAAGTTTGGGATTAAAATTCGGTAAAAACAGGGTTAAAAAGTGGTAAAACAAGGGCCGAGTAATAAGGTTACCTGTGCGCTCAAACTGTGTTACTGGCATCAACGTAACGAGGTCTGAGTTATGTCTACGTACATACAATCTGACACTAGTTTAGTAGTTTCAAAAATAGTTTCCTCATTCACGAATTCTGTGAGGACTGTTATTTATCGTGCTGTATGTTGAACACCAAAGCCTAAGTTTTGGGAGCGACTTTCAATTTAAATAAAATGTTAAATTGAAAATTAGAAAATTTGTCCATGTTTTTTTTAGGTACATATTTTTACGGTTCGGTTGGTTAGGTCAGTTAGCAATCCCGTGCATGTGATGTGCAATCCTAATCCTAACTAATTCTATAAATACGAAAAAAGTACCGTTCCCGAGGAAAACAATAATAACGGTCTTATGATTACAGATGGCACCACAGGTCTTTCGAATCACGATTTAATTATTTATTAAAAAAAAATATATTTATGATTTTTATGAAGGATTTTCAAAGGTTCCGCCCATAAATGCAGCCATAATTCATTAAAAATCTTTGAGCCAAACTAATTATTGGAAGGGAATTAAAGCGATTACTTACTTAAAAACCAAGATTAATCCAAGACTCATCCCCCACACTCGAGCCACTTCAATCCTATATTCCTGTTCAAACATGTATCCACAACGCAACATGGAAAATCAATCAGACTGGGATGCATCTCCCAATTTACGTCACTAGTAGAAAGAGACACTAACTGGATATCTAGGGGGATAGGAATAACGAATAAAAGCTATTCTCTGATAGAATTATTTCCGATTTAATCATTTAATGTAGTTACTGAAATGTTCTACAGTGAAAGAGATTATCTGGTACGTAGATTTGGTCGCTAATTGGATTTTGGTGATAGGTACAGTCGTGAGCACATCAAGTTACCACTAACTGTCAAACTTTATTTTTAATCGATTTTGAACTTAACTGATAACATTTTGAAGTTTATAATCATTTGGAGGAATTTTACAGTTTGGTATAACTGGATATATCCTTTGTACATTTTTACACACATTCGTACACCCAACAACAACGAATTAAATAAACAAATAAATCTTTAAACAAAAGGTCACTTCCAAATGTCTGGAAACCTGCCAGAAGAGTGGCTGCATTTCGTTATTAAATGGCAATGCTAATTCTTTGATCAAAGAACGAGCTAGCCAAAAAAATATTAACTCTAACCATTGCGTAAAGTGAAATGTAATGTATCGAATTTGTGTTAATTTAAATGATATGTAAAAGGAGTACATAGACTTTTGTCGCTGACCATACAACGTTAGGACTTAGTAAATGATTTCATTTTGATTTTCAGGGCATTAGTAAACAAGCTCTACCTTATTTTTTTTAAGCATGAAATATCTCAATTCATGTTACCTCCTTAGCCCTTTGTGTTCCGGGGCAGCGGTACCTTTTGGACAATCCCGCTGACCCGGCAGGCATCGGCCCTAACGGGCCTCTTCTGTAAATGCTAACCTCTCTTTGAGGCGCACGTGGAACACAAACGCGCTGTCCGGCATGGGACCGATCCTTTTTACAAAGCGTAGTGAAAAAATCAATTCCTATCTAATACAGACGCCAGCACATCAAGCTATCCCAACTGTCAAATATTCCCAATTAAATAAAAAATAAATAAATCTTTATTTCAAACCAAGTTACAAGTCCATACTTATTAAAAAAATAACAGAACGCTTATAAGATTTGTGTCCGAATAAATGATTTCAGGATATTTGAGCCCTGTTTACATGCAATAACCTGTAGGACACAAACCATGTTAAACATGAACCTTATGCTTTTGTAATAAAGTTGATTATCTATCAAAGAAATTCGACAGATTGGTGTAGCTTGATGTGTAACCTCTGTACAATAACGAATGAAAGCAGAATGGACATTCCGTGCCTTCGACTGAACTCTAATTTCATCTGACGGCATGAAAATACAATCTACCAAGCACCTATCGCAGAGGTGTCAGCTAAAATTAACTAAGAACGAGTGAAGTGAGTGCTTTTGGGTGTTAGCTCTGTTTAAACTGATTCAAATGGATTCCGTGGAAAGGTTATTTTGAATTTGGAAATGTATTTTGGATTGCAATAATATATTTTTTTTTAATCAGTCATGTGGCCTGTATGTTTATGTAACTGAAAAGGTTCAATTATAATTATGTATAAGCATAGACAAAATGATTGTTGTTTAGTTTTATTTTTGTTACTTGTATTAAGCAAATAACTTGGTAAGTGTGGTGAAAACTGCGTATATAAGTAGATTCTTCCTACCTTTATATAATTAATATGAAAATTGTATAAATATTTTGGTGTTTTATATTATTTCCTATATTTCTTTTAAACATTTATTAAAAGTTTTTAGTAAAGTTGAAATGGGTTGTTTTAGAGGTCATTCTAAAACAGAAGAGGGAAGATAAAAATATGGGCTGATTACTTATTATTAATAAACCTATAATCTTCCCTTTGTGTGATACAAGCCTCGTCTATGTGAGTGAGAAAATTTAATGCAGGCACCATATCTGATCCTACCGTGAAACTTAGACCAAAATATTGAGCTGCAATACTATTTATATTCCCAACCGAACAGATATGTTCGACGGACGGTATGGACAGCCGGACAGACACACTAATGCAAATCTGTACGGACTACGGCGGCGTCGACGCTTTTAGACGTACAACAGCATATTACTTTTAGATTTGACGTGTCATCGCGAACTATGGTGGAGATTACGGAGTTGGATAATTCATTTCTATATACGGTTCATAATAATTACAGAATATTTGAAAAGCCAGTCGAGGGACTGCGTAAATGGAAATTTTAGTAACCAGTTTAAAAGAAACTTCTTGTTCTCAAGTCAAAGTAATACTATAAAATCAGGAAAAAAATTGACGACAACGCTTTAACAAGAATCTAAAGGTGTGTCTAGATCTACCAAATGTGCCGCGAATGGTCCGCTCCCAAGTCGCTTGCGAACCGCGCATGGCATGAAAGAAAGGAGAAGAAAAGAAAGAAATTAAAATGTTTTATTCTGCACTCGCACAGGAAATACTCAGAAATAAAAACAAAACAGATGCTGCTTGCGTGCGGTTACAGCCATAGATATAATAAAGAAGGAGATATGGCGTGGAGTTCAAAATGTATAGAATACCGGTGAAGCCACGATTGCCCCTCCATAACGCTAATATTGCACACACAGTTCCGTCAAAACAATACTACGAGCAAGTGCACACATTCGCCATCGGTAACTGATGCCATGACTACTAAAAGTTTTGTTTTGGCTTCTATCTTTGCACGAAACCACTAAACAAGACGACAAAATAGTTGTTTTTACGATCGCGGTTGACAACAAACTAACTCGCGGTGACGGCCATTTTTTCAATACCTGGCCGGAACGCTCAGGTCCACGTGGTCACAAACACGCCTCCTTGCTTAATATTTCTGTGGTTACAGCCTACTTTTGGTTCGCCTCCCTAGTGCAACTCCGGCAAGGTTCGAGTGGGACGCACGTGCAGTGCGCGCGCAGTTAGTGCGCGAGCGCCGCGGACGGCGCAGGGGCTGCGTACGAACATGAAATGCACGCGCTCAGTTCGCAAGCGGCTCGCGAGCGGCGCATTCGCTAGGTGTGGACACACAATTTTTTTTTTGATGGTGGTAAATCATCCAATGACTTCTCCTGCTCTGGGTGGAGCGGAAGTGAGTGTCAGACATTTACTGACTAAAACCCATCCAGGTTCCGGGGTAGCGGGTAGTAACCCTTTCGGACAATCCCGCTTAATGTGGACACACCTTAAGAAACTTTCTAAATTTTAATAAACGATCAACGTTTATTAAAATTTAGAAACTTTCCTAGAAAATAAAAATGAACATACAAATAAACCTTTTGAACAAAATAAAACATACCAGCAGTAATAAACTACAATGTCAGAAAAACGCCATGTTAAAAATTAATAGTACCTACTTACCATCCGTTAAAAAAATAACAAAACATTTTTTCTTGAACAAAACAAGTGATGGCTATTAGCACGACGACACACGTAATTATGTATCTAGGACACGCCTTATCAATATATCACATCACCAGAATACATCACACACGCTTCATAAAGACCTTCACAACTGAAACATACTATTAAAACATTAGCCGATAAAAATATGAAAGAAGTTGTAATGATAGAAAGTGCAGAAGGCTTATTATAAAGAGCTGCTATAAATATAAAAAAAACACATAAAATAATTATTGAAATCGCCGAAAGGTTAGAAGAGTCATTTAGACAGTTATGTTTAAGTCCCATGTAATAGGGGCGAGAATTACCATTAACCGTGTTTAAATCCTGACGAAAAAACCAAATAAAACTTCCACGATCTAAAAATCTAACCCAGGACCAGCTCACAGTAGCGCTTACCTACTAGACCAACAAGACTGTCAAATATAAAATAAATAGAAAATATTTATAACTGATTGGATATTTGACAGGGTAGTCCATAACGTAACTTTTTATGAATTGTCAACACGCGGCATTTTTACGTATTTTGTATGAAATATAACAATGTGATGTCACAGGTTTTTAGAATCAAATGGAATACTTATTAGCATATAATTTAATTTCTGTAAGGTCTTCTTCTTCTGTACTTCTCTATTAGTCCTCATCTCGGTAGTCATCACCATAGTTGTTGGGGAGTGGAGGCTAGCTACGTAGGCGTGACGTCACACCATATTTTAACTAAATGTATCGACGATGTAATCTTTTAGTTGCGTAATAAAAGAAAAAATACGTGTCTATCGGATACATTAATCTAGAGTGTTGTCTAAATGTTTTCATCTTCTTTATTATTATCTTCCACACAGTCCATCCATCATTTCTTTGGTCTTCTTCAAGTCTAAACAGTAAGACTGCTACAAGCTAAGGTCAGCGGGATTGTCTGAGCTCCCCCGGAACACAAAAGGGATAAGGAAGGAACATGGATGGGTTTTAGTCAGAAAGAGTCGGACACTCCCTTCCGCTCCACCCAGAGTGGGAAGAGTAATTTGATGATTTCCTTTCTTTAAAAAAAAACTGCTAGATAAAATTAAAATTCAACAGAGCCTACAATTTTATCTTTACTATCAATTGACTATTTGAAACGGTCAAAAGTAAAACATGAAATCTTAATTATGCGAAGATTTATATCTTAGCATAATATTTAATTTATGTACGGTGATGGAAGTTTTTAAGACGAGCGGTCGTTTTCTATGTGATTTCATATTTTACTTTTGACCATTTCAAATAGTCAATTGATAGTAAAGATGAAATTGTAGGCTCTGTTGAATTTTAATTTTACCTAGTAGTTTTTTTTGCAAAATTCCATTGAATGCTAATAAGTATTCCATCTGATTCTAAAAATCTGTGACGTCACATTTGATATTTTATACAAATTCTGCTTTATGACAGTTCATAAAAAGTAACGTTATTGACTACCCTTTCAAATACCCAATTGCGCTTTGTACGGTATGAACCTTCTGCCTGTTTTGTTGTCCTATGCCTCATGTCGCATGAAACGACTCTCGGCCCGCGCTCCTTCGATTTATTCCACACATTTGTCAACGTTGATGTAGATATACATCATAATGTATGCATGTGGCTACTACATTTATTTTTTTGCCAAAGAAAAATGTGATGGACTGTTTTATAGCGCTTCGGTAATAGAGGTCAAGTTGGAATGATTGGTCTAAGAGATTTATTGAGGATATTATTTTTGTTTGCTAGCCAATTACTGGAATAGAAGACTGAGACAGGCGTTCAGTATAGTTTGGAATTTTATTTATCGTGATATATTGGGTAGAGGATTTGTTTTCTTATTTTGGGTAAAATATGACATGGTCCCTTAGCATGTTTTAGGCGTCGTAACCTTTCTTATAGGTTCATCTTTAACGTTATGAAAAGTTAACGTTGTCTACATTTGGGGGCAATATCCCCAAGAGATCTTGTATATTAAGTAGGTTACAAAGTCAATAATACCTATCTCTTAAAACAGATATTGACATTTTGTATTGTCCTTCATTAATAGATACAGCATCAATGTATGTTGTCAACTTAGCATTTGTTTTCTTTCTAAAAGTACTTTTTTGCCATAGACTTTTCGTCTTGAAGTGTAGTGAAAACGTAGACCAACTTTTTCCCAACCATGAGAAAGGGAAAGCTTCCAGTCTAGCCGAACGCAGCTGACTACCAGTACTTTATACGGAGTGACTGCCTATCTGACCTTAAGCCTGAACCAGATTCTGAGTAGAATTGGGTTCATTTGGTAACAGTTAATTTGGTAGTCACAAAAAAACGAAAATCTTATAGAAAATTCTTCCTTCTTTTACCTCCTACTTACACTTTATTGTACTACTACAATACCACTCCCCAAGGAAACAAACAACAAAATAATGCGATAAAACTCTCTACCCAACATAAAAAAACCATAACAAAACCAGTATACCTTATTGACCTTACAAAAAAATAATTTACTACATTACCATCTAATTAAGTACATAGATGTTAAAAACTTTGGCGAAGCTCGAGTGCTACCGGCTTCCATAGCCGTGAGTCACGAGTCACGGGAAAGCCGGCTGTGTCGTGAGAACCGTACATTAAACCGAAAACAGGCTGTTTCCAACATTTTACACGCTAACTATATTCAATATAGAATAGCGGCGCGATTACTCATCCATGTTTATGGAAGTGGCTGTTGAAAAAGTTTTTTTGGTGTCGAAATGAACTTTTTGTACGGCTCCGTGCGGCCAAATGAAAAAACGAAAAACTCTCTTTAGGATCTGTCTGTCCTACTGTCACAACTAATTCGCTTCGGGCCGATGTAGAATGGGCCGATTTAAAGCTCTAACACACGAGCGGCATGTTGCCAACGGCAGAGGTAACTGCAGTCGTCAACACCCTTTCCACTCCTCTCTATCTTGAGCTAGTGTGGACCACCCCTGTCTCTCTCTCTCACTCTGCCTCAATGTCGATGTCTACCGGGACCCACATGGTGCTACAGTTGCTTCATATATAATAGTCTCTTCAAAATCATGTAGCATAATCAGTCCCACTGTTGAGACACTTAATGAGAGGGAACGACCGGCTCGTTCCCTACACCACACAGGCCCAGCGCAGATTGGTAGTTGTCACAAATATTTGGTTCTACGACACGCCGGTACCCTCACGATATCTTCCTTTACAGTTTTTAGTAGTGGTGATGAAACAATTTATACAAAGTAAAGTGCTTGTCTGAGGTGGAACCATGGCGCAAAGGTGGAACCTAGTCCACCACTGCGCCATGGTCTAGTAACATTACCTACTTTGACGTATTACGTAGTATTTTTATTCTGGGTGCATCGTCTTTACATATAATTTTATAATTCATGTAAACAAAACATTTTAAAAGAGTAACGGTGGAGTTTCTTGCCCATTCTTCACCTTTCGAAACTACCTTTTGGAAGGGGCGACTAGAATCAATTCTATTTCTTGTTCATTTTGACAGTCAAGAAAGGCACTTCCTTTCTTGTTCGTATTTGAAATAAATGATTTGACTTTGACTTATGCAAAGGTTAGCTATTTTCCCATTTTTAAACTTACTACGAAGCACTTCCAGTAAAATTTAACTCTTCAATCCACATTCATAAATGCGAACCCCAAATTCTTTCCACAATGAAGTCACATACAAATGCTGATTCACTAATGCAGAATCATGTTAGTAATTGGCCGCCATTTTCTCTTTTAATTGCCCAAAGAACCATTATAAGAAATGGAATAGGAAATGAAGCATTAGGAGCTATTTCACGTGAAAAGACTAAGTACGTATTGTGGCGTATAGAACTGTGTGTGTGAGGTGAAGTCCTTAAGGGGGAAGCGGCAGGGCAGCTCGCGATATTTAACTTTTCATACCTTTTTTCTTCCGTACCTAAAGGTTAAAACGGGACCCTATAAGACTCCTCTGTCTGTCTGCCTGTCTGCCACCAGGCTGTACCTCATGAACCTTGATAGTTAGACAGTTGAAATTTTCACAGATAATGTATTTCTATTGCTGCTATAACAACAAATACTAAAAAATAAATACTTAAGGGGGCGACAACGACAGACAAACGTTTTTTTGCCGTTTTTATAGATAATGCTTACTAAACCCTTCGTGCGCGAGTCTGACTCGCACTTAGCCGGTTTTTTTGTTTTAAAGTTGCAGGTCCGTGTCACCTGGCATGTTGATCATAATATAGAAGTACGTATTTACAGAATTATAATGATTAGAATTATCCATACAACTCCACTGATTACCAAACATTGCCTTGTGTTTCATGCTCTTCAGTATCAGTAGCGCTTGCAGCCAAGCGCTACTGATACTGAAGAGCATGAGGTCCTGGGTTTCAGTTCACAGGGGGCCAACCACCACCAGCAGTATTATTTTAATATTACGTCACATTGGGAGCTATACCTCTGGTATCTATACCTCCGGTATAGCTTCATCTTTTTCTCACACTGAATCAATATTATTATAATACTACTCTTTGGTGGTGGTTGGCCCCCATATCGGGTAACGTGTTATTGGGTTTTCCCATCAGGAATTTGTCAGTAGCAGCCCGAAGGCCAATTTTGTGCCCTGTTGATAGCATGAGGGTCGCTCCCTATTACATAGGACTTAAACATAACTGGCATAATGTGGGTGCACCTACTGCAGGGGGCCTGGGCAAAGTCACATTTTCATTAACGATAAAGAGATTAGATAAATCCGAAATGTATGGAATTGGCATAAGCTTTCGAAATGTCACGTACTCAATCGTTTTCGATCGCTAAGTGCTAGACAATGTCAAATTGTGTAACGGTATCTCGATCAATATTCCCATATAAATGCGTTGACAAGAAGCTTTCTTGACAATCCGAGTCACTGAGAAAACGAATTGTTTGATCAACAATTTTCGAAATCAAATCGACACGGAGCGATTGATACTTGTCTAGCCCCCTGGTCATCTCATCATCATCATGTCCAACCCTTTCGGAAAAACAGGCATGATGTTATGTCAAACTGTAACTTCTTCTTTTCGTGTGGTTAGTGACTAACCTGGTGTCAGTGTTTTTGTGGTGCCCACGGGCCTCTGACTTAGCTTCACATGCTGTTGAGAAATATCTCTCAGACATGCTGGTTTCCTCACGATGTTTTCCGTCACCGATTGAACTAAAACTGTAACTGCAAACACAAAACCTAATACCCAGACAAACCAGAAACCAAGATTTCCCCTCAAATATTAGAAAAACACACAAAACGAAGTAAAAGAAACCGCAATGCCTAGTTTTTACATCGCGTGCAAACAAAATGGCTGGAATACGGCTCATATTCGACACTATTTCCCTTAGGATCGTGTTAGCTTCGTAAATATTGGCTCCCTGCCATCGCAAGAAATGTTTACCTTATTCTTGTATATTTTACGCACTTTTACCTCAGTTATTCCTTGCGGTATATGGTAATCGTATCGACTTGCATTATTGCAGTTGAATTAAATATTAAGGAGGGAGAAGTAGGAGGGAATATGTGTGTGGAGTGAGGCGTTTAGCGGTTCGGTATTAGATATTGCTCACGTTAGGGCTCGTTATTTATTCATAGGTATCTCGATAGCCTAGATGTTACGTTATAGAGGACACTGAATGGTTAAAACTACTATATTTTGATACGTAGACATGACATCACGCCGTTTTTCTCCGTGTTAGGCAGAGGTGTATTAAGCGGGATTGTCCGAAAGGGTTACCACTACCCGGAACATAAAGGGCTAAGGAAGGAATATGGATGGGTTTTAGTCAGTAAGAGTCTGACACTCCCTTCCGCTCCACCCAGAGAAGTGTGTTGTTTTGTAGAGATTTCTATCCTACAAATAGAAACACACGGGGCAGCAACTATTGAATTATATTACTTTTACAGAACGCTACTTTTAAAAGCTACTGACAGTCTCATTTCTTTTATAAAAACCTATCAAAATATTCCATCATTTTGAAAGGTCGAAGACTGACAATTATTTTCTAACCGACCAGCTTGGTTTAATAGAAGGTTTCAACCTAGGCTCTAGAGTACCCATAGTAGGTTATTTAGCTACGTTCTTGGGTATTACTGAAAATATCACACCTTAGGTAACTCCTTGAACTATCCTCTAGTATACTTAAAATATTTTTCAAATTGAATGCAGAATATTTAAAGTTCATTCACTTGCCTATGTTGAGAATTTTCTCTTTAGTCCTTTGTTCTTTTGTTTCGATCTGTAGAAAGTTATCTCAACACTTCTTTACTGATATATTTTTAACCGACTTCAAAAAATGGAGGAGGTTCTCAATTCGACTGTATGCTTGTTACGCGATTACTCCGCCAATTATTAAATAGATTTTCATGATTATTTTTTTGTTTGGTAGGCTATACTTCAGAGATGGTTCCATATAAATTTTATTAACTTCGTTTAAACATTTTTTGAGTTAGCTTCGGTAATACGTATGTAATCCACTATTTTCATCTTGATGATAAAAAATATTGATTGTTTAGGAAGTCGGTTGTAAAAACTAAAACTACAAAACAAAACAACCGAAATTAAAATCATTTTTTAATTTGTAGTGTTTTTTCGGGAGTCGTTTGTTTTATCAGTATCAGTAGCTTTAACTTGTATTCAAAATATAGGTACATAACTCCCTTTGCTTACCACTTATTTGAAGACGGTTGAGTAATACGCTATACCAGTATACAGTACATAATATACCCATAAGGTTCTCAACCACCTCTGCAAACAGCTCAGCTGCTTGCTTGGAGTTTAGTACTTGTACATATATACCACCGTACACTTACGGTCAATATAATATGTTCCTATATACTTACATGTGTTATCTAATGCGCTGTTAATGCCTCCTGAATTCTTGATGATGTGTTGGTGTACTTTTGTGAAAAGAGGTAAGAATCCGTGTTTTCTTTTACCGCAGTTTCTTTTAGCGTAGTTTTTTATATTTAAGTATATCCATATTTTATGTATATATGATGTGCGACTGTACTAACAGCCGCACAGGTTTATCCATCAGTTTAAGCTACGCTTACCAAGGTTGGCCGTGGATGGGTGACCATATTCACAAACCGAGACTCATCCGTGTCTCGGAAAGCACGTTAAGCCGTTGGTCCCGGCTGTCATTTGTGCATCTTTGACAGTCGTTACGGGTCGTCAGAAGCCCGAAAATCTGACAGCCAGTCTTACCAAGGGGTATTGTATTGCCCAGTTACTGGGTTGAGAGGGCAGATAGGCAGTCGCTCCATGTAAAATACTGGTATTTAGCTACATCCGGTTAGACTGGAAGCCGACGCCAACATAGTTGGGAAAAGGCTAGGCAGATGCAGATGCATTTATCTATGATGGTGTACTTAAAGGGTATTCAATTCTATTCGCGTTTTAAACTTTGGACACTGCACCAAAGTCTAGGGAGAGAGGCTTTTTTTTTGAGGATGGAAAATCATCATATGACGCCTCCCGCTCTGAGTGGAGCGGAAGGGAGTGACAGACTCGTACTGACTAAAACCCATCCATGTTTCTTCCTTACCCCTTTATGTTCCGGGGTAGCGGTAACCCTTTCGGACAATCCCGGTTAAGGGGGAGAGGCTAAGGACTGCATCGTAATCTTATATGTTTATAAAAAGCGTAAATTTCTAAGGATGCTGATGGAGATGTAAAAAAAAGAAATACTGTCCCGAACCCAAATAAATTGGGATGAAGTCTGGAGGGTGGTGATGATATACAAAAAGATCTTTATTTCTAAGAAAATACTTTGAAATCGATCTCGTTGTTATACATCAAATTCATTAGAGTTTCATAAGTGTCCATGTAATTTAAAGCAGATTTATGGGAAATAAAATAATACGAATTTCTTAGAGGGCGAAATTATGACTTGATAGAAAAACAAAAATAAGGAGTTTGAGCAGAAACGACAGTCACAATTAAATGCTAACGACCAATTAAACAAAATCCAGAAATATTTACCCTTTACCCACACAAACTTTAAAAGCACACAAAAAAGCTTAACACGACCCTTTCAAATTAATTTGATCTCCTAAACAAGTACTTAAAACCATAAAAGCTTAAAGAGACATTTAAAAATAGGTGTCTCTTAATGAATCCGTACGCAGGGCACTTAAAACATTGGATGTAAAATACTTAATTACACATAAAAAAAGGTTGAGGCTATAAGTATAATTAATTTATAGAAGCGAAACTCTTGTTTATGGTCATGAAAATGGAACACAGTTTAGTCTTGTACAATAAAATAATGATTTCAAACGGGAACCTCCATGATACCTTTCCATTTTTTTAATCTTATAGAGAAAAAAAAAATTTGGTTAATATCAACGCACAATAAACAAAGAAAATAGTATTACCATCATATTTTGGAAATAACAGACTCATTCCGTTAACCTATTCTTCGGTACTTAAGTCACGGAACACAATCTTAATTACTGGCCCAAAACGATATAAACATAAACAATACAAACATGCATAAAAACCTTCTGCAAATAAATAACACATTATCACAAACAATTACATATTTGTTGCGTGCGAATACAAATTGCGCTATGTTATTCAAATAAGGACCTTTCACCTTATGGGCCGTAAAATGTACACCATCATACGCATACAAGTATGTAGATATTTCTATGTATATTATGCTGACTTCATTTTACGCTACTTTTACTCGATTCGGGTTGTTTCGTAGGTCGCAAGGGCTTTTACTGAGCATGAGATCTGAAAAAATCCGGGTATTCAGCTGCATCCGGTTAGACTGGAAGCCGACCCCAACATAGTTGGGGAAAGGCTAGGCTGATGAGGTCGTAAGTTCGATTTTCGGCCAAATTATTGAACTTTTCTAAATGTTTTTTTTTTTTTAATTGTCAGATTCTAGTGCCATTTCAACCAATCGCGTTCAGACTTATTGAACGCGATCATCACAACTAAACCGTGTTCAAGACCTGTCATTTTCTATGAAATATGACACTGACAGGCCTTAAACTGGGTTTACGTGCTGATTGCTTTTAGTTTCATTGGTGAAATTCGCTCTGAGTTTGAGATTAGAATGTGAAAGTTCTTAAAATACGTGTATTGTCCTTCAGATGTACCGGTAAGTAGTAGTAATTTTTATGGCCAAAAGTGTACTGTTTGAAAACTGTTGTGGCTTTTATTATCCCTGATAGAATGTAGCATAACGTGTTATTCTTACCACCTTGTTATTCCTTTCTTTATTACATCATCATCACCATAATCAGCCTATACAGGGTGAAATTGAATTCATGGACATTATTTTAAGGAGTCGTTGTAGTCATCATTATAAACAACATTCACTATGAAACAAATCAGAAATCGCGAAAAAAAAACATCTGCTCCCTACATTTTGACGAGTTATGTATGGAACAGCTGATTGTGTTTTACCCTGTATAATATGCTGCTCGGACACAGGCCTCCTCTCAGTAAGAGGAGAGTGGGCCGGAAACCACCAGTCCAGTGCGGGTTTGTACGAGTAGATGTCACATGTTTTTATATTTTCGGTTCTCAGACATGCTGGAATCCTCACAAAGTTTTCCTTCACCGTTTGGAGAGCAGTGGTGATGAATTATTTACACAAAGTAAAGGCACAAACCTTAGGTTCCACATTACCCACTCCTTTTATTTATGTCACTCTTATTCCTAAGAAGCATACGATAAACACATTCATTTTCGAAGCAAAAGCTCTTTGTTTAGGTTCAACAAATTAAGCCTATTTAGGTCTACTTAATAAATTTCGCTGAGAAGGAGAAGACTGACGCCTCCAACACGTAAATTTCAAAGCAAGTAGCTGTGAGATGTTAATATGTGCAGTCGAGCACAAAAGTTTGGCCCAACTTTTTTTCGCATAGTATTAAAATAATTTTGTGTTGTCAAGTCGAATAATAATTTAGCAACCGACTCTCTCTTATTTTCTTGTATCGAAATGAATATCTGCCGTAAAAAATCTAAATCAAAAGTCATTTGTTCAAACTAGACTGAAAATCATCCCTTTTTAAGGTCAGCATTACCTAAAACAGTGCCCCATAATGCCCGCTCTTCACCACATCCTAGTGCTTTAGCTGGAGGGAAGAAGTGGCGCAACAAACTCCCCAGCAGCACAGCTCAAAGTCGAAGTCAAAGTCAAATCATTTATTTCAAATAGGCACAAGAAAGGCACTTTTGAACGTCAAAAGCTGTCTGTTTAGTCAGAAGATCTTGATTCAGTATACAGTAAACGGTATGAAAAGTTATTAAAATTACGAAACACGTTAAATAAATTATTTGTCAGCTTTCAATATTTTTATCAGTGATAAAATATTGAAAACAGCCTTTACTGAAGCATAAATGAAGATAAAATTTCATTTTTCAATTTTAATCAAATTAGTTACCCTCAAAGTTAAAATTAATATATGTACAACATTGCTCATGTAAAAACGGCAGTAATAAAGTTTACCAATTCTTCAATGAATGCAGGTGCCCCATGAAAAGCCTCCATTTGAGCAAAACATTTACCGACCCCAATATTTACGATTGACATTACCCATAGCCAAAGCTAAGAACCAAAATTAGAAACTTCACTTAAATATTAACAGGGACAGTTTAGACTCCCGGGGTAATTGATAATTATTACATGGATAAATAATGGGTAAAGGGGGAATTTATTTACCACAAGAGGGGACTCGATGAGGTTCAATATGATGTGTTTAAGGCACAGGATTGTCTACCTTGATGACGTAATAACACCAATAAGGTATTCCTTTCAGGGGTGTCTGACGGGGCGTACATGTTCCACGCGCGCCTCAAAGAGATGTCAGCATTTGAAGGGGCCCGTTAGAGCCGAAGCCTGCCGGGTTAGCGGGATTGCCGAAAGGGTTACCGCTACCCAGAACATAAAGGGCTAAGGAAGGAACATGGATGGGTTTTAGTTAGTAAGAGTCTGACACTCCCTTCCGCTTCACACAGACCGGGACAAGTCATTGGATGATGTCCAAACCCTCAAAAAAAAGGGGGTGTCTGATGGGGTCTTATCGCTTATTTGTTTTTTGTAAGTGGGAAGTTGTAGGGTCATGTGTTAAGGACCTGCGGCCATACGATGAAGTGATACACCCATATTTCTTACGTTATGAAAAAGAGGTGGTGATATCTGTACTGTATAGCTCCATCTCTCTTTGACACTGGACTAACCATGATTGCTTAAAACGTCATAGTATGCCTCCTGGCTGGTTTAACTTGTAGTAAAGTGTCTTCTTTCTTTTTCGTGTGGTTAGTAACTAACCTGGTGTCAGAGTTTTTATGCTGCCTATGGGCCTCTGACTTAAAAAAACTGGTTGTTAATAATTTGGAATATGAGATAATCGCCTACCTTTTAAAAGATTATTTCAATAAAATAATTGTAAGTCTTGTTTTTTAATCTTTATTAGGTACAAATTAATAAGTAAGCAATATATTGCATGCTATTATGAATTTTTCATGTAGGAAGGTACAGCTTACAAAAGTAACAATTTCAAAAAGAGAAACAAAAACCAAACGCACCTCTTCAGAATCACATAAACAGCTGAACAAAATATAAAGTGCCTTAAGTCATAACACAAACACAAGGAAACCATATCAAACGAATATCAATCTAATAACCGCTCATATGAAAACGCCATCAACGATTTGTCGCTGCGACTGTACGGTCGCACGGATTTATAGCCACCGCCCTCAGCCCGCAGTAACATTTTCATTTTATGTTTTTGCCGAGTAAAATAATGCTGGTTATACGTGTTAACCCTTAATGTGCCGTTGACACGAGAACTGTAGTGAGGCTAAGGTTTTTTTTTGTTGGTTTACGTAGACCGTACCTCTTTCTCTTCAATAGGGTATTTGAGTACTGTTCAGAATGATATATCATTACGCTTGTGTTTGAGGAGTAGGTAGAGGTGTGTATTTTTTTTTTTGAGGGTGGGAAATCATCCTATGACTTCTCCTGCTCTGGGTGGAGCGGAAGGGAGTGTCAGACTCTTATGGCTAAAACCCATCCATGTTCTTTCCGTAGCCATTTATGTACCGCGGTAGCGGTAACCCGTTCCGACTATTCCGCTTAAGAGGTGTATACTACACTCACATTTTGTTCGATTTTTTTGCTTTTTGGAGTAGAGTAGGTTGCCGACTGCTACAGATTTTTCTAATAGAAAATAAGAAGACACTTTTTAAAACTGGATGTTTGTCCTATTTAATTTAATATAATAAAAAAAAAACATAAATTCAAATCAAAATCGTTGAAAAAAAATGAGGAGAAAATCAAAATTGGCAACGTATCTGATGTATTCTGTAAAATCACACCGTGAAAATGTTAAGTGAAGTCAGCTGTCAATAATGTCAATCCCTAGCATCAAGTGAAAAGACAGCTCACTTTAAACTGAAGTGAAATGTGACATTAGTGTGAAGTGAAATGTGACATTAGTGTGAAGTGAAGTGTGACATCGGTGTGAAATCAGAAAGGTGACCCATCCTATTAAAATAGTTGTTTTATAACGCTCATTTTAAACCGTTTCAGTTTAACTCAGTAGCTTAGTTTATGTTCTAAATGTTTCTAGGTGGCAATTAGTTTTGTCTGTGTGGGCGGGTTTTATACTAAGTGAGCGATTAATATAATCCTTATTAATAAAAGGATTTGTGTATCTTTATACATTTGTCTGCTAGTGTGCGTAAAGTGCGACCTTGTCACTATTTCTGACTGGTTTATGGACAAAGGAAAATGTAAATACGTATAATTTGGACTAAGACTTTAAGGCCCGTATTACAGAACCTCACTCAAGACCCAAGCATTACTTAAAACGAGTTTTAACCAATCAAATGGCTTTAATCGAGACTCAAGCAATGCTTGAGTATTGAGTGACATTCTGTAATACGGGCATTAGTCTTTTCACGCACAGGTTCTTACCGTTTACATAATTGAAAATAATTTAATTGGTGCCCAAAAAAACGTGGGATCTATTATTACCATTTTTAACCAGCCCTTTCGTTCGTGTGGAATTAAATAAAATGCAGCCTATATTTTATCGTGGCTCGTAAATATTTGTGTTGTTCGTAAAAATCTGTGCACCTACCATTATGGGCACGGCAACAAATGGGTCTCGTTGAAATATGTTTTAAAAATAATTCACACGAGATTATACGAGTAGCAGTTTTATAAAATTCATTATTTTAATACATCATTTTCTTATGAATTCTGACGTCAACCATAGTACTGAAAAGGAAAGTATTTTTTAATAAGAAAAAAAGATTTCACAGACGAAGACATTATACCAGATTCAAAAGCAATGCCAAAAACGGACGGCACAAACGGCAAAACGGTTGGCGCAGTGGTTGAGCGATTGACTGCTGCGCACTAGGTCGCGGGTTCGATTCCCGCACGGAACAAATATTTGTACGACCTGCAAGTATTTGTTACGAGTCTGGGTGTTTTTCTATGTATAATATGTATGTATTTGTTGTTTTTTTTTTTTTTTATGTATGTATATAAGTAGTATATCAGCCATCTCGTTACCATAACACAAGCATTAGGTTGCTTAGCTTGGGACGATATGGCGCTGTGTGAAAAATGTCCAAGGATATTATTTTTATTATTATTATTTATTATTATTAAAAGAAACGAAATCCGGCTAAAAACCGGAAGGAAAAAAAAAACAGTAAACGATCACTAAAACGTCAACACAACAACGTTCACTAGAACTTGTAAATTGTACCTACATAATAAAGAGTATTCTTTTCTATTGTGTTCATTATTTCTTGTACTCGTCGTTCCACCTAATGCTAGGGATTAACACCACTGACAGCTCAATTTAAACTCACTTCAGCTACGTTGTCACAGTGAGATTTTTACAGAACGCCACTTCTGTTGCCCGCGATTTTGTCTGCGATCAGAGGTCATTAGTTTTCTGTCCTAAAGCAACAACCACCGGTGTAGCCGGGGGCCAATAACCACCTCTCTTAAAGCAGTTTAATTTTAACATATTTTAACATTACTTCACAGTGGGAAGAAAACTCCGTGCCTATGCTTTATGACGTTCAGGTCCAAGTCATGATCTACCCATTTGACAAATCCGTTCAGCCGTTTCAGCGTGAAATTATAACAAGCAAACAAACTCACTTTCTCAATTATTATATTAATTAGAGTAGCCCTTTCAGTACGTAGGATTTGTCGAAATAATGACAATATAACATTATAACATTATTGACAGACCTTGTAGACCATAGTGTTAGTATTTACATGGGATATAATTATTTTACTAATATTAGTACCACATACAAAACACAAAGAGCCAATAATAATGATAATAATATTATAATATAGTTGATATGAATATACCTAATGCGAATATAACTCAAGATTATCTCCAGTTTCTTAAACACCTCGTTACCTCTCACTTTACCCCCTACATTAGCCAACCTGAAAATATTCTAAAAACAGCTCCGAGCTCCTTATCGGTGCTCTAAATGCCCGAGACTGTAGAAAACTAGGTTAGTAGCGTAGCCGTAGACTAGCTACCCATTAACATCCTTGCTCTGGTACTATATTTATTGGCTTTCGTATTTATTAGATAGTGCGGCCTTTGTCCTCGCTTTCTGGATAGATTTACGTCTTGGCGATAGACTGACGGCATTAGTTATATCGTAGAATTATAATAGTCTCTGGCAGAAACAAGGCTGCCTCTAGGTACTTCTTCTTCTTTTCGTGTGTTTACTGACTAACCTGGTGTCAAAGTTTTTATGCTGCACATGGCCTCTGACTTAGCGTTGAAAAATATCTCTCACAACCCCGGAACATAAAGGGCTAAGGAAGGAACATGGATGGGGTTAAGTCAGTAAGAGTGTGACACTCCCTTCCGCTCCACCCAGAGCGGCAGAAGTCATTGGATGATTTCTGAGCCTTAAAAAAAAAAGACATGCCGGTTTTTTAAAGACTTTAACCGATATTTTTATTTACCTCACGGTGAAAACTTAGAGATGTTACTAAAGCCAGCTTAAAATGGACTGTTAACAATGGCTTGGTTGTTAGTTTTAACGTTTACATATTATTTAATGTTTAAGCGTGACACGCTAACCCTTACGGCTATAATACAGGCCTAGAAAAAATAGGAAATTCCGTTTCTGGCTGAATTACTTTTAAATTATTTTTATCATAGAAATAAAATAAAATATTTAAGTAATAAAATTAGCCATAAAAAATATTATTATAATCTAGAAAGAAAGAAAGAAAAATGCTACTCAAACTCAAACTTATTTAAATAACTTTTAATTATTTAATTTAATATTTGTTTCAATTAATCCAATTACAGGCACTTTGGTATTGTCAAGGGGTCAGTCAATCAGAAAGATGAAGCTAGTTGCCCATACCAAAGCTGTAGGTACCTATGGAGAAGAACGGGCAAGAAACTCCATGGACACTCTTTTAAATCAAAATATGGTTACAAAATCTGGGTTACAACATTTATGTCGAAATTATTCATATGAGAACGATTCAAAACGTAAAAAAGCGTCCATAATTAAAAGATTTAACAAAAAACAATTCAAAAATTAAATTACATTTTAAAAGAGCCGTGGTAGCTAAGAGAATAACGAGAGGTTACAGAACAGCACTGCTGTTAATAGTCTCAATTGAGTAAGGTGGAACACAACACAGCTCACTTCAAGCACACCTCACGTAAACACCACCAGTCCGCTCCATTTCTTTAAACTTCAAAGCATAAAAAGGATATCGCTCACAAAGTTTGCAACAAGACATGTGCCGTTACCGTGTCATGTAAACTTGCTAACTCGTCCCATCACGTGTAGACGCGGTAATGAACAAGGCACGGTAATGAGAGACGTTAAACTTTATCACGCTTCACCCCGAGGGCAAGTCTGGAATGAAAACTTGGTCTGTTATAAAGATGAACCGCGTTTTAAACTGACTTTTGAATTGTGTTTGGTATTATTTCCTGAAGTAAACGAAATAGTTTTTTTTTTTTTGAGATTAGGCCTACAAAATTGGCTGCGGCGGCGACCTCTCGCGTCCGGCCCTGATGCAAGCCATGGTCCGGAGCGAGACGGAGTAGGAGGCAGTCACCTCCTTCTGCGGAGTAGTTATGCTCGCGAAGGAGGTGGCGGGATGGCTCAGAGAAAAGACCTCCCGTCCCACCCACCGCAGGCGACTCCCGGTCATCGTAGGCGTGGGCCTGCGGCCGGTGAGTAATGGGTAGCTCACCGTCCGATCAGGACCAGGCCCATGCGCAGCGCGTACGTGTTCCACGTGAGCTTCAAAGAGATGTCAGCATGTGAAGGGGCCGGTTAGGGGCGAAGCCTGCCGGGTAAGCGGGATTGTCCGAAAGGGTTACCGCTACCCCGGAACATAAAGGGCTAAGGAAGGGACATGGATGGGTTTTAGTCAGTAAGAGTCTGACACTCCCTTCCGCTCCACCCAGAGCAGGAAGAGTCATTTGATGATTTCCCACCCTCAAAAATAAAAAAAGGTCCTCAAAAAACGTTGTTTATTAGTGAAACGCGCGTTCATAACGCGCGTCGACAACGCGCGACGTCGCGTTTTCTGTCTTGTCCAGCTATATTATATACTCAACCTAATAGCAATTTGTCTGACTACATTTATAATATATCTGGTTTGCGGACGGTGAACCTGTTAATTGCATGGTACGAGGTTTTGAGTCGGCGTCTGAGTAATCTCCTTAAGCACCACTCATCGTAGAATTCTATTAATAAGTTATTTGGGACCAACTCTGAAATCACGAAAAAAAAATCAGCTGTTTCAAACATTTTAGTCGAGTAGGTATTGATATTTTGTAGAAAACAGCTGATTTTTTTTTCGTGATTTCAGAGTTGGTCCCATAGTGAAAGTTATTCACATTCATGGGTAGAACACCCAGTGAAAATTTGGCCGGTCATTGAAAAATAACCCGGTATAGTTACACAATGATTTGTCATCTTCCTTCAAAAGTCAAATTTCTGACTAGGTACTGAAAGTATGAAAAATCGTTGTGTAACTATTTACCTGGTATAATATGATACGACGCGAGGACATAAAGCTATCCCAATTGTCAATTTTTTCCAATTGAAAATGAACCTTAAGTTATTGAAATAAAGTTGAAAAACTATCAAAGCAATTTGAACGATTGGGGTAACTTGATGTGTTGGTCATCGTCATCACAACATGCTATATAAATTAAAGGTGCAAGCAATCTTGTTATTGATTAAATTCGCTTTTTGTGTCCGTCTGTTTCTGTCTTTTTCACAATCATTAAAAGAATTTTAAAGTAAAATTAAATGAAATAAAATGGATACTTAGTTAATTGAAATGTATTTTCTTGTTTTTTCTTTAATTTATTCTAGTTTTATTAAGGTTTATTTAACTTTCATGTGGTAAAGACATACTTCATTCCAAATAAACTATTTCATACCTAAATCTTTAATTATTATAAACAAAATTCATTAATTTTTTTAAATTCCTGGGCTATTCCTTTCTATTAAGAAGTTGTTGCAAGAATAGTAATATTTCTCATAAATAAATAGATTGGAGGAAAGTATTTTATTGTTTTCTAAAAATGTTAGCCTTCATGTTGGGATTCGAATTTAAGAATTTTCTGTTTTTCCCTATCCACTACCCACTTAAGTTTGTTACTTCTCGAGTCATTTCGTTCAAAATCCTAAGGACACCAGGAAATCGATAAGATTGGCGACTTCATTTTCTTTCCTGGTACGGCCAAAGGAAACGTCTGCCTTGAGAATTCTATTTTATTAGATCACGTAAGTAATCGCCAAGAATAAATTACTCACACATACATCGCGCCTCTATGTAGTTGGGCAGAGGTGCTCCTTTATGTGATACATATAACACCTGTCTGTCTGCCTGTCATGCCTGTCATGACGTCAGCGCTATAGACAAAAATGGCCGCTGGTGGACAGAGCTTGTAGGGTTCCGGAGGAACCTAAAAAATATTGCTATCTGTTGCCAACAGGCGTTATAACAAAGAGATGAAAGCAAGTTACTCACAGTTTTTTTAGTGTATCGCTTCTAATCGGAAGATTGACATGCCTATACAGGGTGTAACCGAAAGGGTATATACATACAAAATCATATGCTACAGACCACCAAACTGAACAACTTTTACTATGGGACCAACTTAGAAATCGTGAAAATAAAAATCAACTGTTCCCTACATTTCGACGAGTCACGTGACCAAAAATGTACAGAACAGCTGTTTTTTTTTGCGATTTCGGAGTTGGTCCTAAGTATAGTAAAAGTTGTTCAATTTGGTGGTCTGCAGCATATCCTTTTGTATGTATATACCCTTTCAGTTACACCTAGTATTGGTGTACAGTCTAACTAGCTATTCGGCCTACAGCTAAAAAAAACAAATTTTCGAATACACTGCTAATATTAATGTTTATTGAATGCGTTATAATTTTTCAACATTATGGCATACTAAGAGAGTGGTGTAAAAGGATTGTCTACTCAGTACACTCGCAACATTGTTTAAAAGTAATTGTAAGTTAGCTGTCTGTATACCAAATAGGTTATTCAACTGTACCATTGAACTTGTAACAAAGAGGCATGGCAAAGCAAGGATAGGTTATCTGCTGCTTATCATTTTCCAAGACTGGTTGTATTGGTCAAAACTCGACAAAGTACCGAAGTGAACCATGTCTTTTTTTAATTTGTCGTGGGTCCTCGTTGCCAATGATAAAAATGCGGATAATGCGGATAGTGAAGGCTTAGAAAGTAGTAATGAAGCGCGGAAAGTTAAAAGCACACTGACGTTTATTTTTCAAGTCTAAATGACAGATAAACTTACCATAAAATTAAAGATAAACCTGTTGTAAACACGTCTGCCTGCCCCTACAGATTACAATCTTTATGTTATAACATAAACACAAACTTACTAAAGACGTTAAAGCATAAAATATCTGCATGCATGTCTCAGATCCGACTGTCTAAATCGAAAAAGGGTCACCGTCCAATCAATATCCCTAAAAAGGACCTCGTCCCAAAGTGGACGATTACCGAAAAATACTAAACATTTCTAAGTAGTTCCTTTGTGCGTCCAACGAAAACATATAAAAGGCGTCCACGGCTTAATCTGAACGAATTTATTCCCGGCTCTTCGGGGATAAATCACTGTAGTTCTGGTCAAAGAAGTCGATGAGACGTAAAAGTGTGAAAGGCGAGGGGTGGCTCATTCTTTCGTCAGAAAGGGCCCAACCGGCCTCAAACCGGAAAATTAACGTAGCATTTACTTTTGTTCGTTTATCGGCACCTAGAGTTTCATTTATACGCTCCTCTTTATTATTTTATCTTGAAAAATAGAGATAAACAGCCGCAGTGAATGGAGCTCGGCGCTGTTCGTAATATTTGAATGAGAATTTTGAGATTTACAATTGCGCTTTTCAAAAAGATTATTTGGAAAATGTTGCGTTGTAACTTTCTTGGCTTTAATTTTGGCTTTTGAAAACTGTTTGCTTTTACCTTTAGATATCAGAAGGTGGGAAGTCCAAAGCTGAAAATGAGCTGCAATAAAAAGCTACAAAGACCGTTATCCCCCCCACCTTTATAAATTATCCTATGATCGACCGTTTTAGCAGGTCGTCCTTTTCCTGTAACAGAAAATAAAAACCTCCGGATCTGGAAATTAGAAACCCCAATTGACAAATCGAAAAATGAAGAAACATCAACTTCCACTTATATAAGACGACAGAAGAAAAAGTAGTTATATTTTATTTCAGACAAAATTATTCTGGTCCATACTTTTACACCCATACACAATACATCATTTCTATAAAGTTTTAAATTCTACACAGATAAAAACCCAAGATAAAATTACTGTTCCACTAAATTAAAAAGACAAAAAAATTATATGATGTAACTAACTACTGAGGTATCAAGTCTGCCACCACAGCCCCAAAGACAAACAGATGATAGGAAATAACGCGCAATGGGCCTACGGTAGATTATAAGCAATTTTATTCAAGATTTTGATATAAGTCTATTTTGAACCTATAAAAACTTATGATAAGATAGTTACCTAACCGGTCTTGAATAGGCGTGTACAGTCACGAGCACCAATATGTATACACTGAACAACTTAAAAAGTGATTTTCTCCTTCTGCATTTGTTGCAATTATATGTTGTTACAGACATAGTATAAGAGAACCCATACTAATATGAAAAAGGTTCTATTATCACAAAGTTATCATTATTCCACGAGAAAATGTCTTGAATAAGTATGTGTTATTGGGGTTTTCCTCCTTTTTTTTGTTAGTAGCAGCTAGAGTTTGTGCCCGGTTGATGGCAATATGCGTGCACCTTAATACATGGGACATAAACATTGCTGGCGAAACGTACATACAATTCTGCCTAACCTATCGGAGAAGACAGGCGTGAAGATATGTTATATTACCTTCTTAAATTGGGAAGTAGGTTAGTTCATGATACCAAAAATAACGACTAATAGCAGAAGATGTTGTAGTCGGATGTCAATTGATAGTTTCTTAATTAATTTTTTTTTTACTCTAATTTGGAGATTACTTGTAAAACTTACTTAGAAAAGCCACTTTCTAGCTCCCATAAAAGCACCGAGAAAGCAGCGATGCAACAAACTCCAAAACACGGAACCTAAAAGGCTAAGGAAGGAACATGGATGGGTTTTAGTCAGTAAAAGTCTGACACTCCCTTCCGCTTAACCGAAAGCGGGAAGAGTCGTTTAATGATTTTCCACCCTCAAAAAAAAACACACTCTCCGATGCTGGACATATTACCTGCAAAAACATAACATCACGTAATCCCCGAAGGATTAAACAGAGTAGGTAGTGCACCCATATTTCGCCAACCATGTTTGAGACCCAAGTAACCTACAAAAAAGATTAATAACATCATCGTAATAAACTTAACTCAAGCTTGCCTAGCAATTTCTGTTAAGCTCATTATGTACCATTCTACCTCATTGAATTACATACATATTAAAATCATACGTATCGTATTATCAATACGAAAATCCTCGACATGCCTCCAGCATTTCATTAAAACAATCTCGAACCCGGATACCAGTTCATAATCTCACACGCTGAAAACAAAAAAAAAAGACGAACGCGCCGGCGCTTTAATTTTTTTTTAATACTACAAAGTTCTGTCGCAAAGGGGATCCTGTTCGAAAATCTCCTTATTCGAGTAAGGAGCTTACAGCTTACGGTAAGTCTTTGACAATCGAATACGACAGAGGTTCGGTCCCAACCGGTGGAGCGTCGCAGTAAATTTAAATTTTCGGCGAAAATACCCAAGTAAGAGGTGGCCGAATTAAAATGAAGCTATGTAAATCTGACACCTTCGGATCTTGCTTCGCCAGTTGTTGTCAGCTAATTGTATTAACAATATTCTGTAGGCTTTTTGTTGCGATAATATTGGTATATTAAAGTGTCGGAGATGCAACAATAGAGCCTGTGAAATGACAATACGTTAATGTGTAGACTCTTTGGTTATAATTCAGCTTATTCAGTCAAAAAAGTATCGGGAATGGATGATTTGTTTATGGTTCCAAATTCAAATTTTTGGTTTTTTTGTAGTTGTTAGATTGGCACAACTGTTTTCCATTTTGGCGCGGAGTTTGAGTTGCATCTGTTATTTATATTAAATACAGTGCTGGTTTTAGTAATATCATATATAGTGTGTATTGCGAATTTCATAATGGACAAAAATATCGAACAAAGAGTTTGTCTTAAATTTTGCATCGCCAATGGAATTTCGTGTTCGGAGTCACTGAAAATGTTACAGAAGGCTTACGGTGAATCGACTTTATCAAAAATTCTTGCTTATGAGTGGTTCAAAGCGTTCAAAAGCGGTCGAGATGTGATGGAAGATTTGCCTCGCTCTGGTAGGCCGTCAACGTCTGCAACTGAAGTTAACATCGCAAAACTGAAGAAAATAGTGACTGAAAATCCCCATTCAACTCTGAGAGAGATAGCCGCCGAACTTTCTGTATCTCACGAGTCGATCCGTACCATTTTAACTAATCATTTGGGTATGAAACATGTTGCTGCTCGGCTAGTCCCAAAAGATCTGAATTTTCTCCAAAAACTCAATCGCATGAAAGTCGCTGAGGACATGCTAGAACGAGTCAGTTCGGACCCAACATTCATGAAACGCATTGTTACTGGTGACGAGACGTGGGTTTACAAGTTTGACATGCAAACTAGTTAACAAGCTTCGGAGTGGCGCCTTCCAACTGAACCGAAACCAAAAAAGGAGAATTCGCGGCGAGAACTGAACTCAATTCCGGAAGCAGCGTTTAAAAAATGTTTTGATGAATGTATTATTCGTTGGCGCAAGTGTATCGTTTCTAAAGGAGCATACTTTGAAGGTGATAAAATAAATTTGGATGAATAACAGACATTTTGTGTATTATTGATTTCCCGGTACTTTCTTGACAGAGTAGTATATACTCATTGGTTAGTTCTGGACAATGCGTGGGAGAATGAAGTACGGTACTCAATTCGGTTTTAATTCGACATTAATATTTAAGGCAATAAATTAAAATACACATATGTAGGTATTACGAATTTTATCTAGGAAATTAAACTCTACCAGTATATCAAGTTACCCCTATCCATCAAATTTCTTTGATAGTTTTTCAACTTTATTACAAAAGCAATAAGTATGTTCATTTTCAGTTGGGAAAATTTGACAGTTAGGGATAGCATGCTGGCGTCTGTACATAAAGCCCGTTTAAGTATCAGTGTCATTATTTTCTGAGAAAAATCGACACTGACATGTCTTGAGCGCGGTTTAGACATTATGCTAATCCCGTTCAGTAACATTGGTGAAATTGGCACTAAGCGGGCTTAAGCTTAGGGTGCCCTTCCACCAGAGATGTGCTATGCAGCTATGCTGCGAGGATGTGGAAGCTATGACGATACTATGTGACCGTTCCCACTGGTGATAATGTAGCGTTCTAGTAACATGAACTCAAACTTTGGCACTTTTGAATTGTCAAGGGGTCGGTCAGTCAGAAAGATGGAGAAGAACGGGCAAGAAACTCCAACGACACTCTTTTAAATCAAAATATGTTTACAAAAACTGGGTAACATCATTCATGTTGAAATATACATGTGAGAACGATGCAGAAATTAAAAAAGCGTCCATAGTTACAAGATTTAAAAACAATTCAATATTAAGTAAAATTTTAAAAGCATGCGCTATGAAGATACTCCGCCGCGAGGTAGCTGTGCGAGGAACAAGCGCAGCTCAAGCAGTTTTTCAATTACAAACGCGCTTACTGTGTAGGTACTCTGCTCTACACATAACTATTCGCGGCTATCCATAGCACGCATCCAGATCATGCATACGTCCATATAAAAGAACCCGTTTCCACAAGTGCTATGCTATATGGACCATGAAGCAAATACAAAGAGGAGATGCCGTAACTGGATTTCCCTTTAACATAATGCGTGACACTTTACGGGGAGCGAGGGACGTTACAAACCACGCCCCTCTCTATTTTCCATCTAGCGGTGAATAGGACAATTAATAGATTAAGCTTTGTCGATTGTTACAATGTCGTTTTAGCTAGATTTCGCTAGATGTCACTAGTGTATAGGTGACATGATGTGATACAAAGTGGCGCCATCTTTTGTCAAGCAGTGACACTATTGTTAAGAGACAATGCACAGATTTTTCTAGAACGCTTCTAATAATTTATGAAATAAAATTACTTACACGTGAAATGTTATGCCGTCCAAGGCATCAGAACGTCTATCTGAATAGTTTTTACATGATAGAACACAACACTTCATCTTGTTCTTTAAAATAAGATAGAAAATAATAAAATAGACTGAACACTGGACTGTAAACATGTAGTTAGTACCTACGCAACGTGTGCCGCCAACTGACCGAGGCCACGCCCACCGTGATGACGTCAGGACCGATTTATTGTCACAGTGCACATTCACATTATGACATCTCCTCTTTGTATTTGCTTCATGATATGGACCAATGAATATGATTCGCCGCTATTCTACCAGAGTGCAGCACTGTGCGACACAGTAATGCACAGTGTACGGCACAAATGTTTCTTTCGGTGAACCCAGTAATCATTTACAAATGTGCAGTACTTTACGCTTACAAAAATTACGTACAGTTTTGTCGGTGGAAACGGATCTGCAGCTCAGTACGTGCACTGTTGGAATTAGCTCAAAATGTTTCTTCAACAAATGTTCTGAGTACAATTTCGGTGGAATCATACCTTTAGATATCAAAACGCATTCTTAGCAACATAGCATAGTATATCTCTGGTGGGAAGGTACTCTTAAAATTGGCACTAGCCTAGAAATGGCGCAGTAGGCCTATTTTGCATTTGAGGTATAAGTAGTCAATACACTCGCCCACTTCCATTTGGCTAGAACGTTAACATTTGCCTAGAAATTGTATTTTCATTACTGTACCGCCCGAAACTACTAAGATCAGACCACCCTACAGAGTTTAACCAGAATATTCTTGACTAGAGGAGCTCGTGGCTAAGTAATAACAGCCGCACGGATCGATCCTTCAGGTTAAGCTACGCTTGCCGGGGTTGGTCCGTGGATGGGAACTCTTTAAATATCGAGACTCCTCCTTGCCTCGGGAAGCATGTTAAGCCGTTGGTCCCGGCTGTCATTCATGGATCTTTGACAGTCGTTACGAGTAGTCAGAAGCCTGAAAGTCTGATTTTTGACTTCAGTGGATAATACTGAATACGAGAATAGAATAGAATATTTTTATTTACGACGAAAAATGGTACAGAGGCCAGCACATTAAGTTACTACAATCTGTCAAATTTCGTTGATAGTATTTCAACTTTATTGCAAAGGTTTAAGGTTCATTTTTAATTGAGAAAATTTGACAGTTAGGGATAGCTTGATGTGCTGGCGTCTGTACAATAATCGTGTTAATACTGGGGTTATGTTCTACATGTCTCGCCAGGAACTGGCATACAAATATTATTAAAAAAAACTTAATTATTATGTATTATTAATTAAAACAGTGTAGTCAAACTAATATTACACATACCAATAGAATAAGCTTTTAATACCTTACAAAATTATAATTTTAAAAGAAGAAAATATTTTTTTTAATAAAAATGTGAGTGACGAATTCGGTCACTTACTTTTTTAATAAAAATGTGAGTGACGAATTCGGTCACTTACTTTTTTATCAAAAATCTTTCAAACTATTAAAAGCATTATCTATGCGCCATTCGAGCAATTTCGATTTAGTTGAGGAAATACTAAGCTTCATAACTGCATGGTGTAGTAAAATATATTATCAATTGTTGAATAAAAAATATTATTAACAAGGTACTAAACAAACTATAGAAAACCAACTAGCAACTATGTACTACGAAAACTTAGGAGAACAACAGCTGCCTAATTAACCTAATTTTTTTAACTCATTTTTTATTTTCAAATAAACCACAACAGTTTTTAATAATTTAAGAAAAAAACGATAACGAATTTCGAAATACAAACTTTTTACACAAACAAATGAAAATGACAGATTTTCATGACAGCAGTTCTAATATGGCGGAACCGAGTACCTATGAAGCCGAAGTTGTAATTAAATGTCAACTGTTCCCAGCAAAGAAAAGGCATTGCAGTATTTGGGTATCTGACAGTGTAATCAATATAACGTAACTTTTTATGAATTGACAAAACGAGGAATTTGTACGTGCTCTGTATCAAATATTAAATGTGACGTCACAGATTTTTGGAATCAAAAATGGAATACTTATTAACATTAAATCCAATTTTACATTTTTATCCTCGCATAATAATTTCAATACGGTGATAGAACGTCAAACGTCTATATGCTTTCATATTTTATTTTTGACCGTGTCAAATAGCCAATTCAGACATTTTTTTTACTGTGGATATTTCCAGGCAAATAATTGATATCTATAATGATAGCAGATTCTAAGCAAAATTTCACTTATTGAGAATAACTCTAACTAACTGAGTTATTTATACACTGAGCCCTTATTCTATGATAAACGTGAAACCATTGTATCAAACAATGACACATAACAAGACACTAAAAAAACGGACACGCCACTTCGTACATATTCCTACGAATAATACCGGCCGTTGATTGTCTATACCTAGAATCTAGTTGGTACTTCAAAAGCAACAAGTTCGCTTTGTACAATAACAATGGGAGCATGTCCTGAATCCTAAATCCGGACAAAGGGACACAGGGCACGCACTTCCCGTTACCCCGTGGAATATTACGAGTTAATGGTCTTGTAAAAGTTTGGCTATTTCTTAGTAATTTGCGACTTGAATTAGGCCTCGTGGAATAACCAGAACGTGTTTTTATAAACACTTCTTTGAACGTTCACGGCTTACTACAAATAAATATTTAAGACCCGGTTTCTGAAACGAATAAACACAAAAATTTGCTCTCATTTTGTGAAGCGCGCTTAAATTTCTGGTCATAGAGGCTTACACGCGTTTCAAGCGGTTTTCTGGTGAATGAATTATTAACAGCCAAATAACTTGCGTTCAATTTTGACATGATGATGATTTTTTTAAGTCTCGGTATAATAGGACCTCATTTTAATGATTTTTTTAAGTCCAGTATATTGGGACCTCAATTGACCAACACACACGGGGACACGGAATATTTATTTATTTATTCAATTTGGGAAAACAAACAGTAGTATATTATGCATAAACAGTGTTGTCTTAAAATTAAACTTAACAAATATACTACCCACAACATTTTCCACAGATTACTATGATAAATTATAAAAACAAACTGTTAGCAAACGTTAACTGTTATGTAGCGGGGCTAGCTTGACGAAAAATAAATTAAAATAAAAAAAAAGGTTATACATAGACAATATTCTATAAAAGATGTAACAAACAAAAAAAAATTATAATAATAATAATGCGTGATGTATCAAACAGGTCCCCAGCCTATTAATAATGATACTTACATTGTGTAAAACCTACGGAGCCTACTGCCGATCCTTAAGAATTTTAATTATATCATTTTTAAATTTATGTCTGTTTAGGAATAATATATCTATTGTACCAAAACGCGTATTGTATGTGTCGACTAAGCGGTATAGCGGTGAGCGCACCCCAGCATTGGATCTACAAAAGCTGGTAGCGAACAGTCGCCTAGTGCGTACCTCCCGTCCATGTACCGTACGAGGAACCAGGTAACACAAACCACCCACTAAGTCAGGGCAATCAAACTTGTTTCGGCATACACTGAATAACGTCATTGTTTCAAGAAGGACGCGCCTTGACTGTAGCGTAAGCAGGTCGTATTCTTTAAGAAGCGATTGGTATGAGGTTTTCTTCCGAAAACATCTAAATTGCATAGCACGAAGATACTTACGTTGGATTAATTCTATCTTTTCGTTATATCTCGCATAGTAAGGATTCCAGATCGGTACTGCGTATTCTAATTGCGGCCTAATTATGGACTTATACAGGTGCAAGAAGGTGGAGGGACGATGGAAATCTCTAGATGCTCTCATCACAAAGCCAAACATCTGATATGCCTTATTGACAATGTTTTCCACGTGAATGTCGAGATGGAGTTTCGAGTCCAGCTGCAAACCAAGATCACGAAGATTGCTAACTTTCTTAATAACACTATTAGCAAGTCGATAATTGAAATTTATGATATTTTTCTTTTTAGTGAAAGTTATACTATGACACTTAGGCAAGCTAAGGTACAATTTATTATAAGTGCAATAGTCCGAGAAACGATCAAGATCACGTTGGAATTCAACACAATCTTGTTCATTTGAAATTTGTTTAAAAACTTTTAAATCATCAGCGTATAAGAGAAATTTTGAATTTTGAAAGCAATGTTTTACGTCATTAATGAACAGTATGAATAGTAAAGGTCCTAAAATCGAGCCTTGAGGGACGCCAGATGTTACTTGAATAGAGCTGGACTCGACGCCATTGATCACAACCTTCTGGGTTCTGTTGGTTATATAGGAGACGAGATCCCCTCTGATACCATTGTACGCGATTTTATTGAGCAGCAATCTATGATCCACTTTATCAAATGCCTTTTGAAAATCAGTGTATACCGCGTCTGTTTGTTGTCTGTTATCAATATTTTCAAATAGTTGTGTTGTGAATATTAAGAGATTACTTATGCAAGATCTATCTTTGACGAAGCCATGTATATTATCTCATAAGTGACAATTTAATTACAATCTCGAAAAAGATCTTTTATTCGAGATTCCATCTTGAAAGAAAACGATCTCGTTTTTGAAATCTCGACCAACACGATCGATATCTCGATCCATTTTCAATAAAATAATTACAAATGCGCGTGATGTGTGTGTGTGTTGATTTGTTGCATTATGTATGTATGTGTAGTGCAGATAATTATTTAAATAAATATTTATGTTTGGCTTCAAGATTCGATTAATGTTTTTTTGTTCATAATGTAATAATACGATTACCCTTAGTAGGAGTAGTTTTTATTTAATTAACTTTAAGAACTGCAGCAAAAAGGAAATGAATTCTCGATTTCAAAAATACCCAAAACGAGATTGCGTCTGATTCTACGGGAGGTGCCAATGTCGATTCAAGATTAAATTCCATACACCTACCCAGTAATCTCAATCTCACTTTCATAAAGATTTTTTTTATTTTTCATAAATTATTTTGAAATGTATTTATTTAAATACTATATTTACCTTTACATAATATTTACATTTAAAAGCTAAATATTCAGAATAATATATACAAAAATAATTTATTATGTATAAAAATTCGCACCCTTCCTGGAAGAGTCGCGTAACTCAACTTGCGTCATATTTTTTTTATTATTGCTAAAAATCGAGCGTACTCTAAAACACCTACACCTTCACACAAATTTTCATAAAGCTAGCGCCAAAAATAAGGGTACAGTCACAAAAAAAGCGTATTTTTGCGACAAAAAATAAAATAGTTTTCCATTGTTATAAAGATGTAAACATACATACATTTATTTATTTAACAAATTTCCCTGGGTATAAAGCCATAAACACACATACCTATAACTAACACGAAGAATTTAAATAACTTTATAAAAGTAAATAAACATAGACATTTGTTCTTGGATACTATTGCGAATGTGTGTCTTGCAAGTCCACTTACTTACTTATTGCACGAAACTTGTTGCGGGACTGTTTTGCGTTACTATCGTTACGTTGTTACTCCAAGCAGTTGTTATAAATACCTGACGCGTAGCTGCACTTACTTCTTTACTCTACGAAGAAAATAGTTTTATTCAAATTGTAATAATAAACACTTGTTTTTCCATGGATATTAAGTGAAAGTTTTTGGTGTACCTGTACTTAAGTTATATTAGAACGACAATCTTAGACCGGTAACCCTCAAAACTTACTTATACACTGTTCCTCGACCTGGCATAAACCCAAACTGGTTTGGGGTAATCTCGCTCTCCTCTCGCAGTCTTTTCTCTATTATTTTCTCCCATACCTTGGGACATGAGCTTTATTCCTCGATAGTTGTTGCAGTCCTGTACATCACTTTTATTCTTTGGGGCACTAGCGAACTATTGCACCATTCTTGTGGGATCACTCCTTCTTGCAATAACTTATTGAAGAATAAATTCAGCCACACACATTCATCTGTGGCTGATTTTATTCTTCAATAAGTTGTTTCTTTCTTACTTCACCCATGCTAATTTCCTTTACCAAACCCATATTTGCTTGTACCTCATTGACCACACCATTCATTCTCTTCGTTCATTAGCTTTTCAAAATACGACTTGCATCGTTCTTTTATTTCGTCATCTTTGGACAGAACCTTACCGGCGCGTCGTCTTTTATACACTTAATCTGAACTATATCTCTCGTTCTTCTTTCTCTTGCTTTTCTAATCCTGTATAGCTCCTTCTGGCCTCTTGGGCTGTTCAGTGAGTTATACAACTCTTCCTGCGCCTTAGCCCTGGAAACTGCTACCGCCACCTTTCTCTTCCATTCTTTATAAATTCGCTTCTTATCTTCATAATTCCTAATTTCTACACCCTGCCATTCTTTAAACGCAACTTTCTTTTCTTTCAGCGTCATTTGCACGTCTTCATTCCACCATCTTTTACAACTCTCCTTATACAATCGGCCATCTCTTTACAACATTCCTTCACAGTTTTCCCTTCCATATTCTTCATTTAAATCATTTTATCTACCACTTGACACTTAAACTTACTTGCACATTCCTCTTGTTCTATCATACACTATCTGGTTTTGGGTGGGGCCGTTCTTTGTTCCTACTGAACGGGACTGACTTTTACCTCCATTATTAATAGTCTGTGTTGTGAGACTAAGTCTTTGCCTGGCAGCACTTTATAGTTTTTGGCACATTTTAGGCTGTGTCGCGTGGCGCCTACTTTTATGGGTAATAAGGTATTCATTTTCCTTTTGAAACCATGTATTTGTTATTGCCAGGTCGAAGGGATAAGCAGCTTGCAGCAGTATCTCGCCATCAGTGGTACGGTCGCCGTATCCCCACCCGCCATGCACTCTCTTATACCCAACCATCTGTCTTCCTACATGCCCGTTAAAATCACCCCCCACATACACTTCTTCACTATCTGGTATATCCATCATTACACGATCGAAGTCCTCTCAAAATTTCTCTTTTACACTATCCTCACATCCTGACTCCAGTTTGTCAATACTATATAGATTTATAATAATTAAGGAAAAAGTTAAGTTGCTGCGTTTTAATCATATTAATCGATTTAGATTATGTTTGTATGTTGTTGTTTGTGCGAAGAAAAAACGTGGCGTAGAAGCCTATAGTATGTAAAATTAAGTGCCCAAAAGTTAAAAAAACGGAAATCTTCTATCAATTGTTATATCAAATGTTAAAACATTTTGACTCTAGTCTGTTAACAAACTTTAATGAAGTAACAGTATTTGTTCACTTCCATCACTAGCTTATGCCCCCTAACACGCCCATTCAGGCCCATCCGAAGGAAAAATAAGTAAAGCCTGGTAGTTTATACTAAAGAAGCTTTATTCAAAATCGACATGATAGGTACAGTAAATCAATCTTAGCTTACAACTAATCAATGTCATCTTCGATCTCTGAACCTGATTCATTCCCGCTACAACGAACTCGTAAGTTCTTGTAGAACGTTTGGTAATGTGGTGGTACGATTACATGGTTACCATTACAGAGGCTCATTAAGTCTTTATACAAATTTTCGGAGATTGGCAGCAGAACTTTCTGTGTTTTCCCTTTCTACTATTTTCTTTCTCCTTACCACTCTGCCACTTCGGTTTGTGTCCACAATAACTGGAGTATCTTGGAACTCATACTTATGTTCTAATTTGCCTGGGGAACATGGTTCTGCCGAAACCTCTATTATTTCAGTCCAATTCAGCCTTTTTCCAGAAACATCTTTGGCCTAATTTGCAGTAGATGTTACAAGTTTTTTTAAGTTAAAATAATCATCTTGACTAATTTCTTTTACATTATATTTTGGGCCTGGTACTTTTGAATTTTTGAACGAATGCATTTCCTCCGGCACGGAGAGTACTTTTTTTTCTGCTTTTTTCAAAACAAGAAAGTATTGAATCCCCCTCATTTTGGGTGTGACCTTTCTGCAAAAATCTGTGTGTAATTTTGATGTTCAAAGTCTTGGATGCGTAGATATTTGCGTATGGCAAAAACGAAGCGGTTTCTATTCTGTCCGGTGCAATTATCTGAATAAAAGGAAATTTCTGTAATCCCTCTGTCAGATTCCGATTTCAAGAAAAGCCATAAACAGCTGGCTATTTCGTTAGCACCTCTTCTTGCAATTTGTGCGTGCCAAAGGAGGCAATAGCCACTTTTTGTCAATATGTTGTAAACTGTGAAGTTGTAAACCGGACTTGCGTTTATAATGGAACAGTCCCACTTCCGATTTCGGTAAGCTCAACACCTTTTCCAAATCAAAGCATGCCACAGTTTTTACTTTTTTGTCTGATGATTCCTTTTCTTGTTGTTTAATGTTTCTTACTAGTTCTTTATTCTTAACACGTGAAACACCGTGGGGGACAACATATGGGCCTCACTAATTTAGTAAAAGGAGCCAGGTTAAAAATGCCCGTTTGTTAAATTTTATGTATAAGTTTTTATTGCTTTAGGGGCTAGAAAATGTGCCAAATCACATGTTCCATTAGAAACGCAAATATCCGGGTTACAACTTCAAAGTCTACAACATATTGACAAAAAGTGGCTATTGCTTCGCATCCAAGACTTTGAACATCAAAATTACACACAGATTTTTGCAGAAAGGTCACACCCAAAATGAGGGGGATTCAATACTTTCTTGTTTTGAAAAAAGCAGAAAAAAAAGTACTCTCCGTGCCGGAGGAAATGCAGTCGTTCAAAAATTCAAAAGTACCAGGCCCAAAATATAATGTAAAAGAAATTAGTCAAGATGATTATTTTTACTTAAAAAAACTTGTAACATCTTCTGCAAATTAGGCAAAAGATGTTTCTGGAAAAAGGCTGAATTGGACTGAAATAATAGAGGTTTCGGCAGAACCATGTTCCCCAGGCAAAATAAGTATGAGTTCCAAGATACTCCAGTTATAGTGGACACAAACCGAAGTGGCAGAGTGGTAAGGAGAAAGAAAATAGTAGAAAGGGAAAACACAGAAAGTTCTGCTGCCAATCTCCGAAAATTTGTATAAAGACTTAATGAGCCTCTGTAATGGTAACCATGTAATCGTACCACCACATTACCAAACGTTCTACAAGAACTTACGAGTTCGTTGTAGCGGGAATGAATCAGGTTCAGAGATCGAAGATGACATTGATTAGTTGTAAGCTAAGATTGATTTACTGTACCTATCATGTCGATTTTGAATAAAGCTTCTTTAGTATAAACTACCAGGCTTTACTTATTTTTCCTTCGGATGGGCCTGAATGGGCGCGTTAGGGGGCATAAGCTAGTGATGGAAGTGAACAAATACTGTTACTTCATTAAAGTTTGTTAACAGACTAGAGTCAAAATGTTTTAACATTAACAAAGGTATTTTTTTTTGTTTTTGAGTAATTGATAGATGATTTCCGTTTTTTTAACTTTTGGGCACTTAATTTTACAAACTATAGGCTTCTACAGCACGTGTTTTCTTCGCACACATACAAACATAATCTATGATTAAAACGCAGCAACCTTTTTTTTTTTTTTTTAAGGCTGGGAAAACATCCAATGACTTCTCCCGCTCTGGGTGGAGCGGAAGGGAGTGTCAGACTCTTACTGACTAAAACCCATCCATGTTCCTTCCGTAGCCCTTTATGTTCCGGGGTAGCGGTAACCCTTTCAGACAATCCCGCTTACCCGGCAGGCTTGGCCCTGAGGGGCCCCTTCATATGCTGACATCTCTTTGAGGCGCGCGTGGAACATATACGCGCCGTCCGGCACGGGTCTGGTGCTGATCGGACGGTGAGTCACCCATTACTCACCGTCCGCAGGCCCGCGCCTACGGTGGCCGGGAGTCGTCGAGTGGCTCCCGACGCCCAGGGCGTCTCCTGCGGCGGCTGGGACGGGAGGACCTTTCTCTCTCCCATCCCGCCACCTCCTTCGCGAGCATAACTTTTTCGCAGAAGGAGGTGACTGCCTCCCACTCCCTCTCACCCCGGACCATGGCTTGCACCAGAGCCGGGAAACGCAGCAACCTAACTTTGTCTTTAATTATTTTAAATCTAAATAGTATTGACATACAATTTTTGTACATGACAAGCTATGAACAGTAAAATAGAAGTTTACGATGATACACTTCATTATTTGAATATTTTTTCCAATAAAAAACAAGTTTATTCAGAAGCTCCAGCAAAACGTAGATACTTTCGCATGCATAAAGTATGTATTTCTGTTTACTTAAATGAATTTTTCGTGTAAAAACTACGTAACTGATACTTACACTTTCAGACTAGTCTAAAATTGTTCCATGAAGAATGGAATAACTACACTTAACTCAGCCAATGCGGTTCACCAAAGATCATAACAAAGCAATATCTGTTTTTACACCTGCATCTTTTGTAACAGTTTCGGGGATTATTTAGGTAACCGTATAATTCAACCGTATCTCACAGTATGCATAACACAACGAAAAATCGGAAACTCTATGATTTCGCCGCTGCTAAATGCCATCTTTTGTTCTTTATAATGTACTCCTGGGATTTTTTTTACAATGTTGAACACTATTTTTTAAGCTCCTGAAAAGTTGTCCGAATTCACTTACCGCTTTCTTACAGGAAGGGTGCGAATTGTCCAATGTCTCTTGTCTCTCAAAATATACTACAAACATAACATCACGCCTCTAATTTCCGAAATGTTTGGCAGAGGTCTATGTAATAGTAAACCCACATTTCGCCAGTTATGTTTAAGTTCCACGTAACAGAGGTCGAGCCTGCCATTGCCGTGCTATTAACCGAGCTCAAATCCAGATTCTCTCAAAACAATTGCTTCCAAAAATCCCTAACTTAACGAAACAGCGCGGGAAGTTTCACCTTTGCAATCCAATTATAGGGAAACAGCTATCAGGCGGGTACTTTTTCAGTTTTTTTGCGAAGTGCAAGTTTTGAATTGGATACCCCCTGTATCCTACCCAATTCTGTAAAATAATCAACTTGTCAATAGTGTGTAGTAGTGTCTCAATAGTCAAATCATTGATTGGCATTCTACAAATTATTTATGGTAATTTTGACCTTACCTAATCTAACATAATGTCTGTAATGTGTCGATAGAGTGTCAATGTCGTGTTATTTAACTTAAAGTTTTAGAATTGGGCCCCAGAAGTACTTTTTTTGAAGTGAAACTTCTTTATCGGGGTTGGAAATAAATTTTTCGTTACGCGTCACATTTTTCCGTTACGCGCCATCTTCTTCTTATCCCTACCACGCGTGATTCGAAGTATACTTTCTCCAGCGGAGTAGGGATTGGTATTACAATAACAACAACAAACAACAACAACAACAACTTTATCTAATTTAACTTTATTTAACCAATTTCTGTAAAGTTGCATATAGTAAATTATTTTTTGAAAAATAACGTCGTAAAGAAGTTTCACTTCTTACGAGTGTACGCTAGTACACGCACACATTTTTTTTTTTTTTAAGGCTGGGAAATCATCCAATGACTTCTCCCGCTCATCTGTGAAGTCATTTTATACAAATTTCACCGTGAAAAGTGCGAAGTGAGCTGTCAATAGTGTGAAGCATCACGTGGAATGACGGCTTTCTTAATGTAAGTGTTCACTGTGAGATTTTATAAAATAGACCCGCAGATCATTGTTTTGGTTTTCAATTTTGATTACCTTAGCCGAAGTGACATATTATTTTTCGCTTTTAATCTTACTCACGTTGTCTACATCTCTTTTATCTACTTTCCTATCGCAGGTAAGTTGGAAGAGATTTCTTTAGAAATAAGCATCACCTTTGTATGTATTTTCTGTTCCTTTCTTCTTGTCTGTTTTTATGTGTGTACATAAATGGTTAAATAAATATTATACAACTACATAGTAAATAAATAAATATTATACAACTACACATAAATGTTTCCAACTGCCTTAGTAAGTGCACATTCAACTAATAAAACTGAACGCGATCAGTGCATAAAGCCACATTTAATAGCAGTCAGTGCCTTAATTTTCTATGGATTATTAACAAACTGCTCCAGAACGTGGTTTAATTGCGCTGATCGCGTCCAGTTATACTTTAAGATAGACTTTTTTAGAAAGTTCCTTAAGGAATAATGTTAGAGTGGGAGTCACTTTCAGTCCAAATTCGCAATTTGTACCTACCAACGCAATGTGGTCGGATAGAAACTGTAGTGCTATTCTGTGAAAATCTCAACGTGAAAATGTAGGCGAAGTGAGTTTAAAGTGAGCTGTCAGTATCAATCTAGCAAAAATCGGATCGACATCTCTTTTCACGCTCGTTTTTCATGGTCAGATTTTTACAGAATCGACCGGTTTAATGAGCGACATACCTACAAGGTGAATCTCGTGGGCAACAGATTCTGTCTCTTATAGGATTCGAAATCCCGTCCCCTGCCATTCACAATATGTGAGCAGTGAGCACAATATAGACGAAAATAATCCGATATTGAGTAAGATTTGTTCCTGAATACGCTGCGTGTAAAAAATGAATAGTTACAGAAGGTCAACTTGATACAGCGAACAAAACGCACACACGAATAAACACGCTTCACGCACGTGTGTTCACCCTGGACACACGCGCAACTAAAATTTGTCTTTGGACAGTTTGACCCCGTGACCAAGAGCTACACAGTCAAGTGACACGCGTCTGGTTAAGACAGCGAATTCGGAGAAAACAAAAGAATGCAATCCAAATTCAAATCATTGGTTCATAAGATGTTGTGTTGTTAGAGCCCTGCCTAGTTAGTGCGCTGCGTTGCGTTGCGTCGACGCTAAATCGTTTTCCCTATATTTTAAATTACATGCCATATTAAAGCATTGCGTCGTCACACGCGACGTTTCAACGGATCGACGGACTAGAGATGAAGCGAGAGTAGGGTAATGCACTGCGCTTTCAGAGCTCCGGTGCTATGACGGACAGTGTTCCGTTTGTTCCAATCCATTGTGGAAACTGTCTGGGGTGCGCTGCAATCGTGCGTCGTCGCAACGCAGGTGTGGCATACAATGCGTTGATGCTTTGCGACGACCCAAAGCAACGCACTAATAAGGTATCGTTTTACAGATAAATCTGCTCTGTCCCTCCATTGAGACACAAATTCATAATATTATCAGTCTAGTACAGTTATCATTCAATACATCAAACTATCACGCAATACAAATTAATATTAAATCAGAATATGTGACGTTTATTTTGTTTCAGTATATTTATTTAGGTTATTTATTTATTAATTTAATACTTTAAGCACAGAAATGTACAAAGGCGGACTTAATGCCATAGGCATTTTCTACCAGACAACCTTTGGGTGATGCAGAGATAAACAGTGGTAGGTGCAATAGGAAATAAAGTGTAAATATTTATTTGATTACGGATACTTACACATATTATTATACAAACTATAAATATAAATAAATTAAGTTATGTAACGTAACTAACTCTATATTTATACACATAATAATTACATAACTAAAAAGGCATAAAATATTAATAATAACTATGTACAAGTATTTTTATATCAAATTACTTATAGTCATGTTATCATTATCTGCCTAGCCTTTTCCCAACTATGTTGGGCTCGGCTTCCAGTCTAAACGGATGCAGCTGAATACCAATATAGTCATGTTATAAAAACAATTGCATAGTGCTTACTTCATAGTTTTTGAGTATCTTCAAACTCATGGTTACTTTTATATATTATCTGTGGTTTCTATAAGCCGGCTGTTGCATTGCACTTAGAAATTTTCTTATAGAGTAAAAGCATTTAGTTATCTATGAGTTTTTTTATAGTATGTCACGAGTCACTGAGTCGCAACTAGCGAAGCGATGCGATGGGCGAAAATAGAAGATCGCGCGCGTGTCGTTTGACGTAAGACACGTTGCAAGTCACGTCCCTCACGGCCGTGGACGGAGCCGTCGACCCATCGTACTTACTCGTTACGTGTTTTCTATTGTTATATATTTCTGACCTTCTGTCCGTATATATTCTGTGACGTGTGGGCGTTGTACCCACCTACTTATTTTAATATTGTTGTAAGATATCTTCCTGAAGTAGGTAGTGATGGTATATGTGTAAATATAGCGTCTCTTCTAAGGCTATTGTTATCCAAGCCTGATATTTCCTTTTCTAAAAGGGCAACGGCATTTTAGTTTAGAGAAACTATAGCTCGTGTTAAAATGATGAATGATATTTATTTTCTTTTGTCAATTGTTTTCTGAGAACCTACTATATTACATTTCTGAGGTGGTCTCTTGAGGAATGTACAGAGGCCAGAACATCAAGTTACCACAATCTGTCCAATTTCTTTGATAGTATTTCAACTTTATTGCAAAGACATAAGGTTCAGTTTTAATTGAGAAAATTTGACAGTTAGGGATAGCTTGATGTGCTGGCGTCTGTACACAGGTTTGCACAACTGTGTCAGTGAAAAGTGAAGTGAGTGTGAACTAAGCTGTCGATCCACCTAATGCTAGATATTGACACCATTGACAGCTTATTTAAACTCACTTTACCTACAATTTCACGTTGAGATTTTTACAGAATAGCTCTACCGTTATCGGGTAGCTCAACTAAGAACTAAAGGAGCTCAACATTCTGGCAATGTCAAAGTAAGGACATTTGGGCCCCATAAAGTACTAAAACTGCCAGATAATTATTCATTCTATCCGTCATCAAAAAAATTGAAAGAAGGGTGGAAAATCTTCAAGGACTTCCTCCGCCCTGGTGGGTTCTGTCAGACTCTTACTTACTAAAAACCACCCCGGTGTTCTAAGACTTAAGTATTGCAATATTAGTCTGAGGCTATGGTAGCAACACTACTCCCGGGTGAGTCTTATAACTTATCTCTATCTTAACTGCTAACGCCTACCGTTTCCTTTACCGGGTTACCGCTGCCCCGGAACACAAAGAGCTAAGGACGGAACATGGATGGATTTTAGTCAGTAAGAGTCTGTCACTCTCTTCCGCTCCACCCAGAGCGGAAGGAGTCATTCGATGATACAGTAGATCGCACGTCAATACATCAGGTAACTGTGTACTTACTCAAGATTACAATGTATAATAATAATAATATCCTTGGACATTTCATACGACGCCATAATATATAGTCCCAAGCTAAGCAACCTAATGCATGTGTTATGGTAACGAGATGGCTGATAAACTACTGAAATACATTTTTTTTTTTGTAAATACATACATATCGTAGATAGACAAACACCCAGACCCGGAACAAACACTTGCAGGTCGTACAAATATTTGTTCCGTGCGGGAATCGAACCTGCGACATGCTGCGCTGTCGTCATGACAAAATTATTAGAAATAATTTAATTTTTTTTTCAAAAAAACCAATGTTGTTTATACGTATGGATTTTTTAGCTTTGGAAAAAACTAACAATGAGGTTTATTAAATAGCTCGTGTTCCGAAATTTATAAGTTGAAATATAATGTTACAACATAATTATAAGTATGTATTCTCGTTCTTACATCTCCTCGCAGACTAATCTACGATACTTACGAGTAATTGAGTGTCGCTAAATCCGTTGACTCGGCTCAGCGGATTACACGCTTTTGTGCGATATATTCGTTCAGAATAATCATCATTTATGTGTTCTTAATTAATTCATACTAATATATATATAGCGTGATGTCTCAAGCTTTGGTTTTCTTAGATAATAGGTATCTTTCCTCAAAAGACCATTTGAGACACCAATCGTCACATGAACTGACCAAGATTATGTCTAGACTTTAAGTGACATCTGGGTTGGTCTCAGGTTTTCTTCTCAGAGCAGTCAAAGTCAAAGTCAAAACATTTATTTCAAAAAGGCACAAGAATGGCACTTTTGAACGTCAAAATGAACAAGAAATAGAACTGATTCTAGTCGCCCCTTCCAAAAAGTAGTTTCGTGTGGAGAAGAATGGGCAAGAAACTCCACCAGTCTGATAGGAATAGCCGACCCTCATTTAAAATTATTAAAATATTATTGCCATGTAACCAACCTCTTTTTAAGTAAAAGTCCGCAGGCATCTTCGTAAGAATCTGGTAGTATCAACACTAATATAATGTTTTCCCAATGTTTGTTTTATTTGTATAGTCGTTTACAGTAAGTATAGTCATAAATTTATACCCATTTTACGTTTATGTCAATTAGGTATGTTTATTATTATATTTATAGTTGGTTCGTGTTTACATATCGACACTCCTCCGTGCCTCGGAAAGCACGTTACACCGTTGGTCCCGGCTGTCAATCGTGGATCTTTGACAGTCGTTACGGGTAGTCAGAAGCCCGAAAGTCTGACCGCCAGTCTTACCAAGGGGTATCGTATTAACCAGTTAATAACTGGGTTGTGGAGGACAGATAGGCAGTCGCTCCATGTAAAATACTGGTATTCAGCTGCATCCGGTTAGACTGGAAGCCGACCCCAACATGGTCGGGAAAAGTTTAGGCAGATTGATTGATTTATAGTTCGTATAATTAATCTTGGCTTCAGATTAATTATACGAACTATAAATAAATCAATATTCAAAAACTTATCGTGAAAATATCTTTGAATAGACATATGGGTGTGTGGAATTTGCCGAGATAAACTTATTTTCCTATACCTAGAGCACATTATAACAGAAGTATGCATCTTTCAGCTTTCTACGTGAAAGAGAATAGACGATGGGAAGTTATTAGGCCATCAAAGCCCTGGGCGACCTATGGCTCTGCAGCTAATCTCCTATAGGAATTTTCTACCCAGGTGTTGGAGAACTGGATGTGGCAACGTCAATGTAACATTATATTATTATAACGTCCATTTGCTAATGCTTAAACTACTATAACTTATAGCTCTTAAGCTTATACTATTGTAGTATAAAAATACTTTTATCGTTGAAACTACGGTTTAGCACATCTCTGGGGCGCAGGCTCCGGACCACCTTCAATAATATCATCCTGAGCGTATTTGCTATCGGGTTTGATTGACAGTATATTAAAATATATAAATGATTAATGTAATGATAAACAAACAAATGACTCGGAGGCGGGCGTATTATTTAACATTTGTATTTTATTTCATGATTTAAATTTAAATTTTATTAATTTAACTTAAATCGTTTAATTAACTATATAACTATTTTTTTATATTATAATTATTTTGATTAAAATTTTAATTTTATTTAAAATGTACAACAGTTAGATTATGATCTTAAATGGATTAAAATACTTAAGTGTTTTTTTTTATTTTGAATTTGAATTTTCTAGAAGAGCGGTGACCGCTACATGGCCTCTGCAATTTACCGGCGAATGACATCATTGAAGCATTATTTATTAGAAGGTGGTGTGTTTTTTTCTAAAGAGCCGTCACTGACGATTTCTTCAAAGCTTCGTTGAAATGAATTTAGTCCTAAATATTTAGTGATTTCAAAAAAATAAGCTTACCTATTAGTCGAGGGCCGCCCACACTTGGTAAACTAGTCAGTTCTTTCTCGAGTTTCTTTTGAATTAGATATGTTAGTGGAAAACATTAAGGGTATAATATTATTCACAAATTGACGGCACTTTTTCTGAAGTGCTCACTTTGAAATCAATCGTAAGTCGTTTCCATATCGTCACTTAAAATACTACTTCTTCACTTTACTAAACTATTTTTCACTCACTTTTCACACTATCCACGCCACTTTGAAATATTTTCGTCTAGTGACATCATATAACTGACATACAAGAGGCAAACTGGCATATTTTGACGACACGGTTGGCGCAGTGGTTGAGCGATTGACTGATGCGCACTATGTCGCGGGTTCGATTCCCGCACGGAACAAATATTTGTACGACCTGCAAGTATTTGTTACGAGTCTGGGTGTTTTTCTATCTATAATATGTACCTATGTATTTACAAAAAAATATATATATAAGTAGTCTATCAGCCATCTCGTTACCATAACACAAGCATTAGGTTGCTTAGCTTGGGACGATATGGCGTTGTGTGAAATGTCCAAGGATATTATATTATTATATATTATTATATAAGTGACATCATTTGACTTATAATTAATAAAAGTAAAAAAAAGTCAAAAGTCTAATCATTTATAACATAAAGTTAAACACGGATTAAAACGTAATAATTAAACAAAAATAAAATTGTTTCTAATTGCCCCTTCCAAAAGGTAGTTTTGTTCTTTTTAAATCGCCGTTACATTAAAGGAAGCGTGGAGTATCCTCCCCTCAGGCCTTTTTCTTTTTTATTGTGGGTAATCATCCAATGACTTCTCCCGCTCTGGTTGGAGCAGAAGGGAGTGTCAGACTCTTACTGTCTAAAACCTATCCATGTTCCTTCCTTAGCCCTTTATGTTCCGGGGTAGCGGTAACCCTTTCGGACAATCCCGCTTACCCGGATCCTAACAGGCCTCATCTAGTAAAACTTTAGTCCAATGTTATTCAACATACGTTTCACAAAGATTTTTCAATCGTCGTCGGATTTCCTTAGACTCTGAAGCATGAGAAATCTATTTTACCTTTTGCCTAGCTTCAGATGGAAATTGAGATTTTTATGAAATGAAAGGGTTGACTGAATATCTGTATTAGATTCCCTTTGTGTTTTTTTTTTGTTTCTCAACCTATTCTTATGATACCTATATGTAGTATAAAAAGCCTTTTAGTTTTGTATCTTTTTTCTCTGAAAATAATATTCAAACATTCTGGTAAGTTACGACCGACGGATGACTAAAATAACAGGAAATCGTGACTAGAATATTTTTAAAAGACTAACGCGTAGAACACTTTTTAACCGACTTCAAAAAGGAGGAGGTTCTCAATTCGGATGTTTGTATTTTTTTTTTATGTTTGTTCGCGCATAACTCCTTTGCTTGCCAACCGATTTGAAAAATTCTTTTTTTGTTGGAAAGGGTATACTTCCCAAATGGTCCCATATAAATTTTATCGAAATCGAATAAGCGGTTTTTGAAAAATCAACAAAAATCTAAAAAAAATCCTACTTAAGGGCCTATGCACACCACGTTTTTTAAACGCGCCGTCGACGCGCGTTTGTAGCGATACAGACGCGATACGCACGCAAGTCAGACGCAGCCTGTAGACCTTTGCACACTTGACGCGCTTGTGTCGCGATGCAAACGCGCGTGTGTAGCGATACAGACGCGCGTGTGTAGCGATACAGACGCGATACAGACGCGCGTGTGTAGCGATGCAGACGCGATTCAAACGCTACTAGCGTAGATTCACACTTCCCTTTCCCTCGTTGCTAGCGCTCGTATCGGTGTCGCGCGTTTGAATCGATACAGACGCGCCGGTGCCGCGCGTTTGTATCGATACAGACGCGCCGGTGCCGCGCGTTTGTATCGATACACACGCGCCGGTGCCGCGCGTTTGTATCGATACAAACGACAACAAACTGCTCTGCAGGATAAAAAACGTGGTGTGCATAGGCCCTTATACACACATCAAAAGTGTCTAGGGATCAACATATATTTTTGCAATAACTTTTCTCTTGATTGATATTAATTTAAATTTTCTTTAAGGATTCATCAAATAAAGTGTTTTCGTTTGTCACAGTAACGATAAACCAAGTCACCTTTGCATTAATAAAGAAATTTGCCATTTTCCTAATAAAGGGATTTTTGACATTTGAACCACTAACATTAAAGTTCGAAAAAAAGACTGAAATAACAGTTTTCTTTAAAATTTTATTGGGTAACTTAAACAATTAATAATCCGTGTTTCTACCGCGAACACTAACAACACAAGAACATCGGTTTGGCATACTCAAAATGAGTTCATCCAAATCACGCTGTGGAATGGCCGCCCATGTTCGTTGCAACAACAAAAAAAGGTGTTATCAGTCGACTTTGGACACGTTACCGAAGCACTGGTACCGTGGCTGAGCGCCATGAAGGACGGTATCGCTGCACCACACGGAGACAAGACCGATACATTCAAATCTTAACTCGAAGAGCTCCAACAATAACCGCCATGATGTTAGCCGTGAGGCTTCATCACTCTTCAGGGAACTTAATTAGCGACCAAACAGTCAGAAACCGCTTGCATGAAGTGAACCTTCATTCCCGAAGACCGCTACGGGTACCACCTATAGCAATGCACAATCGTAGGATTCGATATCAATGGGCTCTTGAACACAGAAATTGGGCAGAAGAACAATGGCGTTTCGTGTGCTTTTCTGATGAGTCTCGTTTTGGTATGAGACCGGATACAAGACGTATACGACACTGGAGAACCCCTGGACGCCAACAGCGATTAAAATCCTGCCAGGAAGTCCATCCTTATAGTGGTGGAACCATCATGGTATGGGCGGGTACTTGGATCGGCGGAAGAACTGAGTTGATTTGGATCAGAGGCAACCTCAACGCTCAAATTTATGCTGAGACGATTGTATCTGACGTCATCGTTCCTCTACAAGTGCAAATCGGTCCCTTATTTCAGTTAATGCATGATAATGCACGACCGCACACCGCAAGAGTTGTAAGACAGACTCTCGCCGCAGCTAACATCAATGTCCTGCCCTGGCCTGCTCAGTCGCCAGACTTGAACCCGATTGAGCATGCATGGGATATGCTATAGAGAAGAGCTCTGCCGAATATGGAGGGTATCCAGTTGCAAGAAGACCTTTTTTTGTTGTTGCAACGAACATGGGCGGCCATTCCACAGCGTGATTTGGATGAACTCATTTTGAGTATGCCAAACCGATGTTCTTGTGTTGTTAGTGTTCGCGGTAGAAACACGGATTATTAATTGTTTAAGTTACCCAATAAAATTTTAAAGAAAACTGTTATTTCAGTCTTTTTTTCGAACTTTAATGTTAGTGGTTCAAATGTCAAAAATCCCTTTATTAGGAAAATGGCAAATTTCTTTATTAATGCAAAGGTGACTTGGTTTATCGTTACTGTGACAAACGAAAACACTTTATTTGATGAATCCTTAAAGAAAATTTAAATTAATATCAATCAAGAGAAAAGTTATTGCAAAAATATATGTTGATCCCTAGACACTTTTGATGTGTGTATATGTGGACGATGTTCTAATAAGTTCCTGTCACTGTAATTTACATACCAGGTAGTGGTATTAAAATTTGGTTGTTGTGTAGGTAGGTACCACAACTAAAAAGTGAAAAATAAAAACTTTTTTACAAAAAATAAAACCGACTTTCAAAACAAACACTACAAAGTGACAAATAATTTCGATTTCGGAAGTCGGTGGCAAACAATGAAAATACAAAACCGAAGACACCGACTTCCAAAATGAAAATTATTTGTCACTTTGTAGTGTTTGTTTTGAAAGTCGGTTTTATTTTTTGTAAAAAAGTTTTTTACTTTAGACAATCATGTTCGTGTCGATTGATACTGTAAAAGTCTCACCGTAAAAGCCTAGGTGAAGTGAGCTGTAGTTTCATCGAATAGAATATAATTAAATCAATAATAAATATGAGTGATCGATCGACTTCCGTTAAGAACAGTCGCGTCGCTCACGCTCTTGTGCTAGTTTGTGTTCGGGTATAGCGCTGACGCAGCAGCATACCGTTCGTTACCTCTAGCCGTGCGCGGTCGCCGCGATGACCCAGTTACCGAATGTATTGCACAATTATTTGTATAAACAAAGTGTTAAGGTGAAGTTATAATTCTAATAAATATGGCTTCGTCATCTTCAATTAAAATTAAAACTGAAACGGAACATCTGTTGTATAAATATTATACTGAAGAAAAGCTGGAACGCGAAAAGTTGCAAACTTTGGTAAATGACCTCAAAAGTCAATTAGAACAACTTCAGCACCAGCTTAAAAACATCCAGGAGCAAAAAGTTGCTGACCAAGACAAGAAAAATGTCACTACCGACGTACCAATCGAGTATGAGACAGACGAAGAGGAACTAGCAAAGGAAACAGAGTGGGTACGACAGAAGAGCAGAAAAAAAAGGAAATTGAACTCATCATCACTGTCCTCACCACCTCAACAAGGAGCCGATTCCAGCCAAAAACCCAAAGACAATGTTAAATCAAAGAAACAGCCTACACCACCACCTATAGTAGTGGAAAATGTTAAAAACTACCAAGAGTTCTACGATCTTCTTTCGACTAATCTAACGAAAGACTCGTTCATTACGAAAATGATGAATGGAGAAAAAGTTAAAATTAACTCTTTTAATGATGAGTCATACAGATCCATCACCAAACTATTGTTACAAAATAATTGCTTTTGGTACTCGTATGAGAATAAACAAGACAGACCGATCAGGGTGATGGCAAAAAACCTTCATTCTTCCTGCCTGTCAAATAGAATAGTTGATGACCTGACAACTCAGGGATATAAAATAGAAGATTCGGTCAACAAACTGAGTTGGAAGAGTAAAGAGCCTGGTGGATAAGTTTTAAACGACTTCGAAGGACCTTGGTATGCGGTGAATTATTTATTTTGTTGGTAATGTAGATTTTAGCGTCGTGGACTGCTGGTCGACACAGAATTGAGCACACGGGAAATGAGGTTTTGAGGAATATGGATGGATGGACTTACTTGAGACCTTCTGGACGAAACACGTGGCAAGGACAGCCCTTTGCAGACGTCTCACGTGTTCCCTGGTTTCTTCCTGATGCACTTTTTCACTTGTTTAAATGTCACACTTGTGTCGGCCAACACTTATTTATAATAGTTATACAGTTTTTGATGCGGATGCGGGTTGAGTAAGCGGTATTAGCGATGAGCGGTTTGCGGGTCAGTATTCACACTGGAGTCTGGACCTAGACTGTTTATAAAGCGGCGCGTGCGAATGCAAAAATTACACTTTAAGTAAGCTAGACGAGACTAGCTCACTATAATTAGCGGTTATGAGCGGTGCGCGGTTTGAGTCTTGAGAATTGACTCATTGTGTAGCGGAGCGGTTGAATGCGATGAACACACTTTTTAAGTAAGCTAGACGAGACTAGCTCACTATAATTAGCGGTTATGAGCGGTGAGCGGTTTGAGGTTATGTTTTATAAAACGGCGCGGTTTGAGTCTTGAGAATTGACTCATTATGTAGCGGAGTGGTTGAACGCGAAGAACGCACTGACACTTTGGTCGCGCGCAAATGAACTTCCAATCTCGTTCCGAACGATAAGGAATGTATGGGTAAGGAGAAAGGAATGATTAGCTCAATTCTGTGTTGTAAGCGGAAAAAACTTATAAATAAAAAACTTGCGCGAGCAGAGCCACTCAATATGTTTATGCTCTCATTCCAAAAAGATGAAGACATAAATAAAATCTACGGAATTAAGTCCATACTGGGTTGTAAAGTAGACATACAACCGTTAAAAACATCAAGGTTAATCCCTCAATGCAAAAGGTGTCAAGCATATGGCCATACACAGAAATACTGTTCCAAAGAACCCCGGTGTGTGAAGTGTACCGGCAAACACCTAACCAGAGACTGCAATAAACCAGCAGTAGCAAAACCAAAATGTGTTCACTGTGGTGAGCCCCACCCAGCAAACTATAGAGGATGCATAGTAGCTAAAGAGCTACAAAACATTAAAAATAAAAATATCAGAAAGAATGTGCCGATACCAAACCCTCAGGGTCCAAGTACAAACAAAGACAAAATTCCTAGTGTCGCCAAACTTGCTACTAAAAGTGTTTCGTATGCACAAATGACGAAAGGAGTCCAATCTTTGCCACAGTCACATATGAAACCAATGAACACTAACATGGATGAAAAGATTAATAAAATTATTAATCTTTTAACTACGTTTGACGAAAGGCTGAAGAAACTTGAAGGTAGCACTAAAGTACCTACCAAACAAAAAAGCAACATAAATGGCTAACTCACTTAAAATTATGGCATGGAATGCGAATGGACTGCTGAAACATCAGAATGAACTTACGGCAGTCCTAAATATGGATAGTATTGATGTATGTCTTATATCAGAGTCACATTTCACTAAAGAATCTCATATTCAAATTAAAGGGTATAAAGTATACCACGCATTGCATCCCGATAACACATCAAGAGGTAGTAGTGCTGTCATTATAAAAGAGAATATCTTTCACTATGAAGAACTCAAATATGAAAAAGAAGAAATACAAGCAGTGGCCGTCTGTGTCAAAACGAAATATTGTCCTGTCACCATAGCAGCCATATACTGTCCACCTAGGTATTCACTAAAAACAGATCAGTACATAACTTTCCTAAACGGTCTTGGAAACAGATTTATTTTGGGAGGCGACTTTAATGCTAAAAATACAGTTTGGGGATCTAGACTGACAACAACCAAAGGAAGAGAGCTACTGTGCGCAATTGAAGAAACACAGTGCAAAACTTTATCAACAGGTAAGCCCACTTATTGGCCTACTGACACAAAAAAGATTCCTGATCTTATAGACTTTTTTATTTATAATAATATATCACCGAATCTTCTCCGCATTACAGAAGGTTATGATATGAGCTCAGACCACTCACCTATAATACTTACTCTAAGTGAGACTCTAATGTTGAAAGAAACCTACCCCACATTGGTAAATAAGAATACTGATTGGGCAAGCTTTAAAATGGACTTAGACTCTGTAATAGATTTAAAAGTTCCACTAAAGAAACCAGAAGATTTAGATCGGGATATCAGCCAGTTTATTACACAAATACAACAATGCGCCTGGAAAAACACGCATACCTTTAAGATGAAAAACAGTCTTACCTACTACCCAGCAGAAATCACAAAACTCATAGCTGAAAAGAGGCGACAGAGACGAATATGGCAACAAACAAGATTTCCACAAGATAAAAAGATTCTGAACAACCTTACAAAACAACTAAGGAGTGCTATTCAGAAGTTATAAAATGAATCAATGAGCAGTTATCTAAAACAACTAACCAGCGATCGCTCGACTGATTATTCTCTGTGGAAATCCACAAAAAGTTTAAAAAAGCCAATTATGCATATTCCACCTATCAAAGATTCTAACGGGTGGTGGGCAATAAGCAACGAGCAGAAAGCTATTAGGTTTGCACAACATCTGGAACTCATTTTTAAGCCAAATGAAGAACAGGAAGACTATGCGTTGTTAGATGAAACATCAATTAATAATGATGAGCAAGAATTAAAATTCGTAACACCTAGAGAAGTTTACAACGAAATCAAGCGTCTTAGTCTAAAGAAATCACCTGGCTACGATCTTATTACTGGAGAAGTTCTTAAAAACCTCCCACGTAAAGCCATCGTAAAACTGACGACTCTCATCAATGCTACCTTCAGACTTAAGTCTGTACCTGATCTGTGGAAAGTTGCGGAAGTTATAATGATACCAAAACCTGGTAAACCACCCCATGAAGCGACATCATATAGGCCGATCTCCCTGCTACCGGTCATGTCAAAATTATTTGAAATGCTCTTCTTAAAACGACTAAAACCCATCATAGAAGAAAGAAAATTAATCCCTGACTACCAATTTGGATTTAGGGAAAAACATTCAACAGTAGACCAAGTACACAGGATTACCAACATTATAGAAAAGGCTTTAGAAGAAAACAAAGTTTGCTCAACGGTCTTCCTAGACGTAGCGCAAGCATTCGATAAGGTTTGGCACAAAGGGCTTATTATCAAACTAAGAAATATGCTCCCTAAACAGATTGCTGACATCTTAGAGTCTTACCTATCACAGCGTATGTTTAGAGTACAACAAGATGATGCACATTCAGAACTCAAGCCGATAAAAGCTGGAGTACCGCAAGGAAGTGTCCTAGGTCCCGTCTTGTACTTATTGTACACTTGCGATATTCCTGTGTTAGAAAACAACACCATTGCGACATTTGCAGACGACACAGCTATAATGGTCACAGGTGTCACTCAAGAAGAAGCAGTGGAAAAAGTTCAGACAGCCGTCAATATCATCTTTGACTGGACAAAAAAATGGCGTGTGAAACTTAATGAATCAAAATCTGTTCACATAGACTTCACAAACAAAAAGCTAAATTATCATCCGGTAAACATAAATGGTCATGTCATACCATACGAAAATACAGCCAAATACTTAGGCATGACATTAGACACAAAGCTTCGCTGGAAAGCTCATGTTAAAAAGAAACGTGACGAGCTAGAGCTTCGCTACAAGTCGATGTACTGGCTGATAGGAAAACATTCTTCACTGTCAGTACACAACAAAATACTCCTGTACAAACAAGTCCTCATGCCTGTATGGACTTATGGTATTCAGCTTTGGGGCTGTACCAAACAAAGCAACATCAAAATAATACAGCGTTTCCAAAATAAAGTACTCAGAGGAATCGTCAATGCGCCCTGGTACATTCGAAATGACGACCTTCATCGGGACCTCAAAGTAGCCCTCGTCACAGATATAATTAAAAAGAATGCCGAAGCTCATGAACGAAGGCTTCACCATCATGTGAACATCGAGGCTATCCAGCTCCTCGACAACACGGACATAGTGAGAAGACTAAAAAGGACAAAACCTTTTGAGTTAATTTAGTGAAGTGTTAGTTTAATGTAGTGAAGTGAGTGCTACCATAAAGAACACAAGAACAAAGTGTCTTCCCCTTAATAGAGACAATAAGAAAAGTGTTAATGGACACATTCTTAGGCTTATTCTACCTAGCAAATTAAGTCAAAATTGAATTACTCATTAGCTTTAGTATTAAGCTAGATTGTATTTTTTATGATGTTTCTGTATTAGTCATTCAACAAAAAAAAAAAAATAATAAATATAATTAAAACGCATTAAAGTGACTCGTGACGTCATGCCACATATCAACTTATTGTAGTAGGTACAGCGTAATCTTTGGATTACGTAAAAAAGAAAAAATACGTGTGCAATATTTTTTGTAAATCTAGTTTACTGACTAAAAAAATCTAGCCATCATCCCTTTTTTTAACAATAAAAAAAGATAGGATAAAAAATAATACTGATAGGAGTGACAATTGACAGCTCACTCTAAACTTATTTCTCGTTTTCACGATAAGATTTATAGACAGATTTTCATAATAACACCACTGTCTGAGACTTCGTAGGAAAGTCTGATGGGGTCACCATTCGATTCGACTTTATTTACAATATAAATACTTTTGTAAATTATTTCTAAGTTTTTAATGTTAATATTTTACCAAATTTATTTTGAATAAATATTTATAATTTATTTATTTTTTGGCTCGCTTGCACAACAAAGTACGTTACGTAAATACAAAATGTTTAAATATCATTCTGCCTACCTCAACTTCAAACGAATGGCAGAAGTAGAGCTTCGATTTTAGGGTATCGTAGTCAACAAGGAACCCTTATAGTTCCACCATGCCCGTAAGTAAGCCTGTCTGTCCGCGGCTTAGTTCAGAGACTCTTGCTACTAAAAAAAGTTATTTGGCGTGAGTATACTACAATGTTAATCACGCCAATAAATTGGAAAGTAAAGTACTTTAAAAAATTGGGTTCATCCTCTACACGTAAATTTATTTTTTCGTCTTTCCCGTGAGTGTAGTTGAAAAGGCCGTTCAAAAATATTGAGGGTGTATGAAAACCATTTTATGATTCAGGAATGCGTTTGCGAAATGTTAAGCTTTAAAGTGCTAATTTGTGTCAAGAAAAGAAAAACACGGTAGAAGAATAAGAAACAAAGTTAAAGGGAAAACTATCGCAGCTTAGTAAGCTTTACAAGTTATCGAGTACGAGTCGACCAACTTACAGAACACACTTGATAGACTGACAACCAGTTTTAAAAAAAGGGTTATCGTATTACCCAGTAACTGGGTTTTGGAGGTCAGACAGTCAGGCAGTCGCTTCATGTAAAATACTGGTAGTCAACTATACATAATGGAAGCCGACAGTTGGGAAAATACTAGGCTGATGAGATGATGCAACTCCTACTCCGACAACAATTTTATCCCAACTACGGCACCCTTCATTCAGTCAGTTAAATACGCTTAGTGATTTTTGATGCAAGCGGGCCTAAAATTTATAAAAATAAGATGTAGCACATCTAATTCATATGAAGGGCCAAGTCTGCCGGGTAAGCGGGATTGTCGGAAAGGGTTACCGCTACCCCAGAACATAAAGGGCTAAGAAAGGAACATGGATGGGTTTTAGTCAGTAAGAGTCGTACACTCCCTTCCGCTCCACCCAGAGCGGGAGAAGTCATTGGATGATTTCCCAGCCTTAAAAAAAAAAGCGCATCTAATTCGATTTTTTTCTCTCAAGGAACTTTTCTTACAACAAATCTTTAATAATGTTCCCTATTTACCAATAATAATAAAGACGCTATTTTACATCTTTTTCAGTATAAGAAGCTTAAGACCCTGAATGTCGGGGCTTAAAACATTTATGTAAATCTACGTTCATTAAACCTAACGAACGTAACAGTTGGGGGATTACGGCGGACTCATATACAACTTCATCCCTTTGGCACTGAGTTTTTTTTGTTGTATATTTTACATACACTACTAACTACACGTGAAAAACTGCCGTTGGTGAAATAAATGGAACGGGTTCGATTTTTGAAAACTGGAAATGTGTTGCTGTTGATGTTTCTTTGTTTTTATTTTCGTCTCAAAATACCATTTTTTTCTACATTTTTTGTGTAACAAGGTTGAGTTATTTTTATCGTTTCTTTATCGAATAAATGTTTCTCCATTTCTATTTCTTAGTAGGTATAGAAATAGAAAATAATTCAGCGATCAACAAAGATTGTCTGCAAAATACAACCTTACAAGTTTTTCTTCACCGTTTTGAGACCTGATGAAATTATATACACAAAGTAAAGAGCCTGTCTGGGTTTGAACTGATGACCTACAACTCGTAAGTCGGTGCTTATACCACTGGGCCACCACTGCTCGTTTGAAATGAATACTTAGCCAAAAACCAGTATTGCTTCTTATTATCTTAGCACCTAAGCCGCATGGACTCCGGTAGGTACAGTCCGCGAGGTATAAGCTGAGCTTTGCATTAGTGTGAGTGATCACCAAGAATGAATGGCGAATGGCGCCGCGCCTCAGGCCGGTTACCCAAAATCAGTTTAAACCGGTTTTTACCGGGCGAACATGGCGCCGCGCCTAAGGCCGGTTATCACACCTACACTATCCATGTACACTCACACAAATGCAAAGCTCAGCTTATACCTCGCGGACTGTACTATGCTTACAGTACACTGTAATTCATAATAACAATTACCGCGACTTATTAAACTTAAGTACTAAACAGAGCAACAGCTTATTTCCGTTCGGTTAAGTCTTTTAAATGGCAAGACTAACAGCTGATACATTGGATGTTTTTTCTTAAGATCAACGAGAGATTAATTAACCCCGATTAACGTTTAAAAAGAAACGATGAAATCATTGCAGAATTAAAAATTCGATGCAGACGTCCCTTAGGATTGTGTTATGTGGATGGTACTCATATTAGAAAAAGTTTATAATATTATTATTTTTGTTTTAATTAAAAGAACTTTATTTATTCAGGTTAACGATACTGCTTAAAAACTAAAAAATATATCTATTATGTACAAGTGGTAAAAAAGGGGAAGAGCTCATAGGGTGTCCAAAAATTCATCTGCATCGCTGTCAGTGGGAAATGTGCCCAAAAGGCTAGCAGTGTTGCCACGTTGGATGGCAATGCTGATTCCTAATTAATTAATTTTCTTTGTTTTAATTAACTGTGAATGCGTCAGGGTAGCCCGCGACCCGTTTCAACATAATACATTGCAAGTTAAAACCTTGTAAAATAAATCAGTACTATTATTATTTAAAAAAAATATTTTATCTGGATACCAATTTATACAAGTAAATTATTACTGGTTATATTACTGCAAAAATTATTCGATTAAAAATAGACGTTCCAATCATCAATCAAAAAAAGAACTACGGCCTAAATAAAAAAGCGTCAAATAATTCCATCCACGAACATCACTTACAAAACAAAAGACTGGAGTAGCTAAAATTAAAATGTTCAAAGCAATTCCATACTAATGGAGCACAGTGATTAATGTTACCGCCGACATTATTTTAATGAGGATAAATTGCATATTTGAGTGTCCCCACTAATAGCTTCCTTAATTCTTTCCCGCCTTTCTTAAGCTTGGATTAACTATCGGAGCCATTGAGGTCCTCGTTTAAATTTTGCCTTCGATTCAACTGACTGCTTCAGCGATAAATCTTTTATAATACGAGTATGTTCGGCAGTCGGTAAAGATATATTATTTTGTCTTAACAAAGAAGGGAGGAAATGTAATTATTTTTAGTTTAACAATTCTCAATCGCAGTGCTTTGTAAAACAATTATCATTTAAATAGATAAGATATTTCTACCATGCGAATTGTATTGCGTTTTATTAACCTTTTAACCGCCCCGGTCGAATTAATACGACAAATGTTTTCCGTACCGCCTGTGTTCATACGACTGAGAATTATATTCAATTTTGGTTTTGCGTTTTAACGTCATTGCACAACCCTATTCGTCGAAGATTTTATCTGTCGATTTTTGAGCTGGGCGCTGGGGGCACGGCAATTGATATGAAACCAATGGTCAATAGGTTAAGTTGACAATGATAATGGTGCGAGGCTGTGGACTATATTCTTTCAAATTTTTAGCAATGTTGAAGTTGAATAAACTCACCATAAAACACCCGAAATTGTGTAGGTATTGTTTTCATTGGCTTAGCGTAACAGGCGGCGTTCCAAACACATTAATCACATCGTTCAATGCGTATTTATAACATAACTGGCTTGTGCCCACGTCTTCGTTCGCGTTAATTCAGAAATTTGACAATCAATTCGGGTTGTACCCTGCTTGTAATAATATATTCCGATCATGATTTCAAAGACGAGTGGCGCCATCTATTATCATAAGAACGATATTGTTATTTTCCTCGGTAATAGTACTTTTTTTCGAAACGAATGGTACCCTATATCCCTTTTTGTAAACCTGACAGCATATATGCAAAATTTTATGATGATCGGTTCAATAGTTTAGGTGTGAAAATGTAACAAACATGCTGACTTTCGCAATTATAATATTTGTTATGATTGAGGAATTTCGTATACAAGCACCAAATAAATACATAAATTTTCTTAGTGAATTCAGCACGTATGTTCACCTTTCTTTTCTTTCAGAGAAAATATCCTACCTATAAAATAATACATGCAAGATAATTCAAAAACAAACTCCCACAAAGGCCTGAAACTTGGAGCGTAAAAAGTGACAAATTACAAGTTATTTAAAAAGAAAGTTCCGTAAGAATGTCGGAACTTAATCACTGGGTCGATTAAAACTTTGTGGTGTTGTTCAAATACCATGGGGATACTTTAGAAGTTTTATTACTTATTGATTAACAAGAACTTGTCATGGTACTGCCGTTCTTTCGAACAGGGATGCCTTTTTAAATCTTGTACAGATGCACATCAAGATAATAATCTGTCAAATTTTATTGATAGTATTCCAACTTTATTACAAAGACTTTAGGTTCATTTTCAATTGGGACTATTTGACAGTTAGGGATAGCTTGATGTACTGGCGTCTGTACCTAGCAGTGCCCGTGACCAATAAAAAAAGCTGCACGAGTCAAGTCTCCGCGCTTCAGAAAGAACGTTAAGCCTATGGTCCCGGCTGACATTAATAGACGTTTGATAGTCGTTGAGGGTAGTCAAAAGCCCGAAACTCGGACAATCACTCTTACCAACCTAGGGGTAGCGTGTTACCCAGAAACTGGGTTGTGAAGGTCAGACAGGCACTCGCGACTGTAGTAAGTTACTGAACATAATGTTTTAGGTTCGATTACCAGGTCGGATATTATTCAGCTGGTATTCAGCTGCATCCGGTTGGACTGAAAGCCGACCCCAACATAGTTGGGAAAAGGCTCGGCAGATTGATTCTGAATTTACCAGGTCGGACAGTTTTATCGGTTTTTTTTAATGAGGAATTTTTCAGTAGCCAGGAATCTAAAATGCTCGGCTGATGGCAATAGGTTGGACCGCTACTATAACATAGGAATTCTTGAACACAACCGGCTAAACAATTATGACCGGGCAGTATCTCGCCATCTCTTATAATAATAATAATAATAATAGCCTTTATTTAACAATCTTACAATAATTTTACTTAATCTATTACAGTTTTTATTTAATTATTTAACACCGGTAACCGAAGATTGTCTTGCTTTCCAGCATAGGCCTCCCCTAGAGCTTCCCACAGTGAACGGGTCTGCGCTTGTCTCATCCAAGTGATACCCGCTGTTCTAATAATATCGTCCTCCCATCTACGACGCTGTCTCCCTTTCTTTCTTTTGTATTGCCTTGGGCACCACTCTGTTGCATTCTTAGACCATTTATCCTTTTTACTCCGAACCATATGGCCTGCCCACCTCCATTTAAATTTTTTAATACAGTAAGTAATATCAGTAATTTTAGTTTGACTTCTTATAGTATTTAGTTTTATTTTATCTTTTATTTTAATGTTGAGTATGCTCCGTTCCATGCTGTGTTGGCATGTTTCTAGTTTGCGTATGTTAAGGTTGTTTAGGCTCCATGTTTGGCATCCATACGTCATGACAGGTAAAACACATGAATCAAATATTCTTCCGTTAGCTTTAAGAGGCACGTGGTGATTTTTCATAATCTCCTTGAGAGACCAGTATCTTTTCCATGCTAGATTTATTCTGTTGTTTATTTCTTTACTTGTTAGATCTTTTGGAGATATGATCTGTCCGAGATATGTGTATTCTTCCACATATTCTATTGTGGTACCGTTAATATTTATTGGGATTTTTTCACGGTTTGTCATTAATTTAGTTTTTGCAGTATTCATTGATAGTCCCACTTTATCACTCAGAACAGCTTGTGTATGAATACACAAGCTGTTCTAACATTTTTTGCAAGCTTCTTGGATCTTCTGAGATTAGTATTAGATCGTCTGCGAATCTTAGATGGTTTAATTGCACTCCGTTAATATTTAAACCGTGGTTGTCCCATTCCAGTCGCCTAAAAACGTATTCAAGGACTGCTGAAAAAAGTTTGGGTGACATAGGATCACCTTGCCTGACTCCTCTTTTTATCGGAAAATATTCTCCTTCTCTTTCAGTTCTTATTTTAGCTTTCATGTTTTTGTATATTTTGATAACTAAGCGTATATATTTTTTGTTGACACCTTGTGTTCCTAAAGCTTCCCATATTTTTGTGTGTTTTAACGAGTCAAATGCCTTGTTATAATCTACGAATGCTAAGTAGAAAGTAATACCGTACTCATTGCATTTCTGTATGACTTGTTTTATAGTGTGGATGTGGTCTAAGGTTGAGAAGTCGCTTCGAAAACCTGCTTGTTCTTTGGGTTGGTTCTCATCTAAGATTTTTGTTAAGCGGTCTAGCAGTATCTTTGCAAATATTTTGTAAATATTAGACATCAGGCTGATGGGTCTGTAGTTGGCTATATCATCCTTTTTTCCTTTTTTATGTAATAATATTATAGTTGAGGAAGTCCACTGGTGAGGTATATGTTCTGTACAGTATTTTATTACTTCAACGTAAGAAAGAGATAAAGCGGCCCGAGAGGTAAAGCTCCGTCTCTTTCCCAATGTGAAGGTTGGACTCCTGGTGTACAATTAACTCGCATTTCAAAATACAGAGGTGTTATATAATGTGTATAGTTTTAATCGTAATTTTGGTGTTGTAATGACGATTAGGTCTGTTGTGTCTCTATCCGTAAGTGGATAACATTATAATGCATCATCCTATCTCATTGGTATGCAAATTGTTACTACTTAACATCAGATTAGATTTTGGGTAGGTATGATAATAATAATAATAATAAAAATATAAAAATGTTGACTCGTGCTGCAGCTAAGAGACGCGCACGCCTACCACCTCCGGACTCTTCGCTCAGCTCCGCCTCGTCGCCGTCGGTACCCAGCCCCACCGTGAGCGCTGCAACAACACCGATGTCGAGCTCGAGCGACGAGTATTTTTCCCCGCCGACGTCGCCAACACCTGTACGTCGGCCGGGGAGAGGCCGGCCACCGAAGAGCTTGGGACTTAGGGGCCAACCGGCCCTGAGTCGGGTCCCCGCTGCCGGTGGTTGTGTGCAGCGCATGAAATGGACTCAGTGTATAAACGAGAACGTCATGCGCGCATACTACGGGGCTACAGAGGGGGGAACTAACCTCACTGCGTACCGTGTTAGGATGCTGTCTCTGTTTCAGGTACTGGAACCAACCGTCAACATATCGGCCCAGCGACTGTCGGATCAGGTGCGTGTCATCCAACGAAATCATAGGTTGGACGATGCCGCACTTGATAGGCTGCGCTCAGAGGTATTGAGCAACCATATTATCGTCCCAACTCCGACACAAACCGCGGTACCAGCGTCAACAACTGATGTAATGTCAAGTAACTGATGTAATGTTCTACCGCGGTCCAATCATGGTGTTGAAGAGGAGGATGATAGGGTTGCCACAATAAGTAGCCAGTGCAACGACAGATGGAGGAACGCTCTGGAGGATGCATTCCGCGAGTATAGATCCATTCCGACCGGACTTAGACCTCGATTACCACGCCTACCTATGCATAAAAAAATAAGGCGCTGGTGTGTGCCTTGGACTCGCAGCTTGAGAATTTTTTCAAAAGCAGCGAGGATCTTGTTGATACACACTCGATCCTGTATTGCGCGGCTGTTGCGGCGTGTCGATTAGCTAACGTTAAGTTTCCAAACAGTGACGAAGCTAGTCGACCAAAACCAGTCGTACCAGCCTGGCAGTACAGAATCGAGCGTCGTATCGATGGAGCCAGGGTACTCATTGGCAAATTATACTGCTTCAGGGAGGGTAATACTCGACCACGAGTGATGCGCTTTGTAAGGCGGGCATTCTCGGGGACTGGAATCAGTCCTCTAGAATACATGTCCCGAGTTACAGAGCGCATCGACTTCCTGAAGCAGAAAGTTTGTGCATGGGCGAGCCGTATTCGGCGGTATAAGAGGCGGGTGGATCGGTACAAGCAAAATCGCATGTTCCAGAGTGACGAGAGGTGGGTATATAGAGCTTGGGAGCGACCTGAACAAAATTTGGCAGACGTATGCCGCCCGGATGATGCTACCACGAGTGCATTCTGGCGCAGCATCTGGTCGGTGCCCGTCTGTCACGCTGAAGCTGACTGGACTCGGGATGTCGAGCGAGTGTGTGAAACTATACCAGAAATGGAAGCCGTCTTAATAACACCGTTAGACGTAGCCAGAGCAGTCCGTCCGTTACCGAACTGGAAATCACCGGGACCGGACGGACTGCACAACTTCTGGTTGAAATGGCTAGTTAGTTCACACACTTGCCTGGCATCTCAGTTCCAGTCATCTTTAGAGTCTGGGTCGCTACCTCAGTTTTTAACAACAGGCGTTACCCACCTCCTCCATAAGTCTGGCAGTCCCGCGGAACCTAAGAATTATAGACCGATCACATGTTTATCGACGGTCTATAAACTACTTACATCCATTTTGAGAGTGAAAATTAATACGCACATAGAAAGTCATTCGATTATGTCTGCCTCTCAAAATGGGTGTAGGAATGGGTCCCGTGGTACTAAGAAGCTACTCCTCATTGACATGGCCATCAACCAACAGGTTCGTCGATCCCATAAGGATTTGTCGACATGCTGGATAGATTATAAGAAAGCCTATGACTCGGTACCACATACATGGCTGAAGAGAGTGCTGGAGTTGTACAAAATAGATGCAACTCTACGCATTTTCCTTGAGACGCGTATGGGGCAATGGAAGACGGTTCTTCATTATCCAGGGTGTCCACAGATCCAGGGGAATGATGAGCCTATATGGATTAAACGGGGAATATTTCAGGGCGACAGTTTGAGTCCACTTTGGTTCTGCTTAGCTCTGAATCCTCTTAGCACTCTGCTGGAGGATTCAGGTCTAGGTTATCGGTTGAAGAGAGGCGGTCAGGTCATATCTCACCTCTTCTACATGGATGATTTAAAACTCTTTGCCCCCAACAAATTGCGACTGATGGAGTTACTGAAGGTAACTGAAACTTTTAGTAGCGCCATCAGGATGGAATTTGGTGCGGATAAATGTGCAATCATGCATGTAAAGCGAGGGGAGATTGTGGAATCCGAGGGAATCCAACTCTCGGATTCCATACACCTTAGATCCCTCTCCTCATCCGAAAGCTATAAGTATTTGGGTATGTCGGAAGCGTTGGGTATCAATGTTACTGACATGAAGCAATCGTTGAAGGAGCGCTTCTTTGGTCGCCTGAATAAAGTTTTGATTAGTCTTCTTTCAGGCGGAAACAAGGTGCGCGCCTTTAACGGTTGGGTCATGCCGGTTTTGATGTACTCTTTCGGCATACTCAAATGGACTCAGACCGAACTTGACGCCTTGGATAGGAGGGTCCGTACGCTGCTGACCGCAAACCGGATGCATCACCCACGATCATAGGTGATGAGACTGTATATCCCGCGGAAGTGCGGGGGTCGAGGCTTTTTAAATGCAAAGACCCTCCACAATCGCGAGATTTGCAGTCTCAGGGATTATTTTTTAAAAGCCGATGTGGGTATGCACCGTGATGTGGTGGCAGTGGACATAGGCCTCACCCCGCTTTCCATGGGTAAAGAGAACTGGCGCAAACCTGCAGTACTGACTACCGATGACCGCAAGGAGATATGGCAAGGCAAGGAGCTTCACGGGCGCTTCTATCGGGTTCTTCATGAGCCCGGTGTAGACTTCTTAGCGTCCGTGTCCTGGTTACGTTTTGGTGACCTTTTTGGGGAAACTGAAGGTTTCGTCTCTGCAATTATGGACGAAGTTATCTTCACGAATAACTATCGGAGACATATTATGAAGGACGGGACGGTTGACGTGTGTCGGGCATGCCACCGTCCAGGTGAGTCCATCAGACATATTATCTCTGGTTGTTCTCGTTTAGCTAACGGCGAGTACTTGCACAGGCATAACCAAGTGGCCAGGATTATTCACCAGCAACTTGCTTTGAAATATAAACTTGTAGACTCTGAGGTACCGTATTACAAGTATGTGCCCGACCCAGTTCTTGAGAATGACCATGTCACGTTGTACTGGGATCGGTCTATCATTACTGACAGAACTATTGGCGCCAATAAGCCTGATATAGTAGTGATAGATCGATTAGCGCGCCTTGCAATGATAGTCGATGTTACCATTCCACAATAAAATATCTCGACTTAGCACACAAGGTTGTTGACATGTGGAATGTGAGCTCGGCTGTCATTATACCGATTGTCGTAACAGCCAATGGCCTGATAGCCAAAAGCCTCGACCAACATGTTTCGAGGCTTTCGTTAGGTGGTTGGATCAAGAGCCAGATTCAGAAGGCAGTACTCCTCGATACGGCTCGCATTGTGAGGAGGTTCTTGTCTCTGCAGCCCTAACCACCGGTGCCTTGGACCCTGCTCCCGACATCTTCGGACCACTATTTTTTATATTTTTAAATGTTTTTTTTTTGTTTTTTTATAAAAATATTTAAAAATATATTAGATAAGAAATGGAATAAATGAACGAATAATAATAATAAAAACTTTATTTCAGACTTGGTCCATAAATATGTTAGTATTTTGGTTTTAGTAACAATGGTGCTTAACTAAGTAGTTAGGTTAGTATTGTTAGTTTTGACAAAAATATTTATTTACTTAGACCTATGACTGTCCCCACCCAGTGTCCTTGAAAGGGACAGTTCGGTCTGGCAGCTATCATTTTCAGGATGCTGTTGTTACTACCATGCAAGCGCTACAGTAAGGAGGCCGCTTTCTTTCGCATGATGGCATGGAAGCCATCTGTGTGAGCCTCCGCAAACATTCCTAAAGCACTGCAACTCCATGGCAGTCCCAACAGCATCCTAAAAGCATTATTAAATTGAACACGCAGGACGTTGTAGGCTCGGCGCGTGTATGATACCCACAGGCCACTCGTGTAAAAAGATTGACAGAACGTCTTAAAAAGAGTTATTTTGACGTCTGTAGTACAACGAGCGAACCTGCGGGCAATCATATTGCTCCTCACAGACAACGCCCTGCGCTCCCTCTCTATATCTAAGTCATCCCTCAGGTCGCTCGTGACAACGTGGCCAAGGTACCTAAAACTATCCACAATTCTTAGTGCGACACCGTTGAGACTTATGGGAGGAACACTGCGCGGCTGCTTAGGTGCTTTAAATACAAGAATCTCACTCTTCTTCGAGTTGTATATTAAGCCATGCTCCTCCGCATAAGCCTCGCAGGTCGACAACAACTTCTTCAACCCACCCATCGAGGGACTGAGAAGCACCATGTCGTCTGCATAGCTTAGCATGCTAGCTGCGTATGACAATGGGTCCTAAAATCCTTGTAAATCTAACAATTTATTTAGAATTAAGACCATTAATTGTCACATACACACACACACACACACATACATCCACACAAACATTCATCCGTTTCAAACTAAAATCTATGGATTGATTGGAAGACATATTATATATAGGTAACTCTAAAAAGGACATATTATACATATATAGGTAACTATAAACTCTTATACTATTATAATGAAATAAACTAATGAGTTACCATCAAAATTATCCAAAACATTGTCATACTGAATTTTATTTTTATTTCTGTCAACAAAACATTTGTGCCGAACAGATTACAATAAATGCTACACAAAATTAAGTAATCATCGTAAGGCAGAAAAAAGTTTCAAATTACGAGACACAACATTACATGACGTAATTTTAGTTAAATTTATGTACAGAAAATCTGTACTAATCCCCGTGTTCAAACCGAACCAGCTCGCGGACACGAAGGATTATAAATATTGTTTTTTTTTTTAATTTTAATACCGGACGAAGCAAACGAAAATCCGACCGGAAATATTGAGTACGGACCGAAATATGAGTCTGAATCTCCAATTTGCATATTTTATAGTTACGGCCGAATGCGACATGTAAGCTCTTAATCCAATTAAACTAAGTGGATTATTTGAAATTTATCTTCATGAATGCTAAGGTAAAAGAACAAAACTGTTGATTATCAGGACAAAGAAAAAGTTTGAATCACTTTTCTGTAATTTCTTTAATAGAAGCGCTTAAAGAAAGCTTCAATCATTTTTGAATTTGGCGTGGGTTGACTACTCTTAACTTAAGTAACAGCGGGCAAGGCACATTGCTCGTAGAACAGATGGCCGATAAGGCTGAAAGGTTCTGGAGTGGCGACAACGTACCGGAAGACTAAGCGTTGAAAGGACCAATGAACTTGTAAAGGCCGCAGGAATATGCTGGATGCGGGAAGCGCAGAACCGGTTAAAGTGCCGCGCTGCTTGGCGGAAGCCCACTTCCAGCAGTGGACGTCTTTCGGCTGAAATTTAAACATAGTAGTTCTTCCCTCCTCGACAAGCCAAAACGTGAAAATCTGTCTCTTGCTTGCCTGCAACATCACACATAAAAACCCAAACACCAGAATTTAACAGAAGTTGGGAAGAGAAGTGACATAAGTGGGCATACTATTGTATAGAATCAATTATTTTTAACCAAACATCTACGCTGCTGGAGAGTTTGTGGCGTCACTTCAAGACCTCTTGACCTCTTGCAGAGGTAACTGCAGCCGACGGCAGCCATCGACATGCCAACTTCAAAGATCAGCGGCAGCTGTCGTCAACACTCTTATACAGTGAAACCTGGTTAAGTAAGACATCAAGGGACCTGCAAATTTGTCTCACTTATAGAGGTATACCACTTACCCAGTGTCTCAGATATCCAGGTATAAATAAATATCTGTCTCATTTAGAGGTCAGAATACAGGTTATTTCAGTTATAGAGGTGCGAGTATTAAATAAAATAAAGTGTATTATGTAAATATTATACAAAAAATTTTATCTTTATTATTTAGAGGTTAAATGCATATAAAATTCACTCGCAGTCGGTAACTATGACGATAAAATGGAAGGAACAAATCCCAGATATAGAGGTTTGCTTCGTCTCACTAACAGAGGCAATTCAGTGCCAAAGTGTTGGGACCTCAGCATGAGTTCCAGTTATGGAGGTTTCTCACTTATCCAGGTCCCACTTAACCAAGTTTCACTGTAATAGAAGTCAGTTGTAACTGTCGCTAAACAGTAGGCACTGGTGATGGGCAGGCGTTTTGGGAGACAGTCATAAGTAATTTGGTCGCTCAAAATGTGTTGATTCCCAGACTAATTTAAATAAATGAATTTGACTTGTGGTGGTAGAAAATTAGTCCTTTGAACCCTTTCAACGCAAAAGGACCAACAACCGAGCTTACATGAACTTATATAATTAAAATCAATGAGTTGAAATCGTTTTGTAATGGCGTGAACGGAATCTATTAGAACTAAAATCATGTTCAAGTGGCCGTTGATTACAGCACGTTCATTCAATTAGTGGGCGTCCATTATTACGGCTATTATTTTAAAAGCATCGCCAGTAATAGCTAGAAACAATCGGGTATTAAAGCGCTTTTTTCCTTTATGTACATATCATTCACGTGAGGTTTTTAGCAGGTTTTACATAAATGATGTCACGTTATGGTAATCTTGCTGAAGCATGACTGTCTGTGTTGGGAAGTTTAAGTCCCAAATGAGGTACGAAGAGTGCAATTTTAAACTGAGTAGCATAATCAGCTTCGTTACAGGAACCAGGACGCTAGTGATGGAGCCAAACACGTAGCCGAATTCTGGACAGAGCCCATCTAGATTGCCATCGACGCGCAAAGAAGAAGCCTCTAGTTAATTTAATCTACCACGCGGGCCCGGTGCGAGTGCGAGCCACACTATGAGTTGTTGTGTCTAGGACATTCCCGTTTCGTCACGATGGTAAAGGAAAACATCGCCATGTTTTCCTTTACCGTTTTGACAGCACTGGTGATGAAATAATTTACACAAAGTAAAGCGCCTGCCTGAGTTCGAACCCCTGGCAATAGGTAGTTATTTCTCTCATAATAACATAAGCAAATAGTTTTATTTGACACATTTAGTTAGACTACCTCGTTAGTCTAGAAGTCGCAGGCGGTTCGGCTAAGGATTAGTATAAACTCTGGGTGTGATTCCCGGGTTGGGAAAGTATTTTTTCTATCTGGAATTTCTCAGTAGAAGCCAGTAGTCTCGATTTGTGCCCGGTTGATGGCAATAGTCTCGCCTCCTATTGCATGGGACTTAAAATTAACAGGCGAAGTGTGGGTGGACTATAGGTGCACTCTGCCTAACTCTTCAGGGAATACAGCCATGATGTTAAGTTTCATTTAGTTACATGCCATTTTGATTTTAATGTTACTATTATTTAAAGTTCTAATTGGATTATCCCAATTATCCCAAAATTATTAAGTTATCATCCTCTTGCCGTTATGGGCAAAATAATTTAAATAAGTTAGATATTTATTAATACTCACGATTCTAATCTATAGAACAGCTGAAACATTTACTGTTTTACCAAAAACGCTGTACATTTCACATAAAATGATTTTTCAAATTATCCAATCAAAGACCGCTCCTGTACTCGCCGAATTAACAATGTCGCGTTCGCGTCACAGCGCGCGCACGCATCTCCACAGTACACTCAATACTATCGTGTCACGCGCACCCAAATTATGTTCTATTATGTTTTAGTGGTTTTGTAACAATAGTAGCCTTTTAGTTGTTTTGTAATAGTGATTTTTAGTGGCCGCTGTGTTTTATGTGAGTGCAGTTTAACGGTCGGACAGACAAAATGGGATGCCAAGTGATTATTTTGTGTTTTTGTTTAGTTTTTGGTAAGTTTTTTTATTTTTGTAAAACTTTTTATTTTTTAAATTGAATCAGGTGAATGATTTAGAACAATACATTTTGATTATATGTTAAACCTAATATTTTTGATAAATGTCATCGTAACAAATGCAACTATGTCGCTGTGTTATCTTTTAAATTAAGAAATTAGATATAATTGTCTTTTTTTAAGTTCATACTGGTTTCCGAACCATTTAAGAGTAAAACTAGTAAAACTAAAGTAGTAGGTAGCATTTCCTTACTCCACACATTGTGATAAAGAATCTAATTTGAAAACTGGTAAACTTTTTAGACCACGACTATACGTTTTAACTTTCTAAAATGATGTCGTTTATCACAATATTAATCATTGAAGTATTGGTGAAGCCTTTTAAGAGAAATTAGAGAACTAAAGACAATTGATGACATTTCTTTAGGAAGCCCTAACTAATAACTTACCCATACAGTAACAAACGATTTCCACACAACTTTTCAGTCACATATAGGCGGCTCAGTAGCAAACACCAACAGCGGAATGCATATCCTTGACTTTTACTTACATATTACGGTGAGAATCTAAATACTCGGTTGCAATGTAACCGGGAATTTTAAACAAGAAGTATTTTTACAATACGCACATGAATCCGAAAAATCAGACGCGGCGTGGTTTGGGTTCGAACTCGAGACCTTGGACTCGGGACTCCGACGGTCATACCACTAGGCTATAACTGCTATAACAGGGCGTATAAAAACAATTCCAGCACCTGTTTGCCAAATCATTAAAACTTGACGTGGGAAGATTAAGTTCCTGTAAAAACAGAAAAGGGTTACCTGGAATAGTGTTCGTAAATAACGCCAAAGAAAACTGTCACCGGTTTTCTATAAATCTTTTCTATGTATTTTCCAGCTAAGACGGTATTGATTTTGGGCGAAGAGTCGATTCGAACTGTTTTACTTTTCAATATTATCTACCAGTCATATTCCAAAAGTAAAAAGTTTTTGTGGCTGTATGGAGGATTACAGTTATGTACCTACCCCTTGCCACTGTATCAAGGTAACGAAAGATTCGAATTGTACTTTAAAAAAAAAAGGGAATTTTTGAAGTAGGTAGGAGAAACATACTTACCCATAAAACTTGCCCAAATCATGCACTTTAGGTAAATTTTAATGAATTATCAAGTTATCCTCAAGTTTCAATATTTATGAGGATAAGTGGGTATAAGTACTTAAATGGATTTGGTAGAACCATAATTAAATTATTTATATGATTTTATTTTTGTAAATAGTATCTATGTAATAATAGTTCCAAATAATTATACACGTTAATAATATTTTTGAAACTGAAAGATGAGGTCGATGATTCCATCAAAGATAGAAGAACTGTTTTTTTACCTGTTAACTAGCTGCTGCCTGTGACTCCGCCTGCGTGATCCCTAATTATTTTTCTTAAATATAAGTAATTCCTTATAACATTAGCTATCGGCCGGTGAAAGTCCCGTCGAAATCGGTTCAGCCGTTTGGCAGATTAGCCGGAATATACAGACAGACAGACAGACAGACAGACAAATATGTTTTTTTTTGTTTTCAGTACCGTTTATACTTTTTCTACGCATTTAGCTAAGCTGTTATTTACCAACAGATACTTTAATTGTTTTTATTTGCATAGATTACTTTATTAATATCGTACGACATCTCCAACGGAGAAGCTCGTGGCTAAGCCGCACGGATCGATCTATCAGGTTAAGCTACGCTTGCCGGGAATGGTCTGTGGATGGGTGACCATCATCAAATATCGAGACTCCTCCGTGCCTCGGAAAGCACGTCAAGCCATTGGTCCAGGCTGTCATTGGTGAATATTCGACAGTCGTTACGGGTAGTCAGAAGCCCGAAAGTCTGACAGCCAGACTTACCGGGGTATCGTATTTCCCAGTTAGTGACTGGGTTGTGGAGGTCAGATACGCAGTCGCACCATGTTAAATACTGGTATTCAGCTGCATCCGGTTAGACTAGGTGCCGACCTCAATATAGTTGGGAAAAGGCTAGGCAGATTGATCTCCAACGAAACAATAACTAGGCGTACGTTACAGGTTACAACCGCGCTTTAATACGTTCGGATTGAACCGGATTGTTTTAAGTGTTGCACGAAAACAATGTCTCATGATATTGTTAATGTCTCAATTCTGATTGGTCCGCGACTTTATTTCGAGAGATTTGCTGTATATAATAAGCGCTAACATAACATCACGTTTTTATGCCCCGAAGGATTAGGCAGACGTTTAATTATAGCACACCCACATTTTGCCAAATATTACTAAGTCCCATGTAACAGGGGGCGAACCTAATGAGAGGTAGTGTCAATATAAAGTCTTTAGAAGGCGTTTCTCTTCTTACTAAAAATGTAAAGCAAATAAGTAGGTATTAAAATAGGTAAATGGAAAATAAAGACAATATTACAAAAACATAGAAATGCAATATTAGTGTTGTATGTAGGTAGGTAAGCTAATGTATTAAATTAGCTAGAGAACCTACTGGCTAGAGTAACTACTGACTAGTTTGCCCTGCTCTTTCTGGTTTATAGACAAAAATTTAGTCCTTTCAATCCTGGCTGAATAGAGAACATACTGGCTAGAGCACATACTAGCTACAGAACCTACTGCCTAGAGAACCTACTGGCTAGAGTAACTACTGACTAGTTTGCCCTGCTCTTTCTGGTTTATAGACAAAAATGTAGTCCTTTCAATCGCATAAACATAGAATTGTTCTTACCAGACTTTAGGCGATGTCGATTGATGGTTTCCTACGCCAAAGCAAGAGTCTGTTATAACAATTTCCCCGTATTAAAACCCATAAAAACTCCGCATCGCTAATGGACAGTTGCACATTTTTTCCCATTGCTTGGCGTCGCACACACATGTTTAATAAACGCCAATTAAAATCAATTATTTAATATCATACCAGGCAATGAGGGGACGTAATGTCCGCTTTATGGCGAACCTTAATAAATACTGATGGGAGGATAAATAGAGGGTATTTAACTAAATTAGGACGAGAAATAAAATACTTTTTTGAAGTTTTTTTCTATTTCGGATTGTTGAGGTCCATTTTGTTTAAATAAAATTGGTGCTCTTCTCATTAGTTGCTTTTTTTTTTCTAAGTAACCAATTCTTTTATCCGTAATGAGACAACTTTTGGTCCTACAAAGCACAATTGACGTCTGAGTTTTTATTTGCCGCCTTTGGAGACATTATGGCTTCAGTAGTGTGATGAAGAGGGAGGGGGTCAGTGGGGTAGTTAAGAGAGGGGAGAGGGGTTCAGTGGAGGTCAAGCCTATATCATCGTCTGCCTAGCCTTTTCCCAATTATGTTAGGGTCGGCTTCCAGTCTAACCGGAGCGACTGCCTATCTGACCTCCACAAACCAGTAACTGGGGCAATACAGTACGCCTTGTTAAAACTGGCTGTCAGATTTTCGAGGTTCTGACGACCCTTAACGACTGTTAAAGATGCACAAATGGCAGCCGGGACCAACGGCTTATCGTGTTTTCCGAGGCACGGAGGAGTCTCGTTATGTAAAGATGGTCACCCATCCACGACCAGCCCCGACAAGCGTAGCTTAATCTGATGAATCGACCTGTGCGGCTGTTAGTACTTAGTCACGAGCTCCTCAAGGGCTAGCCTTTAATGGTTATATTTTTTACATTTATTCAACAGCTCAAAATATGTAATGTTTATTCTTTTGGCGTATTTTCTCACCTTGATATATGATCACACAGAAATGGTTTATCAAAACATTTCCATTCACAAATCGTTCCATTCCAATCCAAACGTAACTGTTTACCTTATACGGATGACTACCTCACTGGTCTAGTGGTCAAAAGCGCTACTGGTGAGCATGAGGTCTTGGGTTCATGTCAGGCAAATGAATATTGTTTTTTTTTTTTATCTGGAATGTCTTATTATCAGCCCGGAGTCTGGATGTTTGCTCAGTTGATAGCAAAGGTCGCCCTTTGTGACTTGGGACTATACGAGTACCTACATAACTGACGATATGTGGGCGAACTATTGTTACAACTCTGCCCAAACCTTCGTGATATTATGTTACGATTATCATTTAGAAAAATTTTCGATGTCGCGCGTGGCAAGTATAATATATACCTACTTACAGTAAAAACTCTAAAAACTACATCATCATCTGCCTGCCTTTTCCCAACTATGTTGGGGTCTTCCAGTCTAACCGGATGCAGCTGTATACCAGTATTTTAAATGGAGGCATATCTGGCCTCCACAACCCAGTTACTGAGTAATACGAAATCCTTTGGTAAAACTGGCTGTCATACATTCAGGGTTTTGACTACCCGTAACATCTGTCAGATATTTACTGATGGCAGCCGAGATCAACGGTTTTACGTGCTGTCGTGGTCACAAATCCACGGACGACCTCAGCTAGTGTAGCTTAACCTTCGATGATCCCGTGTGGCTGTCATTATTGAACCATGACCACCCTCTCTAAACCTAAAACGATACCTTGTCGAAAACTTCTCGTTCTCATCCACAACTGTCAGTTACCAAAAACTAAATGTTCATCATATCCACGCGGATCATATTCCATGTCCCAAATATGGTACATTACGCATTACTGAGCGCACAACCGGCCAATTGAGCGAATTAAGTCTCTCTTAAGACTAAGCGTTAGACAGTGTCCCTTTGTTTGCGTCAGTCGCCTGTTTCAATTAGATACAGTGAAACTTGGTTAAGTGGGACCTGGATAAGTGAGAAACCTCCATAACTGGAACTCATGCTGAGGTCCCAACACTTTGGCACTGAATTGCCTCTCTTAGTGAGACGAAGCAAACCTCTATATCTGAGATTTGTTCCTTCCATTTTATCGTCATAGTTACCGACTGCGAGTGAATTTTATATGCATTTAACCTCTAAATAATAAAGATACAAAATTATGTAGGTATAATATTTACATAATACTTTATTTTATTTAATACTCGCACCTCTATAACTGAAATAACCTGTATTCTGACCTCTAAATGAGACAGATATTTATTTATACCTGGATATCTGAGACACTGGGTAAGTGGTATACCTCTATAAGTGAGACAAATTTGCAGGTCCCTTGGTGTCTTACTTAACCAGGTTTCACTGTATTATGTATTTTTAAACGATTCGGTTCCTTCCTATTTGATTCTTCAACTCAGCCTATCTGCTGGACATAGGCCTCTCCTAGGCTGCGCCACAACACTCTGTCTTCCGCCTTCCGCATCTAGTCTGTCCCAGCCACCTTCTTAAGGTCATTGGCCCTTCTAGCTGGGGGGCGTCCTACACTACGCTTGCCGATACATGGTCTACACTCCAGGACTCGACTGCTCCACCGGCCATCGACATACATGGCCTTTGGCCAGCCCACTGTGACTTCAGTTTGGTTTGAAGTGTACAGACCTTGAAGTGAGTCATTCCACCTGATGCTAGGGGATTAACACTACTGTCAGCTCACTTCACCTTCATGTTTAGTTCACCTAAGTTCTGACGTTGAAATTTTTGCAGAGAAGCATTACAGTATTATTTAAATATTACTTCAGCCAGAGAAAGAGATGAAACTATACAGGATGTATAGATCCATCAATTAAGGCGTAATATTATCTACTGACAACTATTTTCTTTACAATACCTATTGCAAATGGATCAATCGATTGTTCTGATTTACTTAGAACCTAGTATTTTCACACTAATTAACTTAAGATTACGACCATTATTACAAGTGCCGTCCACAACAACAAAATATAGGCGTAACGCTTTTAGTGGAATATTATTTAACAACCTGCCATTGAATTTAGAAATCCATCTATTTCGTACGAGTGCGTTAATAACCAGGAACATCTTAAGTGGGGATTACTTCAATTGGATTCCTCATACCAACCTGTTTTCCATACTTTTTTTTGTTCTTCATTTCATAAAAGTGTATTATAAATGAGGAAACTTGAATTAGCAACTGTCAATTGTTACTATTTGCATGAATTAGTTTATAAGCTTTCATAAAATTAAGAAAAACAAAATAAAATCAGGATATCATCTCCTTCTGAATTTGAAGAACAAGTTCTGCATCTTTCATGCAGCACACAATTCAATTTAATAACCAACAGTAGGAGTTAATGAGAGACATTCTCCCCTCATCTTAGATCATTTGTTTAATTTAAAATACGAAAACATAACAAGGAATCAGTTGATGGCCGGCGCTCATTGAATGGGGTGTTAAATTGTACTTTCCGAGAGTACAATGGGTACATAATCGTTATAGGGGCGGATCGATTATGTTTTTTATTATAATTGACAGCTACTCAACATATTATTACAACAATTTATTTTATCAGCGCGGCTCTCAAAACGGAGAAGGAAAACATCCACATCGTGACGAAACCAGCATGTCCTGGAAATAAAATTTCGAAGACACGTGACGTCTACATCCCGCATTGGGCCCGCGTGGTGGATTAGGCCACTCCTCACAGAAAAGAGGGCCATTTCCCAGCAGTGCGTTCATAATAGGCTGATTACGCTAACGCAACATATACATTTTTGACGACACGGTTGGCGCAGTGGTTGAGCGATTGACTGCTGTGCACTATGTCGCGGGTTCGATTCCCGCACGGAACAAATATTTGTACGACCTGCAAGTATTTGTTACGATTCTGGGTGTTTTTCTATCTATAATATGTATGTATTTACAACAAAAAAAAATGTATAAGTGTAAGTAGTATATCAGCCCTCGCGTTACCATAACACACGCATTAGGTTGCTTAGCTTGGGACGATATGGCGTTGTGTGAAATGTCCAAGGATATTATTATATCGATATGATTCATAAACTTGGTAATATGACTTCCCTGTTAGTACGTTAGCGGGTGAGTAAGCCAATGTTAATAATAGATTGCAGGATTAGGCCCAAAACATTAGGTGTTGCCATTAAAATTCACAAGCTGTCTGGCAATTTCCCGGCAATGACCTAGTCACTAAGACAATTGTATTGGTTTGTAGTAGTTCTCATTAATCATTTCAAGTATAGGTATCTAGTTTGTAGTTAGGTAGGTACGTTATCTAGGTATCTGGAAAAATGCGATTGTTGCAGTGCTAAGCACTTATCAAGTAACATTTTTCATCTTTTTATGGACCCCTAGTGCATAGTGTCACATTTTAGTTGGTCTGGAAAGTCTGCAATTACATGGTAGACCGATAAAAAAATATATGCTTTGACATCATCTGTCATGCTCTTGTCACCGCCGCGCCGAGGTGCCAGCTGTTTTCGGATTTAACATCTTAGGTATTCTATGGCATTACCTTCCACTTGTCGTGTTAGAAAACTAACGAGCAGTTCACTCCTCACTGCCATCACATAAATATGCTCTTATCTTAGGAATCTACATAGCTGGAATTGGAAATCTCTCAAAGAGCAAACGGCTTCAAAGCTTAAAAATATTAGTAAGTTTCAGAAGTATCAAAATTACGCGATAAAAAGAAATAGTCTACTGCTATACTCAAATTAAAGTTTCGTAGAACTTCTAACAAAGTAAAATATTTATTTGGTTCACGAACTGAATTTAGTCACAGTACCTACCTACCTAACGTTATTATCATGTGTTTGATCGTGCATTTAAATGGCTATTCTGCGTGACTTTACACTTTAAAATGGTAGGCCATGCATTCAGTTGATTAATTGTTTAATTTACTCGAGAATATGGAATAATTTACGCTTTTGCAACTACATAGAAAGGTACAAAAAGTTGAAACCTTTTTGAAAAGAAAATAAATGTTCCCACGTGAATAATACCTACCCGTAGGTTTTCAATTTCATTTTTTTTATCCGTCTGCTAAGAAGGACTATATTTTATTTACTAAGTTTTTATTCTAAGGCCGTTCAAATCAGTTTTAAAAACAACAACTAAATAGGTATGACTATAAAACATGCTTCTTGAATTTCAAACCGTAAGTACGCGTAAACGATGAATCTTTCAACAGCTGATGTCCACAACCTGTGGTAGGTAGGTACCTATCTACTTATGAAGCTAGAATGACGAGTAAAAGAAGATTTTAAGTACATAGCTGCTAAGCGGGATTGTCCGAAAGGGTTACCGCTACCCCGGAACATAAAGGGCTAAGGAAGGAACATGGATGGGTTTTAGTCAGTAAGAGTCTGACACTCCCTTCCGCTCCACCCAGAGCGGGAGAAGACATTGGATAATTTCCCAGCCTTAAAAAAAAAGTACATAATAATAATAATATATCATTTATTTCAGGTAACAAAGACCCATAACGTAGATACCTTACAGACTACCATACATATTTATAAAAGAAACTGATAAGTAATAACTATAACTATTGTACACGAAGTGACGGTGTCGTGTTGCACTGCGAGGTGTCGCGTAGCCTTCCGCGGAAACGCCGATACATGACACCCTTCGGCCAAAACTCTTCCTTGAGGAAGGTCTCAATATGATGAGTCGGAACTCGCACCACGAACGACTGATGCTGTCTTCTGGATTTTTCAACCATCATCATAATTGGTTGCTTTGTTTTTAATTTCTTGTTTAAAATGATATCTTATTTTTTTCAGCCACAGTCCGTGCCATCGAGGTGAACATAACAAACGTATGGAAGCAAGACATGGGATGGGAGATCACTTGCTCTTGGGCGATACCCTCAGACGACTCCTTGCAGTCTGTGCGACTGTATCAAAATAATCAGCAGTTCCTGATTTATAGGCCTGAAGTAAGAATATACAAAAGTCAGCTCATCAAGCTATCCCAAACTGTCAAATACTCCCAATTGAACATGATCCTTATTGTTTCGTGATAGATTTAGATTTTTTTTTATTTTTTTGAGGTCACCCAAATCAAATATGTATTGCCAGTAGGTGCAGAAACCAACACATCGAACTCGATGTTGATGATGTTTCTGCACCTACTGGCAATACATATTTGATTTGGGTGACCTTAGTAATACTAGGTTTAGGGCTTCACCGGAAAGCACGCGGCTATAAATAGATTTGAACCCTAGCTAAGTCGTCCGGCACTCTTACGGCTCATACTGCAGCCTTAGCTGCCGTTGTTGGGGTTATGGAGAGAACAAAATATTTACCTACGACAAGATATTTTAGATTACACATTCAATCAAGATAGTTCATATAGGACATGAGAATTCCTCACGAGAAATATAATGTTAAGTAATCTGGCTAGGCGTTTCCTAACTATTTTGGGTTCGTGAATACCAGTATTATACATGGAGCGTCTGCCTATCTGTCCTCCACGACCCAGTTACTGGGTAACACGACACCAGCGTGTATTACCTATCCCTTAGAAAGACTGGTTGTCAGACTTTCAGAAATAGGTGTAATAAGTAGCTTCACTTAATCACCAATTATGGAAACCACCAAAGGTAAATGGGACCGTCACCAATTAGATGTAACGAATTCATTAAAAAAATGCGACTACAAAATGAATTTACTTCGTAATATACCTACGTAGGTACAGGTAGCGTATTATCTCATCCTTCCGGCCCTAAACGGATCAAAATGATTAAATTTTTGTTTACAAAAGGTCAGCCACCAAACATCCTGTTACTGAGTGTTCTAAATTTGGCAGTCCTCTCCTTTGTTAGATGTTTTTCAATTACAGAGGATTAAAATTTCGTGGTATTCGGGGATAATCTTCGTGAATACGTAGGCAGGTACCAACCTACCTATTATGTAGAATCATCTAGATGCTAATGAAAGTTTTGGACGGTTTTAAGATGGGACTTCAGGCAGATAAAAAAAAAGTTATTTTTATCTTTCAAAACTTTCAATCAAAAAATGCATTTTGATTGACTACCTACTTGTCATTTCTTCCTAGACTGTGATAATTTTTAGCAACATTACCTATCACTTTTACACCTAGCCGAAGCCTACCGGGTAAGCGGAATTGTCCGAAAGGGTTACCGCTACCCCGGAATATATAGTGCTAAGGAAGAAACATGGATGGGTTTTAGTCAGTAAGAGTTTGACATTCCCTTCCGCTCCACCCAGAGCGGGAGAAGTCATTTGATGATTTCCCACCCTCAAAAAAAGGTGTTGATTTTTCCCGCTCACAAAATTTCACGATACAGCCCTTTTCGAATTCCTCTGCTAATCGAATGAAATCCATCATGTCCTCATAGAACTTATTCTACATTTTCAATACAGGCTGATGGTGGCAGCAGTCACATAGTATACAGACGTGTGGAAGACATGATGTCCACAAATTGTGCTGTTCCAAACGATGACCGACGAAAGGGCACCTGTGTCATAACCCTGGAACTGTACCAACCACAGAGAGAGGACGTCTCCATATCCTGCGAAGTGTCCGGTGAAAGACCCTATTTCAGGATAGAAAGGAAGAATCTTGTTGTTGAGAAATATGGTAAGTTTTTTTTTGTATTTTTTAATACTTATCGTTGCAAAATTGGAAGCAGAGCTGCTGACCTTAGAGCCCGAAGCCAAAATCATTTTGAGAAAACTAATCCAGTATGTAGGTTTTCTAATCACTAATGGCTATTACATACCTACAGGCTTAGGCCTAGCGTCACGCTTATTTTCCCCGAAAAGTTAGGTAAAGGTTTTACTTAGAGATTATTAACTTTTAGAATGTTTGTAAATATGTGAGCACCATGTACTTATGACATAATTAAGTTTACTTGCCACTGCTACATGTGTTTTTCTTTTCACCTTTTGTGGTGTAGGTATTGTTTTTATTCTGGGTGCATCGTCTTCACATATAATGTTATAATACATGTATACAAAATATTGTGAAACATTTTAAAAGAGTAACAGTGGAGTTTCTTGCCCATTCTTCTCCACACATAACTAACTTTTGGAAGGGGCGACTAGAATCAATTCTATTTCTTGTTCATTTTTGACGTTCAAAAGTGCCTTTCTTGTGCCTATTTGAAATAAATGTTTTGACTTTGACTTTGATTCAGTAGTTACAAGGAATTAAATGCTGTTCGTTGGTAAGTGCTTCCCTTCTGAATGGCTGGACCACTTTACAATTTTCTGTTTGAAAATGTTGGTAATAGAATCGGGTTCTTACGGAAAGTAAAAATTTAAAAATTACCGGGGTAATTCGACAAATCGGGATAACTGAAAGTGAATTTTTTACAAGAATTTTGTATGAATTATTCTGAACATATTGGACAAGATAACGTCGGGTGAGAGAGATAAAAAATAATAATACTTACATAAATTAGGTTCTACTTCCTACAAACTTCATATTACAGTGCCACCTACCGACGCTGTGCTGACGGTGGGGGCAGTGAACGAAGAGTCAGGTCGGGTGACACTGAACTGCACTGCCGGTGGTGTACCACTTCCAAACTTGTCGTGGACTATTGGGGATCAGAAGGTATGCATTTAAAAGTAGCCTTTGTAGAACCAGCTCGAATGTAAAAGGTGTAAAAAGACGCATAAAGAAGCCAAGACTCATTTGTTCTGCCCATCGTTGTTTTTTTTTTATACTAGACTATTATTTGTCATCCGTCCGGATTGAAATGTATGTAAAAAGGTTTTAAAGTTAATTTTAAATCTTACCACGACCAAACCGTTGCATGCATCCACACATAAGCACAATTGTGCGTTACAAAGCGCAAAACCATGAACATGGAACTTTCATACATAAAACTGAAGTCTTCTCCCAGCAATAATTTTTACAAGTTACTTAGTTTGATGTTCGTATGCGCAGATGACGGCTTATCCTTCAAAGAGTAAAATATCTTAGCCTGTAAGTACGCCGGTACCCATACCTTTTAAACTGCACGCTGAACGCTGTTTGGCTCCAGAAGTGGGTATTGCGTACAAACTAACTTGATTAACCTTTTGACCGCCACAGTCGTGTATAGACGACAAACCAAAATGTGCCCAGCACGCCACGGTCGCGACTGGGCGACAAAATTAAAGGATAAATTCGGAGCTTGGCGCTGAGGGCACGCTTTTTCATTTTTGACGTGGCGGTCAAAAGGTTAAGTACTTCTCAGGAAGAGCTCCTTCTCAACTAGGGCCTGAAGCTTGGACTTGAGTTGCCTGAGAAAATGTTGCCATCATTAAAAATCCTCCTCGAAGCATCCGTTGCATCGAATCGCCTGCCCGCATTAACTTTGGTTTAGGATATCGCCCTATAGACAGCGTTTTTTGACACCGTAATGTTGATACATCAGTCAAAATGAAGGACGAAAAATGACGGTTCCGCTTTCTAATAAAACTTACGATTTACTGGTTTCTTGGAATTGATAAGTGACATATAATTTTTTCCCAGATACCCCGTGACTTCTCAGGCGGAGCCTGGAACGCGACTTCTAAGCTATGGCATGCTTGGTCAGCTCTCTCTTACACGCCATCTAGCGGAAGTGCCGCTGTTTGTACGCCAGAGATCAGTAGGGCAGGCATACTAGTGAAGGGACACGCTGCAGAGTATAATGCAGCGAGGAATTTAAAGGGTAAGTTTTTGTTTTTAAAATGTATTTAAATGACTGATACTGGAATATGTATTTTTGTATACTGTCTTTTAACTAATAAAAGCGGAGTAAACTTACAACAGTATTATCTCCGGTTTATCCGTAATTGAGGCTTAGGTTTATGAAGAGTTAACAATAAGGTGTGCTAACAATAATTTTTCGTTACATTCATATAGTTTTTCAAATAGGTACTATGCTATCCCCGGCATAAGATTGACCGATGGCCTCATAGTAACATTTCAGCTGCCCAACCAAATTGCTATTTAAAGTAAATGTTTTGCCAAAAGAATCTTATTAAGAGAAACATACTAAATTAATAAGATCTTTTTTGTTTGTTTTCAGGAGGCCTATTTATCACGATCATAACAGTAATATCCCTGTTACTACTCAGATGATCAAACATATCAAAGATGGGCGACTACTTAAATAAAACCAAATAGTGATTTGTTCAATTTTATTTCGGCTGAATATCGTTGTAAACGATTGATTACATTTTGAAGTTGAAGTTACAATAATTATTCTGTATTTGCAAAGGTGATTAAAATTTTACTGTAAATAATCTTGTCATTAGCTCTTCTTCGTTGTTCCCTCAATGCGACTACATAAGACGCGTCTCCAAGTTATGCAATCTACTGTGGACCGCTCTTAGTAAAACATGTTTGAACGCAACTCAATGCGCTGAACTTGGAACGCGCTCGGATCGAGAGGGGCGCGCGGGGAGGACGCGGTCGCCCACCCGTCATTCGGTCAACCAACATCAGCGCTTGCGCACGCACGAGCTTTAATGTTACGTTCGTGCGTGTCCACAACAGTGTAAACTGCCGTCTCAATTAGTAGTTAGTTGTAACAGTTCAACAAGTAGTTGAGAGATATCATTGATGTTCATAAATCCTGCCTCCAAACAATGCGTGTGACATTATTTTTATCTATAATTATCGGTCGTATGTAGCCGCAGTCGCAGCCATCATAGTACAAGTAAACTTAACTTTAAAGCGATAAATTTTCACAATTTATCAAATAATTTCAAAATGCTGTCTCGTCAAAATACCAAATTATTGTAACTTCAACTTATATGTTTAACAATTATTTTTGGCTCCTTTTAGAGATTCTTAATTGTTTTACATTTTATAATGTAGGTTACCATTTATATTATTATAATAATTGAAATTCATAGTTATTATGCACATAAAAAACCTACTTATTAAATGAGAGGAAGACCTTTGCCATTTATATTATATTATAATTAGAATATGACAAAGAAAAAGAACAATGGTAAAAGTCTCCCGCCGTGAATGTGCATTTCCAAATATTTGTATTAATAAAATTCGTGACTATACAATTGTAAATAAATTTTGGACGTAACGTTTTTAAATAGAAGAAAATATTAATAAAATAAAAATCAAGCACCTTACAGGCACTGGAAGAATACATAAAAACATGTAAAAAATATCATGACTAGGTCAAAAACATGAACTTGCTTGCAAAAAAACTGCACATTTTTTTGTAAATCTTTTATCATTTTAACATTACATTATTCTGAACTGGCTTTCAAAACGGCATTTTGGCATAAATAGTGCGCGGAGAATTTTGCAAGCAAGTGTAGATACTGAAAATATATTTTTAAGCGAAGATCTGTTTGGCTTGTTAGGAACATAATTTTGTAGTTATCGAGACGTTTTGAATGATATTTGAGTTTCATAGTACAGATTTTATAAGTGTTTTTTTTTTACATTAACGTTGTCTTCAGATATAAACCATATTGCTGTGGCTCTCGGTAGCCATATTGAATCGGTGCGCAATATCGCTTCTAAATATAAGCATATAATTGTCATAGATCAAATCTACTACCATTAGGGTGGGTCCCATAAAACGTCTGACGACATGGCGGTAGGCCTAGGTGAAGGGTCAGCGGGATTGTCCGAAAGCGTTACCGCTATTCCGGAACATAAAGAGTTAAGGAAGGAACATAGTGGGTTTTGTCAGTAAAAATCTGACTCTCCCTACCGCTCCACCCAGAGCGACAGATTGGAATGATCCATACTAGTTCTAGACAGAGAGGAGTGGAATGGAGAAAGGGAGGCCTTTGCCCAGCAGTGGGGCGACATAGGTTAAAAATAATAATAATAAAGCGATATCACGCCACCGAGTGCGATAACAATATCTCTTCTATTTGAATAGGCCTTTATTTTTTCTTGAGTAATGTGTAAAAGCCATTAGCTATTTTTTTTTAATTTTAAAGGAGATAACTTTGATATTTGTATTACCTACATTCCTTTAGATTTAGGAATTATCAAACTTATACTCGCTGCACGCGATAAATGAAATGTGAGAGCAGGACAGCACATACTGTGGCTCACTTGCACTTGGTTTGTATGGCCCAAGAGCTATAGAGCGTACTCCTCTCATTGATAGTTTATACAGGGTGAATTTGAATTCATGGGCAATATTTTAAAAGGTCATTGTACTCATCATCATGAACAATTTTTACTATGGGAACACACCTGAAATCGCGAAAAAAAATCAGCTGTTCAATTTCACGCTGTATTACTAGTAATTTGCGGAAACTGGACACGCCCTGGTTATTTGAAAGTGCGTGCAGCGAGTTTTTACCCTAAGGATTCCATTCTACATAGTTTAAAGCCGCAGGCCCACGGCCTATACACATTTTCGGAATTTACCGACGTAAATTATTGTATCTACATTATTTTACGTGGAAATAAATGATTTAATTACATGAGCATAGGTGTGTTTTACCTTCTTCGGTGACCTACAAAGATATTGTCTTGTCAGCAGAGGTAGCAAATTTGGTAATATGCAGGTATTTGCTACAAAGGTTTTTTTACTAAAGGATCACGAACAACAACTTGAGTTTTCACCAAATGAAGAATGAATAAATGTAATTATGAATGACTGATAAATCACGACCATATGTCCTAACAATGATTATTATCACAGTGCCATCATACTTTGTCGTAGAAAATTCACCGTGGTCAAAATTGTATTGATTTGAAATATTTTACAGTCCCGGGAATGGGTCTTTTAGGATGAGCTTTAACTGAATTAAATACTAAAATATTATTATTCCAAATGTTAATGACAAATTCTTCGTTTTTTTTTGTGTGATATAAACAAATGGCTAGAGGTGCTATTCCCAACAAAACTTTTTTATTATGTTTTTTTAGATGAGCACCATCTTGCTTCAGCATCTTGTTTCTGCATAGACTTTTCCAGACTATTTTGCTACAGCTGGGTACTAGAATTTTACATGGAGCGCCAGACCTCCACAATCCAGTTAATGGATAACACAATCCCCCTTGGCAAGACTGCTCTCAGCCTAATCTATACTAATATTATAAATACGAAAGTAACTGTCTACCTCTGTGTACGTGTTCATATCATAACGGCGAAACCAATTTTGATGAAATTTGGCACACACGTACACCATGACTTGGGTTAGCACATATGATACTTTTTTTATTCCTGTAGTACATTCACGTGGGGTCTTTTCTGGCATCAACGCGGGCGATGGAAGCCGCGGGAAAAGCTAGTATTGACTATAGTGAATTTTCTACGCCATACAAACACATTGGTGTTTCTCAGTCGCCCCGCCTAGTGAGGGAATACAATAGTACCTACCTACGTACGAAGTTACAATGGAGGCAAGATAAGACACTACATACAATTTATTAATTATTTGCTCAAACTATATACTTACGAAAAATGCTCGCATTTGAGCCTGATAGCGCGCAATGTTTTGGATATCATTTCGACAAAATAAACTAGATCTACCAACCAATGTACGTTCGGTTCTTAAATGAAAAAAAAAACAGCCTGCTATCCTCAAAAGCTTAGGCCAAAATGTATCAATACATTGTGAGATTACAGTAATTTTAAGGAAAAACCAGAAAGGGTTTCAAGCTATACCTACAATGATATTATAAACAAAACACTGAGCACTAATAAAACAGATAATTCTATAATATCTGGAATGTTTAAATTATGTCAACAAGGTATACCTAAATAAATATACACTATACATACATACTTATAAATCAACAAAATTATTCTACAATAAATGCATTGTAAATCTGGCACAGAATATAATATTAAATGCATTTATATTCTTAAGTTTAATACGTATATAGTAAATATAATTTAAACTATTCTCACTTGGCCTGGAATGTTTTGTGCGAAAGAACTCGAATTATTACCGATCATTATTATAAAGAATTATTTCGGTACACTAATTTTTTTTTAATAACGATGCTTTATCACGTTCGCTGCAGAAACACGATATTTAATGTAGAAATAAAGTCAGGTCTACATTTATCTGTTTTCTTTTTTTTGGTCGTAATGTTATAACATTTTAAGATTCTCTTTTTTAGAACTGTATTTTTTACATTTTGAACGCCATTGTTACATATACTTGACAAGCAAGCGCATGTCCTGTACGCCAACGATACAAATATGTGACAGTGGCTACAACACTATAGCACGAAATAAACAGTTAAATCATTACTTTTGTTATATAGATATCTTAAAAATTGAACCTCTAGTACGTATTTAATGACATGAAACAAATGAAAAAACACCATGCATATTGGGGAATTGAGTATTTGACAGGGTAGTCAATAACGTTACTTTTTATAAATTGTCAAAACGCGGCATTTGTACGTGATTTGTACGAAATATTAAAATATGACGTCACAGATTTTTTGAATCAAATGGAATACTTATTAGCAATATATGCAATTTTACAATTATATCTTCGCATAATATTAAATATAATAGGTGGTGGAAGGTTTTAAGACGAGCGGTCTTTTTTCTATGTGATTGCATATTTTATTTCTGACAGTGTCAAATAGCCAATTCATGAAAGAAGAAATAAATTTGTTGCTTGGCGAAGAGGGCACGCACGTGCTGTTATGCTCTGGTGTTCAAAAGGTTAAAAGGCTACCTCGCTGGGCTACAAATCAAAAGTGATTGCGAGCCGAATTCGGCATCCCGGCACAGGAAAAACGATAATTTAGTCACATTCTGCAGCTATCGTGATCGATAGAAAAATTCTTTTTACAGGCAAATATAATGATACTTCATTAATTATACGGCACAATAACATGTTCTTGAAAAATACGGTATACTCAATACTCAAATCTTTATTGCATTCCATATGTATATCGCATACACTGCCACTATTTTTTGTCAGGTGCTTTTCTAAGCTCAGTGCCTTCAATACGGATACGAGTCGCAAAAATACTGTGTCTCCAAAACGCATTGAACATTGAACTTTTACTATGAGAACAAAACTGAAATCGCGAAAAAAAATCAGCTGTTCCATACATTATGCTCGCATAACTCGTCATAATTTAGGGAACAGCCGATTTTTTTCTGCCCTGTATATTTGTATTAAAGGCACTGGCTTAGCATGGATCAAAATGCATTGACCACGTATGTGTGTGCAGGACACTGTGAGATATAACAGAAAACACACAGCTGTGTTCATGGCAGTGTATGGAATATTCTGTCAAATTATTGCAATAATTATTGAATTACTACATTTCTTTCCTGATTGTTTGGGGACAATAATACATATTATATTCCAATAGTGTCATCCATTGTACAATTTTATTATTTATTTCATAGATTAATACATTGACGTTTATGTCATAACTAGCACATTTCAACACATCTATGAGTGATATTGACTAGAAGGTAACTACTTAAATCTAAAAATGTATTATTTGGCTAAATATAAGATCTATTCATCAAGTCACACTACTATTCAGGGGGCTGACCACTGCCTTTTAAAGCAGTATTATTTTAATATTACTTCTGTTGGAAAGAGAAGGAGTTATGAGTTCTGTATAGCTCTGTCTCCTTGTCACACTGTAGTAATGTTAAAATAATATTGCTATAACAGGTAGTGGTTGGCCCCCAGATCATACATAACTTAATTTGATAGAACTTGTTTCTTTTTTTTTATTGAGAAAAAATCTTATTTCATTATTGTATACCTTTTAATGGCCGACTGTGTTTCATTCGATATAATAATAGCTATACATTTAGAGAAAAAAAATGTTTTTAATTATTAACACTTTGAGGGACACTGAACGCCTATAGACGTAATAACAATAAAACTTCTATTGTGTCTCGTTCAGTGTCCTTCAATGGGTTAATAGAACAATTAAATCTCTGTATAAGTAATAATTAGGGCTAGCACGGACTTATCGAAGGAGAATTCTCTTTTAAAATATCGCTAAATGCAAAAACACGCAAAAATGCTTTTAAGGACACTCGGGCTTGCTCGCTCGTGTCTCTTTTATTACACTAAGCCTGTACCAGCCCTAAGAGAAATGCATTTTCTCTAATACTATAATGTATCATACACGTAAAATACTAAATATTTCACGCGTCTCTACCTCTTTAACTAAAAGTAATAAACAACTTACAATGTTGATTTATTTAAATGCAAAATTTTGTGCGAACACGTTTGAGTTAAGTTGTTAAAATCGCTATTTATGGGTTTTGAAGTATCTTATGAAATCATTTGGGGGCTTCGCCGTAGCAAACAGATATAATATTTCAACATTCTTATTTTCACAACTGGCAACACGAAAATTTAAGTGTTTGCTATCCATTCCAAAAGTTGTTATAGCGGTGTTTTGCGCGTGCAATCAGTGTAAATACTTTTAAAACAACTTTTTTTACGTAATGACTAATAAGACTTTCCTGCGACGAGGTTTGTAAAAATATTTATTTCAGAATTAATTATATTTATTTGATAAAATACTTTTGACTTTGAACAATTTTAACTTAAAAAAACAACATCAACTGGTAATCCCCAGCCCTCATTCGCACAGGTGTACCTATGGAACACACAGATTTCAACAGGTATAAAGTCGCATTGTAATAGGGGCGAGCCTATTGCCATCATCCGGGCACAAATCTCCACTCCTCACAATTTTACAGTCATATCAGATCATCATTTTCTTGGCCTTATCCCAATTTAATAAAGATCGGCGCAATAATTAAAGTCAAACTAGAAAGAAGCAAAGGAACAAAGTGTATGCAAACTACTTCGAAATCCATAAATAACGTTCTAGCATTATGTCACTATAATACTCGTAGTAAAACCGCATTAGATGACACCACTACTTAAGGTGCTGTTTGCAGCCAAGCCCTGAGCCCACGAGCCCTCTCAGACACTCCACCGTCTGAGTTGTCTTGCATTACTGGTTCCGGCTAGAAAGGTAAACGTATCTGTTTAAAGGGTATTATAGGGTTGCTTAAAACCTGAAACTAGACGGTAAGTAGTTATTTTCACATCACATCAGAAAGAGTATGTTTATCATTCGAAATCTGAATACGAAAATGCATGTTAACCGCTATCGTGGAAATCATTTTTAAAATTCGAACCTATCTATTAAATAATTTTCTATACAGCCAGTACGCTCAAAATGCATTAATACTCATTTAATGTCAGTGTTAGAAAAATTGTAATGGCCAGCACGACTGCATGAAAAAAAACTTTAGCACTCAGATTTCAAATGAGAAACAGAATCTTGCCGAGGTTGTGAGGTGAAAATAATATTTATCTTTATTATGGTCGAGTAAATGAAATGAAGTTAGTTAGCTACATTACACGGTTACTGAAAAATTCGTGTACTGACTGGACAGGACCACTCAAATCAATGTGGATTTTTTCTCAAAAGACCATCTCAGACACATGGTGCATGGAGTTCATGTGACCTGACCAGGTCTTATGTCTAGGCTTCAAAAGATACGGCGATCTCCGAGTTAGTTGCGGTGTTTCTTCTCAGAGTAGTCGGATAAGAAAAACCGACGCCATCTAATTCGAAAAAAATAATTTATTTAACTTATTGAATTTAAAAGTACTTACAGCTGATAATGTCATTCGTGTTTGTGATGTTGTGGCAGCGTTGCACGAACTAGTTTCTGGTGAAGCTGTAAACAACAACATAACATTACTGGCTGCGCCGCTCGCGTTAATACAAATTTCCACCCCCTATTTCACCCCTTTACGAGGGAAGTTTCCTAAAATTATTGACGAGAGACTGACGTCCTACTCATCATCCACCTCTGTGCCAAATTACATCTTCGTAGGTTCAGTAATTTTGAGATTTCTTGTTTAAACAATGAGTGAGTGAGTGATTGTATGGAAAAATCACCCACCCTGTATAAAAACAAAAGGTCACTTGCTTTTATAATGGATGAATTTTTTAAGTAGGCATTGATGGGCAAATCCGAACCTATGAGGAACATGAGTGCAGCAACAGATCAACGTGATTTTTTTCATGGAGATAGTTTTGGGCCGAGGAGTGTAAAAAATATTCCCGTGTGACATTTGAGAAAGGACCTAGAATGTAACTTGAACGAAACAGAAAGAAACAATTAAATAATAATTAATTACATAGTGTTTTAAAACAACACAATTTTTTTAGGCGCGTAAAATAATATATTAATAATATCCTTGGACATTTCACACAACGCCATATAGTCCCAAGCTAAGCAACCTAATTGCTTGTGTTATGGTAACGAGATGGCTGATAAACTACTTATATACATTTTTTTTTTGTTAATACATACACATATTATACATAGAAAAACACCCAGACTCGTAACAAATACTTGCAGGTCGTACAAATAATAATAATAATAATAATAATCTTTATTATGAACATCTTACAGGATATCTTTAAGGTGAGACCCTGACCTCCAAACTAGTAAAATACTGTATCTTGACGGTCAGTTCCTTCCCTTCACAAACGTGTTATTAAATACAGGTACAATATGTCCATAATTTATGTAAATAAAAATCCAAAAAAATAAAAGAAAGAAATAACAAAGAGTGTGTGTATGTAGTTGAGTGTGTGTGTATGTGTAAATATATGTTTATGTGTGTGGGTGTGTGTAAATGTGTATGGCTGTGTGTATATGTGTGTGGGTGTGTGTATATGTGGTTGAGGGTGTGTGTGTATATGGGTGAGCGAGTGTGTGATTGAGTGTGTATTTCATACCGTTACAACAAAAAGAGATTCGATTTTTTCATAGTCCATGTCATTCAACCATGCTATAATTTTACTTTTGATTTGATTATTACTGAATGATCTGATGTTATGAATGGACTGTGTTAATTTATTGTATAGACGTGGAGCTTGGACGTTGTAATTTCTGCTAGCAAATTTTGTGTTGGTTCTAGGTACTGGACACTGCACTTTTCTTTTATTCAACTTTGGCAAAGTCGGAATGACCCGTCTGTGGTATCTACGTAGGACTTCATAGACATAGAGTTTACGAACGCTCATGACATTTATTTCGTCGTATAGATCATTGGTGGGATATCGATAGGGATATTTAAATGCGACTTTTAGTAGTGATCTCTGTGCGCGCTCAAGAACAATCATTATTGTTTTACAAGCCCCACCCCAGGCACTTATGCAATAGTTAACAACACATTGACTAAGTGCAAGATATGTTTGTACCAGGAGATCTCTGCCAGCCACATCACGCAGGTTTTTAAATGCGAGTATTAATTTCCTTGTTCTGGCCGCTACCGAATTTATGTGGGCACCCCAGTTCAGTTTATCATCTATTGTGATACCTAAATACTTAATTGTATTTGATTGAGATAGAATGGGACACGTGCAACTCATGTCGTTATCTAGATAAGGATTTCTGTTGCATGGGTATGTGTGGCTCTTAATTGTAATTGTATCCTTTGGGGCCCCTGCTTTGGTAATACTGAAACAAAGATATTTTGTTTTCCCCGAATTTAGGTTTAAAAGGCTGTTTTCTAACCACCGCGTTACGATACGTAGCCCTTTTTCAACAGTAGTCCTTACTGAGTCCCATGAAGTATCGTGAAACAGAATAACTGTATCATCTGCGAACATAATTAATTCAGCTCTATCAATTTTGATGTTGCAGAGCTCATTAATATAGAGTAAAAATAGGCTTGGTCCAAGTGTACTCCCCTGGGGAACGCCATATGCAATATCATTGCTGTCGCTAACCTCTTCTCCAATCCTAATGCACTGTTGCCTTCCAGATAAATAGTTCTCAAACCACAGAAGTGGAATACCTCTGATTCCTACATTCTGGAGGCGTGAGATGAGAATAGGAATTGATACGGTATCAAATGCCTTCTGTAGGTCCAAAAACACCCCAACGCATTTTTCTCCCTTATCTAAATATGATGTTATGCTAGAGGTTAACCTATCCACAGCGTCAGTAGTAGAACGATTAGATCTAAACCCAAATTGGTTATCGGATAAGATGTTATTTATTTCTAGGTATTTCGTTAATCTCCTATTGACTACTTTCTCTAATATTTTAGACAAAACTGAAAGAAGTGATATAGGTCTATAATTATTAGGTACATCACGATCACCAGACTTGTAAATAGGTATTACTATAGCTTTTTTAAATGCATTGGGAAAGTTTCCACTACTTAGGCTTATATTGCAAAGATGACTAATAGAAGAGCTAACTCGAAGGCATAGCTGCTTAATAACTGACGTGGAAATTTTGTCGCAACCTGCGGCGTTGCTTGATTTAAGGTTTCTTATTATATCAATTATTTGTACGGGGTCAGTTGGAGCAAATGACATTGAATTTGGAGGCCCATTACAAGTTAAAGCTTCACTCGCAAGCGTTTGGTCACTGGTCTGGAGTTTACTTAAAGTCGCGTTAGCTAGATCCTTACCGATCGAGGTAAAATATTTGTTAATTTGATTTAACGAGTCAGCTGAATTTTCAGAAATTGTAAGCAGTTGTTTTGGACAATCTTTCTTTTTATTCAGATAGCATACTTGTTTAATAATATTTCAGGTTTCTTTTGTATTGCCTTTATGTTTTTGGAGTTGGTGCTGATAATATTCTTTCTTTAACAGTTTTATCAAACCATTACATTTATTCCTGTACGCAATGTAATATAACCGTAATTGTTCATTATTTAATTGTTTTTTGATTTTTTTATGAAGATCATCTCTTTTCCTAATAGAATTTAGGATCCCGGCAGTTATCCATGGCTTCAATGGCCTTTTTTTTCGTGGTAAGTGGATCATCGTTGTATTGTTATTTATGGCATTTTGTAAACATGTTATTAAAGTTTCTGCTGCATGATTAACGTCAACGGTATTATAATAATCATCATTTAGTGTTAGTTTTAGTTCTTGGTCAATATTATCAAAATTGGTTACGGATCTAGATGTTGATATATTTGATATTTCTTTTGTAATATGTGCATTATCTATGTAAAGAAGTATAGGAGCGTGATCAGTAAGCTCTTCAAAAACTATTGACTGTATATCAGACGAGGTTTTAACCATGAAATGATCAATACAGGTCCGGATTCTTGTGGGAAGGTTAATAGCCTGTTTTAAGCCGAATGAAGCCATTAGATTGAGATATTGATGGGCGTGGGCATTTAGATTATCCGAAAGGATGTCCAAGTTTATGTCTCCAGTGAAAATGATGTTCGCGGTTTTACAGTCCTGCAAAATTGCGTTTAAGGAATCAATATATTTTGTTGGATTGTGGAAACAAGGTGGCCTGTATGAACATATAAGTGTGTAGTTTTTGCAAATATCTACCACAAGACAATTTCCTTCATCCATAAACGGCTCATAATGTGTGCAGTTAAGTTCGTCTCTAACGTATACGATAATCCCGTCATTTTTATTAAAACTGTTTTTAGTACTTAAAAAATATTTGTTCCGTGCGGGAATCGAACCCGCGACATACTGCGCAGCAGTCAATTGCTCAACCACTGCGCCAACCGTGTCATCAAATATGATGGAATAATATATTGCGAGTATTCTTTTTGCGCTAACTTTATAGTAGCATGCAATTTCTAATTACTACGAAACGTCTCTAAAACAGTTAAGTTCTCAGTCTTTTTTTTTTTAAATACTAGTGTTGTAACCAATTAATTACTGAATTTCACCAGCTTCATTCGATTTTAATAGTAATTATATTTTATCTAGTGATCTTTACTGAAAAGAATGAGCTTGGCGCTCAAAGCCGTAAATAAAACTTTGAATTGGCGATACTGGTTTCTATAAAATGGCTTGTCTCTGACATGACTTAGCGTCCACGCGAAATTAACCTTTCGTAACACTGTATCATTTCAAAATACCTTGAAAATTAAAGTTTAAGTTAAATTTTCTAATCAGAACTTTAATCCAATGCACTTTGCAATACATAATCAAATCGATCAAATACTCATACAAACTTGAATCGAATTATCATGAGTATCGAGTACCGAGTCGTATAGTTACTTCACTAGTTACGTCGTGATGACAAATGTCAAAACGGGCCTCTTAGATTTTGGCAACTATATCAGTAAGTATAACCTCTTCTTCCCTAACTCGTAAAATGAAAGACGTTCAATATTCAAACAATTACCAGTGTGAGGCCGCCTAGCATCCAGCGCGCGCCATATATCTCTGACGTCAGCGTGCAGCGCCCGCAGCGAGCGCAGCACGGCGCCGCCCGCCTCGGGCGCCGCTTCACTACCGGACGACGCCTCGCTAGTCGTGGCCTCCTGGTATACAAATTAATACTATGATATGGAAGATCATCTAATTTTGAAGGAAGTTTAAAATTAGGTACATTAAATTCAACATAAAAATTGAGGTGAAATGAGCCGTCTGTCAATAGTGTCAACTCCTCACATGCTGTTGATAAATATCTCTCAGATATATGCTAGTTTCCTCACGATGTTTTCCTTCACTGATTTTTAAGCAAGTGATTATTATACAATACGCACATGAATCTGTGAAATTAGAGCTAAGTCACAGGCCCATGGGTAGCATAAAAACTCTGACACCAGGTTAGTCACTAACCACACGAAGCTAGTTAGTTTAGTGTCAATTCCTAACATCAGGTGGAATAACAGATCATTTCAAACTCATTTCATATACGTTTTCATGGTGATATTTTTACTGATAAGACTGGCACCAATTTTCAATTATTCGACTATAGTTTCAACACATACATGGACAAGTAAGCAAGCTTTACTACACAGAAATGATGCAACGCAATAAAGTAAAATCAAATTCTGCAAAATAAATATTTTTGCTATAGGGAAGGACGTAGGAATTTACTGCATGCGGTCGAAGTGGCGATGCTTGGGGGGCTTACGTCCAGTTATGAATATCTTTCGGTTGAAATGATGATGATAGGAAAAAATGGATAAAGACGACAGTAGCGATATCAACAAATTAAAACGACCACAGATCTACGAAAAAGAATAACCCATAAAATTAACAAAAGACGACCAGCCGAAAATAATATACAATAAAGAGGGAAACAACCAAAAATAAGCCTATCGGTAACGAAATACAACTGAAAGTTGCTTGAAACAAAAACAAAATGGAGGCGACAGATATTCGAAAAAATAACCAATGAAAAAGCACTTTAAGCAGTACAAATAAGGTTGGAATTAGTTCGTCAGCAGAACCTGTATGAGCGGTGGAGGGTGTGTGTCGGCCAGACGACGCAGTGCTCGTTCGATGTGTCGCAACCTTATCTCCTTTTCGCCTAGAAGTGCCCGAGCCCGATGTAGTGCCACCTCAAGTTCTGTCACTTCACGTTCCTCCTGTTTTTATACAGGTATAGCATAAACAACCCTATAATGACCTCTATAAGGCACCTATTCCTGCGCTGGAGAAGCGACCCACGATTTTCTCGCGCAAGAAACGTACAGAAGATTGTAGGTCCCGTGTAAGGAAAAGAGATAGTTGATCGCTGATTGTTGACACCAGGTACTCCAGGACTCCTTTATCGCAGCGACAAGAACTTTTAAGACAGTACTTTTCACTACACTTTCATTGACATTACTATTAGAGTCCAACCGAATTTCGTTTTCGGTTTTTCGGCAATTTTGTTTTCTATAAAAATAAAGTGTCGGAAAATCAATACTTTACATTTAAGGCATTGACTGCCACGCAGCAGACACAATAGAAAAACTATTGTTCGCGGTCACCGGTGACCGCGTTGGCGCTCAACGTGTTAATCAGAGAATGTCTTATACTTACAAGAACAGACATTTGATTGTTTGATTATTAATAATAAAGAATATTTTTTGTTTCGTTAAATTAAGTCTAAACAGTTAAATATTATGACTAAAGTTGGAAACTGCATTTCTTTTACTTTCACTAAAGAAAAACCTACCGACAAGCAAATTAAACTTTTTTTTTACTAAATTTTAGGACGGACTCTTGTTACTATTAATCTCTGCCCACCCTTTAAGATATACATGGTATGATTGTTTTATTTAATTAACTGACACTACTTACTGAAGGAGCCCTATGCGGTGACAACGACGCTCTAGTCTCTACAAGCGCCGCCTTCCTTCGTTTCAAAGCGGCGCGCGCACGTCGCATGCCTTCTCTCTCTACGAGCGCCCGATGCCGCACGAACTCTAGTTCGGGTGTGTCCGCTGTTGCTACCGGACCTGGTTTTGTTAAAATAAAAGAATATATCAAGCGTTTAATTTTTCTAATTCTCTTCTAATTATGTGGTAATTTTCTTTATTGAATGTCAAGATTTTTTCAATTTTAGTAGAATTGTTAAAGAGAATATGCACCGTGCAATTTTAGTCGTCTTACAAATGTGGTCCACTTGATGTATCCGACATAAATACCCTCTTGGCGTGATTAAAAAGTTTTTACCTTTAAGTAAATAGGTACAACGAAAAATAAATAATGCATTACAATTGCATAATAATGTTTACGTATCGAACGGTAGATCATTCCATTCCCCTTTTCTATGAGATAAAATTTCTTAAGCCAATCTAAAACAGTCCACGTCCTAAAGACCTCTACAGGCTGTTTTAAAGAACGTCGTGCGTTTACGATATTGTATGTTTTTTAATTATCCAAATGTTCATACATATATTTTTTTTATGAATGATTTGTAGTGAATACATGAATTGGGCTGCCGTTGTAAGACGACTAAAATTGCTCGGTGTATAATATTATGCCTTACTCAAGTTTTATTTTTGTTGAAAACGTGACTTACCTAATTCAGCAAACGGGTACCGAAGACTGTAAGCCGGCTGCAACGCTAAATCTGGGAACTGATCTTCTAAATCGTCTAATTTTCTTAACTGCTGCCGAAGAGATTCTAATGGACTCGACCAGCCTTCACCACGTCTAGTGGACAAAAAAACCGATGTATTTTATGTGGAATTTATGGAAAGAGATGCAGGTAAAAGTTTAAAAAAATCGGAAGTGTTTAGCTGTGTGTATATTTTATTTCATAAAATGGAAAAGTATGACTGTGTGTATTTTCTTTGTTTCTAAAATAACAGTAAGGTTATTATTTAAAAAATTATGAATTTAATATTTGAAACAAATTAATTTATTATTTTACAAGTAAAACCTTTGACAATCGTTACGGGCGTCAGAAGCCCGAAAATCTGACAGCCAGTCTTACCCAGGGATATCGTATTTCCCAGTTACTGGGTTGTGGGGGTCAGATAGGCAGTCGCTCCATGTAAAATATTGGTATTCAGCTGCATCCGGTTAGACTGGAAGCCGACCCCAACATAGTTGGGAAAAGGCTAGGCAGATGATGATTTTATAAGTAAAACCAATCAGCCTATTAGTTTCCCACAGCTGGGAGAGAAGACCCGTTCCTCTCCTTGAGAAAAGTCCATAATTCATCACGCGGGTACAGAGCAGACGTAGGTAGATGACGCGATTTCACACGATATTGCCTTTACCGTTTTGAGAGCAAAGCAGAGACCACATATATAGATAGACATAGATAACGCAAGAGCAACTACTTCGCGTGCCTAGCTTACGTACAAAAATCGTAAGTGGTCACTTTCGCGCTCAGTCTGCATCGGTATACAGCGCTAGTCGGATCATCATACATCACTAAATAGTGCTTGTAAGTCATAATAGGTAGTCAAAAAATGGCACGCTTGGTTTTCATACAGATCGTGATACTTGCGTTATCTATGTCTATCTATATCTGTGGCAGAGACCCTATTGTCATCAACAGAGAGCAGTGATGAAATAAATTGTATAAAGAAAGGTATGATACAGTAAATATATGATACATAAATAATTTTTCTCCAATAAATTATAGCCGTAACAGAAGCCATAGATTGTTTGCTGTGCCTCGAATTCGAACTGTCGCTCGAGCCCAGCTCCTGTCCCTCGTACACTTTCTGCGCTCAACGCTCTTGGCGTATACTGTGTTAACTAATGTAATTGGCCTTGGCCGTTTTTTATGTTTTTAATAATAAATAAATAACATTACTAAAATAAATAAATACATATACATACTTTGGTGAATAGTTTAGACGCGACGTGGAGGCCGATTTTAATCTTGTAAAACACCTACGTCGGCCATGTCCTGAAATAAATAACACGTTTAAATGTAATTTATTTTTATAACAGCCTTAAGTATAGTGTACCTCGTAATTGCTTTATCACTTTTTAACAACTAAAATCTGCCTAGCCTTTTCTCAACTATGTTGGGGTCGGCTTCCAGTCTAATCCGATGCTAGTAACTGGGTAATACGATACCCCTTGGTAAGACTGGCTGTCAGATTTACGGGCTTCTGTCGACCCGTAACGTCTGCCAAAGATGCGCAAATGATAGACTCCCACTAAATTGAAACTTTGATACGATTGAATGCCTAGGACTGGGTAATATGATATAATATGAGGAGCTCGTGGCTAAGTACCAAGGCTAGGCAGATGATGAACTGGGTAATATATATGATACTTCGCTGCTAAATGTATAAAATATTTACCGTTGACATTTTCTTTAGGTTTTTCGTCGGCTGTTGTGGCATCAGATGAATCTTGGCAGTCAGTCGTAGCACCTAAGAATTATATGAAATCAAATAACAACGCATGAAGATAAACACTACACATTGTTAAATGCTTTTAAAATTACGTAGAAAAAAAACCAGCACGGAATCATGGTGTTGTAATCAAAACGTCCTAAAATTTCGATTTCAATAAAATCTGAACTTTTTGATAATGTGATTGAGATTTTGGAGTATTATTCAAAATGATATGAATAATTAAAATAAATGATTTGACTTACACCCGGTCTCAGAATTGACTACTTGGAGTTGAAAAATTGTTAAACCCTAACATTACTACTAAAAATTCAGCAACGCGAATACCGCTCTCTGACGCAGCCATTAGGTCCTCACGTGTGCATGTGACGGAGCATGCGGTGCAAGATGGGAGGTGAGCCATTGTCTGTGGGGAGACGCCGCATACACATCGGAGATCTGAGCCATCAATGAACCCCCACTTATGGAGGTTGTCCTTATTGCGACCTACTTGGGTACGAAGTCTGTTTAGGGTTTTCCAAGTAGGCCACGGTAGCTTGTGCCCAGATGGGAGGCTTTCCGATGGCTCAGCGAAGAAATCAGGCGGCTTAAGCAATTCCTGCCAGAGGTCGCATCTACCTGTGGAGGGGTCGTCTTCGGCTGGACTCACTCACCCAATGAATTTTTTTCGGTTTTTAAGCCTAAGAGCGGTATTCGCGTTGCTGAATTTTGGGCCAAACTAATTTAAAATATAAATATATTTATTAAATTTTTATTTTGCCATCGATACGCTAAGAAGATTACTACTAAAGTAGGTACTTAATAATTTCAGAGCGCGGATTTGTTTTTTAGATTTAGATAGTTAAAAATTTCAGAAATGTTGACTTTCACGGGTTGTCAATTACTAAAAAAACTTAAATTTCCAATTTTGGAACTAGGTCTTAGACTCTAAGATTTAAATACATCAAAATGGTGTATTGAACTAAGTATCACCATAAAACTAACGTTGAAAAAAAAAAAGTAAGTCTTCCGTACTTATAGTATGTCGTCACCTGTATCTCTGTCGCGGCGGCGGCGCGGCGGCTCGCGGAACGCCACGCCCGCGCGCCGCGCGCCTGGCCGGGGCCCGGCCGCGTGGGGCCCGGCCGCGCGGGGCCCGGCAGCGCGGGGCCCGGCCGAGCGCGGGGCCGGCTGCGGGCAGAGGACGGGGACGTAAGTGACCGAATAATCTACTCGTTTGAACGCGGTAATCTCAGGAACTACTTGTTAGAATTGAAAAAATAATGTTGTATTGGATAGCCCATTTATCGAGAAAGGTTATAGGCTTCATAACATCACGCTACGACCAATAGGAGCAGAGCATAAATGAAAAATGTTGCTAAACGGGAACAACTATTCCTTTTTGAGAGTTTCCGTTGCGTGCGCTGCGTAAACGGGTTAAGTTACGCAAATATCATGTATAATGGAATTATTACTCTTTAAAAAGAACTTAAAAAAAAGGCCACAACAATATAATAATTATGTCTATCTTTTAAGATAACCTAACTATAACCTTTTTTATGATAGTCTTATATGGTCGAAATGAATGCACTATCGGCATTAATTCAACATAATATTAATCCTTATCCAAATAAATATGTTATTAATCACGAGTTGAAATGTAAACAAAATTGTCCTTGACATCACTTGATTTCAATCAACATCTTAGCAGATAATCTAAACCACCCTCTTAGGTGTCGCAGACGAATACGAACGTCGACGTACGTATAACGTCAGCTAGTCGAATTATATGAAGTAACCCGATCTTTACTCATTCCCCATATTATTATAATGCATTTCAGTGTAATAATTCTGCTTAAATATGCTTCAGCAAAAATTTTTTTTTTCTTTATTCGGCTTAGTTATTTTATATCATTCTGATCGGGAAACTTGCTGCTTGCATAGACCAGTGCCGATAATTTTTGAGAACAAAAAAAATTATAGTAGGATTGAAAAAGGAAGAGCATATAACAAAAATTAAAGGAAAAATAATTTACGGGCGATCTGAGGTCGGGAAGTGGATAGTGGTGCGTTTTTAAAGGTAAAAATGGTTTATCTCGATTTCCGGCAAACTACAAGTCCTATGGAAAAAAGTTAAATGGCAAAAATGTAGGAAGTAAAAAGATCTACAAATTTTGTATTCACACTTTTTTCACATTACCTCAAAATTTATGTGAAAGGTTCAAATAACCATGTTTTTGGTTTTTTATTTTTATCTTTTACAAAAAATATTTTTTTTCTACGAAATTTGGTGAAAACTTACCTTTTTGTATTTCAAATACACTGTATTTTTTTTATTTAAAATATTTATTTGTTCATCTTATTTTGACTTAATATCGAAAAATCACCCTAATTTTCGATCGAAAATTCTCGCGTCAAAATATCAGCTTTTAAAAAAAAGTTGGTAGGCTTTATGTTCGTTGACATCTCTACTTTTTGATGGTGTAAAAAAAATATACATTACTATAGTAAATGCTGTCAGAAAATGCACAGTACTGCTACGATCTAATCTCTATGTCCTAACCCAGATCATGGTCTACCCATGAGCCGAGTTTAATACAAATCTGTTCAGCTGTTAGCGTGAAAGCTTAAAAAAAAACTCACTTTTGCACAACTATTAAGATCAGGTGATATTAAGGATTCATGTAGCGGAAAGATCGTACGTTCCCGCAACCCTTGGCGTAGGTGTGAGACGACAAGCCGGGATGGTTTACTGACTAAGCCAGTAAGAGTCTGGTAGACATCTATGAGGATTTCCATGGTCGGATATAGCCGACAAATGAAAACGTGTCCAACACGCCACCGTCGCCTAAAGCCGACAAAAACCGTAATTTTTTTTGTAGCTTGGCGTGGGAGGGGACGCCGCTGCATTTACGCTCTGGCGTTCAAAAGGTTTAAGGATTACATCGCCAAATGATTTAAACTTATATTATAGATGCATTTTCGCCAAATAATTATTTATGAGCCTCCTATCATGTAACCTACAAAAAGCATTTTATCAGGAGGATTATACAGAACAAACCTTATTTTTTGCAAAAACTAGTTCCATCTTTTTATTGTATTATACTCATATTATCTGGCTATGGGCTTGGGAAGGTGGCTGGGACAGACTGGATGCGAAAGGCGCAGGATAGTATGTTGTGCTGTACGAGGCTTTTTAGCTGCTTTGTAAGGGTGTATTTTTAAGTGATTTTATGTCCGTTTCTTTCTTTAACGTGCGTTTTGTTTGTGCGAAATAAACATTTTTCTTTTCTTTGCAGTGATGCAGCCTAGGCGAAGCCTATCCAGCAGTGGTCTGCGATAGGTTGAGTTGATTAATACTCACATTGTCCCTCCTTAATTTCCAGTCTTCATTATTATTGTCTAAGGGTTTGTGCGCGTTACTCTCAGAGTACGAAGTTTCATTGTCATTATATTTGACGCTCTGGTTGTTGTTGATTCGTGTTCGAGGCGGTTCGGGCTCGACGACAGCGCTTACTGATGTCTCGTTCAGTTCTTTACATCTGTGAAATGTTTGAGTTCGTTAGATATATAAAAAAGATAAAAGTAAATAATGTGCCAAATAGATAGCAATATTTATACATGCTGTCAAAACACGTACTCATATTTAATACCTACCTATTCATACTAATATTTATATTTTCATCCTGAATTGAATAATCGACTATTACGGGTTAAAAGGTAAAATTTAATATGGATTTTGAAGAAAATAAATCACAGTGGATTTGTTAAAATGACTATAGTTTTTTTTATTATTCTAAATTTTTAAAGGAGGCTTTTATTCACAATGGCATGTCAGCCTTGTTCTTGTTCTAAACTACAGCTACTAATACATTATTCATTATTAATTTCTAAACAAATCAGTAAGTAGGATTGCTATCTTAGGTGAAGGTTACGCTAAAGCTAAACATATGGACCAATATCATATTCGTCTACTATTATTTTGCTCAACAGGGTCTCTCTTTCCTTCTTAGTCTTAGTACACTCCTCATAAGTAGATGGTGAACATCCTCAAAAAAATGACTATAGTTAGTTACCTTTCTAATGATTGATTTGCTTTGTGTGAATTAGATTTCTCGGTTTCAGAGCCTGTGGTCATGCTCATCTCGCGCCTTTTGTTTCGGCGCTCTATTGACATCTGAAACAATAAAAATAAATACACATCTATGACGAATATGTAGTGCCCGATTCAAAAAACTAATAATCTTAACAGACTGACAGACAAGGCCACGAAAACAATTTAGAAGATTAATTCTCTAAAAAAAAATTTTATCGAAATGTTGTGTGGAAATCAGTTGTCATGGTATGGGCATGTTATGCGGAGGAATGGGGAAAATGTTGTCAGGAAAGTGTTGAATGTGGATGGCTATACAAGTAGAGGAAGACCAAAGAAACGATGGATGGATTGTGTGAAAGATGATATGGCTAGAGAGGGAGTTACAACCGAGATGACGACTAATAGAGAAGTATGGAAGAGAAAGACATGATGCTCCGACCCCAAATAAATTGATTGAGAAAAGGGCGAATGAAAACTCTCTAAGAGAAAATAAGGCTTTTTTTATCTTAGGTCAGCGTTTTTTTTTTAAACTTTATTCCAGCCAGTGTTAGACACCTCATAGTTTAAGTTTAAGAGAGATTACTAATCCCCCTCCTGTTTTATATACTTGTACATATTTTTATTAATGTTTTAAGTCGGTTAGCTTTTAAATTATGTATGTAAATAAATAATATATGTGTGTGTGTAATAACATATGTTATGTATGCATAAATAAATACCGTTAAAGTAGTCGCAATCGATCAATAAACACTGGACACACGGGCTCGTTGGGCCTAAAAGCATGCAGAAAAGAAAGTTGCGAGCATTTTCATGTAATTTTAATGCAGTCATTGAAATTGAAGATGATCTTTCATCGTCTGTCAATATATAGATATAAAAGCGGTTGTGAAAATACACTTTTGAAATTAAGCAATTCTAGTATAAGCGAAATGAAGCCGACCACCCCAATATATTTGGGAAAAGGCTAGGCAGATTGACTGTGAGCGAGACGAGTATTCTCAATTTTGAACTTGTTCTAATTGCGCATCCGCGCTTGACCCAAGTTAGGCTTTTTTTGAGGGTGGGAAATCATCAAATGACTCCTCCCGCACTAGGTGGAGCGGCAGGGAGTGTAAACTTTTACAGACTAAAACCCATCCATGTTCCTTCCTTAGCCCTTTATGTTCCGGGGTAGCTGTAACCCTTTCGGACAATCCCGCTTACCCGGCAGGCTTCGGCCCTAACGGGTGCCTCCGGGTCCCAAGGCGGCAGTCCGTCAAGGAGACTTGCCACCTCACCCAACCTTAATGATGACTCGTTTTACCTTAACATCATGCTTGAGCCGCACATACTTCTCCTTGAGACACTTGTACTTGTCCTGCAAGGCTCGCTCTTCGTGCAAGCGTGTGCCGGCCGCGCGTTCGCTGGCCAGACGGGAGCGAACCTCTTCTAAGTGACATGCGTGTTGAGTGCGGAGTCTTTCAACCTGAAAAATATATTGGTAAGTTAACATCACACCCCAGTATTTCTTCGAAGGATTCGGCTAGGGTACAGAGGCCAGCACATCAAGTTACCCCAATCTGTCAATTTTTTTTGATAGATTTTCAACTTTATTACAATATCATAAGATTCATGTTCAATTGAGAAAATTTGACAGCTTGATGTGCTGGCGTATGTACATCGCTGTAGCTGATCTGTTTCGTTAGTTATATTGAAAACTCGGGAACATATCCCGACTCTAGGCTGAGACATTGTGATGTAAAATCTGCCACTGATGGAAAAACACTAATTGGGCAGTGGACAGTAAAGAAATTGTCTCTTGAATTTTTTGTATTGTTACCAGTTTGAGCTACAAAAATATCAAAAATCAACTAATATTTTGATTTGATTAATTAATATTATGAGGCTATTGGGAGACGTTTACCCAGGCAGTGGAATAATACAGAATTAAAAAAAAAATAAAGGTAAGTAGGTACATAATTTTCATTGGAATTTGAATTGGAATGGAGTTTGTTTCAATAATTAAAATCGTTGCTTACTGAATGTAGAAATATTCCGACAGTAATAAACGAAATTTCTGTACGGCAAACACTGACAAAAAAAAGCCATAGGTTTGAAAGAATGCTAGAAATAAAGTAAAAATGAAAATAGTTTTGATAATTGTTGCCATTTAGCGGAAATATTTTTTTTTAATGAAAAATAGCCCACATGGACCATTTGTAATGGTCCATGTGGGCTATTTTTTGCCTCAACATTTCTTTCTCAAAACACACACGACCAAAACGATATCTTTGATATTTTTATCTATATTACAGAAGATACAATATCCAGAATTTATTCTCAACTTACCTCAGCTCTATAATCGTGCCTTAGATCCGTGACTCTGGTAGTATGTTCTTCTCTCAGCGATTCAATGGTAGCTCTGTTCTCTTCTATCATACGGCCTCTTTCCTTACTCAAGTGTGCTTGCAATTGGTCCCGTAGTTCTGCTAAAGTGCGTTCATTTTCTAAAAAATACAATCCATTATAGACTTTACATCCGCCATTTAACGTCGTTGTGAAAGAATTATCGAATAAGTCTTAGGTCTCGAGTTCAAACCTAAGACACGCACCTCTGACTTTTCGGATTCATGTGCGTATTGTATAATTATTATCATTTGCTTAAAAACCGGTTAAAGAAAACATCTTGAGGTAACCGCCATGGGAGATATTTCTCAACAACTTGTGAAGCTAAGTCAGAGGCCCATCGGCAGCTTAAAAACTCTGACACCAGGTTAGTCACTAACGACACGAAAAAGAAGAAGTTCAATCAGAAATTCTTATATCGAGTTCTTCTAACTGAACAGACAGGGAGTTTGTTGCGCCACTTTTTCTTCCCACCTAAAGAATTAGGAAGTTGTGAAAGGCGGGCATTTTGGAGGACTGTCTTATGTCATTCTGACATTCAAAAAGTGCGATTTTCAGTCTAGTTTCGATAAAGGTCTTTTGATTTTAAAAAGAACGGGCAAGAAACTCAAAGGTCACTCTTTAGTGAAGTATGTACTCAGGAAAAACTAGGATTGTAAACAGTTACCTATTTCCAATTGACGTTGTTGTTCGATCAGTTTATCCCTGTACTGTTGATGTACTTTGTTCATATTGTCTAAATGTTGCCTCTCTGCTAATTCGATGTCTTGTTGATTTCGTTCCTCGAGTTCTAATGTCGCTTGTTCTAGGGTTTGTCTGTGTGTTTGTTCTGCTAATGCAAGTGCCTGAAAATAGAAAAAAAAAAACAATGTTTAGAACAAAATAATGACGCGTATATAAAAAAAAACAACTTGAAAAGCGCAAAGTCGGATTAATTTCACTACATTTTAATCAACTCTCTCTTACTGAGAGAAGGTCAATGCCACAGCAGTGGGAACATTATAGGCTAAATATGCTAATTAAAAATTGTGACTTTATAATTATAATAATGAATGTAGTTGACAAGGCAGGGACACAAGAGTTAATGTGTGTGACTGTCTAAGCATCTAAACATTTATAAATAATTAAGTTAAAAAAAATGCCGAAATCTTACCTCGTCCATCTCCCTCCGTTGTCTTTCAGACTGTTCACTCAATCTAATTCTCTTCTCCGCTAAAAACCTCTCCTCCGATTCTCTTAACTCCTCTTGCAACTCTGCCCTTAACTTCCTCTCCCTAACCGACCACTCTACCCTAATACTCTCCAACTCTTTCTGTAAAGCTAACTCCAGTCTTCTCCTCTCATCTGCTTTGTTCCTCTCTATCAAATCTCTTGTCCCCATATCAGGAATCAAAGGGGACTTTATAGGCTTTTGAAATGAGTCCTCTTGGGTCTCGAATTGGTATACTACAACTACATTGTCAGAACTAGACTTTCCTTGTGATAATATTACTCCGTCTAACCTAGGACTTGTTAGGCCTTTTCCTAGACTTGATGCAGAATCTGAAGATTTTATTTGAGGTGATACCGACTTGTTTAACGGTTTAAAGGTCGATAAAGGACTCCAAGGCTTAGAGGCAAAGTCTAGTCGAGTTGATCTCATTTCTGAACCCAAACTAGGTGTTGGCGAGACTTTGATTTGAGGAGACTTTATATTAGAAAGTTCGTGAGATTTCGACTTCGACTCGTCATCTCGAGTGGAAGATTTCTTCGAGTCTTCAGAATCAGATGGTACTGCCTTGGAAAAGTCTACTATGGGAACTTTAATTTGCGGTATTTGTATATTTTCACTTGAACGAATTTTCTCTGAATTCTCTTCAGATTTTGGACTGTCTTTCTCTATTTCTTTTTCGTTAATATTTTTGTCCCTTTCGTTAGAATCATCAAGGTCATTCAGATCTAGATTAGCGAACTCTCTGTCTGGAGAATCTATTGAGGTTTCAGATTCTATACTCTCCATTAGATTTATTGATATTTTGCTTTTTTGGGGTATCATTGGTGATCTGTCAAAACAAAATACCGACAATACAGATATACACACATATCATAAGTCATTAAAATATTGTAGTACAGTACTCCCAAATTAATAATGCACATGCAGATCTTCGCTAATTGTCGTATTCCCGGAAACACCCGAATCATTGAATCGTTCGAGTCCTAAACAATGCACTTGCATTTTGCACCTTGTTCGAAAGAAATAGGAGTCAATATCATGTGTACACAATCGAAAACAATTCTGGCGGTCGGCGGCGGTCGGCGGTCAGTCAAAGGTCCGTCAGTCGTCTTGTTATATTGGTGGTGACTCACGTGTTCTCTCTGTCTGGAATTATATAGAGCTGCTATTACACACCCTTCTTGGTTTTGTTTTCAAAGGTGAATTAAGTTTCAACTTTAATTATCTTATTCAAAAAATAGTTAATTTTGTAAAAATATATGTAAATATACTAACGTTTTTCACACTTTTTCAATATTAAAAAATTAAAAATACCTACGTAAAATACATATTAAGTACTAGAAAAAACATTTTAAAAATCAGATTTAGGCTTATATAAATTATAGCTCGCTATTTCCTTACATGGAATTATTGAATCAAATTTCGTTACTGATAAATCAATATTTATCTCTTTTAGGACAAAACACATAATTATACTAAATTATGCATGAAGAAAATGCACTTAACCACTCTATATACATATCGTCTTTCGACCCTCGGGGAATACGACCGTTGCCGAACAGTGGCAAAGATTTCTATGCGCATTATCACTTTGGGAGACCTGTACACACAAACGAAGCTAGTAGTATTCCATGACTCCGGACCCAGGTTGGCCTAAGCAAGGAGATCCTGCTCAGGTGGGGATTCATAGACAACTCCGCCTTGGAGTGTAAATGTGGTGCTGTTCCACAAACAATGGGACACTTAACATCGTGTCCTGCCGTATGCACGTTACCGAAACTCATGGACGCTAGTGATGGCGCGGGATACGTAGCCGAATTCTGGGCCGAGTCCATTTAGATCGCCATCGACAAGCTAACAAGAAGTACACACACCGGCAAAATTAGAGGAACACAAAAAAAATGTGGCTTTTTTAAAAAACTTGTGGGTATTTCGACAAGTGGTTTCGTTATTTGAATAATTACGCTTTTTTCAAACAATATTAGGGGCTTTTTTGCCATTTTTCAACCCTCTAACAGAAATTGTGAACTCTTAAGTGTTTGTTGACACTTTAAGCTTCTAAGTGTTTTTGATAAGAATGTTAGTTTATGCAGTCAATGGTGGCCCTAGCGCATTACATTTGTTTTGTTTGGAGAGTTAACATTGTATTGCATACAGAATGAGTGATTTGCCTGCAACTGAAGTCGCCAGGGCTGTCACAATGATTGAGAAGGGGACACCTACCGTTCAGTCAGTCGTACGTTGGATGTATCAGTATCCGTGATCCACCGTAATGTGCAACGGTACAGACAGACAGGATCTTACTTGCGCAGGCGAGGGCAAGGCAGAAATCGTGCAACCAGTGCCGTAGACGACCGTTTTACAAGGGTGCAATCTTTAAGAAATCGTCGTCAAACGGCTGTTCAGACTCGAAATGTCTTAGAAGAAGTGCGTAACGTACGTGTTAGTGAACGAACAGTGAGGAGAAGGTTAAATTAAGTTGGTTTGAACTCATACGTGCCAGCAAAAGCGCCAAAACTTGAGGTGAGCCATCCAGTAGCAAGATTAGCGTTCGCTCGTCAGCATCAAAATTGGTCCGATGAGTGGAATCGAGTTTTGTTCTCCGATGAAAGCCGTTTTTGTGTTAATTTCATCGACGGAAGGGAGAGGATGTGGAATTATCGAGGAGAACGTTACCATCAAGCAAATTTTTCCGAAACAACGGCTTACGGTGGAGGGTCTGTTATGGTGTGGGGAGGTATAAGTTTGACGGCACGCACCGCTCTGGTCATTATTGATGGTGGTTCTTTGACTGCCCACAGGTACATAACTGAGATCCTGGAACCCCATGCCTTTTGCCCCATTCATCGGCTCAAATTTCGTGTTTATGCACGATAACGCACGGCCCCACACTGCGCGCAAAGTGCGTGATTACTTAAATGAGACTGGTGTAACCCAGATGGACTGGCCAGCACGATCGCCGGACATGAATCCGATAGAACATGTCTGGGACATCATTGGACGAAGGGTTCGTGCAAGAAATTCCGCCCCTAGGAATGTTGAAAACCTTAAATTGGCGCTGGTTGAAGAATGGGACACTTTGCCTCAGGAAATGATTGAAGGTGTCATCAGAAGCATGGCTAGACGTATCCAAGCACTTATAAGGGCGCGTGGAGGCAACACGCGCTATTAATTCCTTTTTTTTATTTTATTTTTTAAATTTATCTCTGTTCTTACGAATTCGAAAACATCAAAAATTTTCAGACAAGAGCATTATTTTATTTTTTTATTAAATAAATCCTAATAAAACCCGACAGTTATTTTCTTTGTTTAAAATAAACGAACACACTCTAAGGAAGCAAAATCATTAAATAATAGACATTCAATCTCAAAAAACAATGTATTTTTTTTGTGTTCCTCTAATTTTGCCGGTGTGTGTATTCCATAAACAAAAAACAGTATAATAGTAGTATATTTCCCGGCATGAGTGAATAATCCTCTATGGTGTCAACATCTGCAATATCATAGTAACGTTGCCTCGTTTGCCATTTACTATACAAAAACTCTTTAAAACAAAACGTACTTAACAACTCTCCTGAGCAGCAAAAATAAACATGGTAGAATTTTCTAAGGCGAGCTCCTTCACGAAAATCTATTACTATAACTAAAATGAGCTCTATTTCTATAACAATAACGCATACATACCTCGGCCTGGTCTCCTTTTCAGACAGCCCTGGTTCCTCCAAACTAACAGCTAAGGTGTCTATATCGCCCGGTTTTACTAAGTCGGAAATCTTTTGGAAGTTCTTCTGAAAGAGATCGGGTTTGATATAGTCCCCGGGTGGTGGTCTTAGGACGCGGCGACGAGGTGACGCGCCGCGGGGGTGACTTTCACTTTCTGAAAGCAAATGTAAGAATTAGTTGAACTATAAGTATTGAAACTTAAAATATGATAATTATAAACATGTTTTTTTCCCAAAATTTGAATTTCGCGGGCTACCCGGTGCATTCCGCACCGGGGTTGCCCGCAACATTCAAATTCTTTATATTATTTTTGCAATTTGCTGGTCAGTGTCAGGTTGTATGTTGATTAGAATATGAATCGCGGCCGTAGCAAATACCTACATATTCACGGAATTGTAATCGTTAGACCCATCATTACAACTCTCAAAGTTTATAAAGAATGATAAAGTTTCTCTAAATTAGAATTGTCCTCAAATGTAATATGGAGTAGTCATTCCGTAGGGTTATATGAAAAGTTGATTGTAAAGATCATTTTAATGATTACATTTGTGTAAATACGAACTTGCTACGACCGCGAATCATATTTCGTTTAACATATACCGGAATACTGACCTGCAAATTACAAAAAAACGTGAGAAAATTTGTATTTCGCAGGCTAACCTGGCGCCCTACTTAAGGATCTACTTCTGCTTAATTAATTTAATTACAACAACATAAGTAACATACCGTTGGAATCAGAATCTCCAGCAAGAGTTGACAAATTCCCTTTATTAAATAACGGCAGAGGACTGGGTCTTGGTACCAACGGGGTTAAGAATCTTGGGTTCTTTGGAATTGCAGGGGGTGAGGCGGGTGATAGCGGGATGTCAGGGGGGGAGGGGAGAGGCGGCCAATCAGGATCTAGTAGTGGTAGGAATAGGTTATTAATATTTGTAAAGCTCCGTGTACAAAATGAATAGCAACAATAGGATATCATCATAATATTATCATTTTCTTGCTCTTATCCCAATTTATCCGTGGGCGGTGCCACATGTCTAAATCTTCCATTAAAAAAAAAGCAATCTGCTTAGATTTTTTCCAACTAGGGTGGGGTCGGCTTCCAGACTAACCGGATGCAGCTGAATACCAGTATTTTACATGAGACGACTGCCCTATCAGACCTCCACAACCATTACTGGCGAAAATTCTGCGCGATTGTCGATCTTCATTCTGTCTAGCGTATACTGGACAATACTATACGTAAGCCTTAGTCGATGTTAAATTGAGGTGAAACCAACAAATCTTATAAAAAATCTCACCGTGTAAACTTATGTGAAGTGATCTGTCATTGCACCTGACGCTAGGTTTTGCGGTTTTGCCACTATTAACACTTCACCTAAGATTTTCACGGTGAAATTGTTCTACAGTATAGATAGCCTGGTGTCGTATCCTTATGTTGTTATAATACCATTGGTAAAAGTATGGATTTTGAACCAAGGAGACAATAAACTTTTATGTCAGGATCGTTAAATACACGAAGCATTTTGTGGCATGTCATCAATTCATAATGGATTAAATAGTACTCAATCACGAACTGCAATATGCAATGTCAAGGACATCTAAAGACACAATACGGTCGATGCATCATAGCTTTCCTTTTTTTTTGAGGGTGGGAAATCATCAAATGACCCCTCCCGCTCTGGGTAGAGCGGAAGAGAGTGTCAGACTTTTACTGACTAAAACCCATCCATGTTCCTTCCTTATCCCTTTATGTTCCGGGGTATGGACCATGGCTGGTCCAAACTTTGCGCAGAAGGCTGCGCAATAACATGTTTCAGGAACCAAATAGTGATAATGACGCGTCTGTGGGTGATACACATGCGCAAAAGTTCAGAGAGCCTATGTTCAGAGCGGCCAGGACTCAACGGCCATACTGTACTTTGTTTGACAAATGTCACCAATAAATTGCAGTTTGTCTTCATTATACAGTTGCATTAATTAGTTAAACCTTTAGTTCCTAATTCAAAAGGCAAAGAGGTATGGGAAAAGATTGATGTGGCTTTTCTAGTTCTCTAATCTCAGTTGTCCCGAAGAAGTCTTTTAATCCTTTACGAAACTGCATAGATCGGTATCATAAAAATAAAACGTGAGAATTAGCCCGACTTTCTAGCTGACTGTACCAACTTTCAAAATCTATGAATGCAATTAGCTATTACTCAAAAAGATGATAATATGATATAGTCACCAATTTTTTTTTGAATGGGAGGAACCTTATGATGCAGTCACCAAAGAACATTTTCCAATAACTGTAACATTTCCTTAACCAGGCAATCCATTTCATACAAATACCGAATTACCTGTCCTGACGCTCTGTCTTACAAATCCAATTTGTATACGAGTTTTAGGTAAACAAGTACACTTACCAACAGAATCTCTTTCGGAGCTTGACAAACTCTTTACCTCCCGTGGATTTTCATTAGGTCGAGGCGGCAACGGTGGTCTTGCAGCAAGAGGAGTCAACACAATCTGGTTCAACGGCGGCATGGAAGGCGATATCACCGGTGATGACGGCACGAATGGTAATGCATGAACGAGTGGTGATGACGGGATGATCGGCGAAGGAATGGAAGCATGCGGAGCAGCTGATATGATTGAGCTTTGACCATCGTTTTGTTCAGAAGAACTGTTTGAACCAGGACTGACGGTCGGCTCGGGTAGGTTTTCGAGTTTGAACCTGTAAAGGAACAAAAATGCAATTTTATTTATTCGTGCAAACGATTTAGATAGTATCTGCGAATAAGGCTGTAAAATATGCTTAACACGTTACACGCAAATAGTTTTTCTATTGTGTCTGCTGCGTTTAAAGAGCAGCAGACTAAATGATTTTGTTGTGTTTTTATTTTACACTAGCTTCAGCCCGCGACTTCGTCCGCGGAAAAGAAAAGAAATTAGAAGTAAGTCGAAAAAATACTTTTTTTAAACATAAAACGAAATATAAAAGTTAAAATACAAAAGATAGGAATATGGTATCGCGGACTTTTTTGTAGAAATAATTAAGGCGAACCGGGTTGCCATACATTGCTTTCAATTTTAAACAACTGTTTAGGCAGCGCAAGCAAATAATTCTGTTTTCGCAGGTATTTCTTTCCGACTTGCTAGACAAAAATTGCGATAGCTCGGCTAATATGTATGATATAAATATAATTTATAGCCTATAGCACTCAGGAATAATGTAGCTTTCTATCGGTGAAATTTTTTTTGAAATTGGATCATTAGTTCCGGAGATTACAACATACATGCAAGATACATACAAACTTACAAATTTTACCTCTTTATAATATTTATTTTACATAATTATCACAACGCAGGTTTTGACGAAATAGTATAGTAGTATATTTATTTATGAATAGTAGGTACACTCACATTCCGACAGTTATGTTTAAGTCCCATATAAGTGAAATGAATAAGTATATTCTTAAATGAGCAGTTTTCCGATGTTCCGCCATGAACTATATGACATCTCATTGAATATTACAGTAATGGTATTTGTCATCTCGTTTTCATATCATCCTACTGACCATGCAATTTTGATACCTACACAAATAATTTTAAAGATAATAATCGCTTACCTAACACTTTTCCGATCCTCTTCAAAACTAACAGGCTGCTTCTGTCGTCCTAGAAACATATTATCGACCTTCTTATGGTAAGAGTCCGTCATTTTCTCCCTCAATATTCCTTTAGGAGGATCACTCTTCGTTACCGAGTCTATAGGCAAAGATTTGTCGGTATCGGGACTGGGGAGATCCGATTTTGATACTTTGAGAAACATGCTGCCTTTGCCTGCAAAAAAAAACAACACGATTTGGGAGTATTTTCTTGGAAATCTTTTCGCCCCGAGCTCGTTATAAAATAGGGAGACTTTTAAAGCATATAAAAATGATAACGAACAGAGGGAGTGGGTTATCATTTTTATTTGCTTTTAAAGACCTTTTTCTTCACAGTGAGGATGCCCGTGTCTCAGCAGTGGCAAGATTATAGACTGACTATGTGTGTAACAGTTTGGTAGCTTTTATAATAACTTTTTTTCCTGGCAATCAAGATGACATATCAAAATTTTCAGTTTAGGCCATATTTATTTTGAACATTTAATGGATCTAAAAAATCGCAATGTAAGTGACGCGACGTATTGTGCATAGTGCGTTATGCATCGCCACCCGATGCAGGTTGGATGGTAGAACACACATTTTTTTCTCCTTGGTGTAATTGCTGTAATGGCGTTTCAATGGAGGATAAACAAATAAATAAATTACCCGTCAACGTCAATCCACGATCCATTTTGGTGGACATCAACAACGGACTAAAATTCTCTTCCTCAGGACTGTTCAAAACGTGCATTTTTAAATCAATAATCTCCGACTGTTGTTTAAACAATAACTTCGGTCTTTCAGCTCCAAACGCGGGGCGACTAAGCAAATCCCGATCTGAAGTATTTCTCATGAGACTCGGTTTACCAGCTAATGACCCATCTACACTACGTCTTAAGGGTGAAATTCGTGTTTCAGATAGTTTCTTGTCGAGTCTGCTAAGGGGAGATGGTGGTGGTCTTCCTAATGGTGTAAGTCGTCGTGGTCCAGTAAGTGTTGGATTTTCTCTGACGTCAGAGGCATGATTTTCGCTGTCAGTACTGAGCTCTTCATCGCTTTCGACTTTTGTTTCTACGCGTTCTAAGTTTTTTGTATTCTCTTCAGATGTTAGCAGCTCCTGTGTGAAGAAAAAGAACACATGTTTTCAACATATAATAATTTAGATAAGTAGGTAAGTTCGTTACGGTGTTATAACTTTGGATAAATAAACACTACATATTACAAAACAAAGGCCGCGCCTGTCTGTTTGTCTATCACAAACACTGCTATATTTTATGCTTTTCTAAGTTCATTGTCTTCAACACACATACGTCTTTAGGGCAGTGTATGGGCTATCTGTCTGTTCGCGATCATCAGTCTACCGAACGGATTTTCATACGGTTTTCACCATTGGACGGAGTGATTCATGAGGAAGTTTTAGGTCACTAGCTTTTGCTAAAGACTTCTCCCGCGTGAATGTAGGCAAAGTATCCTATGTGTGAAGCCAGGTAAACTATCTGTGTCCAAACATTTAGATCTGTCCAGCCGTTCTGGTGGCATTTACTTAACAAATATCCATCCAAACTTTCTTACTTATAATATTAGTAAGGATAAAGGTTTTATGTAAATAAGCTGAAATATGACGAAGATTGATGAGGATGCCGGAAAAATCATGCCGACTGGGGAATGCTTACAATTAAGAAATATTTTAGGTTGTTCGTTCATTATTTACTTTTCAAATATTTGCAAGATTAGAAATAAAAATACTGTAAGTGGGATTAACATTAGTGACAATTTGATCTAACCACCATACTCGACTTAACAGGCTGAAACAACACTTCGAAACTACCTTTTGGAAGGGGCGATAAGAATCAATTCTATTTCCTATTGCCTATTTGAAATAAATTATTTGACTTTGACAGAAAAAAGTTTAGGTGATAAAAACGCATGCTGATAAAAAACGTTTTTTTGGTTTCTGGGAGAGTTGATAGTCTGTGTATGGAATTATCCATACAACCAATTAATTTACTCCATGAGGGTCCTATCGGTATAAATTCTATTTATTTGTATCAATATTAAAAGTCTCTAAAAATAACATCAGGTTAAGCTTTTACTTGTTCTCAATCTGACCTAAGTATTGACATTGAAATAATAAAGAAAGCCGCTATGGGTTTTGTTATTCCACATTTTCATTACACAACAAAGCAATAAAACGTCACAAGAAAACACACAAGAATAAACGTTACAGTTCCACAAACACTCACAATCCAGTCACAAACACAAAAGCTAACATTAAAGCAATAGGCGTGGCCAATTAGTTCAAATTAAAGGTTAATAGGGTTCAGTACAGCGAAGTTATCACCCCGTAAAGATATCGGCATTGTCAACTTATGGGTGAGAACTGACAGCCTTGGTCATGCAACGATAGCCACGACCTACGTTGTCAATTGTTAATGTACAAATCGATAATTCTGTTATTTTCATTAGGTACTGGATATTACTGTACGATTGCGAGGCAATATACGTGCGCTAGAAATTATTTACTTATAAACTTAGCTTGCTTTTAGGGAAAGAACAAAGAAACGATGGATAGACTATGCAAAGACTATATGACTAGAAGGGGGGAGGGGTGATTAACGAGATGACGACTAGGTACTATAAAAATAGTGATTGACATAAAAATTGTCGACGATTTGTACAAGGAGTATTTAATACTCCTTTATTGAAAAGACAGCAAATTAATGTTTTTTTTTATTATTATACTGACAACAATCAAAAATACACTATTGGAGCTAGCCCGCATTATATTTGATAAAAACCCGTGCGAAACTAATGTTTTTAACTCTTCAATATTGATTAATTCATTTCGATTACAGTTTGCGACTACAAATATTAAAATAGATTTAGAATAAATATTGTTTTTGATTTAAAAGTTACTCAATATAAAAAATACTGATGAAAAACTACATCGGTATTTCTTTTAATTTCTAAAAAAAATCGTAACATTGATAGCTCCAAATCTTTAAAATTCGTTACACCGCATCACTACACGATAGACAATTTCGAGCGACCATAGTTGTTTACATCTTTGGCAAATTTTGAACGGTCGCACTAAAGAGCAGTTTAATAGAAAAATAAATGCTGCGGCGGCCGCAAATAAATTGGGATAAAGGCAGTAAAATGATGATTAACTTGCAGGAAAATTTTACTAGGATATAAGGAACGTAGGTTCGTTAATAATAATAATGATAATTTGTGTTCCAATTGTATTAGATCTATTTATTTTAATATACCGACATGATTAATATTATATGTTTTGCATGCTAATTTTAGCGAATTGTGTTAGACCCTGTTAAGAAACCCGACCATCTGTATTGTACTACAATTCATGCAATTAAATTTCATTTCATTTCATTTCATGTCTTAGGAGTAACAGGCGCTGAACATGGCCTGCATGGTCGACGAGGAAACAAAAGCTCAATTGGGTATTTGAAAGGGTAGGTCAATAACGTTACTTTTAATGAACTGTCAAAACGCGGAATTTGTACGTTGTATGAAATATAACAATGTGACTACACAGATTTTTAGTATCAAATGGAATACTTTTTAGCATTAAATGCAATTTTACGATTATATCTTCGCATAATATTTAATTTCTGTACGGTGATGGAAGTTTTTAAGACGAGCTGTCTTTCTTCTATGTGATTTCATATTTTATTTTTGACCATTTCAAATACTCTGTCAATTCTACTAAACTGGCCGGTGCTGAGGAGCTGAGGAGGATCGAATGATTGATTTTTCCCACCCGGACATGTTTATAATGTGTACACATAGAGGTGAAGTTTAATCAGCTGTTTACCGAAACTTAAACACCTGATGCAGAACCGCAACAGACCAGCTAAGAGATACAAAAATGATACCATAGCAAAAATTGTTCCACGAGATGAGCATTTTCTGCTGAGAGAATAAATTTGAAGATCTGGAAAACCTGTTGTGGAACTCCAAAAGAGCCTAGCTACACCATAACACATATAGGAATAACGTCTTAGCAAAAGTTGTTCGGTCTGATGGGCTTTTCCTGTTGACTTATAAAAATCGAAGATCTGGAACGCCTGTTGTGGAACTCTAAGAGCCTAGCTACACCATAACACATATAGGAATGACGTCTTAGCAAAAGTTGTGCAATCTGATGAGCACTCTCTGTTGACTTGTAAAAATCGAAGATCTGGAACACCTGTTGTGGCACTCCAAGAGCCTAGCTACAACATAACACATATAGGAATGACGTCTAAGCAAAAGTTGTTCAATCTGATGGGCATTTCCTGTTGACTTATAAAAATCGAAGATCAGAAACATCTGATGTGGAAATCAAAGCTATCACTAATTTTACTGTGTAATTATAAAATAACATAAACTGGGAGTACCTGCACGCGGTGAAGGCGGTAACAGCTTAGGACTGATTTTCGATGACGATGGTATATCATTGAAAATTTGACTCTACTGGCCAAAACTCCTATTTATTTTTTTATTTTATCGTATGAATATGCCTTCGGCCTTATGTTGTTTTAGTGTTTAATTTCCTTTTCCATTTATCTTCGTGACACGGTAGCCTACCCGGAGCAGTCATTTTAATTTAGATTTTTATTGATCAGGTATCTTCACAATAAAACTATGACCATGCCTAGAAAGAGGTCAAATCTTTCCCAATGTTCCAAGAGAGCTAAAAGATTGAGGATCATAAGATACCAAGAATCTACCGAAGAGCGTCAGAAGAGACTTGATGCTGTTCGAGAACATTAAGCTGCAACTCGCTTCGTGGAAACCTCTTCGGGTCGCGAAGCACGCCTGCGGTCTCAGCGTATTCATTAGGTCTCTAGAGACCAGTGAAGAATATGATGCGCGACTGGGCGCTGATCGTGAACGTCATGTATTGTCTCGCGAGTCGGAGATGTTCACGGATAGAGAATTGTGCTTGAGTTCCAACCGTATCTACGCATTGAATTCTAGGTCTCTAGAGACAAGTGGGGAATATATAATAATGCGGTTACCAAAATGAAAACGATGACAAATGGACTGTATGTTTTGGTGGTTGTTGGAATGAACTAAAACTAAACGTCAGTGTGATAAAAGATTTAAATGGGAAAAATGATAAAAAATAACATAAATGGCGACGCCGTTGTCGCTGGCATAAGCAACAGGGTCCGCGTAAGAAGTCGCGGGCAGAAGCTAGTAATTTATTAATTAAAAATAGACGTGTAAAAGTGTTATTACACTTTTACACGTCTATTTGGTGTTTCCTAACCAACTACTCGTTGAAGTAACAAACGCAGAGGTCTTTCTTTTTTAAAGCCAATATAATGGACAGAATGGACAGATCGAAATGGGAACATGGTTCGAATGGTTATATGTCATAATGGACAGATCGTCTCCTACTCATAATTTACCTCAGTGTTTGAGATTTCATGTTTAATCAGTGAGTGAATGAATGAATGACCTTTCGCATTTATTTATATAGAGAAAGAAATCTCAAGATGGAAACTTAAAGGCTCACTTGAACAGAGGCGCAGGTATCGTCTTGCATGGATGCATCCCGCGCTTTTTTCACCAGTTCTCTGTACACATGATCGAGTGGATGCTCCCATTGCGTGCTCTTCGTATCTTCGTTATAGTAGTAATGTGATTGTATTTTTTCGTCATAGCTGTAAAGAGATTGAATAAATTATAGATCATCATCATCATCATCTGCCTAGCCTTTTCCTAGCAACTTTGTTGGGGTCGACTTCCAGTCTAACCGGATGCAGCTGTATACCAGTATAACGTCGCCGATACAACCCTCTCGTTTTTCCTTATTGATAACTAATACGTTTTAGAATGCTGCATTTTTGTGACGGACCAAGGTGCCTGTAAATGGTTTAGTTGAAATGAATTCTGTGAATTAGAGTTTGAATACTATTTTATTCAACATCTTTGTGCATCTTTGACAGTCGTTACGTGTAGCCCGAAAATCTAACAGCCAGTCGTTCCAAAGGGTATCGTTTTACCCAGTTACTGGGTTGTGGAGGTCAGACAGGCAGTCGCTCTATGTAAAATACTCGTATTCAGCTGCATCCGGTTCGACTGGAAACGGACCCCAACATAGTTGGGAAAGGCTAGGTAGTTTTTTTATTTTTATTTACAGGTCTTGCCATAACTATTGACTTACATAATTTACTATTATACTCATGTCACGACCTAATCTGCCAAGGTAGTAATATAACTTAAGAGTTTATAAAACTACTTTTCCCCGCGACTTCGCTCGCGTTTATTTAGAATTATTATTTGACAATCCATTCGGGTTGTACACACGGCTACACATCAAGCTATACATTTCCAGTTTAAGCTGATCTCACATTGTATAGGATTTCCGTACGATGCGAGACCAGCGTAAACTGGTTTTGTATAGCTTGATGTGTAGCCGTGTGTACTAGCTGCTTGTAGTTCGGCCGTTGCAATCATGGGCTCAGAATGGAACGTATCCGTGGTACCATCAATTATCATAAGAACGTTATTGTTGTTTTGCTCGAGAACAGTAGGTACTTTTTTGGGATGAAAGGTGAATGGACCCTATGTTCTGTAGTAACAAACAAACTGACAAACTTATTTTCGCATTTATAATATTAGTTAAGAAAGAATTTGCTCAACATGGAACTACTACTTCTAAAATAAGAGATTATGGTAAGTTCCTATTGTGTACTGCAAAGCTACTGCTTAAGGTATAAGGTTGATTTAACCGAGATCTGATTGAAGCATTATTTTTTGTACGTTGTCACTGACACAACAAAGATGTGGTATGCTTTCAATAATACATCAGTCTGTTCCACCACAGGTAAAGCAGTACAACTATAAAAATAATAATGCAAATGAACTTCATTTGGAACAAAAATAATGTATGCAGATAAAAATCTAGAGTTAAGGGCTAATTGTGTTCTGTAACTGTATGCTATACAAACTATAAACATAAATGTATGAGTGAAGAAGCTGACAAAATTCATTTTATTTTTTCCTGGTTATTCATAATATGTATTCTCTTGTCCTTATCTCTTGTAGGTATTTATTTACATAATGTATTCATTATTTAAAAAACTGGCCATAAATAGAAGGCTTCTATACCATCATTTTAACGTCTACCTTTTACGGTTCAAGAGATACAGCGGTAGGTCAAGGGAAACCAACCGAAAAAATACAATTTCTTGTATATTTGTTGTCATAGCAGCAACAGAATACATAGTCTGACATCAAATGTCCACTGTTACGGATGATGAGACACAGCCCGCTGACAGACAGATGGGTGGACAGACCAGAAAATAGGTTTCCTTTTGCACCCTTTGGGTACAACACCTTAACAAAGTTTGTGTGCATTTTAGGTTTTTATTACTTTTGAGAGAATAAATTAACAGTAGATAGGTTAAAGAAAGATAGGCAGTCACTCCATTTAAAATACTGGTATTCATCTACATCCGGTTAGACTGAAAGCCGACCCAAACACAGTTGGGAAAAGGCTAGGCAGATGATGACATAGATTTCCGGGGTAGCGGTAACCCTTTCTGACTGGCTTTTGCTTTGGCCAGAGACTAAGCATTGCCTTACAGTGTAGTGAGTGCATCATTAGTTGGCACCATTGTGGAGGAATTATGCAATGAAAGTTTGTTGTTAGGTGTAGGGGTAGGATATTTTATTAATTTTATTTTTCATTTAAGTTTACACTTTTGAAAAAAAAATTGAAGTAAAAAAAAAGGTAGTTTTGTACTTACTAAGCTTTCCATGGTGGTGGTAGTGCTTGCATGAGTCCATCTTTAGCCAATGGCAGGAGATGGCTCTCGCTTTCAGGATCAATGCCCAGTTGTGCAGCATAGTCAGAGATTTCTACAAATACAACTAAGTTTTTAAACAAATGTGATTAAAATGTTAGCCAGTTTAGTTAGGGCTTGCTAAATGTTGTTGGTTTAAATTTTATTATTAACCCGCCTCCAAGGTTCAGGCAAAAAAAGGCAAATTTTAAATGAAACTTAGTTTAGATTAAGTATGTATTTGAACAGGTAACTCTGTATTAAAAATCAATATACCTACATCTAGCAGAACATTATGAAACTAAGTAAATTTAGCGATTTTAACCTATTTCATTTTTACCTCATAATGTTGTATGAAAATTACCTAAAAATTGATTCAATACAGTCAAGGCATAATAAATTTTAATGAACAAACCCTCGGCCGATGGTTGACTGTTTTCATCGAATATTTCACGGCACACCACAGGAGATGACATTGTGCCACCATACCATTATTTCATTCTAAATACACATAGCCCACCGCAGTTCGCCAACAAATTGTTTCCTTTTATATAATTCATAATAATTCAAATTCGATATGATTTCGGCAAAAATCACCTTCCGCACACGGAAAATCCTGTCAAATTCTCTTTTTGACAAACTCAATAATTTATTGCCAATACAGATTGGAGATACGAAATAAATCTATTGCCAGTTGGAAAAACATAAAGTCATATCTGTCTGACAACAACACGTGAATAGGAAGCTTTGTGAAGCGACTACTTGTTGGTTAAAAAATAACAAAATGGCAACATTCACGAACAAAAATTCGACTTTGACATGTCACGCTGGTGCGTTCAATACCTGTAAGGCTGTAACTGTGGAATTGGTTGGCAAAACATAAAAGACTGTATTTTTTCATTAAAGATAGCATTTAATGCAATCTTTATTTATTACATAAATGTATTAGTCTGAATATTAAAAAGACAAAGTTTGATGTAATAGGATCACATTGAAATAAATTCAAAATTTTCTTTAGGTTACAAAGCTAAGTTCTGAACTTCTGAACGTAAGTTAGTAAAACAACCTCAATCAGTAATCAGTGCAGTAGGATTTAGATTTTGTCGTAGCATTAATAAAATATTACTTAAAAATGGCATTAGTGAAAGACGTCGCGGCTTTATATCAAAATTTGAAAACCGAATGGGCAAAGAAGCCACGTAAGCTAGATAAATGTGGTGAATTATTGAATAAAATAAAGGTATGTTATGAACGATGACTGGACACTAATCTTTGTTACATCTAGATATTTCGCTAATATACTTTATTTACAGATTGCGCTAACGCAGTTAACTTTCCTTCCGAGTAATAATGCGGCGGCTAATCAGAAAGAATTGATTTTGGCCCGGGATGTGCTGGAAATTGGAGCTCAATGGGCAGTTGCTGCAAAGGATGTTAAAGCTTTTGAACGGTTCATGTCTCAGCTGAAGTGCTACTACTTTGACTACAAGTAAGCACAAACATTGACGAATTTGGCTCTAGAAATTATCACATATTTACTTTTATTATCATTCTAATATTTTTTGTGTGTAAAACACAACCAATTACATTTACATTGAGTCTAAGGCACCTCGCGCACTAGACGACCACGACCACGACTGGTCGTAGTCGTGGCCTCAACCTTGGTCGCAGAAGGTACGGTTGGGCTGCAATCAAGTTTGTGGCCATGACCACGACTGGTCTTAAAGCGGCCACTTCACTCACGAACTGTCCGCATGACACTGAGAATGGCTGGCCGCAGCCGTGCCGCATTGACGGTCGCAGATCTAGTGCGCGAGCGCTAATAGCAAACTATACGTAAGTTGGTCGCAACAACCAGTCATGCTGGCCGGGTGTTAGCCGGCCAGTTAGCCATTGCGGCTAAGTGCGCGACGTTTATATGGTTTCTATAGTAAATCTGATTGTTGCGGCCACTGGTCGTGGTCGTGGCTGTCTAGTGCGCGAGGTGCCTAATTAGTGTTGTATTGGTAGTGTATTAGTATACAACTTTTTTTTCAAAATATGCATAGCCTACTCGTAATTTTCTCAATGTATACTAGCAAACTTAAAATATAATTTCATGTTCAACTTGCAGAGACCATCTCCCAGAGTCTGTGTTCATGTACCAGCTTCTGGGTCTCAACTTACTGTTCCTGCTGTCTCAAAACCGTGTAGCTGAGTTCCACACAGAGTTGGAACGTCTTTCAGTAGATGTGATCAGGGCTGACCCTTATATCAGACATCCGTTGGCTTTAGAACAGTATTTAATGGAGGGCAGTTATAACAAAATCTTTTTGGCAAAGGTATGTTTAGTAAACCATAAAATAAAATGAGTTCATCCCCACAGCAGATTCCGTAGTAAATATTTATATTTTTTATGCAGGATAATGTACCAGCAGAAAGTTACACTCTCTTCATGGATACCCTTCTCGACACGGTCCGAGGAGAGATTGCTGCATGCATTGAAAAAGCTTACCTGTGCATCTCATGCGCTGAAGCTGCTAGACGACTGAACCTGCCTTCCCAACAAGCAGTACATGAATATGGCAAGAAGGTATTTTGAGTGTTGTTTACCTCTTCAAACTATAACTAACTACAGTGAAGGCACACATAATTTAGACTCCAGAGAGCATGTTCTTTTTGTTGCATTATAACATAATAGCTGTGTTTTTCTCATAATCGCCTTTTGCGGTAACTAGTAGCTACAGAAAAGCTAGCATAGAACAGTGAAGGATTCCATATTCGGCATGAATGTATCCCAAGAACATACAATGTTTTAGTTAAAAAACATATTTACCAAACATTCTAACTGCGAATATATAAGTTTGTTTGTGTAAATATAGGTTATAAGTTTGTATGTACAATATTGAGATAGATATACCATATTTGAATACCATAGACTACTTGTTAAAGTATTTTCCTGTATACTTCAAATATTATTTTCTTGTAATTTTCCAGCGCAACTGGGTCTTGGGTGCAGACAACTGCTACCATTTCAACGCGGCTGAGGAGACCTGCGCCGCTGCCGCCGGAACACTGCCCTCTGCCGAACTTGCGGGACAAATTATTGAATATGCTGGCCATCTTGAAATGATTGTGTAGTTTAACTTAGATTTTATTGTACGATTCGTAATTAAATTTCATTTATAATAAAATTAATAAAGGTTGATTTTGTTTTGGTTCTTGCTTAGCCGTTTTCCTTTTTGACTCACCATGAAAGACGAATGTAACGGTCACATTATAGCTTACATTGTACTCAACCACAAAATGTTATTAAATAAAGTATTGATTGGAAGATCCTCATAGAAATGAGTTTTTCCCTTTGAGGATCTCTGGAGTGTTACAGCGCCTTATTTTACCATTGTTATATGCCATCTACGCAGTTCTTCACGTCTGTGTGGTGTAAAGGAGATTATTCAATGACATAATTATGTGACTTCAGGGTACCTAATATGTCGAATTGGATGGGTTTTGACGCAATGATATGACCAAATTCAACAAAGTTTAATATCTGATTCCCGCAAAAATTACTTAGACTTCCTATTGTTCCAATTACACAAAACAAAATTAGTTGCCATCTAGCGGGAAAATGGTAGAATCGTAGAGGATAGGAGGTAATAGTATGTTGGGATTTAGGAACCTGTGAGCCAGATAGATATAATAATATAAATAGATATAGATTCAATGTAAAATAATTGATTACAGGTGGTACACTGAAATCAAAGACAAGAGTTCATTTTAGTTTTAATTAGAATCTAAACCATAAACCGCCAATTCTACATTTCACCTATATTAAATGTAATTAAATAGAACAATATTATTACTACCAGTTTGGGCCTCTTGTGTCAATGACTTCAAGTTGTTTAACTTTAATAGCTTGGTAAAATGCTCCAGAGCAAGTTTCAAGTTCCAGTTATTGATTTCCAAGCACCTGAAATAAAACATTCATTTCGTATTTACTTTACTGAATTTTGCTCAAACCTTGCTCACGGTTGAGTTGACAAATAAAATTATAATTTAAAATTATGTAATTAAAACCTTTCACTAATTTTTTTATCCATCGTTGTAAGTGTCATGAAAATTTTAAGAAACTTTTCCCGAAGATCCTCATCCGTTGTTGATTCTATTTTTAGATTAAAATTCTTCTGAGAAATCTGTAAGGAAATAAAAATTGAATTAGTTATTGTGAATTAACATTGATGTCGTTCTAAGTGATGTGTGAATAGGCAGCTTTAGAACCATGTGTAGTATTTTTTTTTGCTATGGCAATAATTTCATTTCATCGATTCAACGACGCCGCTGTCAAACATTGCGTTTTACGAAGAAGTAGTTTATGAATTCGACTTTACAAACGAAATTAATTTTATTACTTTAATCCGTACAAAATGAAGAAACACCAAACAAGACAAAAGACTATTAACGATCCAGTTATTGTGTCGCGTGTGAAGAATTACCTTGCCGAGAATGTGGACAAGACATTCGTCGATGTTAGTCAAATGGCGCGTTCATTGAAAGAGCGCTACCGCGAGTACAACAACAGGAGCGACAACGCCTTCTGTCAGATGGTGGAGAGTGCCTATAAAGTCGTATTACAAAGCTACGGACTTGACGGAGCTTCCACATCTGACGGATCGGAAGAAGAATCTGATTTAGAGCTATTAGACGAGAATAGTAGTGCATTGAACGACCGCCTGCTCGCCATGTACAAGATGCAGGATAAAAAACGGCCGGCAACCAACAGACGCAACACAGACAAGACGGGCGAGCCTATAGACATATTGAGCAGCGATGAAGACGGCGGTGCGGCGCCGAAACTACCGAAAATCAATGACCAAATTACCATAACCCCCCACATACCAATCAGAAACGCAAATAGTACGGCAACTGAGAGCACGCCTGCCAAATCGCAACAGAATCAACACACGAATGAGAAAAAGAGGAAAGTTGATTCAATCAAAATTGCACCACCAAAGAAAAAGGTTGATATTGGCAATGTCAAAAGTGTTAAGGTTAGTTTTGATGACATTGGTGGTTTATCTGAAATCATCACCCAGATCTGTGATTTAATATTACATATGAAACATCCAGAGGTTTACAGTCAGTTAGGAATAAAAGCTCCTAGAGGGGCATTGTTACATGGGCCACCGGGGACAGGAAAATCTTTATTGGCGCATGCAATCGCTGGAAAACTGCAACTGCCTATGATTGCTGTTACTGGCACAGAGTTAGTGGGTGGAATGTCAGGAGAATCAGAAGAAAGAATTAGAGAGCTCTTTGAGAGGGCAGTGTCAGTTGCTCCTAGTGTGTTGTTTATTGATGAAATTGATGCGGTTTGTGGAAACCGAGTTCATGCTCAAAAAGACATGGAGAAGAGAATGGTTGCTCAACTACTGGCTTCCTTAGATTCATTGACTGATAATAATGCTTCTGTTCTCATACTTGCTGCTACAAACAATCCAGATGCCTTAGATCCTGCCCTCAGAAGGGCCGGACGCCTCGAACAAGAAATTGCTTTAGGAATACCTTCATTACATGCTAGAAAAGAGATTATATCTATTCTTTGTAAAAATATTACCTTAGGTGAAGATGTGAACATGAATGTGTTAGCTCAAATAACTCCTGGGTTTGTTGGGGCTGATTTACAAGCCCTTGTGAATAAGGCTAGCACTTATGCTGTTAAGAGGATTTTTACACAAATACAAGAATCTAAAGTTATACAGGAGACAAAACCTACTGAAGTAATTTCACCCAATGATGAAATAACAATTATACCAAATGGGGATAAAGCAACTGAAGAAGCTACAACAAGTGCAGGTGATGCCCCTGAAAGTGTTCCAGAGCCTAAAACTCCACCAGTAATCCCTGAAGAACCCATAGAAGAATTGACTGAAACAATTGTAAATACGGAAGAAAATCATATAACTGAACCTATTAAGATACCGGTAGATCCTGTTGATGAGGTATTAAGGCTTCTTGAGGACATGCCTTACACCAGAGAAGAGCTGAATGGGCTTGCTATCAGACATGAAGACTTTGTTAAAGCTCTTAAAACTACTAAACCTTGTGCTGTAAGAGAAGGTATTGTCACTGTTCCTGATGTAACATGGGATGATGTTGGATCTTTGAGCCAAGTTCGTAAAGAGTTGCAGTTGGCTGTGTTAGCCCCAGTGAAGTATCCAGATCAGCTAGCTAAGCTTGGATTATCAGCTCCTAGTGGAGTATTACTTTGTGGACCTCCTGGTTGTGGTAAAACTTTATTGGCGAAGGCTGTTGCGAATGAAGCAGGAGTGAACTTTATTTCAGTAAAGGGTCCCGAGTTATTGAACATGTATGTTGGTGAAAGCGAAAGAGCAGTTCGTACGTGTTTTAGACGTGCGCGAAACTCGGCTCCTTGCGTTATATTCTTCGACGAATTTGATGCCCTATGTCCACGGCGTACATCTCAAGACCACAATGGCGCTGCCCGTGTTGTAAATCAGTTGCTCACTGAAATGGACGGAATAGAAACCCGTGAAGGAGTTTTCGTGTTGGCAGCTTCGAATAGACCAGATATCATTGACCCTGCGGTATTGCGACCGGGACGTTTGGACCGCGTTATGTATGTCGGGATGCCGGCGAGGGAGGACCGGTACGATATACTGCAGAAACTTACCAAAGGTGGTACAAAACCTCATCTGGGACCTGACGTAGATTTACAAGTTATTGCCGGACTCTCGGACGGATACACGGGTGCCGATCTAGCTGGCTTGGTGCGAGCAGCCGCAACGCATGCACTGACCAATCACATCGCAAATGGGACCCTTGACGGTGACATATTTGTCACTTTTGAGGACTTCAGAACTGCGCTCGCGAAATGCAAACCATCTGTGTCGTCGAAAGAGCAGTTACATTACGAGAAGCTCAGATTGAAGTATGCGTCGGGAGCTGACGATAGAGATATGGAAATGGAAACTGAGCCGTTAAATGAAGAATCTATGGACACAGTGTGAGAATTATTCATTGGTTACAGTTTTAACATTTTCTTTAGATTATCGCGGCCCTTATGTTAAGTGTATTTCGTACCAATAGTGCCAAGTTGTTCCTTTTAAGCAAATTGTTAGGTCTACTTTTAAGACCATTTCTTTAGTAAGAAAAGCAATATATGGAATGGCCAATAAGCTAACAATCAATGTGGAATACAATTTTCTGTGAATAATCAGTGATACAGGTAGATAACTCGTAAAGGTCTTTGTAAACAGCACATTTTAAATTCATGGATATGAATAAAGATAATTATTTTTTCCTATAACTGTGTTTTTATTATCCTCCTTAGCCACTATGATTATGTACACAGTAACGAGCACAATATGTATACACTGAGCAACTTTAAAAAGTGATTTTCTCCTTCTGCATGTGTTATAATTATATGTTGTTGAGAACATAGAATTTGGGAACCCATACTAATATGAACAAGGTTCTAGTATCACAAAGTTATCGTTATTCCACGAGAAGATCGCTTTTGAATGTTTCTAAGTGTATAAATATTGGGTCGTGAGTTCGTGACTGTAATACTGTAATGCTAGTAAATATCAAGGTTCCTTGCATACAGCAATGCATAGCTAACTGTCACGCTTCAGTAGGTGCATTCAAAAGTATTACATACTTTTGCCACTATGAAGGCACTATATTGTTATGTTATTCGGTAACGTTAACTTTAACATTTTTTTTTTCTCTAATTCTTTATTACCGTTAGGTACACACGTCACAGTCAGCAGTAGGTGACTACTGCTGAATGCGACCATAGAAACATCGACCGGTAATTGTTTCATAAACGAACCCGCATCTCAACATGCAAATCAAACCAACACACGCTGCATTGAATGGAAGAAATATTCAAAACAAAGTCATATTTTGATCATTTCCATTTGGCTCTGATGACGTTAAATGTAGGTTTCGTTTAGTATTGTGTAATAAACATAATGCAGCAAATATAAATATTATAGGGAATCTACGGATTGAGAGATGATATGGCTACAAAGGGGGTGACTACCCAGATGACGACTAATAGAGAACTATGGAAGCAAAAACATGCTGTGCCGACGCCAAATAAATTGGAAAAAAGGCAAGAGAAAGATGATGAAGCAAAAGCGATGTCAGCCTGTGAATAACAAGGATATTTATTTCAAACTTCTCTGTTTATGGCTAACTAGCTTCTGCCCGCGACTTCGTCCGCGGAAAATTTCTAGTTTTAACATTGAATATACCTATCCTATGATACTCGGCAATACTGTAGGTTCCCATTAGTGAGAGAATTTTTGGAATCGGATCAGAATTTCCAAAGATTACCGAGGTGATCTTTTCTGCTCAACTTAGTCGCCTTTTACGACACCCTTTTTTTTTTTAAGGCTGGGAAATCATCCAATGACTGCTCCCGCTCTGGGTGGAGTGGAAGGGAGTGTCAGACTCTTACTGACTAAAACCCATCCATGTTCCTTCCGTAGCCCTTTATGTTCCGGGGTAGCGGTAACCCTTTCGGACAATCCCGCTTACCCGGCAGGCTTGGCCCTGAGGGGCCCCTTCATATGCTGACATCTCTTTGAGGCGCGCGTGGAACATATACGCGCCGTCCGGCACGGGCCTGGTGCTGATGGGACGGTGAGTCACCCATTACTTACCGTCCGCAGGCCCGCGCCTACGGTGGCCGGGAGTCGTCACGTGGCTCCCGACGCCCAAGGCTTCTCCCGCGGCGGCTGGGACGGGAGGACCTTTCTCTCTCCCATCCCGCCACCTCCTTCGCGAGCGTGACTTTTTCGCAGAAGGAGGTGACTGCCTCCCACTCCCTCTCGTCCCGGACCATGGCTTGCACCAGGGCCGGGCGCGAGAGGTCACCGCCGTCGATCGGCTCTATGAGGACACGGCGGTGCTCCGCCCAAGCGGGGCAGGTTTGCACCGTGTCCTCTGGGCGATCCTCACAATGGTGACACCCGGGCGTTTTCTCCCGCCTGATGATGTGCAGGAACCTCCCGAAACATCCATGCCCGGTGAGAACCTGCGTCAGGCGGCAGGTGAGGGCGCCGTGACGCCTCTCTAGCCACTTCTCAAAGAGGGGTCTTACCGCCACTATCGTGGCGTGCCCTGCGCTGGGTTGCGACAGTCGCTGATTCCAGGCCGCCATGAGATCGCGCCGGAGGTCCGTCCGCTCCGCCGCAATTTGCTGCGGCAACGGAGTTTCCCCCCGGCTTAGTACCTCCGCGCGCCACTCGTACAGGCGCGCGAGGACTATCGCCTCCAGATCCCACGGCGGCAGTCCGGCAAGGAGGCTTGCCGCCTCGCCCGAGATCGTGCGGTACCCCCGGATAAGCCGTATGGCTACCACCTTTTGGGGCGCGTTCAGATAGTGGGCGGCTCGCCACCGCAGTGAACGCGCCCACACCGGGGCCCCGTATAGGGCCATGGACCACACGACTCCCGCGTAAAGCCTCCGGCAGGAGGCGTTTGGCCCCCTCAAATTGGGCAAGAGCCGCTTGACGGCGGCCCCAGTCCGTTCCAGCTTGGGGGCCAAACGTCGGAAATGCTCCACGAAATTCCATCGGCTGTCGAGGACCAGACCTAGGTATTTCATCGTGGTCTCGACGCCGATGTGAACCCCTCCTACCGTAAGTTGGGATCCCGATGGTGGCCTATTCCGAGGTCCATGAAAGGACATGGCCTCGGATTTGTGCAATGCCACCTCGAGACCCAACTGCCGGATCCTCTCAATGACTGTCGCAACCCCGCGTGTCATCGCGTCAGCCGCCGCCTGATGCGACCTCCCCTGCGCCAGGACCAGCGTGTCGTCAGCGTAGCATACTACGCTGACGCCGTCAGGGAGGTCGGCCCGCAGCACCCAGTCGTAACCGATGTCCCACAGGAGCGGCCCCAGAACCGGTCCCTGTGGGACACTGCACGACATCTCTCGCCGGTTCCATTCCCCATCGCGACCGGGGTAGATGAAGGTTTACGACACCCTGCCTCGCATTGTAAAGGTGCAAATGCATTATGTATTTTAACCCAACACGGATAATAATAAAATTATCTTACTACTATTATAAATGTGAAAGTTTGGATGGATGGATGGATGTGTGTTACTCAATCACGCCAAAACGGCTGAACGGATCTGGATGTTTGGCACAGAGATAGATTATAGTCTGGAATAACACATAGGCTAATTTTTATCACGGAAAAACGTACCCGTTCCCGTGGGATAATTTCCAACAACCAGGCGGGCGAAGCTGCTGGCAAAAGATATTACACTACCTATATACAAAATACAAACCATCATTTAAAAATGTTAACGTTAAAAATATAAAATTTAAGTGAGGAACCTATTTAATTTAAAGCTTCTCTGAAACGATAAAACGTCCGCACAAAGCACGTAGGAAGTAGGAATGATAGTTGAGCTCGGCGAATGTTTTAGCATTTTGCGTTTAGTAATTTTATATTATCTCGGAAAATATATGACCAATTGACATACTGTAGAGGGCAAATCTTATCTCTGTGATGTCCTTGTGATCATAAAATAATTTAATTTGATAAGAATTGATATTTTGTTGTTTAAATAATCATCCAAACAGAAGTAAGTCGAAAAAATAATTTTTTTAAACATAAAACGAAATATAAAATTTAAAATAAAAAAGATAGAAATGTGGTGTCGCGGACTTTTTTGTAGAAATAATTAAGGCGAACCGGGTTGCCATACATTGCTTTCAATTTTAAACAACTGTTTAGGCAGCGCATGCAAATAATTCTGTTTTCGGAGGTATTTCTTTCCGACTTGCTAGACGAAAAATGCAATAGCTCGGCTAATATGTATGATATAAATATAATTTATAGCCTATAGCACTCAGGAATAATGTAGCTTTCTATCAGTGAAAAAATTATTGAAATTGGATCATTAGTTTCGGAGATTACCCCCTACATACAAACTTACAAACATACAAACTTACAAATTTTACCTCTTTATAATATTAGTATAGATTATGACGAACTTGCCCGTGACGTCAGCTGCGTGTATTATGAATTTAATTATTTTTAATACAAGAATATCCACGATGAAAATTAACCTGTCTCCATCTATCTGTTCATAACCCACTGGTTGAGGAGTGAAAAGATAACATTTAACCCCATAATAATCTTTTATTTTTGTTTTATCTATCAACTTTTAGAACGTTTGTAAATATGTGAGCACCATGTACCTATGACATAATTAAGTTTACCTGCTATTGCTATATGTGTTTTTCTTTTCACCTTTTGTGGTGTATTGTTTTCATTCTGGGTGCATCGTCTTCACATATAATATTATAATTCATGTATACAAAATATTGTAAAACATTTTAAAAGAGTAACGGTGGAGTTTTTTGCCCATTCTTCTCCACACGAAACTACCTTTTGGAAGGGGCGACTAGAATCAATTCTATTTCTTGTTCATTTTTGGCGTTCAAAAGTGCCTTTCTTGTGCCTATTTGAAATAAATGATTTGACTTTGACTCTAAAAGATGCTGATATAAATATACAGGTCTGTGAAGATAATGACATTGTCTTACCGTATTGATTCTGAACGCCGCCCTCGCGGCCGCAGCGGTCGGTTCATGCCAGTACACCATTTCGTTTTGAATCTTATACTGTGTTCCGTCTTCGGAATGCAGGACCACTGTTCTAGTAAATGATAGGAGGTGTTCATCTTCAGCTAAAGTTTCAGTTGTCAGTTTCAGTATGCCGCTGATTCGAAGAATTGTTGTGTTTTCCTGGTACAAAAATATTATTTTTAACCTTTTGAACGCCATTATCACCTAGACGCGACAAGCAAGCGCATGCCCTGTACGCCAACGACACAAATATGTGACAATGCGACTATCAACTCGAAATAAACAATTAAATCGATACATTTTTGTGTGTTTTTATAGATATCTTAAAAATTTAAGCTCTCGTACCTATTTAATGACATGAAACAAATTAAAAGACAGCATGGATTTTGGGAAATTCATTATACCTAACGAAAAGAAATAAATTTGTAGCTTGGCGTGGAGGGCACGCGCGTTTAGCGTTCAAAAGGTTAATAACAAAACTTGACAAAAACCACACATTTATGTAGTTGCACTTGTTTGGGTCAGCATGATTCGGTACAGCCGAGCGGTACAATTGAATGTGATAGGTAGTTTATACAGTAGATTAATGTTGGGGAAAAAACTAGTCGCCTCGCTCGAATTATGGCGAGCCTGGACCCGAACAAGATTCAGAAAAAACGGAGTTTGCCGATCGGCACGAGCCGAAAAACCAATCTGAATAGGTATGTGTATTACAAAGTCGCCCTTGTTGTTATATTATGTCTATCGGGTCGGCTTTGTTTTTAAACAAATGCCGAAACGAACATGCCGACACAACAAATATTAAAATGTTCGTTTACTCACACTATGGTACATCGCATCCACAGTAAACGTAGACGGATCATGTTCCATTTGCGGCCACCTGTTTATAAGCTTGGTGATCGCCATCGCTCCAACAACAGAGTCGATCTCCCCTTCATCTAGAAACCGTGCGTATAGGAACAGGTTTCTGAAATTCCTGTATATTTGACCGTAACCTGCAACAAAAATATAGACGGGTGGATACGTATTTTATTCATCATCATTCTTCTGCCCATATTCCAATTTATTTTTTTCTTTTTCTATCATACTTCTCTATAGGAAGACCTCGTGCGTAAGTAATAACAGCTGCACATGTCGATCCATCAGATTAAGCTACGCTTGCCGGAGTTGGCCGTGGATGGGTGACCATCTTTACATAACGAGACTCATCCGTGCCTCAGCAAGCACGTCAAGCCGTTGGTCCCGGCTGTCATTTGTGCATCTTTGACAGTCGTTACGGGTCGTCAGAAGTCCGAAAAGCTGACAGCCAGTCTTACCAAGGTGTTTCATATTGCCCAGTTACAGGGTTGTGGAGGTCAGATAGGCAGTCGCTCCATGTAAAGTACTGGTACTCAGCTGCATCCGATTAGACTGGTTAGACTGGAAGCCGACCCTAACATAGTTCGGAAAAGGTTAGGGAGATTTGACTTCTCTATAGGTCGTTATGTCGTTAGTCACCCCCTTTCTAGCTATATCATCTATCACACAATCCAACCATCTTTCTTTGAACTGTATATAACAAATACTTACGTAATTTATAACAATATGTAACAGTCAAAGTGGCGTTGTCCTCATACATCCCTTGTATCAAAGATCTATTTTCGGACCCAGAGTCGAACAACGGAAAGAATATTTCTAGAAACTTCTCCGCTAGGTGCTGTGCTGCTTCTTCTGGACAGTAGTTCTGTTTATAATTGGGTAGTTCACCCTTTCTATGGATTGGTACTCCGTCCTGTAAAGAATTATACGGGCATGTATTTAATCAAAGTTGAGAAGGTCGTGGCTAAGAATTAACAGCCGCACAGGTCGATCCAACAGGTTAAGGTACGCATGCCTTAGTATGTTTAGTACCTAAGTACAGACGCCAGCAAATGAAGTTATCCCTAAATGACAAATTTTCCCAATTCAAAATGAATCTTATCCTTTTGTGATAAAGTTGAAAAACTATCAAAGAAATTTGACAGATTGGGGTAACTTGATGTGCTGGCCTCTGTATATCAAAATGAAAATTATTTAGAGCCTGCGCGCACTAGCGTTCTTTTGTTGACCGATACTTTAATCGTTCAAAGAATCAGTACGGAGCTATATTGTAGTGCACGCATTTGGCAATTAAAAATTGATCGTCGTATGATAGCGATCAAACTATTGGTCAACTAAAAGTTACCAACATTGCTAATGCGGGCTGGCTCTTAAAGTTCACAAATAAAGATCCAATCAATTGAGTACGAGTGTTCATGAATATCTTAAAGTGAGGAAAATGGGTATTATTTGAAGTTTGATTAAATACATCATCTGCCTAGCCTTTTCCCAACTATGTTGGGGTCGGCTTCCAGTCTAACCGGATGCAGCTGAATACCAGTATTTTACATGGAGCGACTGCCTATCTGACGTCCACAACCCAGTAACTGGGCAATACGATACCCCTAAAAGTAAGTACATTTAGATATATTTTTTTAAATGTTGCTACTCACAATTTCCCCAATGGTAGGGAATATCATCTTGATGACTTTCACATAGTGTGTAGGATCAATATAATCGTGGCACAGCGGGTTTCCTTCCAAGCGTATCGTCTTTAATGGCAGCAATCTGTCATTCAGCAGAACAGTGATCTTCTCCAAATGATTGTGTGACAGGTCTAGATGTTTCAACCTTGGTGTGATGTTGACTAAGTCGAAGCCAGATACGTGTCTGAAACATAAATAACATTACGCCTCTATACCCCGAAGGGTTTGTATAATATCATTTGCTTAAAATCGGTGAGGAAACCAGCATGTCTGAGGGATGTTTCTCAACAGCATGTGAAACTAAGTCAGAGGCCCGTGGGCAGCATAAAAACTCTGACACCAGGTTAGTCACTAACTACACGAAAAAGAAGAACCCCGAAGCGTTATGCAAAGGTGTACATCCACATTTCGTCTGCTTTGTTTAAGTCCCATGTATAACCCCACTACTAAACAGACCGTTCCTGAGGTAGCTCATGCAGTTAAGAGGTCGGGTTATAGAAGGGGCCTTTGTCGTCGGGCACACATTCAGAGCTAAAAATAAAAATCCAGATGGTGGGACACCAGAACGTAGGAGTACATCTGGACTGCGACACTCTCTCGCGACCGATCAGCAAAATAAATGCAACTTTAAATATATAAGTACGTTATATACTAACATCAATAGTTCTATTGTATCAATTTTTTTTTGTGGGTGGTAAATCATCAAATGAGTCCCCCCGCTCTGAGTGGAGCGGAAGGGAGTGTCAGACTTTTACTGACTAAAACCCATCTATGTTCGTTTTAGCCCTTTGTGTTCCGAGGTAGCGGTAACCCTTTCGCAAAATCCCGCTTAACCGGCAGGCTTCGGCCCTAGTGGTAGTGTTTGCGGCCACTAAACCAACAAGGCAGTATTCGGCTTTTCAGCCTTTGTGGCCCAATGGTGTGGTCGTGCGTCAAATTGTCGACGAGACGAGACGAGAGTCTTCTGTCCGAGGACAATTTGGCCATTTCGTGGTTAGATTCGTTCATAATAGTGGTTGTAATTATCACTATTTTATTTAAATTACACCTTGATCTTGAAATACATATTTAATTATTATTACTGACATTGCCACGGTTGGCGCAGCAGTTGAGCGATTGACTGCTGCGCAGCATGTCGCGACGAATATTTTTACGACTTGCAAGTATTTGTTCCGGGTCTGGGTGTCTTTCTATCTGTAATATTTATGTATACGTATTTACAAAAAAAAATGTATAAGTATAAGGTGTATCTGTTCCAACACTAAATATTTTCAGAGCAACATCTAACGGTGGTAAAGATTCCATAGAAAGGAAAAAAAAAATATCTAAGGATATATTATTTTAAAAATTTAATAATTTCAAATTATTTGACTTACATAAAAATACTGGCTCCTTCTCATTTTTTATATCCATGACGCTAAACCATACGTTGTATTTACCTACCGTCATTGAAGCGGGCGGCAAGACTAGACGGCGCGCGGAACAATAGAATGCGTTGGCGCCGCGGCGGCGGCAGGCGAGCCGCGCGCGCACCTGACTCACCGAGTTCAGTGCCAAACGACAACCATCTCGTTACCATAACACAAGCATTCGGTTGCATAGCTTGGGACTATATGGCGTTGTGTGAAATGTCCAAGGATATTATTAGATTATTACTCACGTAAGCCTGTTATGCGAGAGATCAAGCTCAACAAGCCGGTCCCAAGTGACGGCGAGCTGCATGAGAAAGCACTCGGTCTGGTTGCACAAACGATTCAGTGGGAAGTATATGAAGTGGCTTATATCTGTAATATGTGTAAGAAATGGAGATATTATGTTAAAAATTTATTTTTTTACTAGCATCGTGTCCTGTGTACGTTGGCGGTGAAAAGATTAAAGAACTTCATTCTAATAATCATAATTGGTTATTTGAAAGGGTAGTCAATAACGTTACTTTTTATGAATTGTCAAAACGCCGGAATTTGTGCCTGATTTTTTTAATCAAATGGAATACTTATTAGCATTAAAAGCAATTTGACAATTATATCTTCGCATAATATTTAATTTCTGTACGGTGATTTTTTTCTATGTGATTTCATATTTTATTTTTTACCGTTTCAAATAGTCAATTATTATTTTCAGCTTACCATCTTGCAAAGTGAATGCGCTCAAATTCAGCTTGTTATCCGTGTAGCCCATGAGGACTCTGTTCCTTAGTATAATTCTAGGTATAAAATGTAGTTCATTAGTTAACTCTGGTATAGATATTGTGAAAGCCAATTCCACCCCGTCCTTGTGGATATAGAAACCAGTCTTGTGAAGGAGTACCAGCGCTGAACGACTACGCTGCACTAGGAATTTACATTCGTGTTGGGAGAACTGAAAATAGGAAACAATTTAATTTTTAATTATGTTTTTTAACAATTTAAAATTCAAAATTATTTTTCGCAAGGCTATACCAGAATAGAATAGAATAGAATAGTTTTTATTTACGTAGAATAGGTACATAAAAATAAGTTGTCAAAATATACTGTAGGAGCCATGTACTTTCAGCCTTAATATAGCATGCAAATGTAGTACAAAGTAGAGGGCATTAAAAAGAATTATCATTTAAGAAATCCTGCACCGAGGATGAGGGTGACCTTGAGGGTGGGAAATCATCAAATGACCCCTCCCGCCCTGGGTGGAGCATAAGGGAGTGTCAGACGAATTTTTCTTCCTTCGCCTTTTGTGTTTTCGGACAGTCCCGCTGAAGGAGTTTCAGCATGTTTTCAATCATTTTACATGACACTCATAAGTATGCATTATGTTTGAAGTTAAAACACATTCAATAAAAATAAATATTGTCAGTGTACAGGAGAGCTAAATATTTTTGCCTGTATACAGAATAGCTTGTTAGACTGTACACTCATTTGTAAAATTTACAAAATTGTAACTGTAAAGTTTCATAAAGTTGTTTATGTTATAGTAATGAAAGGCGCACGAGTCGATCGGAGGTTGAACTACGCTTGCCGAGATCGATATTTTTTTTGTTGGAATGATTCGAATCTATACAATTACATAAAATCGAAGTGCATATCGACGCTTGAAAGACATGAATGATATGATATGAATATTTACCAAACGACATATCGGCAACTTTAAAGAGCTTATAAAGAAAGCATTTTAAAGTATTATTTTTTGGAAAAAAATCGTAAAAAATCACCGATTTGTCATAACTACTTAAGTCCAACGAATTTTAATGCTGTGAAAAGGCTAAATAAACTGGCAATTAAAGATTATGAGCTTGAAATAATGTCGACTCAATATCTCCCATTGAGTCGATATTATTTCAAGCTCATAATCTTTACATGTCGCTTCGTAATTTTTACCTTTAAGCGTCGATATGAAAGAATCCGGGTTTTTATAACAAAAAACATTTCTTTTTTAATTTATTCTGTCTGTTGAACGCTGCTGCTGACGGATATAATCCGAGTCCACGTGGACAGCAGCTAATATATGCTAATATTATAAAGAGGAAAGTTTTGTATGTATGTTTGTAACGAATAAACTCATAAACTACTCAACGGATCTGGATGAAACTTGGCACAAAGATAGATTATAGTCTGGAATAGAATATAAGCTATTTATCCCGGAAAAATGGTTCCCGTGAGACAATTTCCTACATACACGCGGGCGAAGCCGCTGGCAAAAGCTACTTATTTATAAGATTAAACAAAAATGTCTGTATTTTCTTACCTCAGTAAAACAAGGTATGAGACTATACCCCTTGACGCTATCAAGTATGGCGTCCAGCACACGATCTTTTGTCCAAGTTGACGGGTACCCTTTCACCTAAAACAGTCAATATTTCAAAATCAAAACATTTATTTCAAATAAACCAATTACAGGCACTTTGAATTGTCAAAGGGTTGGCTGGTCAGAAAGATAAAGCTAGTTGCCCATTACAAAGCATTAGGTACCTATGGAGAAGAACGGGCAAGAAACTTCACGCACACTCTTATACAAAATATGGTTACATAATTCATAATTATTATTACTATACATGTGACAATGATGTATAACATTAAAAACATCCGTTATAAATATACATAGGTATAAAAACAATTCAGAAATTAAATTAAAACAAGCCGCTAAGAGGTGGCTAGTCCCTACTGACAGCGCCCGTTCACGAACATGACGCATGGATTAGCACCATTCAGCTCAACCATTTTAATATCCTTAATATCCTTGGACATTTCACACAGCGCCGTATCGTCCCAAGCTAAGCAACATAATGCTTGTGTTATGGTAACGAGATGGCTGATATACTACTTAAATACATTTTTTTTTTGTAAATACATACAATCATATTATAGATAGAAAAACACCCAGACTCGTAACAAATACTTGCAGGTCGTACAAATATTTGTTCCGTGCGGGAATGGGACCCGCGACATAGTGCGCAGCAGTCAATCGCTCAACCCCTACGCCATCCGTGTCGTCATTAAAGTGAGTGATTTATTTTTAAAGTCTCTTTTTCTTTCACATCGTAACTTATAACATAACAAACAGAAGTCTGTACTATACTACATTTACATTTCCCAGTTATATTTAAGTCCCATCTAGAGGAGCTCGTGGCTAAGTAACAGCCGCACAGGTCGATCCATGAGGTTAAGCCATGCTTGCCGGGGTTGACCGTGGATGGACCATCTTTACATACCAAGACTCCTCCGTGCCTCGGAAATCACGTTAAGCCGTTGGTCCCGGCTGTCATTTGTGCATCTTTGACAGTCGTTACGGGTCGTCAGAAGCCCGAAAATCTGACAGCCAGTCTTACCTAGGGGTATAGTATTGCCCAGTTACTAGGTTGTGGAGGACAGATAGGCAGTCGCTCCATGTAAAATACTGGTATTCAGCTGCATCCGGTTAGACTGGAAGCCAACCCCAATATAGTGGGGAAAAGGCTAGGTCGATGATTTAACTCCCATCTAATCGGGGGCGACCGGCGACCCTATTGCCATCAACCGGGCACACTATACAGATTCCTGGCAGCTACTGAGAAATTCTAAAAACCTAATAAGTCTGTCCTATCCACCTTCTTCAGGTCATCGGCCTGATAAACACTATAGCGTTGTGTGGAGTCCAAACAGTGAGCAGTTGATTGTTGCACATAATGCACGCTCGTGCATTTTACTATACTAATTATTTATTGAACAACTCACCGAAATTTGAACGTAAACGTTATCTTTTTCATACGCTTCCTCCATTTTTTCTTGTTCCAAAATCATTACGGACTGAAAAAGGATAATGAGATATAACAAAAATGGTAATTCTTACGCATGATATAATTAACTATTTGAAACGGTCAAAAATGAAATATGAAATGACATACAAACAAGACCGCTCGTCTTAAACATTTCCATCACCGTACAGAAATTAAATATTATGCGAAGATATAATTGCAAATTGGATTTAATGCTAATAAGTACCTATTCCATTTGATTCTAAAAGCCTGTGACGTCACATTGATATATTTCATACAAATCACGTACAAATTCCGCGTTTTGACAGTTCATAAAAAGTAACGTTATTGACTACCCTTTCAAATACCCAATTGTTGCTGCTTTGAATAACCAATTTCAACGGTCACGTGACTTACACCTCTTGATTAGGCCACGTACATACAGCAGCGTTTAACATGAATAAAAGCGCCAACCTTCGCACCAGGCACTCAAAACGATAAAGCGAGATAATAAGAGACTCCCGATAGTGGAACTGTGGTAATAGGAATGGAATGTATGGACACGTGCCAGCACATCAAGTTACCCCACTCTGTGAAATTTCTTTGATAGATTTTCAACTTTATTACAAAATTATAAAGTTCATTTTCATTTTCAAATTCTTTATAGCGAATTAAGTGTAATTTTGAAGATCTTAACTATAAATAGGTTCTTAGAACTTAGTTGCCTGTTAAGGTATCGTAATCAATTGGGAATATTTGACAGTTTGGCATAGCTTGATGTGCTGGCGCTCCGCCCACAGCGAGAGGGATCATTTGAAGATTACCCACATTGAAAAATAAAAAATGACAGGAAAGGGAGGTTTGAAACGAAAAGGGAGGCGTTTTTCCAGTAGTGGGACACAATATATTCTCCAAAAAAAAAATCTACTTTTTTTACATTACCATAGAATTCCTTGCCGTAGCACTCTTCGAAACCGTAACATTCTTCCTCCATGGCCAGGACGGAAGGAATTTCACAATTGTCGGGTCTGTACTCATCATCATGTCCTTACGTAAATGGACCGGAGTGTACTTGTCCGGGTCATCGTCCGTTTCGTTTACCACTTCCCTGTAAGTTTGTTTGGCGTTAGAAAGAGATAGTAATATTTTCACATGACCGCACAGAAGCCGGCCTAAATAGCGACCAATCAAGCGCGAATTATGATGTTAAATACTGTTAGTTTGAGGGCATTGTAACAAGGAGTGTTTAAATGGCTCACTAGTTATGTGAGGGGCTCGTGGCTAATAATGACATCACGGTCGATCAGGTTAAGATACGCTTACCGAGGTCGATCCGTGGACGGGTGACCATCATTTTATACCGACAAGACCGAAGAGACACGTAAGGATACGTGTCTCGAAAAGCAAGTCCCGGGTGTCATTTGGAGACTGACAACCACTCTTACTAAGGGGTATCAACTATCATCATTACCCAGTAAATGGGATTTAGTGGTCAGGTAAGTCGCTCATATGTAGAATACTGCTATGCAGCTGCATCCCGCTAGACTAGAAGCCGACCCCAACAATAACGGGAAAAGGACATATACAAATTACTGGAAGTGATGTCATCAATTATACAAAGGAACACTATCCGCGCTTGGTTCCCATGTAAACTAAGAATCATCAAGCCGTGGATCACACCCGGACTATTGAGATGCATACGAAACAGAGATAATATGCATAGAAAAACAAATAAGGAACCCCATAATAATATACTGAAATTAACTTATTATGCGATATAGGAATTTCTGTAACAATTTACTGAAAAAACTAAAAATTGATCACGAGAAGCAACTATTCCTTAAAGCTAAAAACAACCCAAAAAAAATGTGGAATGCTATCCGGACTGTGACTGACTCGAACCGCTCATCACCTGCACCCATTGAGCTCCTGAAAATAGAAGATTCCCCCCCCTCAAAGTCGGTTAACACTGTCAATGCATTTTTTGCAAGTGTGGGTCAAACTCTGGCCAATCAAATACCACCAAGTGCTAGGTCTTTCCAACCAACTACGAACAATTACCAATCCACGGTCAATTCGTTGGGTCTCCTCTCGACTGATGAGGATGAAGTAGATTGTATTATTAAGGATCTCCGTGCGGATAGTGCGCCTGGTTGGGACAGTATACCCCCAAAATTAGTCAAAGCTGCCAGTCATGCTTTAGTTAAACCCATCACGCATATCTGCAACCTAGCTCTGTCTACTGGAACATTTCCAAAGGCTCTGAAAAAAGCAATCGTACACCCAATCTTCAAGTCAGGGGACAGAGTCGGTGTCACCAATTACCGCCCTATTTCAGTCCTACCAGTCATCTCTAAAATATTGGAAAAAATTCTGTACAAAAATCTCAGCAAGTTTCTCGACAAATACCAAATAATCTCCAATAACCAATTTGGTTTTAGAAAAGGTTTATCTACGGAGGATGCAGTGACCGCATTTCTGGATATTGTAGTGGATAAACTGGACAGTAAACAGAAATGCGTGGGCATCTTTCTGGACCTTTCTAAGGCATTTGATACCGTCTCTGTCCCCGTCCTTCTCGCCAAGTTGGAGTCGATTGGGGTGCGTGGTGATGCTCACAAAATATTTAAAGACTTTTTAATGAATCGCACGCAATGTGTGAAGATAGGAGACAACATAAGTAGCGAAGAATCTTTAAATTACGGTGTCCCACAAGGAAGCCTCCTTAGTCCTTTGCTCTTTCAGATATACGTGAATGACCTCTGCTCGCTCTCTTTGTCCTCCACCCAAATCCTAGCATACGCAGACGACACGGTCATTCTGAGTTATGGGAATGATTGGGCCGCGGCTAAGAAGATTGCTGAAAAGGCACTGCGCGAGACAATGTTCTGGCTGGCTAATAACAGTCTTACACTGAATATTAGCAAAACTCACTTTGTCACTTTTGGCCTGAGACCTTCCCTTCTGCCACCTGTCAACTCCATGGTACTCAAAGCGCATGTATGCGCTCTCACTGATTCGCATTGTGCATGCCCCTCTGTATCTCGAGCCCCGGTCGTTAAATATTTAGGCCTACAGGTTGACGCCTGCCTATCTTGGCACCATCACCTTGAGACCCTGTCCGCGCGGGTTAGAAAATTAATTTTCGTTTTCAAAAAACTTAGACTGTCCGCTCATAGAGAAGTTCTAAATATGACTTACTGTGCACTTTGTGAGTCTATCTTAACGTATTGCATTACAGCCTGGGGAGGAGCAGCGAAGACTGCGTTTATACAGGTAGAGCGGGCGCAAAGAGCAGTAATTAAGGTGCTTCTTGGTAGGCCTTTTAGATTTCCCACACAACAACTTTATATGGAGTACAAGGTTTTAACAGTCCGACAACTTTTCATCTACCGCGCACTACTCCGTAAACACTCAAGCTCACCATTAAAAACTTGTAACACATCCACGGCACGAAGAAGACCAGTACCCCCGTGTCAGACAAAAAGCACGAACACAACATTTGCTAAACGACACTACCCTTTCCTAAGCACCCTCATTTATAATAGATTGAACCCGATTTTGAATATACATTCCCTTAATGCATTTCATTGTAAATCTAAAATTAAAGAATATCTTTTAACTCTTGACTACAGCAAAACAGAAGAACTATTAAAATCGCCATATACATGACCAACAACTCTACACACACACACACACACACACACACACACACACACACACACACAAACACATGCATGCATTACTACATTTTTTCCACACTAGAATTAAAAACATGACTGTACCCCTCAAAAACAAACACTGCTTACTTACCTGAATTTTTTTTGTATTATGGACGGATGAATGACCCCTGTAACACAGGTTTCACCTAGCATGGGGGTCATTAATCAAATTAGTATGCACTTGTAAGTCCTAAGCTACAAATGCTGCGCACATCCACTTTGTAATTTACTTATGGAAATAAATGATTTTTTATTATTATTATTATTATTATATGATATGATGAAAAAAAATGTATGTATATAAATTAAGTTCTATTGACGATTTTAATTCTGTAAGTACTGGTATTCAGCTGCATCCTGTTAGACTAGAAGCCAACATCAACATAGTTGGGAAAAGGCTAGGCAGATGACGAAGTACAAAATAACCATAGGAATTTATAATTTGCGCCCTACTCTGGCGCTTTTACCTTCAATGGCTAGGTTTTCTCTACCACACCAATGGATCATTTTAATCAATCCAACCAATGTCTTACCTTACTGGTTGGTCCTTTTTCAAGTTCAAGTTTATAGTCAGCTTAGGTTTCTTCGGCTGTGATAAAGGGCCCAGTCTTTGGAAGGCGCTCAAACGTTTTTCCCCCGCTTTGGTCTGCTCGGAGGATTCCGTATCAAGTTCGGGTGGCTCTGAAAAATGAGTGCAAATTAATGTAGTCAATTAATTTACTTACTTCAGTAATATCTTATGACTTCAATTTACTTGAATATGAATGGATCCTCAAATTATGCCAATTTTGTTTACTTAAAAATAATATTGTACATTGTTATATTACAATGTACAATATTATTATTTTTAAGTAAACAAAATAAATGCGACTTTTTTGTGAACTTTTAAAAATTCGTATGTTGGGGTCGTTATTAGGTATGCTAATTAGCCAGCAGGTCCCATTTCGTAACAATCAATATTTTAAATATGTTTCAAAATGAAAGTGTTTAATTTAATATCTACACATAAAATTCAAGTACCTAAAAATAATTTAGAATATAGGTACGCAACATACGCCGCATTGAGATGGAGTTGCAGACATCGGGTTGTATAACCTATTACCTAATATCTAACACATGAAAAATATGTTTTCCACAAATTATAGTAGGTAGGTACTTAAGACTAAAAAAATTGAGATTTTTTTTATTTTCATTTTAAATTCGGCGCCAAAACGAATAACCGCCATGGGTGCCGCCATTATGACGTCAATCTTATGTAACCTATTTTCTCCATGCATTGTTTTTTACATTTACGTCGAGTAAGCATTGAAGATTTGTATAGGATAGCTATTTTTTTCGCGATTGCGTTATTGGTCTCATTGGGAAAGTTGTTCAGTTTGACGGTACGTACTACACCTTAAACATGACCACATATTTCTGATACATGCTGTATAAATGATTTTCTACCCGAGACGTTTTTTTTCACTTCTTTTTAACCGACTTCAAAAAAGGAGGAGGTTGTCGATGCGACTGTATTTTCTTTTTTTTATGTTTTACCTCTTAACTTTCGACTGGGTGTTTTTTTTTTCTACACAATTAAGTCATTCACAAAATATTAAGCCCAGTAACACATTGTTCCTTTTTAAGGGAGATATAAAATTGCCAAAGTTGTTGAAAAAAAAAACATTAAATTTACACTTACCAGGATTGCTCCCCTGCTGTTCTGCATAAATATCCGACGGCGAATACTGTTGTTCGACCTCAATCGGGTTTTCGGTTGCAACAAATACATGCGACATGGCCGGATTCATATTATTATCAGTCATGTTCACAGGCATTTGTGGTTGGACCAATATTGGAGCCCCCATTGGTAACTGGTAGGTATTCTTATTAGGATTACTTGGCCATATTGGCGAATCGGCGGTGACTGAAAGAAATACGTATAGAATAGAATACTCTTTATATTGTACACCTTCGACGTTATAGATATTATTTTTGAAGTAAAACTTCTTTAGCAGCGTTGTCCACTTTTTGTGATGGGTAAAAAATATTAAACTCGCGTCAGGACACGTGATCTGATCAAAAATTCGTCACACGGAGGGAGAGATAAACTTTTAAATTTAAAATAATTGTAATAGTTCTGAAGTGTTAATTTGTTTAAGTACTTAATATAAGTTATCATGTTTGTGTACGATAGCGCAATACATGGATATTATATTTAACTACATGAATGATAGTACTTTTATACTGATAATTAAAGCAAATCGTGCAAAATTATTCCCTAACCATTCCAAAAAATCGAAAAAGGCACAACGTTAATATTCAAGTTTTCACTTCTGCCGGCACTCCCGGAGTGCAAACCATTGATTTATTTTCTTCGTGTGTTAAGTGACTAACCTGGTGTCAGAGTTTTTTAGGGCAGCACTTAGCTTCCCATGCTGAGAAATATCTCTCAAGCATGCCGGTTTCCTCACGTTGTCTTTCTTTACCATTTTTTTAAGCAAGTGATAATTATAGAATACGCACATGTATCCGAAAAGTCAGAGGTGCGTGCTTTGGGTTCGAATACGAGACCTAAGAATGGTAGTCCGTCGGTCACACCACTAGGCCATCAGTGCTCAACATAGTTATAGATATAATGTAAATATACTTACACATTGTACATAGTGTGGCGTAGGCACATAGAATACGCACATGTATGTGGCTAAAAGTGATCTTTTCAAGACAATATTTGGATAGATTATGGAAGAAGAGGCTATACAGTGGGTTGTCTATGGTATGGCATTGTTTTTTTATTTTCATTCTTTTAGCCTTTGAGCACGGAACTAAAAAAGCCGATGTTCTCGCCTGACACCTTTCAAGTCACCTTAAAAGCCATGTTAAAACTTACTTGGTGCACCGCTCGGTTCTAGTAAATGGTCTTGATAATTAAGAAAACTCCTTGGTACACCTGCAGAAATAAAAATAAAATAAATCACAAGTCCTTATTAATAACATTAAAATGCCTAAGGCGTGCTACACACTTTTTCGGGTCTACTTTGATTAGCATAGCCGGGAGGCAAACACATAGATGCAGGACTAAATCTTGCCAGCGACTTCTTCCGTGTAAAATCGATACTAATATTATAAAAAGGAAAGATTTGTATTTTTGTAATGAATAATCTCAAAAACTACTGTGCCGATTTCAGGGAGTAACATAAGCTTTTTATCCCGGAAAAATAACGGGTCTTGCGGGAAAGAACACGGGAGCGAAGCCGCGGGCGGAAGCTAGTAATATTATAAAGCTGAAGAGTTTTTTTGCTTGAACGCGCTAATGTCTGGAACTATTGGTACGAATTTTTGTGTTGGATAATCCATTTATCGAGGAAGGCTATAGGCTATGTAACATTACGCTACGACTAATAGGAGCCGAGCAGCAGATGAAACCGCGCGGGGGCAGCTAGTTTCTGATAAATTATTCAGCAACACTGTAATACATGCTTACATTAGTGAATGAATCAGTAGTTCTGAAGATTACTAAAGTAAGCGTCATGAGAAGCTATAAATTTTGTAAACAAGTGTTCAGGAGTTCACAACATTTGGACCAACAAAAAAAATGAATTTGTTTAAGATTTAATAAATTATTAAGTAACAAATATTAATTAACATATATTATTTAAGAATAATTATTCGTCAGATTCAGATGTTTCCATTTCTGTGTGAAACAAACTCGTACGCATTCGAAACTCGAATGACGCGTTTATTTCAAAATGGCGTCCCGATAGTTTACAATCCCTGCGACGGACGCGTTCCGGTACCAAGAAATACAAACGATAGCGCTTTGCGTCGTTAAAATATGATCCGACTAAATTAAATAGGTTGTTACTTTCATATAACCCGTCTATATTTCATGTCGATTGAATATGGTCAATTTATTATTATCTCGCAGTATAAAATGTTTACTTAGTAAAAGATGTTTGTTTACATAATTTATAGCTTCTCGTGGCGCGTACTTTATGTACATCTTCTTATCAGAGCGGCCGTGGTCCTGTATTTTCTTCTCCAGGGGCTGATGTGATTCGCTTTACGATTTCCGTTATCTACTTCGATTTTTGGTATTTTTGAGTGCACGCTCAAACAAGTAAAAGAACCGAATAAAGGCAGACTTGCCAATTGCCTTATGTCTGATGATGCAGAGACAAAACATAGAAGGCCGCTAGAGGCGCTAGTGTAGAGTTACTTAGAAACTTCAGTGTTACTGAACGTTCACTGTTTGCGAGAATTTTTATAGCGGCGTCTTGATTAATTATGGCTATATAAGATAACTGAGGGTCTAATTTGATAGCACTTGGAGGAAGATTATCATTTGATTGCTTCATCCTTGCATGAGATCCACGTTGTGGGAACTTACCTTTTTATAGGAACAAGTAAATATTCATTTGAAGTATAAAAATTATGTGACATTATGGATTCTTCAACATATCAAATTAAAGTACTGACAGGACCTTACTCGCCAGTGGCGCCATCTGGTGGGCACAAAAACGACGGCCCCTATTTTTTTTAATCCACTTTACTGTTAAACAAATTGTTGAAGACGGTGTCGCGGTATGTGTTCTACTACACATACCTATGTATTTTTACCTTATAAAATATAGTTAACGAGAACGGACTGCACACGGGCGCTCTTATTGGCTAATGCTCGAGGTCCTCGCCTCACCTAGCACTGCGGCCGCCATTGCTTGCTAAAGAACCGCGCGGACACTACACGCGCCAAAAACACACGCCAGCGCATTATTCGTTCTCGAGAGCGAAACAGTTTACAACAGAAATTCGTGTTTTCTTCTTTTCCACCAACCAACCTATCAGCTACACAAATACTGCAAAAACCGAAATACTTCAAAAAGTGTTTAGCACGCCTCAGTGCAAGTTAAGACTGGGGTTCTGTACCATAACCAATAGAGTTTACGTACTTATAATTTGCCTTTATTTTTTTTTTGAGGGTGGGAAGTCATCAAGTGTCTCCTCCCGCTCTGGGTGGAGCGGAAGGGAGTGTCAGACTTTTAGTGACTAAAACCCACCCATGTTCCTTCCTAAGCCCTTTATGTTCCGAGGTAGCGGTAACCCTTTCGGACAATCCCGCTTACCCGGCAGTCTTCGGCCCTAACGGGCCCCTTCTAATGTTGACACCTCTTTGAGGCGCTTGTGGAACACGTCCGCCCCCCCCGGCACGGGCCTGGTGCTGATCGGACGGTGAGCTACCCATTACTCACCGTCCGCAGGCCCGTGCCTACGGCGGCCAGGTGTCGTCACGTGTCTTAGTATTTGCCTTGAAACAGTCATTCTATGACAATTACTAGGTAGGACGGTTTAGGCTTAATAATAGGGTCCCAACGATGAGACCCCGTTGGCACTCTTTGGTAACAGATCCCTGTAAAGCAATTATAATTTTATGTTCAGAACTAACATACCTTTTGGATATCTAGTATAAACTGAAACAAAAATGATAATAATTAATTTTCATAAAGAAACGTAACTATGCAACGAGGACATTCGCTTCACTTTATTTTCAAAAATAAATCTATATCTATCTCATAGCTGCGCTCCACACTAAAAGCTCGAGCAGCGAATGTCTGTAAACCATAGAGTTTCTTGCCCATTTTTCTCTATAATTATGAAACTACCTTTTGGAAGGGTCAATTTTATTTTCTTGTAAATTTTGTCGTTCAAAAGTGTATCTTAATGACCTACTTGAAATAAATGGTTTGACTATGAATATTTCAAAACGCAAGCTGCATTATCTAGACAAAATCAAACTGGTTGCTCTAGACAAAATCAAACTGGTTGCTAAGTAAATTAGGTAATAATTTATTATTTATAAAATACTTACTATTTTAACATGTTGAAATAACTTCTCACACATTGATTGATTTATTATATATTAACTTTCAGAATGTTTGTAAATATGTGAGCACCATGTACTTTTGACATACTTAAGTTACCTACGTATATGTGTTTTTCTTTTCACCTTTTGTGGTGTAGTGTTTTTATTCTGGGTGCATCGTCTTCACATATAATGTTATAATTCATGTATACAAAACATTGTAAAACATTTTAAAAGAGTAACGGTGGAGTTTCTTGCCCATTCTTCTCCACACGAAACTACCTTTTGCAAGGGGCGACTAGAATCAATTCTATTTCTTGTTCATTTTGACGTTCAAAAGTGCCTTACTTGTGCCTATTTGAAATAAATGATTTGACTTTGACTATTACATACAGAGTATTTATGAAAAACTTACGATATATATTAGCGGGTACCCTTGGCAAGGGTGGCCGTTCAGGCGGCGCAGCTTGGGTGAAAAAGCTACCAGCGTTGATCCTTTGCATGGGTTCCAATACGCGATTCTCCAATATCGTGATGTCTGTGGAAATATTGAAATAATATTTTAATTCGCACATTACTGGAGAAATGATAGTAGTAAAGTCGACTTACGAAAACGATGACAGGAACGTTTAGCGCGTGGTCAAAATCGAAACAAACGTCATCTTGTTTTTCAAATGCATTTCAGAAAACAATTGGGTATTTGAAAGGGTAGTCAATAACGTTACTTTTAATGAACTGTCAAAACGCGGCATTTGTACGTGATTTGTATGAAATATAACAATGTGACGTCACAGATTTTGAGAATCAATGGAATACTTATTAGCATTAAATGCAATTTAACAATTATATCTTCGCATTATATTTGATTTCTGTACGGTGATAGAAGTTTTTATGACGAGCGGGCTTTTTCCATGTGATTTCATATTTTATTTTTAACCGATTCAAATAGTCAATTTCACAAATGTTACCAACAACGCCCCCTGCCAACGGCATTCGAGCGCCAACATATCCTTTAAGCAGTCTACTGAGTGTGAATTTCACCAACGAAACAGAACGCGATCAACACATCTAAAACTGACAGCTCTTAAACGTGTTTTATTAGCTAATAGCGTTCAGTTTCAATGGTGAAACTCGGCCTAGAACCCCGTCAAAATAAATGATGAAAATGGAGAAGTCAAAGCGTGAAATGTTACATACGTTGACAAGTAACGAGTCAAATGACAGTATTCCAACCGATATCAACGTATTTGTAAGGGGGATAGTCGACTTGCCAACCATTCGGTTGGACATGGACATTCGTCCATGGTAATATTTTGACATTGAAGGCGCCTTTAAATCCTAGCAGCGATTTTTATCGCGCACTTGATTTTAAACGCACTGTGTATCGCAGAGAGTTGAAAATGCAAGAGTGAGTTTTTTGACGCACTAAGTATGATGCATTCTGTTGGATTCTCAATGCTCGGCTAAACCCCGAGAGTTGAAAATTCAGTGGTCAAAAAAGCGTCTCGGAAAAAAACAGTCCGTGGGTTGAGGTTCAGTGTTTTCTGTTGAATTCAATGGACAACAATACAGGTAAGATGTTGTGTATGATACGCTGGAGGAATAATACTTACTTGGTCTTGGCCCAGCCGGCGGTGGATTCCCAAACATTTGTGGCGAATCTATTGGTGACACGCTTTGATTCATCGCTTGTGGTGCAGCAATAGTCTCTGTATTAAATTATTTTTGTTATTAAACAAAGATGTACTCACAAAAGATCATTTAACTAATATTTTAAAAAGGAAAGATAAGATTTTTTTGTATGTCACAATTTAAATACAAAACTACGCGACCTTTTTAAAAATTCTTTCATCGTTAGAAACGTCTACTTCTTTACCTAGTAACATGGGCTATTCATGTTACTTAGTAAAGATGTAGCTTTCCGTATATCACTACTGCCCAGAATTTGACGGTGTAATAAGAGTTTTTTTTTAATCGATTTCCGATTAGAAATATAGATTTTTCAAAAATCCAATAATGCAGTTTTAGTTTTAATCAAAATCGAGCTCTCGACTCCTTTGAGTACATTTCACTATTCCTCATAGTTACAGCGCTACGCCCACTTGAAAAATTCACCCTGTATATTAAAATGTCTGGGAGGTAGTTGTTATGACATAATTCAGTAACGCTATTCTGTAAAAATCTCACCATGAAAACTGAGACGAAGTGAGCGTTTAGTGAGATTTCATTCCTCCTAATGCTAGGGATTGATACTATTAACAGCTCACTTTAAACTCACTTCACCTACATCCTCACGGTCAGATTTTTACAGAATAGCACTACGAGAGAGACCTCTAGGTGCGTTTCCACTGAAGCGGAGCTGGGCGCAGTAGAGCGGAGTCGTGCAGGAACCATCCAATCACATCCGAGACGAATGAAGCGATGAGGATTTCAACCATTGTGATTGGTCGATACCTGAACGTCTCCGCCCAGCTCCGCTTCACTGGGAACGCACCCTTAGACTTGAGAGTCATACACAGTGTTCACAATAACTAAAAAGTTTTCAATTAAACTGACATCGAAAAAATTGCTTTTATATTTACAAATAAAATTTGGTTCCAATGAAATATTTTTTTTTTACTATTTCAGGTTGTAGTAATTCTGAAATCAACTTAGTTTGCACTGGAATAAAATTGGTATTTGCTTACATGGAAATAAAGTCGTGGATAATAAGTTCTTACCAGATACACCCCCTTCTGGTTTTATCCAATTAAGCCGCTGCCGCACCATCTCTTGCTGAAGATTTTTCTTCGTTTTCAGAATGATGTTTGGTTTTTTTATTATTGGGCCTGCTGTAAATGTAATTAAACTTATCATAAATGGGGATGATGACTAAACTTTTTTATTTAGTCCATAAGCTAGATTATTAACCCTTTGAACGCCATTGTCACATATACGTGACAATGGCAACAATACTATATATAATGAAATAAACAATTAAATCATTACTTTTGTGTGTTTATATACGTATAGATATTTAAAAAAATTATGCTCTCGTACGCATTTTATGGAATTAAACTAATTAAAAGACACCATGGACAAAGGGAAATTCATGATAACTTGGCGTAGAGGGCACGCGCGTGCGTTTATGCTCTAGCGTACATAAGGTTAAAAAATATTGAACACGTATTTTTTCTTTTTTTTTACGTAATCCAAAGATTACTTCGATACATTGAGTTAAAATGTGGAATGACGTCAGAAGTCTGTACATAGTTTTTATACTTACTTGTGACGTAGCGAGCCACCACTTCCCAACTCTAATGCGTTTTATCTAAGTCATTTTCTATTAATATGATAAAGCAAAAAATACATGTCAAATATTGTTTTATTATCTGATTGACGGACTAAATAAAACGGTTTTGTAGTACAGGTACTTTTATCATTTTTCTGTCAATTTTAGCGATTAGTGCTGTTCATCATATGCAACACAAATCGATTCTCGAGAATCGATTTCGGAAACAGAGGAATGATTTTGTATGATATAATAAGTACTTATTACGTAGACCATTTTAATAAATAATCGTTACGTTTCGTGATTTTTTTAGTTTTCCACATGAATTTTCCAATTTAAAACAAAAATGGATTGAGGCGACGGGAAACAAAGATTGGTTCCCAACAATTACAAGAAATAATTAGGGAAATATTAACAATTTTATAAAAAATAAATATTCCTAACTGCCTTATAAGGAGATCAGGAATTTTATTGTCCTCTCTCTCGTTTATCTCATTCCTCTGTCTATCTCATTGCTCTGTCTATCTCATTACTTTGTCTATTTCATTACTCTGTCATAAAATCGATTCATAAATCGATTTGAACAATTCTTACAGTCTTTCAGCGTACTGCTGACTGGGTGCAAGGCGGGGGTGGCGGTACATGGTGCTCGCACGTGATCTGACCAAGATTATGTCTGGACTTTACTTAAAGAGACTGTGACCTCTAAGTTTGTTTCATTGTTTTTGCGATAGGAAACAGTAACCTGATCAAATTTTTAGGGTTCCATACCCAAAGGGTAACACAGGACCCTATTACTAGTTCTCCGCTGTCCGTCTGTCACAACTCACAAGGCTGTATCTTATGAACCGTGATAGTTAGAAAGTTGAAATTTTCACAGATGATGTATTTCTGTTGCCGCTATATCAACAACTAAAAACAGAATAAAATAAATATTTAAGGGGTCTCCATACAGTATTTTTTGCCGTTTTTATTGATAATGGTACGGAACCCTTCGTGCGCGAGTCTGACTCGCACTTGACCGGTTTTTAAAATATCATTAACATGTTTATATAAACCTACTTAAAGAAATAAAAAAAACATTTAAAGTAAACTCACTGCTTCCCTGGTTGACCACAGCCGTGGTTGCTGTAGATGCCGCTGCGGAAGGTTCACTGGGTTGTGCGATAACAGTTGGTGACCCATCATGACTTGTTTCTACGACTGCAAGTTCTTCATTAACTGGAAGAAGTCAGCAATTACTTGAATAAAACAGCCGCACGGATCAATCCATCAGGTTAAGCTACGTTTGCCGGGGTTAGTCTGTGGATGGGTGACCATCTTCAAATATCTAGACTTCTCCGTGCCTCGGAAAGCTAGGTAAGCCGTTGGTCCCGGCTATCATACGTGGATCATTGACAGTCGCTACGGGTAGTCAGAAGCCCGAAAGTCTGACTGCCAGTCTTACCAAGGAGTATCGTAGGTACTACCCAGAGTACCTCAAACTCAAAATATTTATTTCAAATAAACCAATTACAGGCACTTTTGAATTGTCAAGGGGTCGGTCTGTCAGAAAGATAAGCTAGTTGCCCATTCCAAAGCAGTAGGTACTTATGGAGAAGAACGGGCAAGAAACTCCATGGACTAGGTTGTGGAGGTCAGATAGGCAGTCGCTTCCATGTAAAATACTGGTATTCAGCTGCATCCGGTTAGACTGGAAGCCGACCCCAATATAGTTGGGAAAAGGCTCGGAAAATTGATTGAGTGTTTTATTTTCGGAAATCGGTTGTTTTTTTCTCATCAATATATAGTGTAATTAACCCTTAAACCGCCCCAGTCGGATTAATACGACAAATGTTGTCGTGCCCGTGCCGCCTGAGTCGTGTTTATACGACTGAGAATCTATGTTCGGATTTCGTTGTTTATGTAATTGCAAGACCATATTCGTCTAAAATAAAAGTTTTTTTTTATGAGTCGGGCGCTGGGGGCATGCCAACTGATACTTAGTCGGGCGGTTAAAGGGTTAATAGTCTTTGAGTAAAATGCCCAACTAAGTGACATCCAGACGGACATGACGATGTTCAACAGTTCTGTTTAGGGTCTTGTCAATCCTAAAACTATTCCTACAAAAATTCCAAAAAACGTGCCTTGGAAGTATGTAAGCATATATTTTATTCAAACCATTCCTACAAAAATTCTAAAAATCGTGCCTTGGAAGTATGTAGGCATATAATTATTTTATTCACTATTTCCTACAAAAATTCTAAAAAACGTGCCTTAAAAGTATGTAATCATATATTTTATTCAAACTATACCTACAAAAATTCTAAAAATCGTGCCTTGGAAGTATGTAAGCATATAATTATTTTATTCACTATTTCCTACAAAAATCCAAAAAAACGTGCCTTATAAGTATGTACTTAAGCATATATTTTATTCAATCTTTTTTTTTTTTTCCTCTTTATTTGTTTTGGGGTTTTTATTTATACAAATATGTCAACCCCATCGTGCCTTTTACATTGTAACATTAACTATTAGTTAACGCATGAACTATACTAAAACGTTATAATAATTATATTAATTATTATAAAACAAATTGTGATATATACACACATCAAAAGTGTCTAGGGATCAAGCATTTTTATGCGGATTTCTTGAGATTGAGATGTGGCTTTGTAATAAATTTATGATTTTATAAATTTATATGGATCCTTTTTGGTGCATTTCATAATTTGAAACAGGAACTGTCAATCAAATTCGAGTAAAAGATGAAAATCAGCTGTCAATATTTTCCCTATAAAAACATACAACGCATTGAAGACATTATTAGTGCTACTGTTTCCCTACTACTGATTAAAACCAACGTTATTATGGAGCGGCGACGTCATTTAAGCAGGGAAGAAATGCTCAGAGCCGTGGGAATGATAGAAGCTGGTTCCCGGCAACGTACTGTGGCTTTAGCTCTGAATACAAGTCAGAGTGTTATCAGTCGACTTTGGACACGTTACCGAAGCACTGGTACCGTGGCTGAGCGCCATGAAGGACGGTATCGCTGCACCACACGGAGACAAGACCGATACATTCAAATCTTAACTCGAAGAGCTCCAACAATAACCACCATGATGTTAGCCGTGAGGCTTCATCACTCTTCAGGGAACTTAATTAGCGACCAAACAGTCAGAAACCGCTTGCATGAAGTGAACCTTCATTCCCGAAGACCGCTACGGGTACCACCTATAGCAATGCACAATCGTAGGATTCGATATCAATGGGCTCTTGAACACAGAAATTGGGCAGAAGAACAATGGCGTTTCGTGTGCTTTTCTGATGAGTCTCGTTTTGGTATGAGACCGGATACAAGACGTATACGACACTGGAGAACCCCTGGACGCCAACAGCGATTAAAATCCTGCCAGGAAGTCCATCCTTATAGTGGTGGAACCATCATGGTATGGGCGGGTATTTGGATCGGCGGAAGAACTGAGTTGATTTGGATCAGAGGCAACCTCAACGCTCAAATTTATGCTGAGACGATTGTATCTGACGTCATCGTTCCTCTACAAGTGCAAATCGGTCCCTTATTTCAGTTAATGCATGATAATGCACGACCGCACACCGCAAGAGTTGTAAGACAGACTCTCGCCGCAGCTAACATCAATGTCCTGCCCTGGCCTGCTCAGTCGCCAGACTTGAACCCGATTGAGCATGCATGGGATATGCTACAGAGAAGAGCTCTGCCGAATATGGAGGGTATCCAGTTGCAAGAAGACCTTTTTTTGTTGTTGCAACGAACATGGGCGGCCATTCCACAGCGTGATTTGGATGAACTCATTTTGAGTATGCCAAACCGATGTTCTTGTGTTGTTAGTGTTCGCGGTAGAAACACGGATTATTAATTGTTTAAGTTACCCAATAAAATTTTAAAGAAAACTGTTATTTCAGTCTTTTTTTCGAACTTTAATGTTAGTGGTTAAAATGTCAAAAATCCCTTTATTAGGAAAATGGCAAATTTCTTTATTAATGCAAAGGTGACTTGGTTTATCGTTACTGTGACAAACGAAAACACTTTATTTGATGAATCCTTAAAGAAAATTTAAATTAATATCAATCAAGAGAAAAGTTATTGCAAAAATATATGTTGATCCCTAGACACTTTTGATGTGTGTATATACAGGGTGGAATTTTGTAATGCCCCCTGGAGGGAAAGTACTCTTAATACTGTAGATAGAAAATTTTACTCAAAGGAAACATTCCTTTATTTTTGAATAGAAAGAAAACTGCATTCAAAGATTTCCAAAAAATCGCTTGCCACACCCGGGAATCGAACTGACTAAAATCTGCAAAAAGTACACACTGTACTTTTATTGCCGCGATCGTTAGTATCAATTATAAGAATGAAATCTCTCGAACAAACTTGATAAATTAAATGATAGGAAAACTATGAAATCTTTAATTATTTACAAAAAATTGTAAACTAATTAATTAGTTGCTCGAAATGGGCTCCATTTTCTTGGATGCACAAATGTGTTCTTCTAAATAAATACCTTTAATACCTGGATTGGTACAAACGGCACAATCAGATGGCCTGCGAGATCACCAGTTCTCACCCCTTTCGATTTTTTTTTATGGGGATATGTTAAAAACCGAATTTACATTAAATCTTATGCGAATGTAAACGAGTTAAGTGTTGAAGTTCAGAATACGATTTATAATATTCACCACAACACGTTATTAAAGGTTACAAGAAATGAATCTGTTAGAAGAATACATTTGTGTATCCAAGAAAATGGAGCCCATTTCGAGCAACTAATTAATTAGTTTACAATTTTTTGTAAATAATTGAAGATTTTATGGTTTTCCTATCATTTAATTTATCAAGTTTGTTCGAGAGATTTCATCCTTATAATTGATACTAACGATCGCGGCAATAAAAGTACAGTGTGTACTTTTTGCAGATTTTAGTCAGTTCGATTCCCGGGTGTGGCAAGCGATTTTTTGGAAATCTTTGAATGCAGTTTTCTTTCTATTCAAAAATAAAGGAATGTTTCCTTTGAGTAAAATTTTCTATCTACAGTATTAAGAGTACTTTCCCTCCAGGGGGCATTACAAAATTCCACCCTGTATATGTAGATAGGAGTCACTCATAAAGGACTGTAATTAAACGACTTAACTTTTTGGCACCTGTTGAAATTGGTTGGGATAAAATTGTTTGTATTAATCCTACGTCAAGCCTATTCAAGTCCAAATCCTTCAAAAGTAACTCCCTCTCGCGCCTGTTACGTACACACTCCATCAGCAAATGCTGCACGTCCTCAATCTGATTACATTCTCTACAATTCGGTGAATCAGTTTTTTTCATGAGGAATGCAAACTTTGCTGATGGATAGTGTCCCGAGCGAAGTCTTAAAATTAATTTTATATAGTTCCTACTCAGATGATCGACATCAAACCAAGGCACATGAGGAGGCTCGCCTTGTATGCTCCTATACCATATACCCTTTTGTTGACCTATGTTATCAAAGTATTGTTTCCAGGATTTATAACAAACTAATTTAAATTTGGATAATATGTATTCCCAATAATCAGGTAAGTAGTCAATTGTTGTACCCTCTACTGCTGCTAATTTAGACAATCGGTCAGCTTCCTCATTACCATGTAGTCCAATGTGAGCTGGAACCCATTGCAACTTAATTTCTATATTATTCTTAGATAATAAAGTAATATTTTCCAGAATATCATATGCTATCGATGCCCCTCTGAAACCAGAGGCACATCGAGCAATATGCTGTAGTGCGCTTTTACTGTCTGAAAGAATAACGACTCGATTTAAATTCTGGTTCCGGCAATAAAAGATCGCTTGATAAATTGCAATAAGTTCCAGTGTCATTATTGATACATAACTATTTACTTTAAAACCGAGCTTAGTTCCTACGCTTTGGTCAAATATTCCTGCACCCAGATCGGAAGTTCCCTTTGAACCATCTGTAAAAATTTTGTGCCAATTACAATACATAGAATTTACTTCGGCTAAAACATCGAAAACTAATAAATTTGGATTATAATTGGATTTCGGAACCTTTACACATTCTAGATCAACATTAATATTATATTTTTAGTCTCAATAGCAGTTGTCCAAGTTTCTAAAGTGTACATTTTATTAATCTCTGTTGTAAAAACATCTATTAGTAGTAGTATTAAATTTATTTATATAATATAATTAGATATATATTTATTATTATATTTATAGTTTGTATATGTGTATTCGTAATTAAATAAATATGTACACTTAATTTCTTGTTGCACCTACCACTGTTTATCTCTGCATCACCCGAAGGTTGACTGGTAGAAAATGACTATGGCATTAAGTCCGCCTCTGTACACTTCTGTGCTTAAAGTATTAAATAAATAAATAAATCTATCTGCTTTACATCATTATATATTTTAACTATTATGGGTACTTTTTTGTTTTCCCAATATTTAATACAACAGAGGACACTTAAATCCGTAATCAAGCTAACTGTTATATTATTTGACCATGACATTACTTTTATACAATATTTATAGGCTAAATACTTTCTTCTTAAAAATAAAGGGGGTATACTCAATTCAGACTCCATTACATGAATTGGGGAACTTCTGATATATCCACCTACAATTCTTAGGGCTTGATTCTGTAATTTATCTAGCTTGGAAACATGAGACTTTGCACTACAATCATACAAAAAACACCCATAGTCAATACGACTTCGAATCAGTGAAATGTATAGCCTGCGTATATGCTTTGTGTGTATTCCCCATGAGCTACCCGTTAGCACTTTTAATAGATTTAGAAATTTTAAACATTTACTAACTGTTTCATTTATATGTTTGCCCCAAAGTAAACTTCTATCTAGCCACATACCTAGGTATTTAATGCATTCTGAGAAACCCAAGGTTTGCTCATTTACCTTTAAGGTAGGAAGCATTCTACGCCTGCCCCTACTGTACACACAAAAGGTAGATTTACTTGAAGAAAGTTCCAAACCAAGTTTATCCAAAACCCGTACAATAGAATCCAAAGCATTTTGTACATACATTTCACATACTTTAATATCTTTGTGTTTAACATAAAGCACAAAATCGTCTGCTTATTGAGATACAACTACATCAAGAGGAAGCTGACAAAGTTCGTGTGTTATTAAATTAAAAAGTAAGTAATGGGGACAAAGGATCTCCTTGAGCCAACCCTTTATTAGTCCACATAGATATTAACTCATCTCTATTATCAAATTTGATCTTTAAATATCTATCACTCAAAAACGCCCATATATAAGAACAGAATTTTGACCCAATTTCAAGCTTATCCAAAATACTAACTGCTACGTCGATCGAAACGTAATTATAGGCGTTTTGAATATCCAAGAAGCATGCTAATGTAGGAATATTTTTCGAAAATCCAATTTGGATATAAGTTACCAAACGGGCTAATGAATCAAGACATGAATAAGATCTTCTAAAACCAACGGTGCTTGGTGATAATATTTTATTCCTTTCAGCGTACCATTCTAATCGTTTTGCTATCATTAGATGAAAAGTTTTACATAAACATGAAATTAAAGATATAGGTCTTAATTTAGGATCAGTATTAGAGTTAGAGTGGAATGATTTGGATATGCCGCCATTGTTGTGGTATAAAACTAAATTTGAAAATATTATTGTATATATTAAGCAGATAAGATTTAATAAAGACAGGTAAATTATAGATCATAGAATATGATATACCATCCTCGCCTGGAGCTGTATCTTTTTTTTTAAACAGTTTTCAAGTTCTTGAATATTGAATTCGCGTTCTAAGACTTCATTGTTAGAGGCAAACACAGGCGTTTGATTTGGAACATAATCAGGTGTTAAAGCATACAGTTATTCTTTCTGTTTCTCAATGGGGGGGTAAGTTCTAAGTTGCTTATAGCCCTTTATCCAACGCATTCGACGCCACATTTCAGACACTGAGGTTACTTCATCGATGGAATCACAAAATCTATGCCGGCCTACGGACTTTGCTTTTTGGATCAATATTTGAGATTCTCTAGTTTTTTCTTCTAGTTTGGTCAAATTGTCAGGGGTCGGGTTGCGTCGAAAATTAGATAAACATAATCTACGCTGTGCTACTATTTTAGATAGTTCCGGATTCCAGTAATTTCTTGGTTTAAACTTACTAGAGGGTTGCCAACTACTTTTAATAAGCGGATTATATTTATCTGCAGTATTATTAATTTGAAGTAATAAATAATCGTACATTCCTTGAATATTGTCGCTTGGGGGGTTAAAATTTTGTGTAAGGTAATTCTGGTATTCCTTCCAATTGGCTTTAGAATAGTTTTTTTTTTTTTTATAATAAAATCATCACTTATACTGACTGACATTTTAATAACCATGTGATCGCTACCCAGATTTTCGTTGAATACTTGCCAGTTAAATTTAATCGCAATGTCTGAAGATGCGAATGAAATATCCGGTGAAGTTTCTTGCAAATTACCGCTTACTAGTTTAACCCGTGTAGCCGCACCATTATTAAGAGAAATGAATGAAGTTTCAAGTGCCGCGTCCAATATTTGTGTACCTCTCACATCCGTTTTAACGGACCAGTTGGTGTGATGACCATTGAAGTCACCTGCTATCAAGGTATTTTTTGAGAATAAAGAAAATATTTGTTCCCAGTCTGAAAATTGCGTTTGGACAGAAGATGGGCAATAAATAGCTACAGCGTTTTCTAAATCTTTACAATTAATCAATTTAACGCAAACAATTTCTATTCCACTGTTTCGAACTCGAACCGAACATAGGTGAGATTGTATGGATTTATGCACTACAATTGAGACGCCTCCATAGGAATCATATCTATCCGATCTATAGATGTTATAGCCTCTAATACGAATATCAGTTTCACTATGTAGCCATGTTTCACTCAGGATTGCTATGTGAACATTTTCTTGATTTAAGATCTCCGAAAAAGAAATCAGTTTAGGATCTACGTCCTAAACTGATTTCTTTGAGAATTCCACTGTCATAAGTTAATTTTTATGTTTTTGTGTGTACTATCCATCTAAATTATCTATTAATTTTTCAAAAAAACCCTCCACTTAAAAACCTACTTAGTAATATTGCCTTAATTTCTTCATAAATAATTTTGAAAACCAATATAATTTTATCCTCAAAAGTACCTTCAGACTTGTAAATACTTTTTAACTCATTAATAAACTTTTTAAATTCAAACTTATATCGTAAGTGTTTTATTTTCGGAAATCGGTTGTTTTTTTTCTGATCAATATATAGTGTAATTAATAGTCGTTGAGTAAAATGCCCAACTAAGTGACATCCAGACGGACATGACGATGTTCAACAGTTCTGTTCTGTCAGGGTCTTGTTAATCCTAAAACTATTCCTACAAAAATTCTAAAAAACGTGCCTTGGAAGTATGTAAGCATATATTTTATTCAAACCATTCCTACAAAAATTCTAAAAATCGTGCCTTGGAAGTATGTAAGCATATAACTATTTTATTCACTATTTCCTACAAAAATTCTAAAAAACGTGCCTTATAAGTATGTAAGCATATATTTTATTCAAACTATACCTACAAAAATTCTAAAAATCGTGCCTTGGAAGTATGTAAGCATATAATTATTTTATTCACTATTTCCTACAAAAATTCTAAAAAACGTGCCTTATAAGTATGTAAGCATATATTTTATTCAAACTATACCTACAAAAATTCTAAAAATCGTGCCTTGGAAGTATGTAAGCATATATTTATTTTATTCACTATTTCCTACAAAAATTCTAAAAAACGTGCCTTATAAGTATGTAAGCATATATTTTATTCAATCTATTCCTGCAAAAATTCTAAAAAACGTGCCTTGGAAGTATGTACAGGTCTCCAAAAGTGATAATGCGCATAGAAATCTTCGCCACTGTTCGGCAACGGTCGTATTCCCCGAGCGTCAGAAGACGATATGTATATAGAGTGGTTAAGTGCATTTTCTTCATGCATAATTTAGTAAGATTATGTGTTTTGTCCTAAAAGAGATAAATATTGATTTATCAGTAACGAAATTTAATTCAATAATTCCATGTAAGTAAATAGCGAGCTATAATTCATATAAGCCTAAATCTGATTTTTAATGTTTTTTCTAGTACTTAATATGTATTTTACGTAGGTATTTTTAATTTTTTAATATTGAAAAAGTGTGAAAAACGTTAGTATATTTACATATATTTTTACAAAATTAACTATTTTTTGAATAAGATAATTAAAGTTGAAATTAAATTCACCTTTGAAAACAAAACCAAGAAGGGTGTGTAATAGCAGCTCTATATAATTCCAGACAAAGAGAACACGTGCAGTCACCACCAATATAACAAGACGACTGACGGACCTTTGACTGACCGCCGACCGCCGCCGACCGCCCGAATTGTTTTCGATTGTGTACACATGATATTGACTCCTATTTCTTTCGAACAAGGTGCAAAATGCAAGTGCATTGTTAAGGACTCGAACGATTCAATGATTCGGGTGTTTCCGGGAACACGACAATTAGCGAAGATCTGCATGTGCATTATTAATTTGGGAGTACTGTAACCATATATTTTATTCACTGGGATAAGGGCAGGAGAATGATGATTAACTGCTTACCTGGCTTATTAGTCTTTTCCATCAATAGTAAATATTCAGCTTTTTTTCTCTGCATAAGTTTTTGACGAAATTTAATCCATTTTTTCTTTTGTTGATTGTTGAATCTGAAATTTTTATAGCTCTACTTAAAATAGTTTCCTTTTTTTTTATTTAGCCTACACTGTCCCACTGCTGTGCAAAGGCCTCCCCCAAATCCTTCCAGACATCTTTCTCTTGAGCCACCTCGATGCATTCCTTGCGGTATGCGACTAGGTCGTCTCGCCACCTCTTCCTATTATTACCCTATTTAATTGTTTTAAAGGACTGGCTGGCTGAGGCAGAAATAAGAAACCTGTAACAAAAATATGCCCAGAACTTTCCAGCAGTAACTGTTGGTTGGGCAGGGTAGGCGTAGGCATAGAATGCGGTGCACCGTGTTCTGCGGGCCTCTCAATTTTAGCAGCCAGCCGAGGCATCGTTTGGTTCTAATCATAAGAATCTGAAAGACCGTTAGGGGTTTTGTTAAGTAAATGGCAATTATTGATGACTTACGTTTTCGGTGGCGTTAGATAATCTGGTTCCATTTCTTTTTCATTCAAATACAAATTTGGATCTGGAGAGGGATTAGATGGATTTCCAATAACAGTTTCAGTTGAATTCGTTGCATTTCCAGAAACCTGCGTGGTTCCCTGTATCGTAACTTGATCGGCAACCGGCGCAGCAGCCTGGAAAGTAGCCTGAGCGGCGCCCGTCATGGTCGCCTGAGCGACATCCGATGAGGTAGCCTGAGTGGTGCCCGACGTAGTAGCCTGAGCTGAAACTTGCCCAGCAAGCCAGTGGGTAAGCTGCGCTGCGCGTCTCTGAAATTTACTCTTCTTAGCCATAATTTCAGAACTTTCTTTTATTGTGTTTGCAGCTGTATTTGCAGCAATTATGGCAGTAGGATTTATGGACGGATCTGTATTCGAAACCTTTGTAATACTGGAAATATGAGGTGGACTATCATCATCTAAATTATCTAGTATTGGTTTGGGTGGCGACAAAACAGTTACCACATCGCTTATTGGTGTTGTTGATAGGGGAACGGTTTTCAAATTGGGTACTGGTTTATCAAGTTGAAGTGGTTTAAATTTAGTATAGTGAAATATTATTTTGGGTAGATTCTTATCGGTATAGACTCGCTGTGTCCAAAAATGTTTCAAAGGAGTTTTCTTTTTTTTCTCTTTCGAGGTTTTCACGCCAGTTACGTTACTGTAAAAAAAACATCATGTTTTACATTTTTACTGCAGTGATGGATTTGATGCCCGGGTTGCAGTGTTTATTTATTTTATTAATGTAATTAAAAGGACAATAAGGAGCAGAAAAATAAATCACAAACAATAACATTTTTGATAATTTAGTTTTTATGGATAAAGGATGAAAACAAACCCCATCTAGATTAGACAAAATACATGAAGCGAAGGAAAAGGTTTCTATTTCAGAAGCGCTGACCACCGATGACTTGGATTCTGGTCCCTTGTCATTGGGCTACTATGTTTTAATTTATTTAATATTCTTCTTTTATGAAAATATTAAAAATTTACTAATATGTATTTCCTTTATTGAATGCAATAAAGGACATAATGATTATTACTTTATTTTTACTTTGAGACAAAAATTTGTGTAGCTGTGGCTCTTGTACTTGGAGTTCCCATATCTCAACAGATTATTCACAAATTGGTAACTAGTGGAGCCACACGCTCAGACCAACTTTTTGAGAGAGGTGTCCTGATGCTTGCACACCCCATGCTCAATCTCAAAGCAAGTGAGATGGACTTATTCTGTTGTTTTACAAGGCACATATTGTTTATTATTTATTAAAATCCCTTAAAACTATCTACCAAACCGCACCCCACCCTATCTATTTACTGTATTGGATATAGATGTTAGTATCAATTAAGTTAGACTACAGTCTAATTGCTAGATTATGAGCATATATTGCAGTAGGATATATCCTGTAATAGTAAATGTATATTAAATAAATAAAATCATTGTACATTTGTCATTGTTTGTTTCGTGTGGTTAGTGAGTAACCTGGTGTCGGAGTTTTTAAGCTGGCCATAGGCCTCTGACTTAGCTTCACATGCTGTTGAGAAATATCTCTCAGACATGCTGGTTTCCTCACAATGTTTTCCTTCACAGATTCTACATCATGTGTGTGTGTGTGTGGGTGTAGTGTTTCTACATATTAATATTCAAATCCCGCTCCTTGAGTCTTCATAAGTGATGAGCACTCAGTCTCAAGTTATTGTTAGTTCACTATTAATATTAAATTATTAATATCTGTTGAGCAATGAAAAGATAAGAATCTGGATTCTCAAGAACTTACTAATTTCCACACTATCCTATTACCCGCTATTGTTAACACTTTCACTGCCCAGTACAAACTATTTTCAACTTATTTCTGGCAACCCTAGTAGCACGTTTTGATTTGCACCCTGTAGGCGGGTGCTGGGCATGGTCACAAGTCACATACATACATCAATTTATATGTAGGACGCGGGTGCCGCGTTGTGGGCACGGAAACAAATTATCGTTGAACCTGGGAGCCGGGTGCTTGGCAGTGAAAGTGTTAAGATCAACACTTAAAGAGAAAGGTGTCAATGTAGGGAAAGTCTTCAATAAAGAATCACTTTGCTTTCTGAAATGACCACTATATTAGTCATTATAATTCAAAGAGAAGCCTGTGTCCGAGGAGTGGGAATGTTCTAAGCTAGGTACTGAAGCCCAAATTATACATATAAAAAATAGTTCCAAAAATAAAGAAGACATCTTCTTCTGTATTTTTTAAATTCTGTCATGAACTAGCAACTAATTTCAAAATGACTACAAAATATAAGAATGAAATAACAAAAAATACTCTTACCTGTAGAAATAGTTTGTCATTAGTTAAGTTGAAATTCTTTTTTTGTATATGTGATAAGAATATGATTTAAAAATTATAAGGCTAATGTAGTGAGGCAAGCACTTGCTAATTATTACTTACCTTGTATCAAAAACAAAAACTAAAAATGTGGTTATAATACTATTATTAACAACTAAAATCATGTAAATTTTAAATTACGAATATTCTAAACATGATGACCGCTAAACTACCAGGAAATCCTGTTGAAACTTTCAATTAAAAAGCATTTTAATTGATTTGTAATAAGAAAATAGCTCTTGGCTAGCTCTGTTTATAATAGTCCTACAGTTCTACTATGATTTCAGCTTGATTATAAACAAATAAATACTCACGATTGAGCCATGCCACTCTTATTTTAATACTTACTACTTACTTGTTTCAAATATAGAATTATCGGCCTATTTTAACGTTTGTTTTCTCATCAGAAAACACAAAGTTGTTTAATGCAAAAACGATCCAGTATTAACATTAATTCTGTAAAGCATGAGCATACTAGAAAAAGACACAAACCTGTGATATTGCTATCAGGAGAGAAAGAGATAGCAAAAGTGTTAATGCTTTTAATTCAATAATTCCGTTTAGTTCTGTTTGACATTGACAGTGACATTGTGTGTGACAATTTTTGTTGTTTGTATATTGAGACTGGCAAAGGTATTAAACCTTATTTAAAAAAAAAACATATTTATTTTTGTATATATATATTATTTCTTTCCTTCTGGCATTTACATTTTTAATAACTTTTGACCAATTCTCACATGAGAAGCCAAACTCGGCTGAACAATGAATTTATGCTTGAGGAACGTTCTAAAATAAAAACTTGACTCTAGTTGTAAACAGAGATCAGTGCTTGCGTATCCTTCTGTGATACGGGCCCAAGTGCGATCGGTTGACACTTGTCAGAATTCTTTTTACACCCTGACTTAGCAGCTTACTTGGTTACGTGGATGCCCAATCTATTACTAAACTTAATAATTTGAGTAAAAAAGGAACCAACAATAAATGTTATTTCTAATTTTAATTATCATTTTGTAAAGACACTTTATTTTCCTGCGCAATTCGTGAGTAAGCGTATGTTATAATGTCGTCGTGTCATCGCAATGTCCAAATGTGCGCATTTGGACATTGCTTGTAAGCTTGGAAGCTTTGTCCACCCATACATGCATGATGCATGAACAGGGTGAAGGAAAACATCGCTCAGACCCGAAATATGGAAGACAAAGTAACACTCATCAAACCGCATTGCGTAGGTATCTATTTGAATTGGATTACTGGCCTTTGAAAGGGGTCACCATTAAGGTTTAGGGTCTTTAGGGTCGGAAATCATCAAATGACCCCTCCCGCTCTGGGTGAAACGGAAGGGTGTGTCAGACTCTTACTGACTAAAACCCATCCATGCTCCTTCTTTAGCGCTTTATGTCCGACAATCCCTCTGAGAGAGGAGGTACTTACGGTGGGAAGCTGTTAACGCCACAGACTAACCCCCTTACTATTAAACGTATTATATCAGGTGAATAGTACACACCGATTTCTCTCTTTTAGTCGTCAGAAATTTGACTTTTGAAAGAAGAAGGCAAAGCGTTGTGTAACTAAACAGAACGTGTATTAGTGAGGGGGTTATTTATTATGGATAAGTTATTCAAATCTCATAGCCTTTTCTTTCTCATCCTGGTATTAGTTCAAAACCCGTACTCCAGATTCAGAAGTCACCCTTGCAACCATTAGCAGCATAATTCTAATAGGTTATCTAAACTACATATTATCTTTTTTTTCAACTCCGTTGGGGTCGGCTTCCAGTCCAACCGGATGCAGCTGAATACTAATATTTTACATAGAGTGACTGCCTATCTCACCTCCATAACCTAGATAGAATGATAGTACTTAGATAGGTACTGAGTAACATGATACCCCTTGGTGCGACCGGTTGTCAGAGTTTTGGCTTCTACCCGTAACGACTGCCAAAGATCTTCGATGTCATTCGGCGACGGGAATCCGAGGCACGGAAGCGTTTCGATTTGTAATGGATAGTCACCCATCAACAAAGTGACCGCGGCAAGCGTAGCTTAACCTTCGTTCAACCCGTGCGGTTATTACTTACTATTTAGTCGAGTTTCGTCTGTATTTTCCAATAAATAATTCAAAGTCATCATTATACGTTTTCTATCAAAGCATATTCAAAAAGAAAAGCCTCCACGACAAAGGCGACACAGGTATTGTTATCTAATTTTATTTTGTAACAAGATTTATTCTCGTAATATCGCACACGTAAGTACGTCAAGCAATATCATAGCGCATGCACCCGGCCTGAACGTTACAAAATGCAATATTGCTCGTTAAACCCACTTGACCTGCAGGTCCCGTATACACAGGGTGTTTCATTACTTCAACCTCTGTTATGAACGACGACTTGGAAAAATGTTGAGTTAAAAAAAAAAATTGTTGAACAGCGCAGATTAATTTTCCATTTTTAGGGTTCCCTTTAACAGAAGATGTTGTAGTGACATTGGTTTGGTACCCTATTTAGGTATGCAAGCGCATGCGTGCGTGACGGACGCCGGTTCCGGTTCACCGGTTCACTGACGGAAAATGTGTCGGGCGTAACTTCGTCTTTTCACTTCCTGCATTTAGCATCTACAGAGCGGTTGTGTTGTGTGAAATTATTCTAAAATGAAGCCCATCGAAATAATAGCTCAAAATTCAAGTGGCGCGACATTGCCGCTCTTCAACGACCAGTCGTTGCCGCTCTTACATCGCCCGACAACGAAACAGAGGACGCTGTACGCTCGACGCACTAATGCATAATCGGTTAAGTGTGAAAGGTTGAATGTTTTCTCATATATAATTGTCTGTTCTGGCCGCATTCTGGCGTTACGCGACCGATAATACGCGACGCATCTTCCGACAGATGTGAACCGACCCTAATTGCTCATACACACGAGCGTCACGTGTGGAGCACGCGTCATTAACGCGTGCCACTTGTCTTTATGATCACATTGATCACTAACTGTCACACACAGCTGCAACTTTTAACAACTGCAACTTTTAGTTGTTGCAACTTTTTAACCGTAAGTAGCATTACTACGTGTATAACAAGTCAATTAAAAAATAAAGAAGGTATACCCAAGCCCAAAGTAAGCCGCACGTCCGTGGTAACAAAACAAGTACAGATGACCTCTTATTTTATTGAAATAGCCATATCTAGATCAAAGTGTACCACCGATGGCGACTTCCGGTCGACTATACCTACACAAATAATAGTTTCCGTGATAGGGAACACTGAGTGCGCGAGTGCGACTCGCACTTGATCGGTTTTATATATTGTTTTTAATTAGTGGGAATAAGTTTCGGATTGTACGGTTGAGATTTAATGGTTGTTTTAGCTTTGATTTGAGCAAAAGGATTATTTGATGGGCTTGGAAAGATGTAAGAGACTTTTTATGGCGATGAATTTACCAGCAATTTTTATCTTATTATTTCTTTTCTGTGATCTTTAATCTTTTTGGCAATGCTATATCTTTTTTGTTCAACTACTGGGTAGTGACTAGAATAATGCTGAAAAAGAATATTTCTGCTAGATGTGTTAGTTATTTTCTATAAAAGGAAGAATATTGCTTTAAAGTCAAACATTTTTCCCGCGTCATGTTGCTCGTGTGTACATTGTAGGTAGACTCTTCTTATATTAAAACAATGACAATTATGTTTGTTTGCCTTGACTAGTTTGCATTTCAAATAATCCTTGTAACGCTTACAGTAATATAATAAGACAAGAAGAGATTCTATGCCGAAACGACAGCGTTTATTTGACCTCATAATAGAATTGGTAAGATAAATTCCTAAAACAAACTAACCGACCACCCTGTACAAACCTGACCTCTACAGACTAAGGTCGTGATCAAATACGTTTACATTTTATTACCTCTCATCGAAATCGTCGCGGTAATAATTAGACAATTTGTTAACAATTCAAAATTATAACATGGTGTCTCGAGTCCAGTCGTTGCATACGCGTGATTAAAACCAGACTTTATCAAGTCACCAATGACATTTTTCCTTATTTAAAAATAAATTCAAATAGATTTAACAATTATTTTGTTTACTTAGTGTCAAACTGCTAGAAGTGTCGTTTAATTATGAAATTGTGTTGTGCTGTTCGGTGGTGAAAACTAAGCTTTTGTTAACCAATTTTAAATTGATAATTGTGTGTGTATCTGTCATTAACAGATAACAAACAATTAATCATAGTATTTAGTACGTACTTTCATTTAATTCTAGGCTTTCGGCTTATTTAGTGATGAAATTATATGTTTTATGATTAGCAAATTATAATTACGTTTGTTAATGTGGGATTATTTTGGAATATAGAGAATTGATGGACGGAAAACAATATTGATTATTTGTTTTTCGATTGTAGACCACTAATAAGAAATATAAATAAATAGGTATTTGTTTTTTAGTCAGGTACTGGTTTGAGGTTGGTGTTTTTTGGTGTTAATGTAAGTGGAGAGGGAGAGGAAAGCCGCAGAAAAGATGGATGGATTGTGTAGGGAATGATATTATGAAAGAAAGGGGAGTAAAAGATAGCGTGACGGTTGTCATTGAAGAATGAAAGAAATAAACGTGTAGCTCCGACCCCAAGTAACATGGAACAGTTGCAGGAAGATGATCAGGTAGTTACCTATTTGTTTTAAAACTTACGCCAGATGGAGTTATTTTCATAGTTTAAGTAATAAAAAAATTCTAAATATTTTATTTGGTTGAATTTATCACACGATTGAATACATTAATTGAAGAGGCAGCTATTTTTAACGGTCTTCCAAAAAGGAGAAGGTTCTATGTTCGTCTACATTTTTTTTTACGAATTACGTTTATCGATATTTTTGGCAAGTGTGAACTAATTTTTTTATTATTCTTGGATTTGATAGACGCTTGGACGGTGGTGCCATATAAACTTTATTAACTTTACTTGATTAATATCGATATTACCCATTTAATCCACTTTCCTGATCCTGATATTTTAATACTTGATACTTTTGGCTCAGTTGTTTTTTTAACAAGTACCTAGTGTAAAGCAAAACCTAAGACACCGACTTCGGAAGGAACATTGATGGGTTTTAGTCAGTAAGAGTCTGATACTCCCTTCGGCTCCACCCAAAGCGGGAGGAGTCATCGGATGATATCACATCCTTAAAAAAAAAAGACACCGACTTCCAAAACTAAAGTTATTTTTCAGTTTGTGTTGTTTTTTTGGAAGTCTTTTGTTTTTGTTTCTATGGTCAGATGCCCCAATATCTATTGACTTAGGTCATTGGAAGAATTCCGGGATATTTCCAATTTTACGCAATTTTTACCGTCATGCACGAACTCAAACACAGGATTATAGTTTTGCTGTATCGTTTTGATGCAGTCTTGTCCAGTTTCTATGCTAACAGCATTGTTGGGAAGCCACTTACATGACTCACTGCTCCTCGCAAAGATTCCTTTGTAGGTAGGTACACATACAGTCACGTTTAATGTTTATGGTAATAGTTTGACTTGGGTCATCGCTTTTATTTGCCGTAGCAGTATCACAAATGGGTGTAAGGAGCAATATCTTTTAGGTATCTATAAACAGACGCCAGCACATCAAGTTGGCCCAATCTGTCAAATTTCTTTGATAACTTTTCAACTTTATTACAAAAGTATAACATTAGTTTTCAATTGGTTAAATTTGACAGTTTGGGATAGCTTGGTGTACAAGCTGCTTGTGACTCCATTCGCGTGAATTTCCTTGCTCTCCTACCCACGCGTCACGTCGCATCGTATTGCCTGCCCACTATTATTTCGTTTTCGCTTAGGGTTCTATCAAATTATTTATATTTTTGCTCGGCTCCCAAAGGTCCCTGAATGATGTTAGGAATTACTCAAGAATTTGGTTAACATAATTATTATGCAAAAATATTTTTTCAAATCTATCTAGTTCCAGAGCGCGTTCAAACCAACAAACAAAACAAAGTCTTCAGCTTTATGAATAGTATACCTAAAAGTGGTTATCGTAGTAATAAGAAAATAAAAACAACATATTTTGCAAAAACAAACCGCACATTACAGAAAAAATAACACACAAAATCACATTTATTGCACTTGTACAAAGTAGCGAAAACTAATTTTATTTTGGAAAGACGATGGCAAAAAAATGAAAAGTCACTTCCGAAATTAAAATCATTTTTCACTGTGAGGTATTTTTCGGAAGTCGGTTTTTTGGAAGTCGATTTTTTTTATCTATCCTGTCGTACTGTTTGCCATTAACTTGTTTTTATAATTCTTTGCCATAATCCTGCTCGAACTCAAGAATATTTAATTCATTTTGAAAGTGTAGGTGTCTGTCATGGTAGAAATGGCCACTACCCGACTGTGTAGCAATTTGTTGCTACACAGTCGGGTAGTGGGACAGGATCATTTTGATAACACGTATCTGTCTGGTTCTGTAGGTATGCCCAAGCACCGCTGGGCGAATCGCCGAATGCTATGGCATTATGTTAGATATAATCAAATCATGAATTTATTCAAGGGGCATCAAATATAAATAATGTATACAAAACAGTTAATCCTACATCTATTTTTGTATTAATTTTGTCCGATTTGGTTTGGCCAATTCTACGATGGGACCACGACATACCCATTGTTTTCCTCACTGACAGTAATTCCACCCATTTCTGGACACAGGCCTCTGTTGCTACGTCATTCTAGTCCTGACTCATTGATTGATGTTCATTGGGTCCTTGAACCTAATATTGGAAATAATATTATTGATGATGGATTGTATTAAGACGTTTTGTTATTGTTCTAGTTTTTATTTCTTCTTGAATGGTATTATAAAAAAAAGTATTACCATATGTCTTTTTTTTTTTTTGTAAGGCTGGTAAATCATCCAATGACTGCTCCCGCTCTGGGTGGAGCGGAAGGGAGTGTCAGACTCTTACTGACTAAAACCCATCCATGTTCCTTCCGTAGCCCTTTATGTTCCGGGGTAGCGGTAACCCTTTCGGACAATCCCGCTTACCCGCCAGGCTTGGCCCTGAGGGGCCCCTTCATATGCTGACATCTCTTTGAGGCGCGCGTGGAACATATACGCGCCGTCCGGCACGGGTCTGGTGCTGATCGGACGGTGAGTGACCCATTACTCACCGTCCGCAGGCCCGCGCCTACGGTGGCCGGGAGTAGTCACGTGGCTCCCGACGCCCGGGGCGTCTCCTGCGGCGGCTGGGACGGGAGGACCTTTCTCTCTCCCATCCCGCCACCTCCTTCGCGAGCATTACCATATGTCTAGTCTGTAAATGACGTTTTGAGTCAGAAAAAACATTCACTTTTTTTTTTGAGGGTGGGAAATTAATGACCCCTCTCTGGATCGGGAGGGAGTGTCAATTACTCACTAAAACCCATCCATGTTCCTTCCTTAGCCCTTTGTGTTCCGGGGAAGCGGTAACCCTTTCAGACAATCCCGCTTCTTTGCTGCTGACATCTCTTTGAGGCGCGCGTGAAACACGAACGCGCCAAGTCACACTTTTTATCTGCGTATGCGATTATTTTACCAAAAGTGTAAATAAATTATGCGCTAGGTCCTAACACAAACTGAACTTTAATATGTAACTATAGCTTCTGCCAGCGGCTTCGCCCGCGTCGATGCCTAAAATTATCCCACGGGAACGTACTAGTACTACCGTGATAAAGTATCGTTAGTGTCCAATCCAGGTTATAAACTATCTGTGTGCCAAATTTCATTCAGATCCAGTACTTTTTGCGTGAAAGAGTGATAAATATCATCTTCACAAAGTTTCACATTCATAATACTTAATAGTAAGATAGTAGGATGGTGTATAGGTTACACCGCATCCACTGATTTAACCAGTTAGATGTCCTGTTGTTCTTTAACCAGCTATATTTTTCTCTTATACACTCGAGAGCAATGAATCCGGGTCACTTAAAGAATCCTAAAAATCTCGGAAACTAAAAATGCTAGGTTAATGCAATAAATTGTATTTAATAGACAATGTAATACTCCTTAAATGAAGGTATTAAAACTTCTTAGTTATTGTAAAGTTATATCATAAAAAAATCAAATTTGAAAAAGGGCCACTTTCGAAGATGGAACTACGAAATTACAGCATTTGGTTTTGCTTTTGTTTGTAATCTGTCATTTATGTGGGTACATAAACCATGTTGATAGTGCTCTATATTCATTATTCAAGCTGAAATTATGTCGCTTACGCCTGAAGAATGCACCAGAATACTTACAATGCTGGAAACCGGCCGGAGTCAGCGCGATACAGCCAGGACTGTCGGTGTGTCGCTGTCAACAGTACAAAGAGTTCTCCGACGTTACGAAGAAACTGGTTCTAACCTACGCAGACCAGGAACGGGCAGAACCAGGTGTACCACAGCACGAGAAGACCGATACTTGGTGAACACCATGCTTCGAAATCGCTTTCTCACAGGAACTGAACTCACAAATCAGTTTCGACGCCTCGGAGGAAGTAACGCAAGTGCATGGACAGTAAGACGTCGGCTTGCTGAATCTAACTTAAAACCCCTTAGACCTGCAAACGGCCCTAAACTGGAGCGTGGGCATCGTATTTCAAGACTAAGATATGCCCAGGGCCACGTAAATTGGAGTATTGAAGATTGGTCAAAAGTTATGTTCTCCGACGAATCAAAATTTATGCTCTACAAGCACGATGGAAGACACAGAGTGTATCGAAGACCAGGGGAAAGATTCAAGCAAGCATGCATCGAAGAAAAAGTAGCCTACGGTGGTGGGTCTGTACTTGTGTGGGCCGGAATTTCTTCTGAAAGTCGCACAGAGCTGGTGATCATAGAAAACGGATCTTTAACTAGCGTAAGATATGTGGAAGAAATCCTCAATGATCACGTTGGTCCATTTATGGTCAATTTAGGTGAGGATGCTATATTTATGCATGACAATGCCCGACCTCATACAGGTAGGATTGTGAATGACTACCTTCAAGAGATGAACATTACTCGTATGGAGTGGCCAGCGCGCAGCCCGGATATCAACCCGATCGAGCATGCTTGGGACGAGCTAGGCAGATGCGTAAAACAACGAAACCCTCCCCCAATCCCGCTTCGTGAGCTCAAAATTGCTCTCACAGAGGAATGGGAGAATATTCCCCAAAATCGTATAAGGAACTTGGTATACAGCATGCCAAACCGCGTAAACGCAGTAATGGAAGCACGAGGAGGCAATACGAAGTATTAAAATTCAAGAAAATCGTAATAAAGTTCAAAAATTTCATGTTTCCTATTTTTGTTTTAAGGAGAGATCAGCAGTTTTTTTCTTTATGTAATTTTGTGTTAATAAAATGTATGGTGACTCATATTTTTTTTACTTTCATTTAAGGAATATTACATTGTCTATTAAATACAATTTATTGCATTAACCTATCATTTTTAGTTTCCGAGATTTTTAACATTCTTTAAGTGACCCGGATTCATTGCTCTCGAGTGTACTTAAGGTGTTTTAGTTCATTAATGTTTCTTTAACCAAGTCTGTTATGTTTGTAATTTTACAATTGTTTAGTAACAGGTAATTTATGTTCAGCTTTGTTTATTGTAGTGCAAATGAATCTGATGGTTAGCACCGCGCATTATACAACCTGTCGCTAAGGCGATTGTGCCTGTATTACGTAGTGTCTGTGACGTAATTCCAGCTGGACAGAAAATGTGCATAGAGCATTCCTCGCAACACGTAAACAACCAAGCCCCTTTGCTGTGTAGCTTTTACCATTCAATGCTGCAACTTGATACCTCAGTGCGGCAATTTGATACTCCTCGATTGTTTATTATGACTACGCACGTTTGAGGCTGTTTTATACCATATAACCGCTCTCACTAGACAAGTGCCGAAGACATCCTTCAATTTCTTTCTGGTTCAACCAAAATTGTCGTTGTGATGTCGATGAATCATCTCTGGTTGTTTTATGACCGAGGTATATTGTGTTGGTTTATCTTCGGTATTTTTCCCTGTTTCAATGGGTAACTAACCAGAACAATTTTGTTATTAGGCTCTTCATTACGTTCCACTTAATTTTCAGCGTGAGGACTCGTTCGAAGTAAGGGCAGGGGTGCGTCTCAACTACTGGTTCTAAAAACCATCTGGCTGGAGCCACTTCTTCTTCGCTTTGCAACGTTAGGTAAAGCGGTTTTGTAGTTTCTTTTTAATTATAACGTTGGAGGAAATCTTTGGACCATTGCTTCCAAAATCGCTTGTACAAGTACTCCCAAACTAATAATGCACATGCAGATCTTCGCTAATTGTCGTATTCCCGGAAACACCCGAATCATTGAATCATATCAATATCATGTGTACACAATCGAAAACAATTCGGGCGGTCGGCGGTCAGTCAAAGGTCCGTCAGTCGTCTTGTTATATTGGTGGTGACTGCACGTGTTCTCTTTGTCTGGAATTATATAGAGCTGCTATTACACACCCTTCTTGGTTTTGTTTTCAAAGGTGAATTTAATTTCAACTTTAATTATCTTATTCAAATTTAAATAGTTAATTTTGTAAAATATATAAATATACTAACATTTTTCACGTTTTTTCAATATTACAAAAATAAAAATACCTACGTAAAATACATATTAAGTACTAGAAAAAACATATTAAAAATCAGATTTAGGCTTATATGAATTATAGCTCGCTGTTTACTTACATGGAATTATTGAATCAAATTTCGTTACTGATAAATCAATATTTATCTCTTTTAGGACAAAACACATAATCTTACTAAATTATGCATGAAGAAAATGCACTTAACCACTCTATATACATATCGTCTTCCGACGCTCGGGAAATACGACCGTTGCCGAACAGTGGCGAAGATTTCTATGCGCATTATCACTTTTGGAGACCTGTACCTACATATTTGCTGTCTAGCGCTATCGTAAAGTTAAATTGCTGTCATCACCCTCTGATGTAATCACCCACGTCAAGATCATTGTTAGTGCGACAAGTGGCTATATTGAGGCAGGCTTCAATTTGTAGTACCAAAATAGTAAAATCTTCTTACGTAAGCTTTTGTTCACCATGACCGCGTTTAACGTGATGTTTCAGGCCGTGGGGAGTGTGCTTATGGGTTTGGTCAATCAAGAGTTCTGATAACTTGAGGTTGTTACGTATAATTTGAGAGGAGCTCGTGGCTAAGTAATAACAGCCGCACGGATCAATTCATCAGGTTAATTTACGCTTGCCGGGGTTGGTCCGTGGATGGGTGACCATCTTTACATATCGAGACTCCTCCGTGCCTCGGTAAAGCACGTTAAGCCGTTGGTTGTCATTCGTGGATTTTTGACAGTCGTTACGAGAAATTAGAAGCCCGAAAGCCAATCTTACTAAGGGGTTTCGTATTACGCGGTTACTGACTGGGTTTTGGAGGCAGTCACTCCATGTAAAATACTGATATTCAGTTGCATCCGGTTAGACTGGAAGCCTTTGTTACTTGCAGTGTATGTATGTATGTAACTATGTTTGTTCGGAGGGATTCTTGCAAACTCAATTTTTAAGCAGATATCTTCAACCGATTGCGTTGAAATTTTGTATACACGTTTAGTTGGAATGACAATGGTTGGCTGTGTGACGAAAGCTTGATTTTTTAAAAGTTTTTTTTTACTTTTTTTTCTTTTAAATAGATGATCGAACGTTAGTCTCGCGTCAGTTTTTGGAAACCGTTTAGCGTGTTTAAGAGATTTTCCGTGAATATTATATAGGTATTTATTTAAAAAATCCTTTCAGCCGAAAAACAAATAACTCGACTTTTCAAATCGAAAGTAATTTTGTTTAAGCTATTTTTCTCTTCCTCACACACAAATTGATAAAAAACAGCAGATTTCGTGCATAGCCTAGCACGATATAAAGGTAAAAACTAAAACAATACATTTCATGTGGCGATGCTCGTACATGGCTAGTCACAAAATTGCTATATTTAAAGTGTCAACGCCAGAAATTAGAAAGCGTAGCGGGATTGTGTCAATTGTTTTTTTACAATTATTTTAAACAAAAGGTTTTAGTGACACGGTTTCATGGATACATTACAATAACGATAGGTAATGATTTTATTAACCGCCATTATGTGAAGAGTTTGGAGTGACTCACTAAAGCGTAGGCCACACCGCAAGCTAAGCTAACTTTAAGCAGGATTGTCCGAAAGGGTTACCGCTACCCCGGAACATACAGGGCTAAGGAAGGAACATGGATGGGTTTAAGTCACTAAGAGTCTGACACATCCTACCGCTCCACCCAGAGCAGGAGAAGTCATTGGATGATTTCCCACCTTGAAAAAAAAGCTAAGCTAACTTAGTTCAGCTAATTCATTAACGCTATTTTGTGAAACAATGTAATCTTTAGAACCAGATTTAACCATCGAGCACTTTTAAAATGTGTAAAGCGATCTGAATAGTTTGTGCTTTACACTGAATTTTTATTTCTCATGCGAGGTCTTGATATACTTAGATTTTCAGATATTGTATTGATTTGAATGTTGGTCTTTTATTTAACTGTCGTGAAAGGTTTTATGAGGTCTGTTGAAATGTATAGTTAATGTACTTATTACAAAACTGACGCCAAACCCGAGTCAAAGTTTGTCAATCTGGTAATAAGTTATTGGCAAGTTAAAAATCGGGATCAAGATTGGGAATAATACCTACAAAAGTTTTAAGCAAACATCGTGAGGAAACCGTCATACAGAAAATCTATAACTCAGTCAGATGGACCTCTGACTGAGTGATTACTACTGATTTTCTGTATCTGGGCAGCATAAAAACTCTGACACCAGGTTAGTCACGAATCACACGAAAAAGAAGAAAAAGATTTCAAGCATAAGCTGCTAGCCTGTTAGGTCTGTTCTATATCGTAAGTGAATAAAGTTAAACGAATTTTGCGTAGTTCGCGACGTATCCTAATTTAGCTTAGCTGCGGTAGAGCCTATTTAGCTTAGCTTACGGTGTAGCCTGTACTTTATGATATTATGAACTCGTTGCGACCAGGGTCAAGGGCATTGTAATCAATTATCGATTAACATGTGCAATGAGGTATTAATACAAAAATAACTTTAGTAGGTATGTAGAATTTCGGGTTTAAGTTAGCAAATCAACGCATACCTATAATTATAAGCCAATTATAATTATAGGTATGTTTTGATCCATTTATCATCTGCCTAGCCTTTTCCCAATTATGTTGGGGTCGGCTTCCAGTTTTAACCGGATGCAGCTGAAATACCAGTATTTTACATGGAGCGACTGCCTATGTGACCTCCACAACCCAGTATGGGCAATACGATACCCCTTGGTAAGAATGGCTGTCAGATTTTTGGGCTTCTGACGACCCGTAACGACTGTCAAAGATGCACAAATGACAGCCGGACCAACGGAGGCACGGAGGAGTCTCGTTATGTCAAGATGACCCATCCACGGCCAACCCCGGTAAGCGTAGCTTAACCTGATGGATCGACCTGTGCGGCTGTTAGTACTTAGCCACGAGCTTCTCCCGTCCATTTCTATGATTTACGATCCATTTATATGCTCTTTAATGAGATATTTTGGCCACAGAACATACGATAGAGTTCATAATATTATATTTCATATTTTTTCGTCGTTACCTCTAGCTTCACAAGACATATAGGATCTCTGTCTGACTTTATATTTGTAAACATTAAACCTCGTTAAGTAACTCCGCTAAGAAGAAAGAGTCCTTTTACCGTGTAAGAAGTATTAAACAGCAGGCACGATGAAATGGGCAGCTGGATTGTCTGAAAGGGTTACCACTACCCCGGAACACAAAGAGCTAAGTAAGGAACATGTATGGGTTTTAGTCAGTAAGATTCTGACACTGACCACTCCACCTAGAGCGGGAGGAGTCATTCATTTGATGAATTTCCATCGTAAATAAAAAACATTTTCGAAAACAAATTAAAATCTCGTTAAGGTTACACGTTTTCGGTCCAGCTTTCATTCGCCAACTGTGCAGAGTATAAGGCTGCCGTTCCACTATAGCGCAGAAGAGAGGAGATGAGCGGAGCTGTGCCAATAGTAACCAATAGAATATAAACGCTTCGAATTTTTGTAAATAAATAATTCTATTATATTGGTTAATATTGACACAGCTCCGCTCACAGATATAGATAGACATAGATAACGCAAGTATCACGATCTGTATGAAAACCAAGCGTGCCATTTTTTGACTAGGTACCTATTATGACGTCACAAGCACTATTTAGTGATGTATGATGATCGAAAACCAAGCGTGCCATTTTTTGACTACCTACTATGACGTCACAAGCAGTATTTAGTGATGTATGATGATCCGACTAGCGCTGTATACCGATGCAGACTGAGCGCGAGAGTGACCACTTACGATTTTTGTACGTAAGCTAGGCACGCGAAGTAGTTGCTCTTGCGTTATCTATGTCTATCTATATCTGTGGCTCCGCTCCTCTCCTCTCTTTTCCGCTCCAATGGAAAGGCAGCCTAACGCGCGATAAGGAAGATAATAAAATAAAAAAAACAAAGTTAGGTGCACACGTAATTACGAGAAAAGTCACTGGGTAAATCAAAACCACATAAAATATAATACTTATTTACTCCTGTAACAACACAGTCATGTTAATTTATTCGTAATCAAATCCTTTGATTATATTACGAATAAATTAAAAAGTAAATTATTCGTAATATAGGCACAAAAATCTTAAATATTACAACCTAAAACTAAAAATATATACCTACTTAATAATAAAATATAGGGTAAACATACCGGTTATCGGCCGTTTAAGCGGCTTGTTGACTTTAGAGGTGATTTTTAACATAATGCTGTACTCCAAGATTTAAAAAAAAAAAAACGTTTCAGCCTACAATAGTGCAGTTTCATAAAACCTTATGCTTATAGACGTATCAGTGATACATAATTAAAAAAATATATATATTCGCAAAAATTGCAAATATACCGGCTATCGGCCTTTTCACTCAGTTATCGTCCACTAGTGCACTGGTTATCGGCCACCTAATTCACGGTAGAAAAACAACTCTTATTCTGTAGTTCATAGGGTTTATAATAGTATGAAAGTAAAACAATTAATAAATTTAAAAAAGCGGTGTATTTTTACTCTCTTCTACAACTTACAGCTACTTTTGGCTTTAGAATCATTAAAAATCAAAACAGATTTATTATTTACTAATTACTATCGGCCGTTCTTTTTTCGAAAGGCCGGAATCAGGTGTAATTTTTACCAATTTTCGGCCGTCCATTTAAACGGCCGGAGACAGGTTTTATTTTTACTAGTTATCGGCCGCTAAACATTCGGTATTTTTACAGGTCATATCTTTGAAAATATGAGGTTTACTGGCGGCCGGAATCTAGTTCTAAATTTACAAAACTCTAGCTGTTCACAAATATAATGGAATCTATGTTGGTGAATTTAAGGTTTCTCTAATAAAGGCAAAGTGAAATGACGTGAATAAACCGGTTATGCGACCACCCGGTCGGAAAGTAGATTTTGAAATTAATCGTAACGTATTGTCCGACCACCAAAAAAATCACAAATTATGAAAAGTTTGATGAGTTTGGGCACTTGAATATTGAAATTAGACATGCTAAACACACACAAACCCCATCAATGAACAATAAACCAACAGTAACACGTAAAAACTTACCTTTGAAAATCAATCCACCTGCTATTTTTTTTCGCTAAATTTGACACGTTTCCAGACACCAAATTTTGAAATGGCGACTGAGGGCTCAGTTCGCACATTTCGAGGCCATGCCGTTGGATTATGAACCGTGTAGTTGGTCCAGATCGAATGGCGCGAAATTAGTAAGGAGCGGTCTATAACACTGTCTATTATTTAAAATAACGTGCGAAGTGGCCGAAAAGGGGTAGTGGCCGGTAAACCGGTATGTTTACCCTATATGAGTAATTTATCATTTTAAATAATTAGTTAGTTAGTATACACGCATGTATCGACGAGTAGATGAATATCTATAGTTCCGTCAGCAGCAAACACTTTTATCTGAATCGTTTCAATTGGCTCCGTTTCACGACACACAAGATTAAAACAAATACCTAATTATTTAACCAGTAGGTACTACAGTCAACCAACTTCACATAGTGCATCGTCTTTGTCCCTCGCTGCAATTGGCAGCAAGACGAAAAGAGACAACGATATGTCACTATTCGTTCACTTGTTTCCAATAGATTTCATTGTTGGTAATACTTTAGAAATTGATCCAGACAATAGCTAAAATCCCATGATCAATATAGGGCCATGGGAAACGCAACACAATGTGTTTTCCCATAAATGTAAGGTACCTACACTGGAGGCTACTCAGTCGTTTCGTATTGAGGAAGCGGTTAGCTGCGCGCGCGCAGAAAAAGTATAAAAAGTTCGGTGGCAAACTCAAGGTGTCATGGCGAAAACGCTGATATGGTAATTATATTTTATTTTTAGTTTTAATTATAATTATTCTAATTTTATTTATAGTTTAAATACCTCCCTTGATTTATTTACAACATCATATTTTTAAATTGCACGTTTATTAGCTTTATCCCTTTCTGAACTTGTTTGATAATAATTTTTGTTTGTCTCTTTCACATTATTTTATTGTCCTTGACAGTAGAGGTATGCAACACATAACAGTAATTTCCGAACTGGCTGCCAAACTTAGTAATAAGCTTTTTCATACGTCATACAACGTACCTACATATTACAGGTTCGATTTATACCTATATCGTTTATGCTACGGCTACACTGTCGCAATGACTCGAACTCTATTTCGCGCGCTCTCTCTCACACACTGCTCAACCTGGCGCTAAATGAAGTTGGCGTAATCGCGACAATATAGCCGTAACATTCAAACGAGTTCTCACTGTGTCGTTTTTTTTTTCACTTTGGATGACAGTCACGTCTTCCTATCCACTGGGTATAATAATAATACTCAAAACAATACTCAATTATTTATTGCATTCCATATGATATGAGTCCTGGATATATTATATGGTATAACAAAGTAAAAGAGAGACAGGACGGGGCAGGAGGACGACGACGGGTCATGACAACATCGACAGGGAAAAGTAAAACAAAGTCACTGTAAAATATCGCGCACGACAATTAGTACAATGTCGATTTAAATGTAACCACGAAACTTTGAATAGGACGACTGAATTGTCGTCACGAACTCAGGAGAAGTTCCGACTCAGTGGTAACACTGGTTCAAATGGGTAATTGATTGTTTTCAATTAATACCTTGGCAGGATATTGCTTAAATGTGTAATTGCGTTAGCGTTGCGATATTTACTTCCTAAACATTTTATATCGATAAGTGGCCGAAGATTTTATCGGTAGTGTGGTGTATCTATCTCCACTATTAATATAGGTGTGTATTGGGAATAAAACACAAGGTTTGTATTTTGTTACATAAACGCTCAGTGAGTGCAACGACCGCTCGCTCCGGTGGGTGACAGCAGAGTGCGCCCCACGCGCTTTGTCGGGGTTGCCCTCACCACCCGCTTTATGCACATTTATTGATTAGATAATAGAATACCACAGGTAGCAAAGGAACTGGTCTCTAGTTAATGTAAAAATGAATCAATAATTCGTATAACTTTATAAAAAAACAATGTGCGCCAGCAATAAATCCTAACATGACGATAATATCGTGAATGTCTACGGCCATTAAATGAATGAAAGACGTAGCCATTATAAAGTATCGTGGATGGTTTACAAGTGACTTGTAAACGATCGTCAATCTTCACGTTTTCTTCAAACAATAGCATGAAACGATTAAACCTTTTTTTTAAGTTGCCCGTAAATTCGGTTTTCTCCGTGTCTGGACGTGACGTCGTGCTTAGTAACCATTGAAATCTTCTTTGACAAACACCGCCGTTCACGTTCAAAGTTTGTGAAATACAACGTCAATCTAGACTGCAAACACGTCAAATACAAATAAAGATGGCTGAAGAAGGCTGGCTAAAGATGGCTATCAAATTAAATACACAACAAGTCGTAATCAAATACGCAGCAAACACGGAAAATTCGACAAACAATTTGATCGTTTACAGGGCGCTTTAGATGTCCATTAATTTTACGTCCCCTTGTTATCGTGATACCGAGACGTGGACGTCAACCACAATATCGTCACGTTAGAAATTATAAAAGCGCATAATAGCTAGGTACGGGAATACTAGAAGAATGTTCAGTTACTAAAGATTCCTTTGCGTAGATAATAATTTGATGTCCCACGCGTCTAGAGTAAAAACTTGTTTGACATTCCTACTGTGCATAATTTAAACTTATTATAGTTACAAAAATAAACACGATATCAAGTGCCACAGTATCTGCATCGTCACTACATAGTATAAAACAAAGTCGCTTTCTCTGTCCCTATATCCCTATGTATGCTTAAATCTTTAAAAGTACGCAACGGATTTGATTCGGTTTTTTTAATAGATAGAGTGATTGAAGAGGAAGGTTTATTGACATAATTGGTTGACATGTTATGCGGGCGAAGCCGCGGGTGGAAGCTAGTAATAATATAAGATCCAAAAAAAATTAAAAAAATTGTAAAGAAAACTTTTATGCATGTTTGGTAGGCACTTATGAAACATGTATTAATAGTGCACTGTGCATAAAATGTATGGAGTAGTGAATAGTGAATGTATTGAACAGCTGATTTTTTGACGTAAGACGTTAGATTCGGTTTAACACCGTGTCTTGTAATTTGCTTGATTAAGGGCGGATTTTTCAATGGTCAGATAACTTTTACATGAAGAATAAAATATGTAATTTTTATATATTTCCTATGTAAAAGTTGTCAATCGGCCCTATATTTCATTCCACAGATAATAATTAAGTGACCATTGTAAAAGCACTAAATCACAATAACTTTGTACCAGTTTTATTTAAGTAACAAATTTAATAAATATAAAGCACGTAAATAAATAGTTTAAACGTGGAAAAGTAGTTTTCGAGAAATAAGTGCTCTAACGGGTGGACAAATTAAATCCATCCAAAGACTATCCTTAAAATATCTTTTTTAGCGACAAGACTGAAGAAGAATATGGTATACTTCTAAATTTATATTTTTACTAAAATAAAAAATTACTTTGTATACATTAATAGTATAAAAAATAGATTAAAAAATTATACACGCCCATAATTTGTACAGGGTATACATTACAAACAAATATTCTATTTTATTGGCTCGTATTTTAAAGTCTTTGACAAGATACTTTTTACATAATTAATTGTTATAACGTACGTTCAATGTAGAGTGGAACTGTCTTAATTTATTATCTTTTCCAAAAAAATATAAAGCACTCTTATTAGTACAAAAACTAATTTTAATTATAATTAAAAACACAGGAAGTAGTATTGCAATGTTTTATAAAATTAATAAATATTATCAATATCCCTACGACTTTGTATAATTGACCCATAGAAAATAATAAGTAAAATGAATACTTAATCATGTTTTATATTTTTGCATTCGTCTAATTAGTGTTATCGAGTTAGTAGTACTGCCAGTTAGTATTTTTAATTTATATTGTTTACTAGAGTTGTATTTTCCTCATTGCAATTATTTAATTCACGTTAAGTCTTCATGGTACTTTCGTTATCTACAGGCTGAAATTGAATTCATGGGCATTATTTTAAAGGGCCACTGTACCCATCATCATCCATGGGAATAAATCTGAAATCGCGAAAAAAAAATCAGCTGTACCATACATTTTGACGAGTTAAGTAAGCATAATGTAGGGAACAGCTGTTTTTTTGTACATAATATATATATTATTAATTGGTAAAGTGTGTTTTTAAGTATGGGGGGTAATGTTCAGAGCTACTGATCCAATTCCGAAAATTCATTCGTTAATGAGAAGCTACAGTATTGCCAAGTGTCAGTGGATAATTTATGATAAAACACAAAATTTCACGCGGAAAAGTCGCGAGCGGAATGTAGTGAAATATTAATTATGAAAACAAGGTTTTCTCTGAGAAATATAACAAATATCCATTGTTCCAGTATAAACTGAAATGTTTTTCAATGCAATAGAACAATAAACATTATAAATGTACACTTTGATTTGAAGAATCGGTCGGTTATCGACATATTCTGTAAAGTACTGGTCAAAACGTGCCGATGGCCAATGGCCAGCGCCCAACTTGTCACCGAGTGACGGTAGAAGTAGTGACGTCACACCAACATCTTATTGCGATATTCAGGAGATTGCGGATGGATCCTGGTTGAGTATTAAACTAGCACAGACCAGCGGAGCATGGAATGAAACCGAGGAGCCCTATACTCAGCAGTGCCAATGTTGGTGTCCACCAGAAACGGTATTTGTAGGTTCTAATGACTTCATTTTCTACAGGTTACTGGTCCACTCCCTACTTTTTGGCGGGATATCATCCCAAAGACTAGATCTAACCAGTACAAACCGGTCGAGGATATGCAAAGGAGAACTGATCAGGAGCTTCGTAGATTTGAAGACCTTGGAAGGATGTGTCGTGGTGTTGGGAAGCTTGGAGATATTTATAGAGAAATCAAGGAAGGAGAATTTTGCCAATACGTCGTTCTGGGATCTGAGAGAGGTAAGGGATTTTTTTCAAATTTTTTCCTACCTATTGGAAGCCATTTTGTCTGATGTCAAAATAAATACGTTTTCTGGTGTTTCAGATCACAGAATATCTAGTAATTTATCGAGTCAGAGGTCTGGAATCAGTTGGCCAGCTATTTCCAAACCTGGCGAGAATTAGAGGGTTGAAGCTACTGAACAATTTTGGCTTGATTGTCTATGACAACTCCAATCTTAGAGAGGTACCTATAAGTAATGTTGGTCTCCCTTCTTGAATACTAGAGATTTAGCGTCCCGTAGACCAGCCAGTCTATTCTGTACACTACTCACCGTAAAAACTTAGATTAAGTGAGCTGTGGTTCCACCTATTGCTAGAGATGGACAGCAACCTTTTGAACGCCAGAGCATAAATGCACGTGCGTGCCCTCCATGCCAAGCTACACATTTATTTCTTCTTGTTATCATGAATTTCCCAATATCCATGGTGTCTTTTAATTTGTTTCATGTCATTAAATACGTACGTGAGCTTAAATTTTGAAGATATCTATATATACACACAAAAGTTTTTTCGTGTTATAGTGTATCCGCATTATCATATATTTTGTGTCGTTGGCGTACAGGGCAAGCGCTTGCTTGTCACGTATATGCGACAATGGCGTTCAAAACGTTTACTAAGTTTTCACGGTGGGAATTTTACATAATAGTACTACTGAAGTGTGCTATTTGATTCAATTCCTAATTAGAGCTTATTGTAGTCAAACACAGTCCCACCGCCAGTGGTTAGTGAGAAGCGAGTAAAGCTAGCAACTAAAACCGTTTTAGCAAGCAACGACCAACAAACTTGCGCAACGAGCAATGACTATAAAACCCAGGTTTAATTCTTTTTGGCTACGAGCGATTACTCGCTGGTATGCTTATGTACAGTCGCCAGCGCATCAAGTAATACCAAACTGTCAAATTTCTCCAAATGATTTTAAGCCTTAAAACGTTAAAAGTTAAGTTCAAAATCGATTGATAAAATTGGACAGTTTGTGGTAATTTGATGTGCTGGCGACAGTACCAAGCGCTAGGCTAACCTAGGTTAAACGAGGGACATACTTTCAGGGGTTACTATACTCATGAAAATGAACGAATCTTACAGTATCTCCCTCGTTGAACCTAATACACTGTATATGTATCACTTTTAATTACACGGGAACTACAACCTTTTGTACGTTTCGTTCGATCGAGATCGACAAAATCGTTTATTGATTGCTAGTCTAGTCGGCGCTGCGACAGCGGTGGGACAGATTGCAAAGGTTCTTATACCTATGAATATGGTTTTGTTTAAGTATCACAAGACGATATCGAGTATTTTGGATTGATATGTACGGCCCTCTGATGCTTTCAATAATATTAACTTTTTTAAATTATTTCTGTAAATAAAAGAGCACGTCCCATTTGCCAATAAACGCTCCGACTATTCTTCGAGCTATAAAAAGTTACCAATTAAGTCAATAACTGCGATTCGATATTAAATTCTTCTCTACAGGGCAATAAAAAAACTATTTGCATTTAGATAGATCCAATGGAATTTTATATTAAGTCTTGCAAACAGAGGTAGAGCGGATATTTGTTTATTTTTGAAAATAAAAGTAAATACACTACGGACAGGGGCCAACCACCCTCTCAAAGAGCAATAGGTATTATTTTAGTATTACGTCGTAATTATCTCGCACAAGATTTATGTATTGAGAACGCCGAAAGACTCCAATCTTATTTACATCAGATAATTATTTTTGAAAAAACAGTAAATTAATGTTAACAATGTGTCGCGAAATACAAATTTAAAGGTCAGTATTAAGTTTTATGTTGATCAAATATGATTCGCGGCCGTAGCAAGTACGCCAGCACATCAAGCTATCCCTAACTGTCAAATTTTCTCAATTAAAAATGAACCTTATGTCTTTGCAATAAAGTTGAAATACTATCAAAGAAATTTGACAGATTGTGGTAACTTGATGTGCTGGCCTCTGTACCTATATAGAACTGTAATCATGAAAATCATTAATACAATCCAGTTCATACTACAGTATGGAATGAATATTTTATGAAATTATGACTTTGAAGGGTTAATTTAGCTCTTTACTTTTCGTGTGGTCAGTGACTAACCTGGTGTCAGAGTTTTAATGCTGCCCATGGGCTTGTTGAGAAACATCTCTCATGCATGCCGGTTTCCTCACGATGTTACCCTTCTCCGATTTTTAAGCAAGTGATAATTATACAATACGCACATGAATCTGAAAAGTCAGAGGTCGGCCTTGAGTTCGAACTCGAGACCTAAGACTTGGCAGATTATTATAATTCTGTAAATACTTACCTCTTACGGCCGCAAATCTTATTTTGTTCAACATACAACCAGACACAGATCTTCCAAATGCAAATTCCAAAAAAACGTATGACAATTTGAATTTCGCGTGCTTCTCTGGCGCATTGCTCTTAAGTGAGTTCGATGTTTCCTTTCCGTCTACTCTGAGAAGAAAGACCGGATCAAGCTCAGTTTTCTTTTTCTAGATTGGTCTTTATAACCTCCTCAAGATAGATAGAGGAGGGGTGACAATGTGGGCATTGCCTCAAGCGTGCTTCGTGGATACCATTGACTGGAATGTGCTGGCTCCGAAGGCTCGTCACGTCATCAGCCCGCCAGACATCCAAGTCCAATGCAGTATCGGTTGTACTTGTTCAAGAAATTCTTCGTTGAATCGATGTTGGAATAACAGGTAAGATTTTGTACTTCATTACTTTCTGTCTGCTTCTTTAATTTACTGAACGTGGGTTCCTGGGTCGAGTACCTGGACGAGAAAACTGCTATTGGTATTATCCATTGAAAATTTCTGAGTACCTGCCCAGAGTCTGGATTTATGTCTGGTTGATGGCAATAAGCTCGCCTCCTATTGCATGGGACTTACGGGTGAAATGTGGCAGTATACCTAGCCAAGCACCACTGCCTCAATAAAAAAGATTTTGTACAATGAATGAAAAATACAGATAATGTTTACAATTTCAGAAAATGTCAGTTGTTCCTGGAGGGCCCAGAAGCTGATAAGTGCAATGATCAGTGCCTTGGATGCCGCAAGACTAACAAGAACATTTGTTTTGTGTGCCGCCATTACACGTATCAGGGAAAATGCGTGACTCAGTGTCCCTCTAATACGTAAGTCAAACTTACTGTCTAAAACAGTTATCAGTCGCAAACGTTTTTGATCATTCTGATCTTTTACTCGAAGTGAAACATCTGAACACCGAAAGTGAAATGAATTAATTATTTATCGATCCAACGATATTTGATTACTCACCTCGAATCTTCGAAAAATTAAACGATTCAAATTGTTCAAATTTTCGTTACGTATACTTTACGCGAAATAACTGAGTGGATACAAATTTGTTGTACAATGTAGAAGTTCTTTTTAACAACCAGAGGCATAAACACCTTCTCCGTAATATTGTTAGTAGCCTCTTTAAAGTACATTCACTATTTTACCTCTGATATAAAATCACTGTCAAAATCATAAGAACCTTTATTTCCGTTACCGTAAGGTTGCTGTTGGGTCGCAGCTGTCAGAGTCCAAATGTGAAACTGTGAAAATATTGTAGATTTGTCCTTAGAAGTTATTTTTTTCTTTTGCAGTATCCTTCTCCCTGATAACCAGTACTGCGTCACGGATGTAGAATGTTTTGAGCTGGGCCGATGGGTGTTCAATAATACTTGTGTCTCTCATTGCCCCCTAGACTATAGACTGAACAATAAGACACATCCCATTTTTTGTGAACCTTGCACTCATTGTGATATTGTAAGTAAATTATACAATTTCCATCATAGGTTTTTAGCAGAAGATGCACTGCAGAGATGAGTTAGTGGCATCGGTACCTAATTAAAACAAATAATACATCTGATGTCAATTCTGCCTAGCCTTTTTTGAACTATGCTGGATTCGGCTTCCAATCTTACGATTATCCGATGCAGCTAAAGAATCCAACTAAATTGATGGTGATTTAATAAAACATATATTATTTAATTTCAGACTTGTGGTAATTTAAAAATCCAGTCTCTGAGCTCTATTCAAGACGCAGAGAGATGCGTTTACGTAAACGGATCTTTAGTAATACACGTCAGAGCAATCCCAGGAGCAATGAGTGATCTGAGGACATATCTCGGCCAAATCCAAGAAGTATCAGAATACATAGCTATTGAAAGTTCCGATATAACATCACTAGATTTTCTGTCATCACTACGATTAATTAAAGGCGAGAAGTTGAAAGATGATAAATACGTACTCGATATCAATAGCAATAACAATCTTCAAACATTATTTACTTCAAATGTCACAAAGATTCTCAAAATGAAGAACGGTACAGCAAGATTTGATCATAATGCTATGCTGTGTACGTCCAGAATTGATGAAGTAAAAAGCCGGCTCCCAGTTGAGCCAACTTTGATAGATATTCCAGCAGGATCTAATGGCTATAGTGGAGCATGCAAAGACGTGTCTTTCGAATTTAAAATAACAATGTCTAACGAGACTTCCGTATTCATCAAGTTTTCGCCAGTTCTTGATCACAATATACACTACGCTGCCTTGTATGTGCGTTTACCGCCTGGAGTTCATGCGACGGTGATTCCTGAAACTTGTAGCGAGTTTGAATGGCATGCTACTGATGTCCCAACAGTATTTGATAAGGGTTTTGGTGTGGCAAAACTGAATGCATTACATCCAGCGTCATCTTATGCTCTTTGTATCGAAACATATGATCCTGAGAAAAGGCGATTGATGAGAAGCAATATATTCAACTTCACAACGCCTGTAGGAATTCCTCAGCCACCATTCATCGTGGAGTTAGTAGCAGCAGCATCAGACGTCGTTGTAGTACGATGGGTCGACCACAAAGATTACAGTGTGCATATTGATTACTACGAATTGGACGTGGCCTTGATTGAATGGGATTCAAAGAAATTAGCTGCGGTAGATTATTGTAATCTTAAAGAAGATTTATTTGATGTTGATTACTCACGTCATGCATTCGTAAGGAGGCCACCTGCAGATTATCATAGAGGCTGTGAATCAATGTGTGGCGTACTCGCGTCTGTTACTCCTGGAGCGATGGTAGAAGAGTACTTCGATGTCTGCGATGGCATCCAATTCGGTTGTGATAAAGAAGAAAGCATAATTTCAAGCAATTCAAGTTTTGGCAACTATGTGCGAACACTCGTTTTGTTAAACATTACCGGCCCGAGAAACAGCTTCCAGGTCGGCGGATTGGCACCCTTTAGTGACTATAAGTTTAGGTTAAGAGCTTGTTCTGGTGGCCATTGTAGTAGATCAGCAAAGGGTGTAGTAAGAACCTTCCGTTTAAAAAATGCTGACATACCGTCTATCACCTACTTGTACGTAAACCAATTTGGTCACCTTTTTGTGAAGTGGAACCCGCCAAATGTAACTAATGGTCCAATATTATCTTATTACGTTGAAGTCATGCCTAGAATTAATATCACATATCTGATGCCTCAATCTTGGTGCGTTTCAGCTGATGAAACAAGGATGCTTGTGCAGTCCGTGGTAGTGCCCAAATATTTAGTTAGAGTATGTGTTAAGACACTCGCGTATAGTAGCTCTTGTAGTGAGTGGATAAAAATTTCTAGCGTTACTGAATCGAAGACGGTTTTTTTGTGGGCAGGTGTGACTTGTGGAATTTTGATATACATTGCCTCGTGCATAGTGGGCTGGTTTAAGAGGAGATCCAGCTATCGCAGCGATGTAGTGCCATTAGTCGATAGTTCATCTTCGTCACGTGTCGAGAGCGAGCCGCCGGGCCTGATGCTATCAGATTTCGTGCCATTTCATACGATACCTTTAGATTAATGCTGTATTGTGATACGAATATAACGATTAATCAACAAAATGTAACCCTATTATCATTTTGTGCAAAACTTCTTTTGTTATCGACTTTTGATTAAATATTTGTTTACCTACATTTTTTACACACATACACCACACACACACACACGTCACACACACCTACATTTTTTTTTTCGTTTTATTATTATTTTTATTTTAGACTAAAACGTCCATTTATTTTTATGACTAGCTTCCGCCCGCGGCTTCGCCCGCAAAATATGTCGACAAATTATACATATAAAACTTCCTCTTGAATCGCTCTATCTATTAAAAAAAACCGCATCAAAATCCATTGCGTAGTTTTAAAGATTTAAGCATACAGACAAACAGACAAACATAGCGACTTTGTTTTATACTATGTAGTGATGATGCTTTTAATAAATTTAATTGAATTGGTTTCATGTAATGTATGTAACACTCCCGTCTGTCACTAGGTAAAAGGAAGAAGTACTTACCCTACTCTATATACCTACCCTACCCATAAGCCGTGCCATAAGGTAGGTTTACCTAAGGTAACATTAAACCATTTCACAACTTAAAGGAAATTACTTCGATTCCCTGAAATTATCTAGCGTTATCTAAACTTTTTCACTTACAAACTTTCTTTCGTATTTTCTTTTATAATTGAATTTGTTGCCAGCTATAACTTAGTCGTTTTGTAATAACCTGAGTTTTGGAGAGAACTGTGATAGTTCGGTAGGATACTGACTGAGATGTGACAGCGTAAGGGTGCGTAGCGGCGAATATGCGTAAAACGTAACTAATAACAACATTAGGTAGATAGTGGTTTTTTTCTTCGCACACTGCCAAGCTAAAACTTAGGAGCTCGTGGCTAAGTAGCAACAGCCGCACGGATCGAGCCATCAGGTTAAGCTACGCTTGCCGGGGTTAGTCTGTGGATGGGTGACCATCTTCAAATATCGAGACTCCTCCGTGCCTAGGAAAGCACGTTAAGCCGTTGGTCCCGGCTGTAATTCGTGGATCTTTGACAGTTATTGACTGGGTTGTGGAGGTCAGATAGGCAGTCGCTCCATGTAAAATACTGGTATTCAGCTGCATCCGGTTAGACTGGAAGCTGACCCCAATATAGTTGGCAAAAGGCTAGGCAGATTGACTGCCAAGCTTAAACTTGTAATATGCAGAGCAGGATAATTTCGAGCAGAGATAGTAGGTACGTGTACAGGCTGATACATCTTCTTTCTTCTTTCTTACTTTTGTAGGTATTTGTAATGTGTTCGTTCTAACTATCATGCATGAACAGCTTTTTCTCGCAATTTTCATTAATGGTAATCTGTGTAACAGCCCTGTGGGCTACATTATTGTTTAAGTTGTTTATGTTATCATGTTCTAATATCTCAAAATGTCGCTGTTGTTCCCATTTGATGAAATAAAATAAAAAATCGCACATTGATCCAGCGTGTCAATCCCGCGTGTTTTACACACACAGAAAGGAAAATTATAAATGGTCTTTGATTTTTTATAGTTTGTGTAGATACTTGCTCGTGTACCTAGCTATGAACGGAAATACTGGGTGTAACCGAAAGGGTATATACATACAAAAGTATATGCTACAGACCACCAAACTGAACAACTTTTCCTATGGAACCAAATCCGAAAACGTGAGAAAAAAATCAGCTGTTCCCTACATTTCGACGAGTCACGTGAACAAAAATGTATAGAACAATTGTTTTTTTTTGCAATTTCGGAGTTGGTCCCATGTTAAAAGTTGATTCTTGTATAAATAGCGCATGGTATCGTCGCGCTTGAGAGATGCCTATGTCCATCAGTGGACAACGGTTATTTTGGAAATCTAATCCTTTAAATTAAACCTATATGAAAAGATTGTCTTTCAGGCAGGTGACACCGGTAAATGGTGCTTCGGCACCGTATAGAATCGATAACCTTTAAGAATTTTGCTCTATTGGTACGGTAAGTTGCGAATCCAAACATAGTTTGGGCTTGGTGCCAATATTTGGTGGAATCGTTTGCATAATAATCCTAGATAACATTTACCGTAGCTTATGTGACCTCAACGGATTACTTACAATATGGAAATCTTTGCGGCCACAGTGTATATTTTTGGCTGATGGTGTTTGGAGGAAAGAAGAAAAATATGTCGTAAAAAAATACACTGATTAAACGATCTCTTTGTACATACCAGCTGCTTCCGCGCGATTTAACCCGCTGCATGGCTCCTTTTGGTCGTAGCGTGATGTTACATAGCCTATAGCCTTCCTCGATAAATGGACTATCCGACACAAATATATTTTTTCAATTCGGACCAGTAATTCCAGAGATTAGCGCGTTCAAACAAACATACTTCAGCTTTATAATATTAGTATATGATTATTATATCAGGTCTGAGGAACTTATCTTATTCTTTCTTTGGTACAGAGGCCAGCACATCAAATTCTTTGTGCTCACTAGTTTCTTTAGCAGCTGCATGTTCTTTCCTTAGCTCTATTAAGCGCCTGCCAAAATATTAATAGCCACAACTTGTATAAGGGTGACAGATAATAGGTCTGTTGTCATCCTGCCATGTCATACTTGTCTATAGTTCCATACATCCCATCCCAGGCCTTAATTCATCAATATTTCAATGCGACATGTTTGGTCCGTGGATGGGTGACCATCTTTCGATGTATACACTCACTTATATCGAGATTTGTCTGTGTCTCGGAAAGCACGTTAAATTGTTGGTCCCGGCTGTCATTTGTGGATCTGTGACAGTCGTTACGGGTAGTCAGAAGCCCGAAAGTCTGACAGCCAGTCTTACTGATAGGTATCGTATTACCAAGTTACTGACTGGGCTGTTGAGGTCAGAAAAGTTGTCGCTCTGGTATTCAGATTTCAGCGGCATCCGGTTAGACTGGAAGCCGACTCCAACATATTTGGGAAAAGGCTAAGCAGATAGATTGATTTGATTCGCTTATAATGGCAACAGATCACAGTCACGTGAGCCAAGCCACGTACACTCGTACAGTCTATGATTACAACCATATTTTTAATAATATAGGTAAAAATATAGGCAAGGAGTCTATGATTTATTTATCTTTAGGTACTCCGAAAGAGGTTGAATTTTTTTTTAATAATGCTATACACCATAAACAGGTAATCAAATTAGAACGTGTCGTCTTTGATATAGGTAGGTAGGATACCTTAGCGACGTATCCCGACCCAAAATAATTACAAGAATTTATAATTCAATTTATCTGTCCTTACGAATTCTTGTTACGAATAGGCTTAAAAGGACTTGAGGCGGAAATATTTTCATGGAACATTAATTTGAGTCTATGAAAATAATTTGAAATATTAGAATATTTTTACAAATGTGACAATAATTAAGTTTTAGAAAAAACTATTTTGATTTAAACATTGTTAGATTAAGAGATTTTTGTGATTTGATACGATAATTGCACTACATTTATTGATAGATATTTGTGTTCGTATACGAATCTGACCCTTTCAGATCAAACACACGTTTTGTTACATCATGTATAAGGTAATTGTCGGATCACAGAATAATTATGACATTTTATTTTTAATCTCATTATTTTGCCTTTGATGTCACCGCAATTACGACTGCATAAGGGGTCTAAAAAAGCCCAATGAAGCACCTGGCTCATCACAGTGATTGAGAAGAAGCGAGTTTAGTTAATATTCAATTAAAAAACGAGTTGGCGAGCAACGAGCAGGAGCACGCGACGTTCGTATACACAGACGCCAGCACATGAAGCTATCCCTAACTGTATTTTTTTTCCAATTGAAAATCCACTTTTTTTTTAAATAAAGTAGAAAATGTATCAAAAAAATTTGACAGATGTGGGTAACTTGATGTGCTGGCCTCTGTACCAAAAGAGATTCTTGTATTTGGCCCGCCGCGCCGAACGAGCACGCTGAGTGAGTTCCTACTCTCTTAGATGCACTTGTCGATGCGACGTTTACGCAACTATTAATATAACTGATCTTGTACTTACGTGGGATCTAAGAAGAAGAAGAAATATGTATTTTTTTTTTGGGAAACGCGCAGGAAATAAAAATAGTAAACAAAATTAAAAACAGCAATTAAAACTAACAAAATAATAAAAAAAGACCTGTGGGAGACCAAACAGGTTGAAGTCGCAGCATTATGCTGCGATAGGAGCATCTCAGCTTAATGCTGCGATGTAAAAAAAATACCGCAACGCTGCCGTGCTGGTTTTCTGAAAGGGCTCGCTCGCTCTCTGCACAGATTCACCTACGGATATCATTAAATCCCACTACGGTAATAAAAAAAAGACTAATCACTTCTTCATCGGCGGTGGGGCAGATGCCTAGCTCCAAAATTCTATTAGGTAAGTACTTAGGTATAAATGTCAAAGTTTGTGAAGATGTTTGGATGTTTTTTACTAAATCATGCCAGAACGGCTGAACGGATGTGGATAAAAAATGGCACAAAGATAACATAGGATATTTTTGGTCGTTGGGGTTTCTGCGTCAGGTCGTCGTCGTGTCAGCGTCGTTGGATAATATCAGACACAAGGCTCCTTATGATAACCTGTACTTAATATCGTTTTACTTTTCACAGTAGGTATGTGGAAGTCTTTTTCACAATTTGTTAGTTTCTGCGGTTATAATTTGTGTGAGATCGTTTGCGTGTTATCGAGACAGTGAAATCCGCAGAGAGTCGCTAGTGTCGCTCTGATGTTTCGTCCCTTTCCCGCGCGCCACCGTCGTCCATCGATTGGTGTAATTTATCGTTAGTAGATGTCACTGTGGTCAACACCGGCAGTACGTTCTTGTGGAATAATTTTCGTCATGTACGCGGGCGAAGCCGCTGGCAGAACCTAATCAGCATATAAACTAATTAAGGAGGTGTAAATACATGTAACTAAGTATTGTAAACAACAAGACGCCTAACAAGACGATTACGCTGTTAATAGCAATGAACTCGCCTCAAAACATATTAATGCCGAATCAGATTGAAAGGGATCGGGTACGAAATACTTAATTAACATCGTTGTTCGAAGCCGTATTTATATCTAACGACACGATCTCAGTACGACATAGGTAGGTAGTAATTTCGTTCTTTTTTGAACGAACGAAGACATGTTGCGCCGACCGGAATGGAAGTGATGTTTTTGTACAAAGCATAATGAACTTTATGTCAATAAGGTGACGTCCGAACTAAATACGAGTCAAATAGGTCGCTCGTTTTCCGAAGAATTCGCGCATTCTCGGTTATGCCCCCTCATCCATCCTTCCTCGGTTATCCATCCATCCAGTTCAGTCCATACACCGTTCTTTTGGTCTGCCCCTACCCGTTCAACTGACAGCGCCAGAAGGCAAAAAAATTGGTCTGATACAAGTTGAATTGGCCACGCCCCTTTTGCGCCATTTGCCCCTCTTGCGCCATTTTTGCGCCCCCGGTGCTGACTGGGTGGCTCTAACAAGCCTGTGTGTGTGTGCCAACTTAAAACCCCAATTTATCGCTGTTTTACTATGAGATCCATAGTAACTGTTAATTGATCTGTGTAAAATATCCAATAAGATACATATAAGTTTAATAATCTTATAGCTACCCACATGGCGAATACGTACTTAGTGGGTTTATCCATCTCACAATGAAAACGGTATCGTCAGGTCTAAAATACCCCTTGAATACACGAACAGAAAATTTAATAGTATTAACTTATAATAAACACAATATTGGAGTTTTGGTTGTTTGTTGCTTTAATGACTGTATCATTAGCCATGATTAAAAATTATGTAACAATTATCTTTGGAGGCCATGTATATTGACAACGGTATCTTTATACGACTTTACTGTGGTACAGTCACGAGCACCAATATGTATACTCCGAGCAAAATTCAGAAGCGATTTTCTCGTAAAATAACTATTTCAACTCTGGGATACTACAGGTTCGGTAAATCCATGGATTTGAAAATGCAATGTGTGTGACAAAATAAAATAATCAAGGAGAAAACCGCTTTTGAAACTAGCTAACTGTATACATATTTTTGCTCCTGACTGTACATACGTACATTTTAATGTCAGGTGCACAATTTTTAACGTTACGTAATGTTTGAGATCTCATTACATTATTATGATAATGTTTTATTAAGGTAATTTTAATATACAGTAAAACCTTTCGGTTTTTCAGGGTACCGTAATCGAAAGGTGCCAAGTGGAACTTTATTACTAAGCCTCCGGTTCGCTGTTCGTCCGTCTGTCAGCGGGCTGTAGCTCATGAACAAGGACAGAAAACAGAATTTTTGTTTACAGATTGCGTATTTGTGTTGCCCCTAAAATAACAAATAATACTAACAAAATAAAAACTATTGGTGTTCGGTTCCGTCTTGCATATAGGAATTGAGTCTTTTAAAAAACTAATTGTGTTTTAAGACTACTGAAGAATTTTTCCTTTCATTCTGTATAGGAATGAAAAATTTTTTGGCCAAGTGCGTGTCAGATCACGAATAATGAAATGGTTCCGTAGTTGGCACGAATTTATCCCAAGAACAAAAATATTTTTTCTAGTTCAAAAATGTTCTTTTAGACATTGATATATACGTCACGGCCATCGCTACTTCAGCTTGCTTATTCTGAGTATGTCGGCAACTTTCGGCACCTCGTTCCGGGCTTGATGCCTCAGAGAGACTCGACAAACTCAAACTTAAAGCATTTATTTCAAATAAACCAATTACAGGCACTTTTGAATTATCGAAGGGTCGGTTAGTCAGACAAATGAAGCTATATAAGTCCATTCCAAAGCAGTAGGTATCTATGGAGAAGAATGGGCAAGAAACTTCCCGAACGAAACATAGCCCGTTCCATAGCTCACTGATCAACCTTGAATTTATGGGCCAGTCGTATAGGCAATTGAGGTCTTCCGTGAGCGAAGTTAACAAAAATTCTAAAAACGACACTGCGATAACATACCCGTTCCCAGACCTCATAGAAATTATTTTGATTAAAAATATTTATTTTAAGTAGGTACAGTTTTCACTTTGTCACGACATTAATCCCAATTATGTATAGATTGAAAATTGGCTGTCTATAGTTATAAATTGATTACGCAGTGATAGCCCAGGTGGTGTGATCGTCGGACTGCCAAGTCACAAGTCTTGAGTTCGAACCCAAGGTACGCCTCTGATTTTACGGATTCATGTATTCGTATTGTATAACTACTGGCTTAAAAATCGGTGAAGGAACACAAAGTGAGGAAACCAGTATGTCTGAGAGATATTTTTCAACAGCATGTGAAGCTAAGTCAAAGGCCCATGGGCAGCATAAAAACTCTGAAATCTCTCAACTCTGATACCTACAAACAACACACAAAAAACAACTCTGAACAAATTAGATAATTACATACATTCATACGTCGTCTGGCATAACCATAACGCACTTAGTATTATGTCAACTTTTATTATTGTACATACCTACTTTTTTTTTTTTTTTTTTTTAAGGCTGGGAAATCATCCAATGACTGCTCCCGCTCTGGGTGGAGCGGAAGGGAGTGTCAGACTCTTACTGATGTTAAAGAAATGAATACATTACTTAAGAGTTCCCTAAAACAAACATTATTATTTTATCGTTAAAAACATTATAAGTGGTTGTTTTGAAAGCAGACTGAACTCCCAAGCTGGTAGCGGATCGAGGCCGGAAGCTGCGTCAGATGTTTTTTTTACGTCGGATTTTCAATCGCGCTGATGTCATTCCTGTTTTCCTACGGTACTGCTAACATCCGACGAACTAACATAGTTCAGTAGTGCTGTTCTGTAAATATCACAGCTTGAAAATGTAGGTTGTGAAGTGAGTTTAAAGTCAGCTGTCAATAGTGTCAATCCCTAACTTTTTGTGGAACGACAGTTCACTTTGCGCGATCTAAGTTTTTACGACAAAGATATTATCAATCATAATTAATTTTTCTAGATGCACTAAAAAATCAGCTGTTCAGTACATTTATGTTCGCCTAACTCGTCAAAATGTACTGCACAGCTGATTTTTTTTTCGCGATTTCAGTTTCTGTCCTATAGTAAAAGTTACTCGTTATAATGAGTGCAATCCCCTTAAGGGGATTAAAACGACTTAAATTTAACCGTGTATTGCTGTTGGTGTACGTGTACCTATTATAAATAAATAAATACATAGATGTGTGTAGGTATCGAAGTTTTATTGATAACTAGGTACGATTAATTCATCTTCATTCAATCCTATTATTCTTATTTAAAACTTAGAAAATGCGACATTGTCATTTTTTACGTAGGGCTTTTTTACATTAGTAATCGTGAGTTTGTCGTAAAAAAAAAAAAAAGATAATTTACATGCCGTTCGATTCTTTGATAATGGTCATTCATATCCTAGAGTTATGAGATAAACAAAAAAAACATCTTGTATAACGTGAATTGCTGGCTAATTTTAGTGGTCTACTGTTATTATGCTCTACCGAATCGATACATGATTTTATTTTTGTAAATAGGTTTTCACAAACACTTTTATTACGTCAATAATATTTTTTTTAAACAAGATGAGGCCCTCAAAAGAAATGCTGAAATAAACTCAGAGGTCCCAGTCTCTTTTAAAGTCCAGACATAATCTTGGTCGGATCATGTGAAGACCGTTTATGCTGAAAAGTCCCTCTCTATTTTTCTGAGAACATACTGATAAAACTCTCCAAAGTCCAAAGTATACATCCTTTTCTGGTAAAGGATCCTAAGTACTTTTCACTTAACTACTTTCAAGTTTCCGAATCTTGGTTAAGTTCTGACTTTTTACTTAGATGACAGGATTAGGTAACCTTTACTTGGTTGCACATCAAGCTATCCCAAACTGTCAAATAATCCCAATTGAACATGAACCTTATTCTCTTACGATAAAGTTGAAAATCTATCAATGAAATTTGACAGATTGGGGTAGCTTGATGTGCTGGATTAGGCCAGACGTGTGCGGTAACAAATTTAGAGCTGGCGTCGCATTTTGTAGCAACTGCGCACTACGCTAGGCTAAGTGTAACAAACCTTTTTTTTCTCTGAGGGTGGGAAATCATCAAATGACCTCTCCCGCTCTGGGTGGAGCGGAAAGGATTGTCAGACTCTTACTGACTAAAACCCATCCATGTTCCTTCCTTAGCCCTTTATGTCCCGGGGTAGTTCTTAATCTTATCGTAATGTAATTCTTGGGTCAACATAACCTCATTTTTTAATCAAACAAAATTAACTGGCGAAATGTGTGTGTACTGGGGACCTAGACAATTAATGTCTATCGCTCCGTGATTCGATTTTGAAAAATGTTAATCGAACAATTCGTTATCTCAGCGATTCGAAATGTCAAGAGCGCCACTTGTCAACGCATTTGAAAAAAAAGAAAAGACTTGGCGACACTTGGCGATCGAAAACGATTGATCACGCGACATTTCGCAAGCTTATGCCAATTTCATACATTTCGGATTTATCTAATTTCGTTATCGTTAATGACAATGTGACTTTGTCTAGGCCCACAGGTCTACCTCAGTCCAACCTTTCGCGGAAACAAGGTATGATATTAAATGTTATAAATTTAACAGAAATGGCTATTTTTAGTTTGTTTTATTCATTTTGATCATAGGTTCCTGAAACATTTCCACGTTTTCTCTCCAGAGATTGAGTTTCCAAAACTTCTATGATGACATTATTTCAACACGAAAGTCTATCTGATATTGTTTTGAGTAGGGTATGAATTTATAGCACCTATCCCTTGAATATGTTGATAATATTAGCAAATTATTGGGACGACTGACCTTTAGGGAGATCCCCATGGATTACCGTCTGCTCGGCCAGGTATAAGGTCTATATTCCATTCTCCTGACAGGTGACAATCTAACTAGCCATTGCTGGTAGCAGGCTCAGTTCCCTTAGATATCAGTCACTGCTGGGGACTCAGGCCTCCTTTCTGTGAAACGTAGCGTGTCGTAATCCACTTGGGCCCCGGGTTGCTGAATGTTACAAGTGCTTCAATATTTAAATAAAAAATATTTATGGTTAAGTGCCTATTGAAATAAGAAATCCCACAATACCACCTACTGATATACGTATTAGTTTACATTTTTTTTTCAAACTCATACTCAAAGTATTTATTTCAAATAAATCAATTACAGGTACTTTTGAATTGTCAAGGGGTCCGTCAGTCAGAAAGATGAAGCTAGTTGCCCATTCCAAAGCAGTACATACCTACGGAGAAGAACAATATCACCATCATTCTCCTACCCTTATCCCAATCTATTTGGGGTCGGTACAACATGTCTTTTTATTCCATACTTCTCTATTAGTCGTCATTTCGGTAGTCACTTCTTTCACATAATCCATCCATCGTTTCTTTGGTCTCTGTCTACTTGTTTACATTCATACTCAAAACTTCCCTGACAACATTTTCCTCATTCCTCCGCATAACATGCCCATACCATGACAACCAATTTCCACACAACTTTTCAGTCACCGGTGTCACTTTCAGACTTCCTCTTATATAGGTACTCATTCCTTATTTTATCCATTCGCATAACACCACACACTGATTAGTTTACAATCTACTGTTACTTTATTTAGCACAGTCGTTTGTCAAATCTGTTAGAATGTGTCAGTTATTGTGTTAGTGAGCCTTTAGGTAGCCCTTAAACTGATTAAACGGATCATTGTATAGTCTACTATATGTTCTTATACTTACGTAGCTCTACTAACACTGAAGGGTTCCTTACCATTAACTATGAAATCGGCAAAAAAATCACGGTTGTTATATGGGAGCCCCCTTAAATATTTATTTTATTTGTTGTTGCATCGGAAACAGACATACATCATTTGTGAAAATTTCGACTGTCTAACTATCACGCATATACAGATACAACCTGGTGTCAGACGGACAAATGGCCAGTGGCGTCTTAGTAATAGGGTCCCGTTTTACCCTTTGGGTATGAAACACTAAAAATAAATACCATAAAAATACATTCATCAATTTAAAAAATTTCACGCCGCAGCACACAAACCCTATTACGTTAAAACCACAAGCCAAATCATTTCCCAAAGGTACACAAAAAACGCTTACTTAAGTACCTACTTTACCAAACAAAAAATTACGTCTTCAGTTTAATGTATAATGTTCTCTGAAGTACAAAACACTCCTTGAGTTGTGAGGGCTTCTTGGAAAGTCAATTTACAGCCACTCAATAAGGATTACAAAAGAGCACCTAAAACTTAAGTGTTGTGTGATAAGCTTGCTGTCTCTTTCTCGCCTAAGGGTTGTGATTTCAAGAGCGAGGGTTCAGATGTACGGTCAGTGGATGGGGCGAGAGTGTAGTGTATGCAAGCGTAGTTTCAATAAAAATAAGCCTGTAAAGGCATGATGATTAAACGTTTTTTTAGTCCGTCAGATAGAGCATTAAAAAATATTGTACACGTATTTTTCTTTTCTTACAAAACCCAAAGATTACGTCCATTATATTGTATTAAAATGTGGCTTGACCTACCTCTGACGTATGTAGATTTTATACTGAGTTGTATAGCGCGACTTTAATGCGTTTTATATAAGTCATTTTTTATTAATATAATAAGAAAAAAATATGTGTCTATTTTTTTTATTATCTGTCTAACAGACTAAATAGAATTGCTTTTTTTACCCAGGCATCATCAATATTGTCCTATTGCAGGACGATGGCTTCTTGTTGTTCAGAGAAGCAAATAAAGATTTGGATTTCAAAACCATTGCAATAGTGACTAGTTTTCCTCTCGAAGTTTAACTTCAAAAAATTTTGAATTTCAATTCAAGGCGAGTATAACCTGTATTATTTTCTTAGTGTGTGTGTGTGTGTGCGCTAATATTTCAGTTTTTTTAGGGAGCTCAATTTTTTGGGATTTAAACATAATATTTAATATATGGGTAGGTACTGTGAAGACCTTATGGGCCTTCACTTGGGGAGCTCTCAGAGGTAGAGCTCGTATAGTGTGTTGTGTTGTGGGGATTTATATCCTAAAAATGAGGCAGTAGCTATTGAATTATATTACTTTTCAAGAATACATACATCCAGCAGCACGGCTACTGACAGATTCTCATTCATTTCTTTTATAAAAACCTATCAAACTATTCTATCATTTTGAAAGGTCGAATGCTGTCAGTTATTCTAACCGACCAGGCTTTGAGTTCCACAAGGTTTCACTTAGGCTCTACAGTGCCTGTACTATATGCAGACCTCTGCTTAACACCAAATAATCACTATACCTTACTATTACTATCTTCTAAGCCCTTCTAGCTAAGTCAGAGGCCACTGGGCAGAATAAAAACTCTTACACCAGGTTAGTCACTAACCACACGAAAGAAAAAAGATGCCTTTCTATTGAACCAACGTCTTTGTAAACCGACGAGTAATCGACATTCTGTGTTCTTCACGCATAAATATTGTATGAGATGGAAACAGATAAGATGTGGCCGGCTCTGGAATATTCTATTTTAAGATAAAGCTTAAATGGACCTGGGTGGGACGTTACAGCTGGGTGACTGGATAATAATGCTAATGTTGTGTTAAAAATTGATCGTTCAGATGATTAGGTTCAGTGAACTTTTGGCGGCGTTTTGTGTCTTGAAATTCCTTACTTCAGGGATTTTTTTTGGGGGTTTGTGGGTTTATAAATTTATAATCTGTTGTAATGTGAGTGAGGTCGAAGAAAGGAATAATAAAGAGACTTTAAAATTTGTAAGAAGCGAAAATATCAGCGATCAAATAAAATAAAACGTGAAAAGGTTTTCATCTACGAACTACTTGACGAAAGGATCCTTCCATTCCAAACGATTCTTTATTACTTCTGTAAGAGAAAGTCTAAAGAAAAATTTAAAAAAAAACTTGCACGCGAAGAGCATAAAACTCCCCATTTTCCGCCCGCTACACGAGTTACAATATAATGACGACATAAGGCAGGTAACGACAATGCATGTGCATAAAATATGCTCAGGTGTTCCGACTACAAAGAACAATATCTGTCTAACAGCTGGTCTTTAGGTAACAAGAGATGAGATGCAACTTTGAGTATTTGTGGAGAGGAAACTTGTAGCAAACTTGCATCTTTAAAATATCACCTTGGGCAATTTTTGGCTCAGGAACAACGGGCATTAATAAATCATTTCCTTTTTTATTGATTTATTTATTTAACTTTAGTTAAAACAGTTATAAATCGATTACAATAATTAACAGTACATATAAAAGAAAATATAAAATTCAGGAACAAATAAAAAAAAATTGCTTTAACCCCTCAATGTCGTATGAACCCTATAAACCTATGGGGTTCATACGACATTGAGGGGTTTTTTCATTAGAAAAGATCTCTCGAAACGACAATAAACATAACCGTATAAACGGTTGACCTCTTATAAGGAAAACACTTCTATCAGGCGAACATCTAACGGGTTAAATGTTTGGCATTTAAAACCAAATCTTTAAATTTATAGAAAAAATAGCTGCTAGATATGTTGATTGTTAATTTGATTAATCGAGATGGTTCTAGTTGAGTACATTGGCCATTTTAACATCATCACTACTTTGGCATCAAAATAGGTAGTACTTAAGGTAACAGCACCAGACAGCAAACTCAAATCAGGTGGGCAGTTTTAAACAACAACAAAATATTGAACTGTTTCTAGTTGTTTCTTCTAAGAGCTAGTATCGTATGAAGAAGACTGGGCAAGAATCCCCCACTCTTTTAAAATATTTTATATTAATCTTAATGTATATAAAACAAATGCAATATCAGATAAAATTGATGCTGATGATACTCACTTATTTACAACAACAAAAACTCAAAGAAGACGATTTTCATTAAAAAAATCGAGTGCGAGTTAAAGTAATCACAGAATGTAAAATCAATGTCATAAAAATTATAAATGATACCTGTATTACAGCTACAATCACAACATTGTAGCAAATAAAACCTGAAACTTTTCCCTAACACCTTTATACGACGTACCTATCTTAATTTTCACCTAATATCTAAACAAGCTGCTAAGTACTAAATCATGGAACATTTTTGTCACCATTATGATGGATTGCTAATAATCAAGTCACTTGTCGGTCGATTCTGTAAAAATCTCACCAGAAAACTAAGATAACCCTTTCGGACAATCCCGCTTACCCGGATGTTAACATGCTGAGATTTTTACAGAGTAGCACCACTGATGATCTTGTACAACTATAACTTGAAAGACATCAGTTAAACTGAACAAAGACCATTTGGTTTTCAGAAACCATGTGTTAAAATTTCACAAGTAAAACAACCTTTTTGCTTCTTCCGTTTTAATTGAGGAATTTAGATGGTCAGTGGCGCCTGATTTATAACTTGTCTGGTACGCAAATTAGTACTAAGATCCAAATGAGATTCTACAGAGCCATATTTAAGAAACCAGTCATAAATTAGCATTATGATTAGCATCGGTCTTTATTGGTTCATGTTTCTTGAATACTTTTACAAAACGATGATATAACATGCCCGTCGCGATGGAGGGACTAAATCTTGGATTTTATTAGTACAAGCCTACATGCAAGTTTAATACTGAAAGGACTGATTTTTCAATCGCCTAATAACTTTCATCTGAATAATAAATGGGTGGTTAGACATATTTTCTATGAAAAAGCTCTCAAACCGCTATATTTTAAAAAATTGAGAAAAGCCGATTGAAAAAAATCAGCCCTAAATCTATTTGCTACATACGCAATAGTTTTAGCTACCTCAATGTATAAAGAACCATGTAAATAGAACGCCGGTTTATAAGCAGAAACTGACAAGGCTCTATTTCCACGGTGACCTGATTTATTGCACAGTCAAGGAAATTAATTGTTAAGATAATTGACACCCTACTTCAATTTGCAGTGGTATAACCATTTCATCCATGCCGCTTGTGGCCTAGTAATAACAGCCGCACAGATCGATCCATCAGGTTAAGCTATGCTTGCCGGGGTTGGTCGTAGATGGGTGACAATCTTTACATACTGAGACTTCTCCGTGCCTCGGAAAGCACGTTAAACCGTTAGTCCCGGCTGTCATTTGTGCATCTTTGACAGTCGTTACGGATCGTCAGAAGCCCGAAAATGTGACAGCCAGTCTTACCAAGGGGTATCGTATTACCCAGTTACTGGGTTGTGGAGTTCAAATAGGCAGTCGCTCCATGCAAAATACCTGTATTCAGCTGCATCCAGTTAGACTGGAAGTAATTTCATCCGAGGTGCAAGTGAACGGGTACAAGTAGTGCAAGCACCGCACACGCACTAGGTTTGGGGTGGGTCAGTATAATATTAGAAGGATGTGAATAGCTCTACAATACATAATGTCTCAATATCGAACAACTGTGATCACGCGCGACGCTGTGAGCTGTGGCTTAAATATTACCAACAGTCTCAATAACATAACAACGACAATTTGCACTAGAAAACCCTTAATGAAATGCTAATTGTTCAATCATGAAACACGCCCGTTTGACAAACGTTCAACAAACGCTACACAAACGCAGTTACGTAACATAAATAGTTTTGTTTACACAAACACGCCTACAGATTAGTTAGTGCTCGCGTTGAGAATGGTTGTTTTGGTGTTTTGGCGCACATTCGCGAAATTTCTATTTTCGGTAGAGATAGAATTAGATTGCGAGGTGTTTATTGTGTGTACGCTTCATTGCGTGGAGGGGAGGACTGTTATCTTATTCTCTATATCTGTTGTGCGCATCCTATTTGTACCGATACGACAATATAGCTACGGTTTCTTAGAAGAGCGGTACCGACATTTTCAAGAATATTTGCTGTATTTAGGGTGTCAAAACAAATCTGCGGGATTTTCCGAAAGGGTTACCACTACCCCGGAACATAAAAGGGCTAAGAAAGGAACATGGATGGGTTTTAGTCAGTAAGAGTCTGACACTTCCTTCCGCTCCACACAGAGCGGGAGGGGTCATTAGATGATTACCAACCTTCAAAAAAAAAAATACAGTACATGTTCAGTGTAGGTAAACATAGTTTACAAAAAAGATATTCCTTTTTTTTTTGAGTGCAGGAAATCATCGGACTCATAATTACTAAAATCCATCTAAGTTCCTTCCTTAGTCTTTTGTGTTCCCTGTATCCCTTTCAGACAATCCCGCTGACCTAAGGGTATGTCTAAGACGATGAAGAAGCTGTTTTTATTAATGAGCCAAATCCTACAAGCGCTGTCAGGCACGACGAGTACTAATAGAGTCTTCACAACGTTAGGACATGCTGTTTATGATTTGTACGTACACTTATCCATACTTAGTACAAATTTCACTGATGAAACTGAACGCGATCATCTCATCTTAACTGCGATCAAGAGCTGGTAATATTCTCCAAGTTGACACAGACAGCTGCTCTGTTACTCTGTAATTTTGCACGCTACATAGACCAGAGTCGATAATTTAAGAAACCAAAAAAACAATTTAGTTATCCTAGAAAAAAGAGTCGTAAAGTGGATGGGGATGCCCCCCATCCACTTTACGACTCAGATCGCCTGTAAATTATTTTTCTTTTAATTTTTGTTATAAGTATACTCTTCTTTTTCCACTGGGTTTCATCATACTATTTTTTTTTTACTTTTTACCATTTTCAAAGGCTTCAGCACTGGTCTAATATCAACAATGGCGGCAACATATTGCACGAAGCGGCAACAGTGAGTCATAATGGTAAACGTAGTCCGCGCTCGGTATCGACGTCGTCCGTTCCTCACGAGATAACAAACCGGTTTGCCGGTCAGCTGTTAAGTGAGCAGCGTAAAGAAACTGCGGTTGATGTTGTCAAACTGAGTTTCGAAGAGAATAGACTTGATGATGAAGGATGGACGGAAGTTAAAAAGAAAAAACTTTACAATTTGAAAAACCGCCTAACAGGAATGATGGGAGTTGCGAATGATTCTGTAGAAAACTTCCGAGCTGCGGAAAGGAATGTTCCTATATTTATATCGAACGTGCACAAAAGCGCGACAGAGGCTGATATAGTTAATTACATTATAAGGAAAACGCAAGTATCTGTTAAATTACAGAAAATAAACGGCAAAAGACAGTCTGAACACTATGCCTACAAATTCTTTGTGTCACAATCGCAAGTAGAAACATTCCTTGACGATAAGTTGTGGCCTCAGGGCACAATATTTCGGAAATTTGTACACTTTAAACCGAAGTCAGCAGCGCAAGCTCGTTGTACTAGAAACGGCACAATAAACACGGTAGTTAATGGATAGTAAAACATGCAAGTTGGTTACATTTAATTGTAAAAATGTAAAACGTTCGGCAGATTACATCAGAGACTTACAGTGCAGCAGTGCGGACATAATAGCACTTCAAGAAACCTGGTTGCTGACTGAGGAACAGTCATATTTGGACACTATTAGCAGTGAGTTCAGTTCGACGGGGACGTCAGGCATGGATTCAGCGTCAAGACTAATACGTGGGAGGCCCTACGGTGGTGTGGCTATCTTATGGCGGAAAGTAATGTTTAGTAATGTGTCGGTTATCGAGTGTCATAATACACGCGTTTGTGCTGTGAAGATTGCACTAAGTAATAAATCTATACTAGTGGTGAGTGTGTACATGCCGACCGATGACGTTTTAAACCTGGCGGAGTTCACGGACTGTCTTGGCTCGGTGAGTGCAATTATTGACAGTTGTAATTTAGAATGTTGTTATGTCTTAGGAGATTTTAATTCGCACCCAACGGAACTATTTTATACGGAACTCTCAAGTTTTTGTGCCGAACAACAATGGACATGCATTGACACTGAGTTGTTGGGTCTTAGTTCGGATACCCACACTTTTATTAGTGATGCTCATGGATCGCAAAGGTGGCTTGATCATTGTTTAGTCACAACGGCGGCTGTGCCTACTGTTATGCATTCTTATGTAAAATATGACGTGCAGTGGTCTGACCACTTTCCGTTGTTTATTGTGTGTGACCTTAGTTTTGTTCAGATTCAGCAACCAAATGTTACCATTGAAGTGAATAGGGTGATCTGGGGAGAAAGAAGTCAAGAACAGATTCAGGCTTATAATAAAAAATGTCATGAGAAATTGCGACTTATTGACTTCCCGGATGACTTTAGAGAGTGTAGTGGTCAGACTTGTAATGACCCTCGCCACTTGCGGGTAATAGAATCAATGTATGGTAAAATTGTTAGTGCATTATGCGAGTCGGCTACCGAGACAGTAACGTGTAGGGGAAGTCCTAGAAAGCAAGGAGCAGTCGTGGGCTGGAACATGCATGTAAGCGGCGCGCATAGAGAGGCTAGGCGTAATTTTTTATGCTGGCTGGATAACGGTATGCCGACGTCGGGACGTATTTTTGATGAAATGCGTGAAGCTAGAAGGATATTTAAGTCTCGGCTGAAGTGGTGTCAAGAACACGAGACTCAAATTAAAATGGATATTCTGGCTTCACAGCATTCAAAGAACGATTTCCGATCGTTTTGGAAACATACAAATAGACTGAAGGGCAAGCCTAGCCTCCCTGTTTGCGTTGATGGCGTGAGTGATGCTAGACAAATAGCTGACCTTTTTGTGGACCATTTTAGTGTGCAGTCACCATTAGGCCCATCTAAGTCGCCGCTCAATGTTGAGCCACGGAAAGACCTAGGAGTTAAAATTACTGCTAAAATGCTATTTAACAGAATTAAAGCAATGCGTCGAGGAAAATCTCCTGGTCATGATGGTCTCAGCATTGAGCATCTCCGATTTGCTGGTCCACATTTGCCAAGAGTGTTGGCTATGCTTTTTACCTTTTGTCTGGGTCATGCTTATATGCCGAGTGACATGATCAAAACAACAGTGGTGCCTATCGTCAAAAATAAGACTGGTGACATGGGCGATAAGAACAATTACAGGCCAATATCTCTTGCCACAGTCATGTCGAAAGTGTTTGACGGTGTGCTCCACGCTCAACTTAGTAGTCATATACGTGTTCACGATAACCAATTCGGTTTCAGGTCTGGATTATCCACTGACAGCGCTATATTGAGTGTGAAGCACACTGTGAAGTACTACACGGATCGCCACACTCCAGTATACGCATGCTTCCTTGATTTGAGCAAGGCTTTTGACTTGGTTTCCTACGACATTTTCTGGAGAAAGATGGAAGAGGTTAATGTGCCACCAGCGGTGACAAATACTCTAAAATACTGGTATGGAAACCAAGTCAATAGTGTGAGGTGGGCTGGTGCCCTGTCTAGGCCGTATGGGTTGGAGTGCGGGGTGAGGCAGGGGGGGTTATGCTCGCCTACGCTATTCAACCTATACGTGAATGATCTGGTTGGCGCGCTTAGCAGCATGCGTGTCGGGTGTCATATTGATGGCGTGTGTTGTAATAACATTAGCTACGCTGACGACATGGTGCTGCTGAGCGCGTCAATCTGCGGGCTCAGGACACTCGTAGCCACTTGCGAGCAATATGCCAGACTACATGGTTTGGCATATAATGTTAAGAAGAGTGTGGTCATGGTCTTTGGGGCCAGGGGTAGATACCCGGAAGCAGTACCTTCAGTTAAGTTGAACGGTATACCCCTTGTGAGGGTAGACCGATTTAAATATCTGGGTCACTTATTGACTACTGGTCTCAAAGACGATGAGGATATTGACAGGGAGCGAAGGGCGCTGTGTGTGAGAGCTAATATGATTGCCCGCAGATTCAGGCGTGCCTCTAAAGAGGTCAAGCGCACTATATTTAGTGCTTACTGTACGTCTTTTTATACTTGCAGTCTGTGGGTTCATTATACTCAAAAATCATACGGCGCCCTTCGCATCCAATACAATAATGCGTTCAGGGTGTTGATAGGGTTGCCCCGATACTGCAGCGCTTCAGGGATGTTCGCTGAAGCTCACGTGAACTGCTTTTACACCGTGATGCGGAAGCGGTGCGCATCCTTGGTCCGTAGGGTGCGGGGCAGCGCCAACAGCATCCTGTCTATGATAGCGAGCAGGCTTGATTGTGTGTTTGTAAATCACTGCTGCAGGGTGTCGGCTGGGCCTGTCACCGTGCAGCAGTGATGTCACAATCTGATGTCACAATCTGTTTTCTTTTTGTTTTGTAACTGTTTTACTAACATAGTTTGTAAGTATATTGTTACTAACACTATGAGTCTTGTTGCTCGAATTAAATTATTATTATTTATTAATAACATTTCAACGGATTTAGATGTCTGGGATATGGGATCGTTTAAAGCCCGACCTTCTTCTTCTTCTTCGTGTAGTTAGTGACTAACCTGGTGTCAGAGTTTTTATGCTGCCCATTGAGAAATAATATCTCTCAGGCATGCTGGTTTCCTCACGATGTTTTCCATCACCGATTTTTTAAGCATGTGATAATTGTAGAATACGCACATGAATCCGAAAAATCATGGTTGCGTGTCTTGGGTTCGAACTCGAGACCTACGACCTCGCAGTCCGACGGCACACCACCAGGCTATCACTGCTTTTAGCCCGGTAGTACGACTTTAGAATAATCACCAAACTCCACGCGGGATGAGCCGCGGTAAAGCTAGTAACTTTTATTTCAGCATGGCTGCTGTATCCATATTCTACAAAGAGTTTTTTATTTTGGTCGACTTTAAAACTTTGAATGGGCGCATAATTCATTCTGCTCGAAACTTTATTTTGTTGAGCCTGGATATTAAAATAGGAGTATTGAAGTTCTGCTTTTTTACTATATCAATAGTTTGTAAAAGATATTTGGGATTGGCGGTTTTAAAGTTCGATTCCCTGATAGATAAGTATGTGGTGTATTTTTTACTAATCGGTGATTTGGTCAGTTGGTCGTCTAGGGGATGGATTGTATGCTTGGTGTGAAATTCAGACACGATGCAAAAATCTTTATTGAATAAATGAATTGAATTGGGTGCAACTCATCGACTTACAAAAAAATAAGTAGGGCCTATATTTATTGGCTTTTTTTTTTCAAAAACAAAAACGATAAATGCACTTAAAGTTATTCATCATTCATATTTCATCGTGTTGTGTGGTGTTGCTACCCCAGTTGCGTGTGAAGTTGCTTTTAACCCAACCACGATTTAACACTTTATTTATTCAAAGACCCAAATTTTATCTAACTAAAAATGAATGCATAATACTAAAACGTCCACCATTTTAAAAGCTTTTGACTTCTATCTCTATTAAATTAATTTTAATTCCCAACTTTGGTCCATACATTAAAGTGAGTGATGTGCCTAAACGAACTAAAACAAAGTCCATTTGAGTAAGTCACAATAGGCTTTTAAACTGGAAACGGGCGGAACAAACCGGATGATACTGGTATTAGTTGGACGGCGCCGGTTAAGGGAATGCTTCCATTTGGTGAGGTTGCATCTTATCGGATTTGAATTGCTTCGGATGTACTGTACGACACTTTTGCTAATCCTTGACAGATTTATGTTATAGGAGTTTTTGTACAAGCCTTTATTAGGTATGTGTATACTAGACTTTTAAAGGAGAAACCCATTTATGTGCCAAAAACATCTACTATTCTGCCTAATTAACACATTTAAATCTTAGCCTCAATTACAATGGCCAAGTGTAAAAAAAAAGTACATTTCTATTTTTTTGTTTTAAACAACCTTTGTAAACCGTTACAGCATTTCTTTCATTATACGTCACTTACTTTGCAAACACTGGCATTAAACAATAGAGCGTACCCTAAGAATGTAATCGATTTAGCGGATATCGATACTTACAATTGAATAATACTCCATTATTTTAGTACAATTGCTTTTTAGATATTGAAATCAATGTAAAATAATAAATTCAGGAATAGAATTATTTTTTAACGTAAGCACGATTAAAAAATCAATAAAGGAAATAAATAATCGAAAAAATTTATTGCAACGCGGATTGCACATGGATTGCACTAGTAAACGGCAAATGTCAATATCAACGTCTGTCAATTGTCATCGTTATAATTAGTGTCATTCGCTTTTCGTATCTTTGCGCAAGTGAATGTGTTTTTCGAATTCTCGAGATTCATTACAATATTAAACCTCTGCTGACTGCTCGAATACTGGACTCCGAAATTGATTGCCTTCTGACTGACCCTCGCTTGAATATTGGACACCGTAGCCTGCCATTCCTGCTGACCTTTGCTGGAAAACCGGGTCTGGATATTGCTCTTCTGACGACTGGTGAATACGGTATCATGAGCTTATGCATTAATTGTGGAATAGCAACGGACCGCTGCAACACAATAGGAAGGCGAAGATTGGAAGATGAAGTGATTCTTTCAACTGTACAGGAATCGGTCGCGCCTCAATCGGTTAGTATGCGATAATTATATAACGTAACATTTTTACATTACCAATATGCACAGAACCTGCACAGTTAATTACAGCCAATTCCTTCTCTCAGAGAAAAGTCCTGTGTCCATGCAGTGGGAATGTAATAAAGCCGCTTATGTGTACCTAAATGTGCCACTCAGATGCTTATTGCTAAATGCTAGTGCTAGAACTAATAGTCAAATGATAAATGTTTGCTTCAGGTAAATGAAAATGACTTTATCGTCAAGTTTGCTGGAATCATGCTGTATCTCTTGATGGAAATAGACCAGCAGAGAGTAAACAGACACCTATAGGAAACCAGCGAGTGTGTATTCACTGTGCAAATTCTCTTCGTTCATTCGGCACCCGCTCCACCCAGAGTGGGAGCAGTCATTGGATGATTTCCCAGCTTTAAAAAAAAAAAAAAAAAAGGGTAGTCAGTTACCGCCTGCACAATTCCTAGATACTGTATTATTATATTATGATAATCCTAACGAAGAAGGTGATTAATAAAACCCTATCTCAATAATACGTTTTTTTATTTAAATAAACCTATTGTTGCAATCTCAGTTTACTGTAATTTGAGATAGCATCAAATCCCCAGGTAGTAAATACAATGTTTAAAAATGCAACCCATTACATCACGTAAGTGGGCCTTATGTAGCAAACATATTTTTTTGCTGAGGTTTTTAGTAATTTTAATCTGAATTCACCGCTTTTTATGTAAGTAGGTACCTAAACCTCATCATGATAGGTTGCAAACGCTACAGCTCGGCGCATGTGCGTTCCATATTTACGTAGAAAACAGCCTCAAAAATTTATTTTTAATTTAAATATCGCGGTGGCTGAGCGATTGCTGTGCAGCATGTAGCGGGTTCGATTCCCGCACGGAACAAATATTTGTATTGACTACATGTAGTTGTTGCGGGTCTGGGTGTTTGTGTATGTGAGTTTAAATGTTTGTAAACACACCCACGACACAGGAGAAATTCCTCGCGTAGGGTAGTTAAAAAATAAAAAAAGATAACCTAACATGTAAACATTGTCTGATTTTACCAATTTGGCCATTGCTGAGAGACGTGAAAATTGGGCTCGTGAAATCTTCCTAGGTGCTCTAATTTATGGCAAAATTCCAGCTCTGTAATGCCAGGCCCAAGTTTCTATGAAGTTTGGGTTTCTCCTTTTCTTGAAATACTTCAAGACATGAACGCATTTTCAATTTTGACTGTGATTTAAGGTACCGTCACACTATGGCAGCATATGAAAGAAAGAATCAATTTTTGTTTCATTGATTGGAAATTGGGTAAGCGACCAAGAGTAAATAAAAGGTCATCTTAATGAATGTGTGTCTCATCTATAGAATTGAAGAAGAAGTTGAACGAACTTGCCCTAAGACGGCTGAAGACTTCTTCGCATTCGTTAAGACTACCTGTGAATGCAAACAAATTGCCAGGTGCCTGAAATCGGTTAAAGGATATCGGATATCTAAATATGGGCTGACGACCAAGTAGAGTATGACCTAAGGTCAGCGTTGGGGTAAGACCGTACTGTCAATATAATTATTTTTCTTTTCTTTTTCCAAAACTGTGTTGTGAATCGTTTTGTTCTGCCCCGAGGGCCAGGGTAGAATAAAATAATACAGAATTTGAATCGTACGGTCGGTCTTATCCCAGTGCTGAACTTACCCAAAAATACCTTTCTATTTTGATTCTCGATAGTAGTGGACGGTAAAAAAGCGAATCGACCACGAATAGCTCAAAAACCGTCTTTATATAAATCAAATCTAAACTACCAGCAATTATACGAACGTTAAAACTGAAGTATCCTAGAAGAGCGATGGCCGCAGCATAATGTTCACTATTTACTGGCGAGTGACGTCACTGAAACGTTATTTATGGAAATAAAAATAATTTATTTGCCAGTGATGTAGGTGTACAGATTGTATGTATTGTATGTTTGTTATAATGAGACTCCCGATACATTTTGCATTACGGCATGCAAAATTATATAATATATATACCTACTTCATACAATTACTAGATAAAATCATAAATAAGCAAAAAAAGCATTATATTCTGAGCAACATTACTAAATTTATTAAAAATGTTCATTTAAACTTAAAAAACAAAAACCAATGAATTAAACTACACTACTTTCAACAAATTAAATTGGTAGAAAATTCAATTACAAATGTCAATGTCATTCGTGGATCTTTGACAGTCGTTACAGGTAGTCAGAAACCCAAAAGTCTGACGGGCAGTCTTATCAAGAGGTATCGTATTACCCAGTTACAGGGTTGTGGAGGTCGGATAGGCAGTCGCTCCGTGTAAATTACTGGTATTCAGCTGCATCCGGTAAAACTGGAAGCCGACCCCAACATAGTTGAGAAAAGGCTAAGCAGACTTCCATTAGCCAGTTGATTGTTTTATTTACTTTACTTTACTAGTTCTTTGTATGTGATAATGTTTGTTGTTTTGATTTGTGTTGTTTTTTGAAGTTTGGCAGATGCATCTATTCAGCATGTATTGACCCACAAGTCAGCTTCCTTATTCCTTTACCACAGACATTCTGTTAAAGAGTGTTAGTCAAGCTTCTTGTCCGTTCTTCTCCATAGGAACCTACGACGCTTTGGAATGGGCGACTAGCTTTATATTTCTGACTGACAGTTGAAAAGTGCCTGAAATTTAATTTAAATACATGATTCTTGTTTTGTCTTCACCCTCAAAGATCTATGTGATCTAAATTAATCAAATTTTAAATGTATAAATTATGTATTACTACATAGTATAAAACAAAGTCGCTTTCTCTGTCCCTATATCCCTATGTAGGTATGCTTAAATCTTTAAAACTACGCAACGGATTTTGATGCGGTTTTTTTTTAATAGATAGAGTGATTCAAGAGGTAGGTTTATATGTATAATAACATGCAATTTCCGTCATCCACGCGGGCGAAGCCGCGGGCAGAAGCTAGTATAAGATATTTAAAGAATTGGAACACTTCGAAGTGGCTCCTTTACATTTAATAAATCAATATTTGTGTGTTTTTCCGGACGGACTTCCCTAAAACAAGGTCTGGAAAGGTAACACAACTTAATAAGAAAGAAAAACTTCCTGAAAACAACGCAAAATGTAAACAAAAACAAAAGAATTAATCATGAAGTCCATTTCGTTTGAAACAAATTATTTCTCGTAACACGGCATAAATAAAACAAGTGCAAGGGCGTTCACTAAATAGACGATAAGTACCGGCAGCCGATGTTGACGTGGGGTTATATTATGCATCTTTTTCTAAATCATAGTGGGGGACAAAGATGGAAGGTGTTGTCGTAAAATCGGGATATTAGAGCAATTTCTGGGCTGCGTCTGATTTTATGTTTGTAGAATAACTTAACCTTTTTCTTGTTAGAACGTAAATACGGGCTAGTGCCATTGCTTAGACCAGAATTTTGAGAGGGGAGAGTCACCTGCCGCCTGACTAAGGTCCTTACTGATCACGGTTATTTCCTGTTCCGGATAGGTGGGAGGAAATGCCCGGGTGTCACCACTGTGAGTGACCGCGCGAGCGAAACCACGGGCATCACATCAGCTATCGTCAATAAACACAATTATTCTAGTTCATCTACCTAGCCGGCTTCCAGTCTTAACCTGATGCAGCTGAATCCCAGTATTTTACATGGAACGACTACCTATCTGACCTCCACAACCCAGTAACTGGGCAATACGATACCCCTTGGTAAGACTGACTGTCATATTTTCGGGCTTCAGACGACCCGTAACGACTGTCAAAGATGCACAAATGACAGCCGGGACCAACGGCTTAATGTGCTTTCCGAAACACGATTACTCTAGTGTTTCTCGGAATAACTAGGTAACTACATGTACACTTACCAAACATATCGTATAGTCGACCGTTGAAAATTTTATGAGAAATGTATTTTCGCAGTATTGTAGATTTACAACTGGCAACGTGTGCGCATTGAAAACGTTGTTACATAAGCTGTTTGTATTATTTTTGAACTGTTACAAAAAAATATTTCAGGTTGGAATGATAATTACTGAAGAGTGTAGGTAGTCAGTGCTCGGAACGCGATGTGTTTGCACTGCGAATCGAATAGAAAAATAGGTTTGTTTCAAAGACGTACCTTTTTAAAAATACGGGAGTGATTCTCTTCATTATAGGCCAATTTGTCGAGGAACTTGTGGGGAACTGACAATTAATTATATAGTTTATTGCTTATAGCAAAATTTTATGGAACTCAAAACCTGTTCAAAAGCGTGATATTTATGTTAAATTCCGCCCAATGAGAGAATCTGATACTTGTCAGTCGAACACGATGAAATAATAAGGTTTAAATTCCGAAAGCACATCTTTTGTTCTCAACTGACAGGTGTTATAGACGCATTCTGTCATCGGCCGGACTGTAGCGAACCATATGATTCCCTACGTTTATATTTCATACGCCCAAACTGAAGTTCATAGTGCATGAGCCTTCTATTCAGTGTAGTACATAAATCTGTTACCATCCATAAAATAATGAAAATCCAAAACATTTTACAGTTAAATCACAATCGTGTAATACTTCTTTAATCAGTGTATCATGAGTTTATGACGTCACACAACAATGTGTATAATTCGTGATCCCAACAATTAGTAGGAAGTATAAAATCGTCTGTTTGTACACATTGCTCGCGACATAGTAAATAGTTGATGGATGTTTGTCAAACAGGGGCTCGTCAAGTGCGGCGGGTGTGTCGGACGATCGCTGCCGGAGACTTCGCACGTACAAGGTATGCTGTGTTTTATTATGACGATTAGTTGATCATTTATTTTTTTATGAACGTGGGAGATAGGATAGTGACAATACTGAAGTTTAAAACGCCGTTTGTATTTTTATCTCAAAGCGGAAAACAAATCTAGTCAATTATTTAAATAAACTCTGCTTGAATCTGTTTTATGAATGAATTTAAAAATACGATTTTAATGCTGTTTTTATTTTATGTTTCATGTATTTTCAATGCCGGACGTAATTATGAGTATCAGAACTTCAGTTTCTGTTTTAAATAATTCATATTCATTTATTTATATATTACCATTTAATTTTGACACTGTTCCTTTCATGACGGCATTTCTTTTTCGATCAATTTTCTAGAATATTAAGTGGCAAATATAACTAAAAGTATTGAGGCTAAAAATATAGAGAGAAGTTTTTTTTAATCGCCTATAATCCACTCGGGATTGGGTATATGAGCAAAGCTTTATCGGTAGTACACTCGCATTTCACCAGCTATGTTCAAGGGAAATGTTTCAGGGTAGCCCGCGATTCAAATTTTAATGTTTTTTTTTTGCAATTTGAAGTTCATTGTCAGGTTGTATGTTGATCAAAATATAATTCGCCGCCGTATCAAGTACGTATTTACTGAATAATTGTTTAGGATTTTCCTTAAATGTTCCCTGGCGCTTCCACCTTAAGTCTTATGTAATAGGGAATTGCCTATTACCATTCTACGGGCTGCTACTGAGAAATTCCTGACGGAAAAATCCAATACCACTTTACCCTACCAATCAATCAACTTAAAGCAAGCAGCTTTACTTTTCCGACCACTTCATAAATATTGAAACCATTTCACACTGACTACAAATTAAATTCCCACGCCATAAAAAGGCACACAGAATCCTAATTTACCACCAATCTGAATACGTAACGGCCAAGAAGAAACTTTTCGAACATTTTCCAATAGAAAAGCAATCAACGATAGTCCTATTCAAATATTTAATATCCTTCGAATAAAGCGCTGGGGCATAAAATGTGAAATTTTCATTGAATTACAGTGCAACCAATTGCATAATGACGCTCGGTCGTTCAGCTACCGTTTAGGCAAATGGGAGTCGCGTCTAAAACTGACTGTAAACGGTTATGCTTTTGATTTTCTTTTGACTTTGTATTAGTAATAGTTTCCTTCTCCGGGGTTTTGAAATAGGGAAGTTCTTACTTCGGTCATGTAAAAAAATAAGTGTTGTGGTATTTGTGGATGTGAATTGTTTCTTGTTTAGCGTTGGTTTTCAGGTGAGAACAATCAATGTGCACCTTAAATGTTAACGAGAGAAATATTATTCAGCGTGTATGAGAATTGCTTGGTTGCATGTAATGATGTGGTACAGACCATCAAATGATAAATGATTTTATTTTTGTATATAGGCTCCAACAAAACCCAAGCTCAAAGTATTTGTTTCAAATAAACCAATTACAGGCAGTTTTGTATTGTCAAACTTTTATAAGTCAATATATTTTTTTTAACAAAATGAGGTCGGCGTTGCCTAATCCGAATTCGAAGAAAGGCCGCAAAAAACTCAGCAGCCACAGTCTCTTTTAAAGTCGGTACATAATCTTGGTCAGGGGGTCTACTCCCTAACTCCGTCAACGAAGCAACGGGCCCGTCCGACAGTAGTCCGTTACGTCGTAGCGAACCCTACTCCCTAACGATTTCGGATTCATCAGAACGGGACGGAATCATAGACTACTTACGGACAATATTCGTGAACGAACGACGAATGGCAATAGAGTTGCGCCATTTTATCGGTCGCTTACCGGTTTACATATTCTGTAGTTTCGAAACATACTAAACAATTTTTTTTATTTTTGTTGTAAGAAAATGACCACATTATTAAAAATACACTTTTTATTATATCTTTAAATACAGAATTAAATTATTTTGCCTTTTTTGGTTCGGCAATAAGGCATTATCCAGTCGATACCTTTGCGTTTTTTCTTTTAACGCCAATTATCAAACGACATGTCAAAGTTATTAGAGTTGTCAAAAAGTAAAAGGTCAGTTTTGACATTTGAGAATGACCCTAGAATGTAACTTGGAACGAAACAGAAAAAAGCAATAAACTAATCATTAATTACATAAAGTGTTTTAAAAAATACATAAATATTTTTGGCGCGTTTAATAATATGATGGAAGAGATTGCTGATATTGCTTTTTGCGCTAACTTTATAGTAGCATGCAATTTCTAATGAATACGAAACGTCTCAAAACAGTTACGTGCTCAGTCCTTATTTTCTTAATACTAATGTTGTAGCCAATTAATTACTTATCACCAGCTTCATTCGATTTTAATCTCGACTCGGCTTTGCTTTTGGACTATTTCTGTTTACTATCACGTTGATCCTGGCTCTTCTATTTTGGACATTGATTTAAACAGTGATTTGAACTCGATTTTGGTGTTTGTTGTAAATCATACCTACTGTTTCAACATGTCGAAAAGAGGACGTACAATCAACAGCTAGTCACGCGAATTAGTTGTGAAGTTAACCGAAACCTTTATTGCTCGTAACGCAAGTGCAAGATCGTGTCGCAGAAGCACTTGAATTCAGCAAAAAAACTATTCGAACCATCTTGAAGGAAAAGTATGGGCCTTCCAGTACTGAAAAAAATGTATTACGTACGCCTAAAATGGGAAAGAAAAGCAAGCCTGTAACAGGTATTGACACATTTGACGCAAACGCTATTCGAGAGACGTCCATATTGATAAAAGAAATGAAAATGAAAAATTAAAAAGTAAATATTATTATTTCATTTTCATTTGGTGGTTTTCATAGCTCAACTGACGATTTTGGCTCATCATCCGAAGAAAATGATTGAATGATGATTCAGTCACTTTCGCTTTCTCTTGATTTTTTTGTGAATGAGTGGATATAATTGTAACTAAAAATATTAAATTATAGACAAGTTGACCTTTTGTACCACTGTTTCATTTCAAAATACCTACAAAATTAAAGTTTAAGTTATTTTTTTGTTACTCAGAACTTTAATCCAATGCACTTTAGAATATATAATGAAATCGATCAAATACTCATACAAACTTGAATCGATTAATTGTGAGTATCGAGTACCGAGTCGTCTGGTTGCTTCCTTACGTCGCGATGACAAATGAGAAATGTCAAATGTCCATTTTTTGACATTTTACACTAAAAAATTATATAAATTTTCTACTACAATAATTATTTCCAACACATTCTAGGAAGAATCATTCATGGAGCCTTTGCCCAGCAGTGGGATGACTCAGGCTAAGAGCCCCCTCAGACTACAGACTTTTTATCGGCCGATAGTATCGTCGGTTTCTTAATCAGAATGAAGATGTACACCTATGCAAGAGCGCACATTTTAAAATAAAACGACTAGAATAAAAGGAAATCTATGTTTTGATTGTAATAGTATATTGTTGTGTGTTGAATTTATTCGGATTTGCTTGGTGCTAAATAAAATAAAATACATTTTGTCATAGTCAAATCAAAGTTTATATTTTTATAGTTTATACATACGATCATCATCATCTGCCTAGCTTTTTCCCAACTATGTTGGGATCGGCTTCCAGTCTAACCGGATACAGCTGAATACCAGTATGAGCGACTGCCTACAATGCGGTCAACTACGTCTAGCATATTTGTTATAAAATCTGTAAACATACAACTTACTAAAGTTAAAAATGATACTATCTATTTTAGTGCACTTTGAGTATAAGTAAACACTCTTCAAAGCATAGGTCGTAGTCAGTATTCAACACCAATATTTATCGTATTTACATAATATAAAATATCCTTAAAACAAAATATCAAGATTTTGTGAAGTTACAATGTTTACTATACATTTTCGCTTATAACTTCCGAACCCTTTAGTTTATTTTGATAATTCCACAGGATTTATTCGTTTTAGGCTTAGAAATACCCCATAAACCCTAAGTTACAAAAATATTCCCATAAATAAAAAACCATGTTTTCAAGTTACGTAATTTGCCCTATACATTAAAAAATTCTCTTAAATTCTTATAATATCAGTCTTATTGACTTAAACCCTATATATTAATCATAATCTAAGATGAATTCAACAAATATAAACTAATTAGCACTTAACAAGGCTTAATTAGAATCTAACCAGAAATGTTCACTTTTAACATGTTAGACTCACTGCACTTCACTTTTAGTAGCGGTCCACCCATTACTTGGGCCACGTTACTCAGATAGGGTCTCTTCGCCGACACTGTTTTTTTATAAGGTTCCTCTCAGCAACATTTTGTGGAAACCTTACATATTTTTGCAAAATTGAGGGGATGTTGAATGCATTTGTGACATGCCGCAGAGAACGTGACACTGTCTGTTGTGCCATTGGCTCATCACTGCTTAGGATCACTGCACCTTGGTAGCTCCCCCGGGCATAAAAATTAAGAGCAGCGAGGATCTAAAAGTAAACAAAGAAAACAGTAGGTAAATGGGTGGGACGGATTGGTAATATTGGTGTCAATAAGTTGCAGAATCTTTGATATATCCTTACCTTCATTATTGAATCAACACTTCGTCGTATATGTTGAGGCAAAAGAGGTATATAGTCCTTACACAGGTCCTCGAATAATTCACGAGTGAGCCGATAGTTCCCTATGAACTCGACGTCGGGAATACTCGCCAAAATAAAGTTCTAGCGTAAATATCGTCGGCGACACCTCCGCTCTTCCCGTAATGATCATTCTAGCAACAAAAAAGCAGCCATAGTTCGAAATTACACTTTAAATTATAATTTTCGTCAACAGCACGAGAACTATTTTGATGTCGTATGAACTGACATAACGCTCCGTCGAAACAAGTGTCAAGTTCAATTTTTAGGACGGAAAAAACACGTCGGGAGTAGGTACAAATGTCAATTCGTGTTGTAGTTCATTCTTCGTTCGGGCCACGGACGAATCATCCGTCCGACGGTGCTAGGGAGTAGGAAACGCCCGTTACGAAGGCCGAAACTACGGACTTCGTGCTTAGGGAGTAGACCCCCTGGGGGTCTACTCCCTAAGCACGAAGTCCCGAACGAAGAATGAACTACAACACGAATTGACATTTGTACCTACTCCCGACGTGTTTTTTCCGTCCTAAAAATTGAACTTGACACTTGTTTCGACGGAGCGTTATGTCAGTTCATACGACATCAAAATAGTTCTCGTGCTGTTGACGAAAATTATAATTTAAAGTGTAATTTCGAACTATGGCTGCTTTTTTGTTGCTAGAATGATCATTACGGGAAAAGCGGAGGTGTCGCCGACGATATTTACGCTAGAACTTTATTTTGGCGAGTATTCCCGACGTCGAGTTCATAGGGAACTATCGGCACACTCGTGAATTATTCGAGGACCTGTGTAAGGACTATATACCTCTTTTGCCTCAACATATACGACGAAGTGTTGATTCAATAATGAAGGTAAGGATATATCAAAGATTCTGCAACTTATTGACACCAATATTACCAATTCGTCCCACCCATTTACCTACTGTTTTCTTTGTTTACTTTTAGATCCTCGCTGCTCTTAATTTTTATGCCCGGGGGAGCTACCAAGGTGCAGTGAGCCTAAGCAATGATGAGCCAATGGCACAACAGACAGTGTCACGTTCTCTGCGGCATGTCACAAATGCATTCAACATCCCCTCAATTTTGCAAAAATATGTAAGGTTTCCACAAAATGTTGCTGAGAGGAACCTTATAAAAAACAGTGTCGGCGAAGAGACCCTATCTAAGTTACGTGGCCCAAGTAATGGGTGGACCGCTACTAAAAGTGAAGTGCAGTGAGTCTAACATGTGAAAAGTGAACATTTCTGGTTAGATTCTAATTAAGCCTTGTTAAGTGCTAATTAGTTTATATTTGTTGAATTCATCCTAGATTATGATTAATATATAGGGTTTAAGTCAATAAGACTGATATTATAAGAATTTAAGAGAGTTTTTGAATGTATAGGGCAAATTACGTAACTTGAAAACATGGTTTTTTATTTATGGGAATATTTTTGTAACTTAGGGTTTATGGGGTATTTCTAAGCCTAAAACGAATAAATCCTGTGGAATTATCAAAATAAACTAAAGGTTCGGAAGTTATAAGCGAAAATGTATAGTAAACATTGTAACTTCACAAAATCTTGATATTTTGATTTAAGGTTATTTTATATTATGTAAATACGATAAATATTGGTGTTGAATACTGACTACGACCTATGCTTTGAAGAGTGTTTACTTATACTCAAAGTGCACTAAAATAGATAGTATCATTTTTAACTTTAGTAAGTTGTATGTTTACAGATTTTATAACAAATATGCTAGACGTAGTTGACCGCATTGTAGGCAGTCGCTCCATATAACATACTGGTATTCAGCTGTATCCGGTTAGACTGGAAGCCGATCCCAACATAGTTGGGAAAAAGCTAGGCAGATGATGATGATCGTATGTATAAACTATAAAAATATAAACTTTGATTTGACTATGACAAAATGTATTTTATTTTATTTAGCACCAAGCAAATCCGAATAAATTCAACACACAACAATATACTATTACAATCAAAACATAGATTTCCTTTTATTCTAGTCGTTTTATTTTAAAATGTGCGCTCTTGCATAGGTGTACATCTTCATTCTGATTAAGAAACCGACGATACTATCGGCCGATAAAAAGTCTGTAGTCTGAGGGGGCTCTTAGCCTGAGTCATCCCACTGCTGGGCAAAGGCTCCATGAATGATTCTTCCTAGAATGTGTTGGAAATAATTATTGTAGTAGAAAATTTATATAATTTTTTTGTGTAAAATGTCAATAAATGGACATTTGACATTTCTCATTTGTCATCGCGACGTAAGGAAGCAACCAGACGACTCGGTACTCGATACTCACAATTAATCGATTCAAGTTTGTATGAGTATTTGATCGATTTCATTATATATTCTAAAGTGCATTGGATTAAAGTTCTGAGTAACAAAAAAATAACTTAAACTTTAATTTTGTAGGTATTTTGCAATGAAACAGTGGTACAAAAGGTCAATTTGTCTATAATTTAATATTTTTAGTTACAATTATATCCACTCATTCACAAAAAAATCAAGAGAAAGCGAAAGTGACTGAATCATCATTCAATCATTTTCTTCGGATGATGAGCCAAAATCGTCAGTTGAGCTATCGTCACCTATGAAAACCGCCAAATGAAAATGAAATAATTATATTTACTTTTTAATTTTTAATTTTCATTTCTTTTATCAATATGGACGTCTCTCGAATAGCGTTTGCGTCAAATGTGTCAATACCTGTTACAGGCTTGCTTTTCTTTCCCATTTTAGGCGTACGTAATACATTTTTTTCAGTACCGGAAGGCCCATACTTTTCCTTCAAGATGGTTCGAATAGTTTTTTTGCTGAATTCAAGTGCTTCTGCGACACGATCTTGCACTTGCGTTACGAGCAATAAAGGTTTCGGTTAACTTCACAACTAATTCGCGTGACTGGCTGTTGATTGTACGTCCTCTTTTCGACATGTTGAAACAGTTGGTATGATTTACAACAAACACCAAAATCGAGTTCAAATCACTGTTTAAATCAATGTCCAAAATAGAAGAGCCAGGATCAACGTGATAGTAAACAGAAATAGTCCAAAAGCAAAGCCGAGTCGAGATTAAAATCGAATGAAGCTGGTGATATTAAGTAATTAATTGGCTACAACATTAGTATTAAGAAAATAAGGACTGAGCACGTAACTGTTTTGAGACGTTTCGTATTCATTAGAAATTGCATGCTACTATAAAGTTAGCGCAAAAAGCAATATCAGCAATATCTTCCATCATATTATTAAACGCGCCAAAAATATTTATGTATTTTTTAAAACACTTTATGTAATTAATGATTAGTTTATTGCTTTTTTCTGTTTCGTTCCAAGTTACATTCTAGGGTCATTCTCAAATGTCAAAACTGGCCTTTTACTTTTTGACAACTCTAAGAACTTTGACATGTCGTTTGATAATTGGCGTTAAAAGAAAAAACGCAAAGGTATCGACAGGATAATGCCTTATTGCCGAACCAAAAAAGGCAAAATAATTTAATTCTGTATTTAAAGACATAATAAAAAGTGTATTTTTAATAATGTGGTCATTTTTTTACAACAAAAATAAAAAAAATTGTTTAGTATGTTTCGAAACTACAGAATATGTAAACCGGCAAGCGACCGATAAAATGGCGCAACTCTATTGCCATTCGTCGTTCGTTCACGAATATTGTCCGTAAGTAGTCTATGATTCCGTCCCGTTCTGATGAATCCGAAATCGTTAGGGAGTAGGGGTCGCTACGACGTAACGGACTACTGTCGGACGGGCCCGTTGCTTCGTTGACGGAGTTAGGGAGTAGACCCCCTGATCATGACAATGTGAAGACCATGTAGGTTGGTGTCTGGAAAAGTCTTTCTTCTCTTTCAGTGCACGCATTTGTTACAAATCGTGCAGGTCAACTCAAAACTTATGGAGCTCAAATGAAAGGACCTCCTATGTGGGAGCAACATCTTAAACGAGAAAAAATAATCAGCTGCCCAATACATTTGGTTCAAGTTCAAGGGCTCCTGATTATTTTTTATACATATTTCTAGTACAAGCTCAACTGATCTTATTTTGGCTTATAATATGTTATATGTATTTTACTTATATGTATAACCGCATTTTTACAGAAGAAATCTGCATTGTTAATAATATTTAAATTGCCATCGATTCCATCACCATTATTAGCACTAAGTTTATAGTTTTAAAGTACAGTGAGATAGCCTTTTCCTTATTATGTTGGTGTAGACTACTAGTCTAATCGGATCCAGCTGAATACCAGTATATTACATGGACCGACTGCATATTTGACTTACACAAACAAGTAACTGGCTAATACGATACCCCATTTTAAGACTGGTTGTCAGACTTTTGGATTTCTGACGACCCACAGCGACGATATTGGGACAGTAATAGACTGGTATAGTTATTAAAGTACAGTCGACCGCACGTCAGTGTTAACATTTTGACCTTGACTTAATCTAGCGTAGCACGGAGATTTTAAAGAACATACTAGCTCTACGTGCAGCCTTCTGTACCTATATATTCAAACATTATCGTACATACACTTTCGCAGTGTTGCAATGAAACTCGAACTATCCAAGAAATATAACATTAAACAACTATGGAAGCGACAATGATTGTTGTGTCTGTCACAATACCGTACTAATTACTTCGGTTTAGAAGATCGGGGGCGTTAGCAGAACAAGGCTGCGCGAGTTCATTCTTGAGTGATAAACTTAAAAAAAAACGGCTAAGAAATCCGATTTTTAGATAAACAGACGTATTTAGAAACATCTAGCTTCGTCATAACTGTACGTTCTATTTTTTTTCGATGGCTGGCTTTTAGGATTAAGGCCCAAACAATCTCCTTTCTCAGTAACAGCGTGGAATCTGGATTCGTGCTCATATCCTAGGATACAAACATATCTGGCGAAATGTGGACATACTAAAGATACACCTCTGTGTAACCTTTCGGAGATTACAAGCGTGATGTTATCTTAATTATTTACTGCCGGGTATTATACTTGGTCCAGTTTTGATACGAAATACCTAAATAAGAACAACGACAATTACCCGAGTTACAACTATAGCATTGACTAGCGATAAAGAGGTCACGAGTTCATATCCTACTCGTGAACCCTCGCTAGCACAGTCAGGAGAATTAATTGTTAAGCAAGTTAATACTCTATATCAATTTTCCATTTCATACACCTGTCAAAGAATGCCGTTGGTCCCGTCTGTCATTCGTGGATCTTTGACTATTGTTACGAGTAGTCAGAAGCCTGAGAGTCTGACAGCCAGTCTAACCAAGGGGTCTTCGTATTACCCAGTTACTGACTGGGTTGTGGAGGCCAGATAAGCAGTCGTTTTATGTAAAATACTGGTTTTCAGCTGCATCTGGTCAGAGTGGAAGCCGACCCCAACATAGTTGGGAAAAGGCTAAGCAGATTGATTGACGACAGTCAAAGAATGACGGTAGTAATTTGAATATAGAATAAGTTGGTGTTCAATTTACTTAAAAATGAATTCCCCTGACTCTATTTGCATAAAGCTTAGTCAGGATAGCAGGAATATGATATCAGGCATATTGCTATGTTCCATATAGGGGCACAATCTTTCGCTCTTAACAGAGGACCACTAAAAGCTGACAACTAGATAATTCAGTAGCTGTAGTGGAAAGGGGTGGACACTTCCAGATGGGAGGGAAACCTTTCATACATTTTAGAAACTTCTAATAATTCTAGACGGCTTGTTGGTCGATTTTCTTTTGTTTTGCTGAAAATTAGCCTAGTGTAGTTTTTTCTTAACGTGATTGCGTAAAATTCAAAATGTGCCAATTGCCTAGTACTTATTTTAAGAGTTGTCAATTCCCCCACAAGAAAATTAACTTTCTGCGAGTGGCCTAGAGAAACAATAATATTGTATATTATGTGAAAGTGTCGATTCGCACGTTTTTGCGGGTAAATAAATTCGTGTGAATCAACCAATAAACCTTTCTATGTTTGTAATTACCATATTTATGTACAGAGGCCAGCACATCAAGTTACCACAATCTGTCAAATTTCTTTGATAGTATTTCAACTTTATTGCAAAGACATAAGGTTCATTTTTAATTGAGAAAATTTGACAGTTAGGGATAGCTTGATGTGCTGGCGTCTGTACAAACCCGCACTGGGGTCTCGTGGTGGATTACGCCCTACTAACTGTAACAGAGAGAAGGCCTATGCCATAGATATTATGAAAAATCCAATCTATAATGTAGGTTTTTATAGAGAAAAAGGACGGGCACGAAAGGACACTCTTTTAAGGTTGATGTTCCAGGGTAGCCCGCGAAATTCAAATTTTCTTAAGTTTTTTGCAATTTGCAGGCCAGTGATAGGTTGTATGTTGATGAACATTTGATTCGCGGCTGTAAGACGTATGTAGTTACAGAATTATAATCATCAAAATCATTAATACAACCCTCCGAGCTCATAAAGGTGTAAAAATGACTTTTTACAAGGTCAAAGTCATTCCGGAACCTTTTTTTTTGCAAATTGCAAAAAACTTAAGAAAATTTGAATTTCGCGGGCTGGTTGGAGGATTCACCTTAACATCCGAAATCACGATATTATGGTAAAAGTATACAGTATAAGATTAAGTCTCAACTGAAGGCTCACTATGATCACTAACTTGCGTGGACCACCACCATTCAGCTTAACTAGGGATCCAGATGATCCAACACACGCGCTACGCTAAGACATTGTGTGAGAATCAAAAATAAAAACGTTGTTTATTACTGACAATCTAATCCCAAACGTATAATACGTAATAGACTTAAATCGTAAAAAAAAGTAATTAGTCGTTATCAAAATCTCGCCGTAAGTCGTAAAAACTCTGCAATGTTCACAAACAGTTATCACGTTATGTAGCTATTTTATTGTATGGAGAATTATTATTATTATATAAAAGGAAGAAAAATGTTTAATCTGCACAAACGAAACGCGTAATAGACATAAAATCACTTAAAAAGAGCTGTATCTGCACCTTCATTTTACCATTTATTGAGTCATCTTTAAAAAAGGCGTTGCGTGAAACTGTACGGTGACGGAACCATACAAGTCGTTTACATATGGATGATGACAGGATACAAAAAAAAAAAAATTAAAAGTCCGTCAGTCACATAATAAAAAATATTGGACTGGGTATGGATTGGATTTAGAGTGGGGCCGCGCTACGTCACAACACAGTATAAAATCTTTAAAGGAGTGACGTCACGACACATTTTAACAGTATGTATCGACGTAATCTTTTGATAACGCGAAAAAAGAAACAATACATGTCCAATATCTATATCTATACTAATATTATAAAGAGGATAGATTTGATTTTTTGTTTGTTTGTTTGAAATGAATAGGCTCCGAAACGACTGGACCGATTTAAAAAAATCTTTCACCGTTGGGAAGCTTAGTTTTCTAGGAGTAACTAGGCTACTTTTTATCCCGGGAAAAAAAACGGGTCCCACGGGAAAGACCACGGGAGCGAAGCCGCGGGCAACGTGCTAGTTTTTTAAAAATCTAGTTGACGGAGTATAAATTTTTTTTTTCAAAATTGTTCTACTTATCCTCTTTTTATACTGTGTACGTTTTTTGTTTCAGATTAAAAATTCACAGAAACCATGATGAAATCAAGTCGATACAGATATGCACCGTTGTTGGTGTTTCAAATCATTCTTATGGTCTTGTATTTGGTGTTTACGACCTATGGGGGAATTGAAGATGCTAAACTTCTAGGTAAGTTCCTTTTCATGTTTTAAAGCAAATAAATAATATTCTACTATTGCCCGACCGCCTAACTGAGGCCGTACCTGATGTACCTGGGCGGCGCGGGAGGGGTGACGGTTGCCACAAGTTGACGAATGCTAAGTTATAGTTGCTCATGTCCGGCATCGCCCGTTTGCCGAAATTTCCGGTCGTTTTCTTTCATACAAACAAAAATCAGCCAAATTTGTCGAACTTCTCTAAAGTATTTATGATATGTCATGCATGTGGCAATTGATGTTTATTTATAATTTATATAGAAGATTGTATTCTATTCGTATTCTGTTTGACTCTTCCCGTGACCAAAGGGCTGGCATTTACCTTGCCCAGAGACTAAGCATTGCCATATACCGTTGCACCGCCAGTCTCTTGGGTACATTACTAGTCGATAACGATGCGGAGGAATTTTCGGCGCCATATTTTAGTTAGTTAACAGTTTTATATACTTGTACAGAGGCCAGTTCATCAAGTTACCACTATCTGTCAAATTTCTTTGATAGTATTTCAACTTTATTGCAAAGACATAAGGTTCAATTTTAATTGAGAAAATTTTACAGATAGGTATAGCTTGATGTGCTGGCGTCTATACATAAAATATGTTTTTTTTATTTTTAGTGTTACATTATATATTTTATAATTATAACATGTGTGTTAGAGTAACTTATCTACATATATACCTATTAATTAATATTAAAAATATATTAATACAAGTCAACTCTTTCTTAAAATGTTTGCACAACTTCAGAGCTTTTTTCACTAGGTTTTGTATTATCTTTTGTTAATTTTATGATGATTGGTAAGTTAATTTTGTTTTACTGATCTAATAATTAAGAATTATTGTGTGTAGTAAACAAATTCCGAATTACCAAAGTTACCCTACGTCCAAATAGCAAATGCGTGTTCAAATAACATTTAGCACACGTCACTATTATGTGCCTCTATAGTCCTATTCTTTAATAGGACTACGATCTCAGTTCTTGATCAAAAGTCTACTAGAGTCTGAGGTGAATTCCTGAAACTCATTCGCACGTCCATCAATGCGCGTCTCCTAGGCGCCGATGACATTGACTTATTCAACCGCATAATAATGCAGTTTCATCGCGCGAACCAATTACTTTATATAATCCATCTCTATCTCAATAATAATGCACGACGTGTTCAATTAATTCATTCGCGCTTCCTCTGTAAATCCACATGCGTCGCTCTAATTATTAAAACAAGGATGTACTGTAGTAACGAGCTGGAGTAAAAGTCCCGAGTTATGCAAATGCTATTAGTCCAATAAATTTAGTTTTGTTATTACTAGTAGTTAAAGGAGATTATATTATTCATAACAGTTAGTTATTTGTTCAATGTTTGTTGAAATTGTAAAATCTGTTAAGGGGAACATTGTTTGTAGGTAAACTTGTAAGAACATAATATAATGTCCTTTATAAAATCAGCCTTCATCATTATCCACTGATAATAATATAAGATCCCATTAATGTAGATGGACAAACTTTTAGAAATCACTCAGACCACCAAAATAAGGATATGGTAAAAAAAACCACATGAAATACTTACAAGAAGTGTGAATTTACCTACCTATAATTGATGCGTTTATTCTAGTTGATGCGTTTATTCTAGTGTGCGGGCAATTTAATATTTTAGGTAAAAAAAAAACACTTTAATCAAGTTTTTTTTTTGCTTGGATATCTTTGGTTAGACGTAATGAACGCTGTGTTAAAATTTGTCCATCTGTTTTAATGGGACCTTATATAATATGTGCATACTTTATTGATTTATCATACGTTGGATTTTTATCATGTGCCATGTTGCCATTGGTACATTCACATAAAACATGATCCAAATTACATGTAAGAGATGACAAAACGCAACACGGAATCGCGTTACACACTAAATTGTTAATGTCATCGCGAGCGTTGTCAATTAAAATAATGTTCTCCGTGTGAATAAGGACTGGCGTACAATTAATTTGCTTGAAATTCCACATTAATCCGGAGTGTAGTCGAGGCCGGTAACGAGTAGGTACGAATACTGGATAGGGTTCCCCCTTCGAGAACAATACAGATACAAAAAAAATATATGAAGAATGACTTCTGGACTTTCAATATTTTTATTTTAAAACTAGCTTATTCTTGCGACTTCGTCTGCGTGAAATTTCTTGTTTTCTCGTTATGAAATGGATCCTATGACACTTGGTAATACTGTAGCTGTAGCTGCTCATTAGTGGAAGAATTTTCGAGTCGGATTAGTATTTCCAAAGATTACCCCCTACATACAAACTCACAAGTTTTTAATATTAATATCTAGATATAGAAGCAGTGTGTTTCTTATTTTGAACCTATTTCCTGCTATTATGAGTGACGAATGAATGTTAATACAAACTAGGAACTCATGAACCATAATGTTTACAGACATATTTTATAGAGTTGTAATTCAATGCTTTTTATTTTCATCTGCATGAATGTGTCCTCCATAACAAAACCTTTGTTAACTTTAACGGTTAAAGAAAAATGTTTAATGAAGACCTCATTTTACTTTGTTCCATTCACGTGTTACATTTTATAATAATTGTACTTAATAACTACTATTACTTCAAATGTTATTCAATAATTTAGTCAACATGGCTCGTGATGCCGCAACGCCTGAAAATGTAATGGGTATATTTAATTTTAAATCTAATCCAATTCCGAGAAGTTCCTGCTGGGGAGTTTGTTGCGCCACTTCTTCTTCCGAGCTAAATCACCAAGGAAGCTGTGAGGGGCGCCGTTTTGGGGACTATCTCATGTGATTATGACGTTCAAAAGTGTTGATTCTCGGCCTAGTTTGAATAAATGACTCTTGATTTTTTACTTGTTCTACCGTTACGTTGTTCATGCTTATCTTTCTTGTTGTTATCAAACAAGTAGGTAGTATACAAGCAAAATATGGATGCATAAGTCGACGGATAAAATCTGTACTTATGTGTTTTCAGATTTTTTACCATGCATAAATTACCAATTTTAACAACGGATAAAATCTGTATTGATGAGTTTTCTGCAAATAATTTATTCTTTTTCTGATTCTTACATAACAACTGCCACGAATTAACTAATATAAGCATATCGGAATAAATGAGTCTGCAGTAAGCAACCACGATTTTATATCAGGTTTGTAGACAATTCCGTCAAATATGATAAGGTGTTAAGTAGGTATGGATAAAAGAAAGTATAAAAATAGTCAATTCAGAAATAATAGTGAGACATGGACACACTTATTAAATACAGTACTAAGAGAGACTGAGTCAGAATAATGTTTTATTTATTTATTTATTTCATACTTAAGCACAGAAATGGTTAGATAAAATCATAAGTTTCTTTCATAGTTTTAGTTCTTTAAAATACAGTACCAGTCGACAAAATCGGTCAATTTTGGTCCTTCTTTGGTAAATATTTTGCATTAACAGCTATAATAAACAGCGTCTAGTGTTGTATATTCAACACATAGTACGTTTGCTTTTCGTGGTTTGTATCCCCATCTAAGAAAGCTTTAGTATAAGTTGACAATTTTGAAAAAAATATTTCGTGTTCTTTTAGCTCGCCCCTACCCCACTGCCGTGGAATGTACCACAAATTGAATTCACGACATGTATGAAGATTCTTATTATGAATTCAATGTCTCATTTAGTGGATCTCTCTAGTGACTGTATTACCTTTACGAGTACAGTGTTGAATTAACATTAGTATCTTTATTTGAGAGGAGAGTTTTCACATTTTGTATTATGCATATAAAAAAAAAATAACGCCAATAATTCACAGCAATATTATCGACAATACAATCAAATTGAAGTAGTTTTGTCTGGTTAAACAAAAAAAAACTTAGATTATGGGTCAATGTCAAATCATTTATTTCAAATAGGCGCAAGAAAGGCACTTTTGAACGTCAAAATGAACAAAAAATAGAATTGATTCTAGTCGCTCCTTCCAAAAGGTAGTTTCGTATGGAAAATAACGGGCAAGAAACTCCACCGTTACTCCTTTAAAATATAAATAAATTATATGTGAAGACCTACCTAGAATAAAAATACTATACCAGTAAAGGTGAAAAGAAAAACAACAACATATAAATTTCAGGTAAAATTAAATTATCTATATCTATATATATAAAAGAAAGTCGGGTTTGTTCCCTCCATTATAACTCGAGATCTGCTGGACCAATTTTCATGGTTTTTGTTTCGTTGGATTTGTCTCCGCCCTGAATAGCAGAATACGTTTTTTTTTATTTTTTTTTTATTTTTAGGTAGGGTCGGTAGGTAGGGTAGGTAGGGTAGGTAGCTAGGTAGGTAGGGTAGGTAGGCAGGTAGGTAGGTAGGGTAGGTATCACAGTTAAGACAGGACAACGTCTGTCGGGTCAGCTAGTTGTATATAAAAGAAAGTCGGGTTTGTTCCCTTCGTTATAACTCGAGATCTGCTGGACCAATTTTCATGGTTTTTGTTTCGTTGGATTTGTCTCCGCCCTGAATAGCAGAATACCCTTTTTTTTATTTATTTTTAGGTAGGATAGGTAGGTAGCTAGGTAGGGTAGGGTAGGTAGGTAGCTAGGTAGGGTAGGGTAGGTAGGTAGGGTGGGTAGGTAGGGTAGGTAGGTAGGGTAGGTAGGTAGGTCGGTAGGGTAGGTAGGTAGGTAGGTAGGTAGGTAGGGTAGGTAGGGTGGGTAGGTAGGGTAGGTAGGTAGGGTAGGTAGGTAGGGTAGGTAGGTAGGGTAGGTAGGTAGGTAGGGTAGGTAGATAGGGTAGGTAGGTAGGGTAGGTAGGTAGGTAGGGTAGGTAGGTAGGGTAGGTAGGGTAGCTAGGGTAGGTAGGGTAGGTAGGGTAGGTAGCTAGCTAGGTAGGTAGGGTAGGTAGGCAGGTAGGTAGGTAGGTAGGGTAGGTATCACAGTTAAGACAGGACAACGTCTGTCGGGTCAGCTAGTTTATAAATACATGGTGCTCACATATTTACAAACGTGTGAATTGAACATAATTATCCATCAACCCGCATTCGGTGGGCCAGCGTGGTGGATTATGGGCCAATCCATCTCACAGAAAAAAGGCCTGTGCCCCAGGGAACATTATACTATAATGTTCCCTGCTGGGACATAAGCATGCCAGCTTATGAACATGATTCCGATAATTGCAGAATTATTTGTAATTTCAAATGTAAAGGCAACTAATGCAATACTGGAAGGCAGACATACAGCCCTGGAGAAAACAACTAACAACGATCTCACAGTACAATGTGAAACGTCCGGACCAATTAACGCAATAGTATGCTTGTGGTTTGAAGTTGCAGAAGCGGAAAGCGAGCGAAATAATTTGACAATGCCGTTTGTGGCTTCGGTGTTCTGGTCGTTGTAAGCTTAGCCATCGATCATTGTCCCGAAACGATCCTTAGCTAATATGGTGGTCTTTCTGAAATCGGATATATAGATATTGAACTTAGCTATACATAGCGGGTACATTTTAAGACAGTTGTATTAAATTGTGCTTGTTGATCTATAACAGGCTATACCCGAAAGCGGGTTACCGCTACCGCGGAACCTAAAGGGCTAAGGAAGGAGCATGAACGGGTTTTAGTCACTAAAAGTCTGACACTCCTTACCGCTCCACCCTGAGCGGGAGGAGTCATTTGATGATTTCCCACCCTCAAAAAAAAAAAAGAGGTAGACCGCAACGAAGGTGTTGTGACGATCTGATCATCATTTTATCATCAATCGCCGTCGATGCAACATGCGGTGCTAGAATTGTACTTTTACTCACTACCTTTTTTTTTTAGGCTGGGTAATCATCCAATAACTTTTCCCGCTCAGGGTGGAGCGGAAGGGAGTGTCAGACTCTTACTGACTAAAACCCATCCATGTTCCTTCCTTAGCCCTTTATGTTCCGAGGTAGCGGTAACCCTTTCGGACAATCCCGCTTACCCGGCAATTTGCTCACTACCTATTGGCACTTTTAAATCGCTAAGTTACCACCGATAGATACTCGGTATACTAGCTCATCAAACTCACCCCAAAATACTCGGACAATTAAAATTTTGATAACGACTTAGGGCTTAGGGGGTCCAATTAATGGCTTCCAGGCAGAACTATAATTCCAAATATAAAACTTTTTATAAGCAGGTTTTTTTTGTTAACATGTACTGTCCCACTGCAAAGATCCATACTAAACAAATACTAATCGATAAAAACGAGTCTAGGTCGACAAGAAACATTAAAGAAAAAATAAAATCAGTATCAGGTACTTATCGACTGAAGTGCAGACCGATTTCTCATTGATTGCTTGTTGTCTTGAAATTGAAGAAACAGAATCAATATGTGTTTGTGTGTCAAGTGTGAGTTGTGGCTGTTAATGGGAAAGAATCAACTTGTCAACACTGATTTATTCAAACAAATTGATGGGACTATAAAAGATGTATGGAAGCACACTTTATTGTCGAACATACACGGTTAAATTTAAGTCGTTTAAATCCTCTTAAGAGGTCATTGTACTCCTTATAACGAACAACTTTTACTATGGGACCGAACCTGAAATCGCGAAAAAAAATCAGCTGTTCAGTACATTTATGTTCGCGATTTCAGGTTCGGTAAATGACCATGCCAATATTAAGCCCAGAGACGCACAAGGAATTGGTTTCAATAGAAAAATATGTTATTTTTTTTCTTTCTTGACTTTATTAAGTGATCTTTCACTTATTTAAAACATACTTACAACAAACAACAACCTTATATGGATAAAATATAAAAATCGAAATAACTTCGAAATGCAAAGTTTTTGGTACATCATTTCTTTTACTAATTAATTATTGGAATTGCCTCCTATCATTCTAATTATTTTTTATATGTGTGCACAGTTGGCCTAAATTACTATGGCCGCCTGGCATCCCCCTTTAACCATGTATACAGGAGGATTTCACCAATTTACCGATCGAAATATCTTTCGTGCCTAATAAAATTACTAGAAAAACGAAGATAAGCAACAGTGGCGGTCTGCAAGTGTTCTGCCCTGAAAACATTTTTAAGTATCTAAAGCCCGGCCCTCCGCAGTTAATGTAGAAATAATGCACCATATTCCGTAGTGTGTCGATGGCAATCTATATAAAGTAATTCCAGAATTTGACTACGAGCTCGGCACGTTCAGTGACGTCCATCAGCTCCTGTAGTGTGTAGACAACAGGAAACGCTGCACACGATATTAAGCGCTCCATTGTTTGTGGGACAAAACCACTTTACACTCCAGGGCGGAGTCAACTGTGAATTATTAAGCGGGATTGTCCGAAACGGTTACCGCTACCCCGGAACATAAAGGGCTAAGGAAGGAACATGGATGGGTTTTAGTCAGTAAGAGTCTGACACTCCCTTCCGCTCCACCCAGAGCGGGAGAAGTCATTGGATAATTTCCCACTCTCAAATGAAAGGGCGGAGTCAACTGTGAATAATTAAAAAGACAAAACGAAAATACTAGAAACGGAAATTTAACATAACTATCATGCAAGTGGATCGCATCGGCTAAATTGGTTTACCCAACGTAGTTCAGGGTTAAACAGTAGCAATTTGTCACAATTTGTTTGCTACTGAATTCTTTAGTACCTTTTACCTTTGGCATAGCAGTCTAGCTGGAAACCTCTATCGAAAACAGTTTAACTCTGATCTCTGTTAAGCACTAAGCTATGCATATGAGTAACATCCAATTTGTTAGATGCTTTTTTCATCACTTTTCACCATATTGTCAGCCAAAAGATGCCCCACTGCTCGAAATAGATCTCAAGAGCTGTTATAATCCCAGAGCTGGAGAAGTCATTCAATGTTTACCCAGCCTTCAAAAAAAAGAGTTGTTGTAATAGGGATGTTAACTTAACATTTTTTTTGGTCCGTCATCTATATTATTAAAAAATTTGGACACGTATTTTTTATTTTTCTACAAGATTAGCTTCATCAACCTTATCCCTTCGACACTTATTTTACTTTGTAATGCATTTATAATCACGGACTTTAATCGACTTACAAACTTTTATATTTTGCAGTTTTATAGATTCACGAGATTACAAGACTTTACACGATTAAACACGAACTGCAAGCTGTACGTAATACATGATTTCTTCATCTATGGTCAGCTTCTGTGAATCTTTGTTTGTTTTGAACTTTAGCTATCGCAGTTTGGATAAACCACAATTGGCCTCTTGTCATTGCATAATAATTTCTTCTATCCTAAAAACGAAACCATATCTCTTCAAACAAATTCAATATGCCCCTTTAAATTCAACGTCGCGGCAATAAATTAAAAGTAAACAAAAAAATCATTCAAACAGCTATTAAAAACATAATTATAAATCTTGCAATTGACGGTTAAAACTGAAGTAGGTATTGTTTGTTTACTATAAATAGGTACGACTGACGCATTCGACATGTTTGTCCCCGTGATGTACAGGCATGGCCGTTCGCATGCAGATTGGGAATTAAATACTGACAAAGTGATGTGTCTTTGTTTATTTGTATGACGTTTTTGATGGTATTGCGTGTCAATGTCTGAATTGGTTGTAATTTACTACGTTTAAGGTTGCGAATCTGCTAGAAGATGGCTATTAACAACTATTGTTTTGCAACAATCTGCAGGGCAGTCGCGTTACCATAACAACAACAAAATCAGCCGATAATGTTTCTTCCCATATTGCTGTGAGAGGGAGTGGGCCGTATTTTAACACGCAAGTCAAGTGCATGTTGGTAGATGTCACAAGTCGTATTTTTTTTGTGATAGGATATATTCAGGTTTCCTCACGATGTTTTCTTTCATCGTTTTGAGAGCAGTGGTGATAATTTACACAAAGTAAAGCGATTGCCTGGGAACGAATTCGAACCCAACATTTAAACTGACTTCGTTCTTTTATCATAGAATAACTACGTCATTGAGTATCTGTGTTGCAAGTGGAATAAAAACTGTTTTAATTATGATCTATATTTTACTTGCTTCGGCCCGTGCCTTCGCGGTCGGAAATTATCCCACAGGAACGTACTAATGCGATAAGGCCCTATATGTTAATCCAGGTTATAATCTATCTCTGTGCCAAAATTTATCCAGATCCGTCAAACACACACATACGCACACACTAACTTTTGTCTTTATTATATTTAATTAGGGTGATACACCGTACAATAAAGTTTCTTTTGTATTATTTTTCCGATTCTACGGAATGTTCTTACAGAACATTAACCTAACCTGTTTTGAAAGATCTCCTTCCTCTTAGATTCTGATTGGTTGATTAAAGCATTGATATCCACGTTAATATTATATTTCAGCGGAAACACCGTAGCTGAAACCGAATCACTCGAGTGTATGACCTTTCACAAAGTAACTGGGAATTCTGTGAGAAATCAATGAACTCCCAATAATACGTTAATGTAGCACGCGTTGGTATTGACCTCACCACACGTAGGAAGATAATTCTATGAGCTTTGATTGGCAAAGGGTCGATGTTCGCAGATTTATTGACACGGTAGGAGGTAACGGATTCCATGATTTTCCTTTCATCTGATATGGTTGTTCGGACGTTAAACATCTTGTATTTTTGGCTAATTCTGAAAAATAATTACTGTTAACTCAACACGGGAACATAAAAGGCTAAGGATAAGGTACATGGACCCAAAGAAAGAAACTATTTATTCGCCTAAATTGTAGGACATAACATACGATATAAAAAAAAACAAAAGCAGGATGATCATTTGATGATTCCCACTCCAAAAAAAAAAAATCTATTCCCAGTGAAGTGTCAACTGGCGGTGTTCTGATTAAATTATTCCACTATTACTATTTCCGTTGTGGGAGAGGGAAAGGGATATGACATTAATCTGTTTACGGAAAGGGTTCGTGACTAATGATAACAGCCGCACGTGTCGAACGAAAGTTATTAGTAATGTTAGTCGTGTGCTGCGGTCGGTTCGTGGATGGGTGACCATCCATTGAGTTAGTTATTAGGTAGTTAAATATTGGTACATCGTATTAGTTTCGACGCCGTCTTCACGTAGTTGGGTTAAGACTAGGCAGGTTGATTTTGCTCTGTTTTTAGAACGCTTCAACCATACAGTATGTTAATTAACGAAAGGCGTTCCCACAATAGTATAGCCTCCATAAATGCTGTCAGACTTTCAAGCTCCTGACTACCCGAAATGACGGTCAAAGATCCACGAATGACAGCCGGCACCGACGGCTTAATGTGCTTTCCGAGGCACGGAGGAGTCTCGGCATGTGAAGATGGTCACCCATCCACGGACCAACCCCGGCAAGCATAGTTTAATCTTATGGATCGATCCGTGCGGCTGTTATTACTTAGCCACGAGCTTCTCCTTCCATATTTCCATTAAACCCGGGTAAATAAATATATCCGTTCCCGTGACGCAAGCAACCCCATTGACCCGGATTGAGTTCAGGACCGGTTATCAATAAACGTGTCGGTGACCGACGTTCTTAGTGCGTTTCAATTAATCGGATTATTTGCTCGTGACTGGTAGTTGTTGTGTCATGCGGGAGAATTAAATTGTAATTAATGGTAATCTTTTTCGGCATATCGATGATTCAATTTTATACAAGAAAAGAAGAAAATAAAAATGTTTATTCTGCACAAAAAAAAACGCACATTATAGTGAAAAAAAATAATAAAAACATGAAATTGCCCGTATAGTACAGTAACATAATAGCAGCGATAGCTTAGTGGTGTGACCGGCGGACTGCCAAGTCATAGGTCTCGAGTTCGAACCCAAGGCACCTCTGATTTTTCAGATTCATGTGCGTATTGTATAATTATCACTTGCTAAAAATCGGTGAAGGAAAACATCGTGAGGAAACCGGCATGCCTGTGAGATATTTCTCAACAGCATGTGTTGCTAAGTCAGAGGCCCATGGGCAGCATTAAAACTCTGACACCAGGTTAGTCACTAACCACACGAAAAGAAGAAGATAATCAGCCTATAATGTTCCAGTGCTGGGACACGGGGCTCCTCTCTTCGAGAGGGAGTGGGCTGTAATCAACCACGTGGGCCTAGTGCGGGTTGGTGAAGGACTTTTGGTTCCCGGTTTCCTCACGATGTTTTCCTTCACATTGCTAAAGTATATTTAAGTAGCCAAAAAGACGAGCTATGCCAGCTATAGGCTTCGACCAGAATTCGGTAACCTTGAGAGCGTGAGCGTAGGCCTCCAAAGGTCTTCCAAAGTGCAGTATTTAAAAACAGAGAACACGAAAAAGGGAGAGGTATCGTTTGTGTTGTGGCGCCACAGTCGCACGGTGCTACATTTGGATCAATTAAAATACTCCTCTTAACCCATATCACGTTACTCTGTCAATTTACTTTGTGCTAAATATTTTGACCGCTTTACAGGTCTATTAGTCTCTAGATACTACAGAGACTATTACAAAGCATGAGTTCCGCGCATTTATTCCCAGGCCAGTCAAACTTTTATTGAGTTTTGTCCATCAGGAATTTTTCAGTAGCCGCCTGCATTTTTGCTCGATTGATGGCAATAGCTCGCCTCTATTACATGGGACTTAAACTTAACTGGCGAAATGTGGGTCTAGTATGGCTACTCTGCCTAACCCATCGGGGATATTAGGCGTGTGATTGCAGATCCCAAAGACCGATACAGGGGAAGTTGACACTCATAATCAACACGTTGTTGGCAGCTGACTGCGTGGGGAATAGGTATATGGCAACTGTTATAACAAGCCATTTATGCCCATGATCTTTTTGCTGTTCGGTGAATACCAAAACAGCGAATCAAATCAATCAAAATCATTTAGTTCCGTGAAAGATGTTACAAACATCTCCCTCTCTCTATATTTTATTTAAATAATAATGAAATGAAATTGAAATGGTAATCACTTGAGAATTGTTGGATGGACTTGGTTAGTTTTTGGTTTTTATTTGGGTGAGAAAACCTAGTAATGTTACCAGGGAAATTTAAAAATTCAGAAGAGCTTTTTTTCTATATAATAATAAGGTTCACTTTTTCACCATAGTAAAGGGAAGATTTTCAGACCAGACGAGTGTTGTGTCTGGTGAGTATCTGGATGACGATTTTTGTTTTTTGCGAAGTGTAATTCGCAATTCAACATAGTAGTCTTCTGCTTGTGGATGAACCAGAGGAACCAGGCTTGTGGATGCCTTAATAAATTAAGGCCGCCAGCCAGGGCATGCCGGCCGATTGTTGCCGGGACGTTGTATATATCTATTCTAATCGCGGGGTAAACTCTACTTGCGGGATGCAGGGTTTTGCGTGACGTCAGTTTGTTGCGTAATTCGTATGTGGCGATGTAGATGTTGAATATTGAGTTTAGGCCATACACGTATGTATCTGTATTGAAGGCACCGACCTTAGCATTGCACAAAAAATAGTCGCAATGTTTGTGCTACCTGACGCTTTATATTAATAAATTCAATCCAAATATTTTATATATTTAATTTAGGTAAAGACGGTACTTTAACTAAATTTGAATAGATTATATTATAGTTTCACGCAAGCAAAACTGCGAGTAAAATCTAGTACTTAACAAAAATAAATTGGTAATAAATAAATATTTTTATTTCAGGCATTTCACATACATTTCATCCTGAGTGACTCCACATAAAAAAGCATCACGGATTACGTACAATTAGTTATTTTGTAGCCTGCAATATTAGAGTATTCAGCAATTCACTGGGGAACCGGTATTTAATAAATGACTTTATTCAGAACGTGACTATACAAATAATTTCAACTGGAAACAGAATAAAACTCAAAGTATTTATTTCAAATAAACCAATTACAGGCACTTTTGAATTGGCAAGGTGTCGGTCAGTCCGAGAAATAAAGCTAGTTGCCCATTCCAAAGGAGTAGGTACCTTCACTACCTACCTACCTACATGAAAGTTTGTGCAAGTAGAATATTATTAAATTAAACAAGGGTAAAATTAGTACTGTATTGAAAAATATTTCATATTCATTCATGCATATAATTTTAATGAAAACCATCAAACGGGCTTAAATTTTGGCAGGTATCAATTTGTAGTTATTAATTAAGCAGTTTACATTTTAACTAAAAATGTGCATTAAAGTATATAAAACTATTAACAAATATGGCGTCGAAAAATTCCTCCAAATCACTGACGACTGGACACAGTCAGACATCTTAACCACGACGGCTCTATCAAGAGCGAAGCAAAGAAGACGTTTACGCTTTATTTTTGAGGGTGGGAAATCATCCAATAACCTCTCGTTCTGGGTGGAGCGGAAGGGAGTGTCAGACTCTTATTGACTAAAACTTATCCATGTTCCTTCCTTAGCCCTTTATGTTCCGGGGTAGCGGTAACCCTTTCGGACAATCCCGCTGAAAAAGTTTACGCTAACCCAAAGTTTCAGAGAATAGAGAAGTTGTAGTTGAGAAAAAAAGTTAAGTTAGACAAGTAACTCAACGTGTTTTTTGTTTTTTTCGTATTTATTTGGAAATATTTATTGAATTCTCTTGTGCTTCCTCGACTTCGGAACTCTACTTTAGTATTACTCAAGGTAAAATTCAAATTCATTCGTTTTTTGGCAAAAAAAAATGTTGTCTTTTTGCTGAATGACAGCCTAAATTACAATGGAAATCTTGAAGAAATGTGAAGTTATTATGAAACAGTTAAAAGCGGTGAACAAAGAATTTATATCGGTTATTTATATTGTGTACATAAAAATGAGTATTCTATTCTATTCTTAAGAAACTGAATGAGTAGAAACCGTACATATGTTGAGATGGTGCCAATAAAGACATATCTATACGATCATAACCAGCGTAATTTATTATTTCGTCAGCTTAAACCGTCTGCCTTAATAGAATAACATTATGTGCTATCAAATGATACAAAGAAATATTTATATGAGATTATTGTTCTCGTGACAAAGAAGATATTTATGTTGTGTATAAAAATATCTTAACGTAAACAAATAGGAATATTGGAGTTGAAATGAAGATATTTTTAGATTATTAAAATGTAAGATTAATATGGGTATTTTAGCATGTATGCGTTGTTGGTTGTCCTTGAATAAATAAAATTAAATAAAAATCTGAATTGGTAAACTATTTTGTAATTATAACGTGATGAACTACTACTATTGTTTGATATTCTGCATACAGAAGCTGTTGGTGTACCTTTTTAAATAAATAAAATAAATATTCCTATCCATAATAGTACCCCAGAACAAATTACGACCAATATAACTAGCACTTGGCGCGGGGGATATTATAGTGCGCAAGTGTGCGCGCAGACACAGGTTGACTCTCTCTTCCCTCACTCTCATAGTCCGATGGGACAACAGGGACAGCTTTTTTTTTTGTTTAAGGCTGGGAAGTCTTCCAATGACCTCCCGCTCTGGGTGGAGCGGAAGGGAGTGTCAGACTCTTACTGACTAAAACCCATCCCTGTTCCTTCCTTAGCTCTTTATGTTCCGGGGTAGGGGTAACCCTTTCGGACAATCCCACTTACCCGGCAGGCTTGGCCGTGAGGGGCCCCTTCATTATGCTGACATCTCTTTGAGGCGCGCGTGGAACATATACGCGCCGTCCGGCACGGGCCTGGTCCTGTTCGGGCGGTGAGTCAGAGATGCATGCCTTGGGTTTGAATTCGAGACACATGACTTTGCGGTCCGACGGTCACACCACAAGGTAATCAATGCTACCAAGTACCAATAGATTCTACCCCTAGCATAAGGTGAAATGACAGCTCACTTCACATAAGATTCACGATTCACGGTGACATTTTTATAGAATGGATTGGCACGTGCCGTAAAATAAAACTTATCACGTTATTTTTATTTATGAAGTTGGAACCTGTTACGAGTTTAACTTTGTCTTATCTCACACACAAGAAAAGGGTATCAAAGCTGACATCAACTTCGTAATAACTTTTTCATATATTTATGTTAATTTGCAGATAAGGTTGAAATGGAATGGCTGAATTATCATTTTTTTACTTTTCGAGATTAGGCCAGGTGGCTTGCTGTTACTATAGACATTTGTAAAAGGTACTCAATGTTCATAGAGGATTCTTAGTTCAGCTGCTTGTACTCTATTTGCTGCTCTCAATGGATTAAAAGCCATTGGTTTAGAAGCTGAAAGGCGCTTAGGCTAACCTAAGTCCTCAAAATGTTTTATGAACCCCATAAGTTCATTAGAATTTTTTTCTCGAAACGTCAATAAAAAAATAGAACTGTTTAAATTGTTGAGCTCTTATAAGCAAACGACTTCTAATAGGCGAACATCTAATGGCTTCTGAAGTCCTTTTCAAGATGGCGCCTAAGAAGTTATTCAAAGAAAAGGTCTAGTTTGGTACGCAGCGTAGTTTTCCGAGTTCTATCAGAGTACCCTAGGTTAGGACGGACAGGGTACACATGTCGAAGAGATCGACATATTACTCTTCAATAGCGTCTTCATGGATCTGGGGGCCTAGACAAGTGTCAATCGCTCCGTGTCCATTCGATTTCGAAAATTTTTGGTCGAACTATTCGTTATCTCAGGATTGTCAAGAACGTCACTTGTCAACGCATTTGTATGGGAATATTGATCGAGTTTCGTTACACAATTTGACATTGTCTAGCAGTTAGCGATCGAAAACGATGGATCATATGACATTACGAAAGCTAATGCCAATTCCATAGATTTCGGATTTAAGTATCTAATTTTGTTATCGTTAATGAAATGCGACTTTATCTAGGTAGCTCCCCAGTAGCCTAGCCAGGCGTTCTTGATTCAATGGACAATTTTCCTTACTTGCCTGTTTTCTTTAAGTACCTAGTAAAATTTTGCAATTAGGTGTACGTATATGTATCAACCTATAATGATTCCACTGTTGGGACACAGGCCTCCTCTCTAAGAGAGGGAGTTAAAGTTAGAGTTTGCAATTCAAATTAGAAATTTATGTTAGTATCTTTGTTGATTCTAAATGTAATTATTTTTTATTAATTACTAGCTACTGCCCGCGGCTTCGCCCGCGTGGATGACGGAAATTGCATGATATTATATATAAATCTTCCTCTTGAATCACTCTATCTATAAAAAAAAACTGCATCAAAATCCGTTGCGTAGTTTTAAAGATTTAAGCATACATAGGGATATAGGGACAGAAAAAGCGACTTTGTTTTATACTATGTAGTGATGTGTCCCCAGATCATCGAGTAGTAATAGTGCAACAAATGGGACAATAACAATAAAATGAATTCGATTTGATTGTTATTGTATTTTGTTTTGCTTTCAGAGCTTTTGGCAATTTTAGTAGTATTAATTAATGCAATTTGGCTGATTGAATTTATTCGTTTATTATTTAGATTGGCGGCATCGTTTTATTTCATTTGGAAATGTAACAAAGCTGTGTAGAAAATAGAGCCAAAAATACATACGGATAAACAATTTTGCTCCCAAAAATATTTTATTACTAGCTTCTGCCCGCGACTTCGTACGCGGACCCTGTTGCTTATGCCAGCGACAACGGGCCGCCATTTATGTTATTTTTTATCATTTTTCCCATTTAAATCTTTTATCACACTGAGCTTTAGTTTAATTTCATTCCAACAACCACCAAAACATACAGTCCATTTGTCATCGTTTTCATTTTGGTAACCGCATTATTATATTCCTCCTCTAGAGACCTAGAAGTCGATGCGTAGATACGCTTGGAACTCAAGCGTAATTCTCTTTCCGTGAACGTCTCTGGGGGTCTACTCCCTAACTCCGTCAACGAAGCAACGGGCCCGTCCGACAGTAGTCCGTTACGTCGTAGCGAACCCTACTCCCTAACAATTTCGGATTCATCAGAACGGGACGGAATCATAGACTACTTACGGACAATATTCGTGAACGAACGACGAATGACAATAGAGTTGCGCCATTTTATCGGTCGCTTACCGGTTTACATATTCTGTAGTTTCAAATCATACTAAACAATTTTTTATATTTTTGTTGTAAGAAAATGACCACATTATTAAAAATACACTTTTTATTATGTCTATAAATATGTAATTAAATTATTTTGCCTTTTTTGGTTCGGCAATAGGCATTATCCTGTCGATACCTTTGCGTTTTTTCTTTTTAACGCCAATTATCAAACGACATGTCAAAGTTCTTAGAGTTGTCAAAAAGTAAAAGGCCAGTTTTGACATTTGAGAATGACCCTAGAATGTAACTTGGAACGAAACAGAAATAAGCAATAAACTAATCTTTAATTACATAAAGTGTTTTAAAAAATACATAAATATTTTTGGCGCGTTTAATAATATGATGGAAGATATTTCTGATATTGCTTTTTGCGCTAACTTTATAGTAGCATGCAATTTCTAATGAATACGAAACGTCTCAAACAGTTACGTGCTCAGTCCTTATTTTCTTAATGCTAATGTTGTAGACAATTAATTACTTAATATCACCAGCTTCATTCGATTTTAATCTCAACTCGGCTTTGCTTTTGGACTATTTCTGTTTACTATCACGTTGATCCTGGCTCTTCTATTTTGGACATTGATTTAAACAGTGATTTGAACTCGATTTTGGTGTTTGTTGTAAATCTTACCAACTGTTTCAACATGTCGAAAAGACGACGTACAATCAACAGCTAGTCACGCGAATTGGTTGTGAAGTTAACCGAAACCTTTATTGCTCGTAACGCAAGTGCAAGATCGTGTCGCAGAAGCACTTGAATTCAGCAAAAAAACTATTCGAATCATCTTGAAGGAAAAGTATGGGCCTTCCGGTACTGAAGAAAATGTATTACGTACGCCTAAAATGGGAAAGAAAAGCAAGCCTGTAACAGGTATTGACACATTTGACGCAAACGCTATTCGAGAGACGTCCATATTGATAATAGAAATGAAAATGAAATAATTATATTTACAGGTGACGATAGCTCAACTGACGATTCTGGCTCATCATCCGAAGAAAATGATTGAATGATGATTCAGTCACTTTCACTTTCTCTTGATTTTTTTGTGAATGAGTGGATGTAATTGTAACTAAAAATATTAAATTATAGACAAATTGACCTTTTGTACCACTGTTTCATTTCAAAATACCTACAAAATTAAAGTTTAAGTTATTTTTTTGTTACTCAGAACTTTAATCCAATGCACTTTAGAAGATATAATGAAATCGATCAAATACTCATACAAACTTGAATCGATTAATTGTGAGTATCGAGTACCGAGTCGTATGGTTGCTTCCTTACGTCGCGATGACAAATGAGAAATGTCAAATGTCCATTTTTTGACATTTTACACAAAAAAATTATATAAATTTTCTACTACAATAATTATTTCCAACACATTCTAGGAAGAATCATTCATGGAGCCTTTCCCCAGCAGTGGGATGACTCAGGCTAAGAGCCCCCTCAGACTACAGACTTTTTATCGGCCGATAGTATCGTCGGTTTCTTAATCAGAATGAAGATGTACCTACACCTATGCAAGAGCGCACATTTAAAATAAAACTATTAGAATAAAAGGAAATCTATGTTTTGATTGTAATAGTATATTGTTGTGTGTTGAATTTATTCGGATTTTCTTGGTGCTAAATAAAATAAAATACATTTTGTCATAGTCAAATCAAAGTTTATATTTTTATAGTTTATACATACGATCATCATCATCTGCCTAGCTTTTTCCCAACTATGTTGGGATCGGCTTCCAGTCTAACCGGATACAGCTGAATACCAGTATGTTATATGGAGCGACTGCCTACAATGCGGTCAACTACGTCTAGCATATTTGTTACAAAATCTGCAAACATACAGCTTACTAAAGTTAAAAATGATACTATCTATTTTAGTGCACTTTGAGTATAAGTAAACACTCTTCAAAGCATAGGTCGTAGTCAGCATTCAACACCAATATTTATCGTATTTACATAATATAAAATAACCTTAAATCAAAATATCAAGATATTTGTAATTTGATTATATACATTTTCGCTTATAACTTCCGAACCCTTTAGTTTATTTTGATAATTCCACAGGATTTATTCGTTTTAGGCTTAGAAATACCCCATAAACCCTAAGTTACAAAAATATTCCCATAAATAAAAACCATATTTTCAAGTTACGTAATTTGCCCTATACATTCAAAAATTCTCTTAAATTCTTATAATATCAGTCTTATTGACTTAAACCCTATATATTAATCATAATCTAAGATGAATTCAACAAATATAAACTAATTAGCACTTAACAAGGCTTAATTAGAATCTAACCAGAAATGTTCACTTTTCACATGTTAGACTCACTGCACTTCACTTTTAGTAGCGGTCCACCCATTACTTGGGCCACGTTACTCAGATAGGGTCTCTTCGCCGACACTGTTTTTTTATAAGGTTCCTCTCAGCAACATTTTGTGGAAACCTTACATATTTTTGCAAAATTGAGGGGATGTTGAATGCATTTGTGACATGCCGCAGAGAACGTGACACTGTCTGTTGTGCCATTGGCTCATCACTGCTTAGGCTCACTGCACCTTGGTAGCTCCCCCGGGCATAAAAATTAAGAGCAGCGAGGATCTAAAAGTAAACAAAGAAAACAGTAGGTAAATGGGTGGGACGGATTGGTAATATTGGTGTCAATAAGTTGCAGAATCTTTGATATATCCTTACCTTCATTATTGAATCAACACTTCGTCGTATATGTTGAGGCAAAAGAGGTATATAGTCCTTACACAGGTCCTCGAATAATTCACGAGTGAGCCGATAGTTCCCTATGAACTCGACGTCGGGAATACTCGCCAAAATAAAGTTCTAGCGTAAATATCGTCGGCGACACCTCCGCTCTTCCCGTAATGATCATTCTAGCAACAAAAAAGCAGCCATAGTTCGAAATTACACTTTAAATTATAATTTTCGTCAACAGCACGAGAACTATTTTGATGTCGTATGAACTGACATAACGCTCCGTCGAAACAAGTGTCAAGTTCAATTTTTAGGACGGAAAAAACACGTCGGGAGTAGGTACAAATGTCAATTCGTGTTGTAGTTCATTCTTCGTTCGGGCCACGGACGAATCATCCGTCCGACGGTGCTAGGGAGTAGGAAACGCCCGTTACGAAGGCCGAAACTACGGACTTCGTGCTTAGGGAGTAGACCCCCTGACTCGCGAGACAATACATGACGTGATCGTGAACGTCATGTATTGTCTAAATTAAAATGACTGCTCCCCTGCGTTACCGGGTAGGCTACAGTGTCACGAAGATAAATGGAAAAGGAAATTAAACACTCAAACAACATAAGCCCGAAGGCATATTCATACGATAAAATAAAAAAATAAATAGGAGTTTTGGCCAGTAGAGTCAAATTTTCAATGATATACCATCGTCATCGAAATTCAGTCCTAAACTGTTACCGCCTTCACCGCGTGCAGGTACTCCCAGTTTATGTTATTTTATAATTACACAGTAAAATTAGTGATAGCTTTGATTTCCACATCAGATGTTTCTGATCTTCGATTTTTATAAGTCAACAGGAAATGCCCATCATATTGAACAACAAAGACGTCAAAGACGTCATTCCTATATGTGTTATGTTGTAGCTAGGCTCTTGGAGTTCCACAACAGGTGTTCCAGATCTAAGATTTTTATAAGTCAACAGAGAGTGCTCATCAGATTGAACAACTTGTGCTAAGACGTTATTCCTATATGTGTTATGGTGTAGCTAGGCTCTTGGAGTTCCACAACAGGTGTTCCAGATCTTCAATTTTTATACATCAACAGAGAGTGCTCATCAGGCTGAACAACTTTCGCTAAGACGTCATTCTTATATGTGTTATGGTGTAGCTAGGCTCTTGAAGTTCCACAACAGGTGTTCCAGATCTTCGATTTTTATAAGTCAACAGGAAATGCCCATCAGACCGAACAACTTTTGCTAAGACGTCATTCCTATATAATGTTATAGTGTAGCTAGGCTCTTGGAGTTCCACAACAGGTGTTCCAGATCTTCGATTTTTATAAGTCAACAGGAAATGCCCATCAGACCGAACAACTTTTGCGAAGACGTCATTCCTATATATGTTACAGTGTAGCTGGGCTCTTGGAGTTCCACATCAGGTGTTCCAGATCTTCAAATTTATTCTCTCAGCAGAAAATTTTAATCACGTGGAACAATTTTTGCCAAGGTATCATATTTGTATCTCTTATAGTTTAGCTGGTCTGTTGCGGTTCTGCATCAGGTGTTCAAGTTTCCAAGATAAATTATAGCCTATATGTTGCCCAGACTTAATACCTATACAACAAAAAAAAATCATGACAATCCGTCCAGTAGTTCCGAAGATTAGCGTGTACAAACAAACATACAAACAGACAAACAGACAAACAGACATACAGACAAACAGACAAACAGACAAACAGACAAACAGACATACAGACAAACAGACAAAATTTTTTTTTTGGATTCATGCTCTATTACTGTTTCTAAACCATAGAGGAAAGTAATATATCGGGTATAGAGAGCCCTCTTGCAGCTAATGCTAATGTCAATTGATCGGCGCCATCTATTATCACCATCCACAAACTTGTCATGTATAGCTATAGCTATAGCTAGCTACAGGTAGCTATAGCTAGCTAGCTATAGGTACTACCTATGCTATAGTGCCTATACTTAAGCTTCCTTACTAATTTGCTTGTTTATTGATAAAGTTTTACTATGATTTTGTTATCATAGTAAAACTTTATCAAATTAAAAACAAGCAAATTAGTAAGGAAGCTTAAGTATAGGCACTATTGTAATTTCAAAAGTTACACAGCGGATACATAAAGGAAACATCCTTTTCTTTTACAAAATTACTTGCTTTATTTGTAAATTTTAATTCAAATTAATTTGTGTTTTAATATACAAAAGGTGTGGCTGATGTTCAATCGTTACATCTGGGCCGCTCTTTCACTCATGAACGTTGCTTGAGAGCCGTGGTCAATCAAAGCCATAGCACTGTCTCTTGTCCCGAGTCATGATTTCTTACTGGTACAAGAGCTGTGGCCAGTAATGCAGTGGACAAATTTGCAGCGAGATGCGATGAAAGTGTAACATTGGTTTCCGCTGATTTTGCAGAATCTTGATTACTTTCAACTTCATTGTTTTGTTGTTTCTTATTGTCTGGTTGATATGGTGTGGATTGATGCGTGAGCGTGTGATAACGTTTGTGACATTTTCGGCAGCACATCTTCAGGCGACATCTATAAGCGGAATGTCCTGGGCCCAGACAATTATAGCATAGGTTGTGTTTTTTCTGGTACTCGCACCTCTCAGCTGGATTAAGTTTTATGAATTCCTCACAATGACATAATGTGGTCCTTTTCGCACATAGCGCAGCTTCTTGGTTTTGAAGAGGTAGTATTTTGTGTGGACACGTGAACTGCGTATTCTTTTCCCTTAGGAGTAGGCTTCTCTCTATTTGCAGGCGTGATAAGCTCGATCGTGCGGAACTTGGACAGTAGGAACTTGTGCAGGGCATCCCATTTAGGTAACTCGTCGTCATTATCATCGTAAGCAGCTTCTTCCCATTCTCGATGCGTCTCGGGGTCCAATGCGTGAGCGTATCCCATGGGCTGGTTGTCAGGTTCAGGTTCACTACGAAGGAGGATTCGAGGATCGGCGGACTAATTTGTATGCAGAAAAGCACAAACATGACACACACAACAACGACCACGACTTAAAACATAAAAAAATGTTGTGAATTTGTGATCTAATAATTTGACAATCAAATCAATAACAACTCAATAATTCTCTGTGTTGCTATCGTAATTACTACGCGGCTTGTAATCTCCACAAATATTTGCAAATAATTATAATACGTGTTAAATAAAATGATTAGGTAGTGAAATTTATTTTAAATTTATTTATTTTTTGTCACATATTACATTTGTATCGGTGGTGGCGCCATCTGCGGTGACATAAAGTAACTAATTGTTTTTGGATGGAGATATTAGATGTCGCATATTTAAAACATTACCCCAAATCTGTCAATGTATGGAATTGTCCTACCCCTGTTCTAAACCCCCCTCAATTATTATTTTTTTAATATATTCAATGTACAGACACAGTTTTTTTACTGTTTTATTATATGTATATTATCTATATACATGCATAATAAATGTGTTGTTCAAATATATTAAACTAGCTGCTACCCGCGGTTCCACCCGCGTCAATGTTGAACATAACGTATATTGTATTATGTATTTCTTCATCTAGAAAATTATATAATCAGTATCTCTGTCTCTATTCAATTTTCATCACAGCATTTATTCTTTTTCTTTTCTTCGTGTTACCACACCGGCCAAAGAAGAATAAGACGATACAAGACAAAAAAAACATAAGAAAACAGGTTGATTTTTTTTAAAATAAACTGAAAACAAATAAAAATTAATAAACTTTCTTCTACTTGTTTTATGTATTGAAACCTGTCAAGTGAGAGTCGAACTCGCACGCCAAGAGTTCCATTTCACCATACAATATTTAACACTATATTACATATTGTTTAAAAATATTTCAGTTAAAAACACATTTCTTGTATGGAGAACCCCCTTTTTTTTTTTTTTTTTTAAGGCTGGGAAATCATCCAATGACTGGTACTGTTATTTTTATTATTTTTTATTATATATAATATAATTATAGTGGAAAAAAATAGGTACTTTATCTGTGAAAATTTTAACTTTCTATGCCTTACGGTCCTTTGGATACAGCACTTTTATTTTTCTCCTGTCCTTTCTCGTTCGAAAATTCCATAGAAACAGGGCGTCTAGTTTTTTCCGAGAAACTTTTGCAATTTTGTTTCCATAAAAACCAAATTCCGACTATTACGAACATTTACAACACACGTAAAACAGAAATAGAAAAATCTGTCAATCCCGATTTGGTATTTTGTTTATTTTCCTTTTCGTTTTATTCAATAAATAGGTTGAAGTGACGTTATCAGCGGTTTCTCTACAGCCTGTAGTTTAGGACCTACCCGAACTGGCTAAAAAAAGAATCAACCTACCTATATAATAAATAGTACACAACTGTTTCACGTTCTATATATCCATTTTAAGCCCCATTATCCCCAGGGGTCTATTCTGTGGCAGAAAACAATGAAATGTGTAATTTCATTTGCCATTTTTCATTTGAAATTCTAACAATTACTGCTGGGGAAAAAATAAACAGATAAAAAGAGATATATAGGGTCGATGTATTGTTCGCTTTATGCGTGATGAAGTTCGTAATGGGAATATTTGGAGCGTTTAAAACAGTAAATAATAGGAAGTTCAATAGGTGAGAGTTTTTCTTGTTTATTTTTACTGTTTCTGAATGAAAAGTTATAATCCTAATGTCGATTTACTTTCAAAAAAAGGAATGATAAAGGATAAATGTAAGGAGTCATTGTACTGTATAAACAAGTACTTATAGTATAGAAGATAGAAAAGTTTATTAAAAAAACCGCCCAAGTGCGAGCCGGTCTCGCGCACGGAGAGTTCCGTACCATTATCTACAAAAACCGGGATCAATCTGTATGGGAACCCCCTTAAATATTTATTGTATTCTGGTTTTTAGTAATATATATTATTCTGTTTTTTAATATTTGTTGTTATAGCGGCAACAGAAATACATCATTTGTGAAAATTTTAACTGTCCAACTATCACGGTTCATGAGATACAGCCTGGAGACAGACGGACAGAAGGGCGGCGAGCGGAATCTTAGTAATAGAGTCCCGTTTTACCCTTTTGGTACGGAACCCTAATAAATGTTTTTTTTTGTTTCAGGCTACGAAGATACACATGTTATGATATTCATCGGTTTCGCATATCTTATGACCTTCCTGAAGAAGTACTGCTATAGTGCCTTGGGATACAATTGGTTCCTGGCTGCCTTGGTCATACAATGGAGCCTTCTCTGCCAAGCCTTCTTTCATATGAAGGATGGTAAAATATTAATCACGAAAAAATGCATGTTAGGTAAGTAATCAAAAATCAATCTGCTTAGGCTTTTCCCAATTTTATTGGGCTCGGCTTCCAGTCTAACCGGGTGCAGCTGAATGCCAGTATTTAACATGGAGCAACTGCTGGTCTGCCCTCCACGACCCATTAACTAGGTGACACGATAACCCTTTGTTAGACTGGGTGTCAGACTTTCAGGCTTCTGAAAATCAATCAATCATATTATTTTTGTTAAAGAACTTCAAACGTCTTAATGCCCATTGTTAATGTCGATACTTGCTCTAAAATTAAAATTATTTTGTAAAACTTTAATAGCAATATTTATGATAGAAACTTTTCAATCATATTAAAGGTCCACGGAATGGCCAACTAGTTTAAAATATGGACCAAAATTTACGTGTTGAAGTATCTTAGTAGATCTACTTACAGAATTAATCAATATCATTCCATTTTTCATTGTGTAAAGTCTAAACAAAACATTAAATTCTTGAATTGCTTTCCAAGACTTCGTACTTCGCTCAATCACAAAAGTTTATTCGCAAGAAACAAATAATAATTATTATTGTATCTAACAATAACGTGAGATCCTGTGTTTATTTTAATAAAGGCAAAATTTTAAATGCTCAATTTCCTCTGTATTCTGTTTCACAAAAGAAAGCTTTTAAAGCATCGTCGAAATGTTTTGATATTGTTTTAAATTCAATTACCATTTTGTGTTTAACTGGATTTTCTTGTGGCGCAAGCGAAATTGATTTAGGTAGATGTTGATTTTCAGTAGCTTGCCCTTTAAGATTTTACAAGATTTATTAAGAATGCATAACCAGCTTATAATGTTACCATTGCTGGGACATAGGTCTTTCCTCTGTGAGAAGGACTGGGCCGTAATTCACCCCGCGGCCACGGACCCAGTGCAGGTTACCAGATATCACAATGTCTTCAAGTTTTGGCTCTAGAACATGCCAGTTCCCTCACAGAGTTTTTTTTCACCTTCCACAAATACTCTCAAAACGGTGAAGGAAAACATCGCGAGGAAACTGGCAAGTCCCAGAACTAAAAATTCGAAGCCATGTGACATCTACCAACCCTCACTGGTGGTGGATTACGGACCGTTCCCTCTTACCGAGAGAAGGCCTGTGTCAGCAGTGGGAACATTAAAGGCTGATTATGATGATGATGATGATTAACAGTTAGACGGGCGAAAGATGACTTTTTGTTTTATTTAGTTAGGTATGTCATGTGTCCATTTCTATTTCACTTTCAGAGGCAGATATTATGTCAGCGACTGTCCTCATCACGTTCGGATGTCTGTTGGGCCTCGCGAGTGGTACACAGTTGCTATTCATAGCTATCGTAGAATCAGCAGTCGGCAGTGTCAATCTGTACTTAAATGATGGAATATATGAGGTTTGTGTTTAAATAAGAACCAGGTTCGACTTGGGCAAAGTTGGACTGCCTAATATATTTTATATTCAAATTTACCTCCCGCTCTGTGCCAAATCTTATGAAGAAAGAAAGAAAGAAAGACGCCGTGTCGGGTAAGCGATATTGTACGAAAGGGTTACCGCTACCCCGGAACATAAAGGGCTAAGAAAGGAACATGGTTGGGTTTTAGTCAGTAAGAGTCTGACACTCCCTTCCACTCCACCCAGAGCGGGAAGGCTCAATTAATGATTTTCCAACCTCAAAAAAAAAAATTAAGATGCCATCAGTTTAGCTGGAGCAACGATGTACGCAGGGTGTCTGGTAGCAGCTGGATGAGACTTGCCGAGAATCGAGCTTAATGGCGTGCAACTGGAGAGGCAGTCCAACAGTGGAATGCTATAGGCTGATGTTGATGATGAACCCTTCGATTTGAGTTTTTTTTTCAGTAGCAGCACAGAGTCTTGAATAGTGTCTGGTTAATGACAAAGAACCTGTCTGTAACATAAGACTTATAGTAACATTCCTGTAGAAATGTGTACTTACTATATATAAACACATCCACCTATCCCAGCGACGAATAAACGAGTAATGTTATGTTATTACTGTTATTTGGTTGTTAACGTTTGTAAGTAGAGATAAACTACGGTAACATGACGCGCTCATCCAAATTACTGTTTAGTCACATTCTTCCGAAAGAGTTTGTATGTAGTTGTAAGTATCCTTCTTCTGTAACTGGCCGGCGGCAACTTGCGTTGTGAGTCTTGGTGACGCTTTGTAATTACTTTCAAACGTTTTGAATTTTGGAGGGGTGGTTTATCGTAGTTTATATCTACACATTATCATGCCTGTATTCCACGAAGGATAAGGCCGAGGTGCACTTATAAGTTGCCTTTGATTTCAGATTTCAGATGTAGGAGGCTCCATAGGTATTCACACGTTTGGGGCCTACTTCGGATTAGGAGTGAGCGCTGCTTTTAGGATAATGAAGAAAGCTAAAGATCCGCATCAACCGCCCCCAGCCACGACAGTCGCACTCGATGGGCCCAGTTACAACTCTGATGTCAGTGCTATGATTGGTAAGCCTTACAGGTTTATAGACACTTTATGTTTCCTAAAAAAAAACTAAACTATTCCAAGATTTCCGTTCCAAGAGTCCGTTTTCCGTAGCATGCGCGCTTCGTTTAAATCCATATCCATCCGAACAGGCGCTATACTTTGTGTGAATAATTTCATCCCAACTATATTGGAGTCGGCTTCCATTCTAACCGGATGCAGCTGAATACCAGTATTTTATATGGAGCGACTGCCTATCTTACCTCCACAACCCAGTAACTGGGAAATACGATACCCCTTGGTAAGACTGCCTGTCAGATTTTCGGGCTTCTGACGACCCGTAACGACTGTCAAAGATGCACAATTGACAGCCAGGACCAACGGCTTAACGTGCTTTCCGAGGCACAGAAGAGTCTCGTTATAGAAAGATGGTCACTGACCCAAGGCCTGCCCCGGCAAGCGTAGCTTAACCTGATTGATCGATATGTGCAGCTGTCAGTACTTATAAATAATTTCATTAACCATGGTCACAAAATCTGGTACTTATTTCTAAAACGTATTCAGTGACTTAAAATCAAAATGCACGAAAAATGTGCTCCATTTATTCATGTTAACTTTCTAAACTGCCATTAATGCAGCTGGCTATCCAGCCAGTGCAGCTTACGTAAAAGTGTCTTTTAATATTATTGAAAATGTTCGCCCCTCCGTGCGCTCCATTATCCTAGGAGTGACGGAATGACCTAGATTCGTCTCGATTGCTCCTGAAGCTTCGCTTGCAGCCCTTCATAAGTAGTTCTCCGCCTTTTGTTTTGATTTTATGCTATAGTTACATACATACTATAACAGTGGAATACAGGGTGAAATTGAAATCTGAAATCACAAAAAAATATCAGTTATGCGAGTGTAATGTATGAAACAGCTGATTTGTTCGCATAGTAAAAGTTGTTCATAATGATGAGTACATTGGCCCTTAAAATAATGCGCATGAATTCAATTTCACCCTGTATAGATTGGGACGTAGAAGAGATGTCTCCAAAACCATAATATTATATTTATATATTCAGCTCATGGCTAAGAAACAACATTCGCATGGATCGATCTATCAGCTTAAGTTACGCTTGCCGGAGTTGGTCGTGGATGTGTGACCATAATTTACGTATCATTTACGTATTGTTGAGTTGTTCATTGAGAAGCTCATGGCTAAGTAATCACAGCCGATCGGATCGATCCATCAGGTTAAGCTACGCTTGCCGGGAATGGTCATGGATGGGTGACCATCTTTACATATCGAGACTCATCCGTGCCTCAGAAAGTACGCCAAGCCGTTGGTCCCGGCTGTGGTCCGTGGATCTTTGACAGTCGTTACGGGTAGTCAGAAGCTCGAAAGTCTGACATCTAGTCTTACCAAGGGGTATTGCATTGAGACTTCAAATAACTCAGTCTATCGCAGTCCACTGCTGGACATGGCCTCTCTTAGGCTGTGCCTCAACACCTTGTCCTCCGCCTTCCACAACCAGTCTGTCCTAGTCACCTGCTTAAGGTCATCAGCATTAAGACTTAAACATAAAGAACTGGTGAAAAGTGGATGTACTTTAGGTACCCCTCTGCCTATCCCTTCGGGGAATACAAGCGTGATGTTATTCTATATTATGTAATTTTTTTATAATCATTAAGAACAGTATAAATTTTTGTTTAATTTTTCGCAGGTTCTATTTTCCTGTGGATCTATTGGCCATCATTTAACGCCGCGTTGACCACAACAACGGAGTCGTATCAAAGGGCTCTCATCAACACTTACTTGTCTCTGGCTGCGTGTACGGTACGATTGTCTTTCCAATATTATTGCTTGTAAAAGTAGGAACTTAGGTTTAAGGCGCCTGTCCTATCGCTGGCGATTTACGAGAAACCAGTAGAGCTAGCAAATTAAGAACCGGCCAAGTGCGAATCGTATACGAAGCGTTTCGTACTTCTGTTAACCATACACTATTTAAGACTACATATTTAAAAAAAAAACTATAAAAAACACGTTCCTTATTAAATACCTTTTTTTTTTTTGTTTACCATGTTGTTATAGCGTCAATAGAAATACACTCTGTGAATATTTCATCGCTTCAATTGATATGTACTTAAACTCATTTTTTAAATAAACAAAAATATTAAAATTGGAAGATGTATTAAAAAATCACTCATTCATTGTGTTATTGTTGTACATTAGGCAGTAATTTAAATATGGCGTGATTTGTTCTCGAGGCCCACAAGCAAGGCCAGCAATGGGCGTCTTTCTGATGAAATAATGAAGCAGGTGAAGGTTTCAATTAAACTTCTATTACATGCAACAGGTGACAACATTCGTGCTCTCTGCAGCAGTATCCCACAAGCCTGGCAAGTTTGATATGGTCCACATCCAGAACTCGACGCTAGCTGGCGGCGTGGCGGTGGGTGCTGTTGCCAACATGATCATTGGCCCTGGCGTAGCGATGGCTATTGGCATTGCCGCTGCTTTCATCAGTGTTCTGGGGTATAGGTATTTATCTGTGAGTATCAAGACTACAATATGGTGTTACGTGATTGGATAGAAACTTTCCTCCTTCTTCCTTTCGTGTGGGTAACTACTAACCAGGTGTTAAAGTTTTTATGCTGCCCATGGGCCTCTGACTTAGCTTCACATTCTGTTAAGAAATATTAAATGATAATAATATTATCTACTCGTGATTATGGAAAACCCAACCACAGTATAGCGAGAAAGACGACATTTGAATATTTGAAACAATTTCTTCTTTAAACAAAATTTCAAGTTGTCTTTTACAACATGATATACGGGGAGATACAGGGAGGCCACGTACCCACGTACAAATTCCGCGTTTTGACAATTCATAAAAAGTAACGTTATTGACTACCTACCCTTTCAAATACCCAATTATGATGTTCAAAAGTGCCTTTTGCCTATTGAATAAGAGCATATTATGGTTCAGCCCATTGACAAGCAGACGAACAGGCGGAAAGGCATAGTGATTGGGTTCCGTTTTGCACTCTAATGCCCGTATTACCCTCACTCAATACTCAAGCATTGCTTGAGTCTCGATTAAAAACATTTGATTGGTTAAAACTAGTTTTAGTAATGCTTGGGTCTTGAGTGAGTCCTTCTGCGAGGTCTTCTGTAATTCGGGCCTAAGAGTACGGAAGATCTTAATTGTGTTCGTGACTTAGGCATTATGAAGGAATGTCAGCCATGTTAGCTTTTCTCTTGTCACGAACCGAGATTCTTGAGTTATATCATCGCTGTCTAAATGTCAACTGTCAGTATTCGTCATTTTTATGTCAAAAAGGTGAGAGGGCAATAAACTATTTTTGTGAATGTCTACTTCCTTATAATTTTGTAACAATTTAACTAAAATCATATTTTCAAAAGACTACTCACATAGGGCCGATTTCACCAATGAAACTAAACGCGATCAGCACTTATAAAATGCGTTCAAGAGCTGTCAGTGTCAGTATTCCCCAGAAAATAATCACTCTGACAGCTCTTAAACGGGGTTTATGTGCTGATCGCGTTCGGTTTTATTGGTAAAACTCACCCTTACACCCGTATTAATAAAGAAGTAATTACTTGTTGCTAAGTAATTTCTTGACTAAGTCATTGCTTAGGGTTAGAATTCTTAATTCCAAATTCTCATTCTATAGTTGAGTAACAGCCGTTACTTACTTGAGCAATTGCCCAAGTAACACTCGAAGTTTGGTGGTTGTTTCTGTGTGGCAACACTTCATGACTGCGTTTCGTTTCGTGAAAAGGCAAACGTAAGGTCTAGATTACTTTTAAAAGCTTGCAATAATATATTTGATATACTTTATTTTAGATTTATAATAGCAATAGCGTTATATACAGTAGTTGGAATTGTAAAAAGTACATTATTTTCATTTAATTTTGTCGGTACAAAAAAAAAGAATGCTTCGTGAAACAAAACGTTTGAAATGTTAGAACCCTACTAAATTTAAATGTTTACTCTTTACACATGGATTATATACCGACACATGATTTTTGACTTAGAAAGATTATACATTCATTTCTGTCAATTGTCAAACCATAAATTATTTCTGAAATCAAAACAAAACAATATCTTTCTAGGATAAAGTTATAGGAAGCACTCTTTTTGTCTCTGATTGTAAAGAGTCGGTAATTCTCGGTAAAATCACATGTATTGCAATACAGAATTACCGTGCGTTTCTCCAAAAGTATTGTGATACGAAATCTCTTTTTAAAACAATCTGCCGAATAGTCATGAAATGGACCCACATCACGAAAGTAAACTTTGGGATTTCTAGGTTCAGCAAGTTCTATCTCCCCTATTAAATTATCATCTATATTGTCGACAACAGCAAAAAACGCTTCGATGCTATCCAAAGTTTCCATTTTGTATCCAAAATAACGACGAAGTATTGCTTAAGTAAAGGAAATGGTGACTATTACTTGGCTAAGAATTCTAACTTTTGACAGTTCTAACTTCGATCAATGACTTAACTATAGAATACAAATCGTTACCTAAGTAATTACCTTTACTCAAGTACTTACTTTTACTTGTTTATTAATACGGGTGTTAAAGTCCTAGACAAAGTTTCTTAACACAATATTCTGACTAGGTCGAGGTAATCTGGTGATTTCACCAATATACAGCCTACAGTTCCGCAAAATGTCGTTAGGACTGAAAGCACAAAGTTTGGACTATCTAGAGACAAAATTAGAGGGAAGTTTTGTGGAACTGTTCAAGTGTTTAGAGTTGATAATATTTTTGTAAGAAACTTCGTTGAAATCTGAAAGTCCCTCAGGATAGCCGTTATCTATGGACAATAACTATCTTAAGTATTTAGAAACTTTTGTTGAATTCTCCGACAGTTTATTTTCGTTTTACCTGGCTTTTCTATCTTTTGGCAGTTTGCCGTCTTGCGATTTCATTTACTCAATTTTCGTGTTTCCACTAAATTTACTTTGCTGTGTAGGTTTTTCTAGAAACTATTTGTTGTCTACGTCTGTTAATATCAGACAGAGCTACTGTTTTCTTACCTTAGATATAAATGATTTGGTCTGTATTCATACTAAAAATTCAAATAAATGTTTTAATCTGAACAATATAATCACCAAGCATGATAATTTCATGGTAGTTTGGGTGTTTGTTATAAAATATTGAAGATGTTAATGTAGCACCATAGGAAGGTATCACTTGCTTTGACCGACCACGACTACCAAGTAATAGATAGGTTAATTAATATCTGTTCAATTAGGGGTCTGTAAGGAGAATGCTAAATAAGAAAGACAGAAAGAAAGAAAAATAAAAAATGGGGTTATTACCACAAAAACGCGTGCATAAGACAGATAATAAACTATAGAGTATTTAAAAAATATTCATAAAACAAAATAGATCAACTTAATATAGTTACACTGCACGTCATGATTGTGACAAGAAGGTTTCCACTCAGCATAATGCTGTGCTATGAGGTACGCACAGCACAGCCCTGACTTTCAGCGAATGAGAGAATGCTGGTATAACATTATCACTTGATTATGTATGCAATGTGTTTCGGGCATTCAGAACATGTTTTTTGCTAATATATATTATTTTTAAATTTTATGCAGCCAATATTGGAAAAATTCGGCATCCAGGATACGTGTGGTGTGAACAATCTCCACGGAATGCCTGGAATATTCTCCGGTCTTCTCTCTGTGCTGTTTGCAGCTCTGGCCACTGCTGAAACGTATGGCAATGAAATGGTCGCGGTCTTTCCCGCTGTGACTGAACTCAACCCAGTAAGTCGTCTTTTTGATATAAGGATGATGCCTGGTTTAAAAAAAAAGAAGTATAATTACACCGTCAACCCAATGAAAAAAAATTTTTGCATGTATTTTTTGCTTTATCATATTAATAAAGAAATACTTTGATAAAGCGCAGAAGGGGCTTAACTACGTCACGAGTAAGTATGTTGGCGTGACGTCATGGCACATTTTAACTCAATGTATACCTAATAGACCAGGGTCGATAATATTTGAAACCAAGAAAATTTTAGTAGGATTACAAGAGCGAACTTTGATATTTACATTTATTTCGCCAATAAAAACCAAAAACTTGGTTATTTGAATTTTTCACAAACATTTTGAGGTTATATGAAATAAGTGTAAACACCAAACTTGTAGATCTTTTTACTACCTACATCTTTGCTATTTAACTTTTTTCCATGGGACTTGTAGTTCTTCCAGAAACCCAGATACACCGTTTTTTACGCTTAAAAATGCACCCCCATCCACTTCCCGACCTCAGATCGCCCGTAAATTAGCTTTAATTTTTATTATATTTTCTTCCTTTTCCAATGGGTTTCATCCTACTATATTTTAAAAAAAAACATGTTCCTGTTGTTATTTCTTACAGGGACATGAGCCGAGATCCATAGGAATGCAGGCGGTATATCAGCTGATAGCTCTAGGAACCACAATGGGAGTGGCGCTTGTAACCGGCCTAATATGCGGTAGGTACACTTATCTATATCTGTACATATTATTAAGTTGTTAAAGTCGCTTTTCGTGTGACTACGCTGTTCTATTTAGAATAGGCTGATATTATGAATGAGCATTGATCACCAAGCTTGTCCAAGACAGGTTGGCGATTTCAAGCTTATCATAATCAGCCTATAATGTTTCCCTGCTGGGACACAAGACTCCTCTCGCTGAGAGCGAGTGTTCTGTTATTCACCAAGCAGACTCAGTGTGGGTTGGTTTTCATTTCAGACAACTATTAACTTGTACAACTTGATCATCTACTTTCTTCCCTAACTTGAAGGGATTTTGAAAAGTAACAGCATGATTCCTCTTGCTTGAACTTGCTAGCTTAAAAGAAAGATGGAATATATCAGCATTCTAGATCCAAGAGTCAGGGATGTGCTTTGCTAAGTCAGTCAGTGAACTTCTATGTATCACGTAGTTACGAAAATATTTTGTTTTTTTAAACAATTCGAACATATGAAAGTATTTAAATTTAATGTACAGAGGCCAGCACATCAAGTTACCACAATCTGTCAAATTTCTTTGATAGTATTTCAACTTTATTGCAAAGACATAAGGTTCATTTTTAATTGAGAAAATTTGACAGTTAGGGATAGCTTGATCTCTGGGAAATTTAATATATTAAAATATACATAATACTAGCTGCTGCCGCGCAGTTTTACCCTCTGCTCGGCTCCTATTGGTCGTAGCGTGATGTTACATAGTCTATAGCCTTCCTCGAGAAATGGACTATCCAACACAAAAAGATTTTTTTAATTCGGAACAGTAGTTCCAGAGATTAGCGCGTTCAAGCAAACAATCTCTTGAGCTTTAATATTAGTATAGATTATGTGCAAGTGCTTATCTAAAATAAAATGGAAAAGCTCATTGGGCATCAAAGAATGTATTGATTGTTTTGTTTGTGGTACACGCAGGCTATTGTAAAATCTATTACATTAGATACTAACACGGACTGCACCCAAGTTTATGTTTTAAACCAAGGTACTAGAATCTAAACATGCAGTACCAAGTTCAACTCGTCCAAAAATATCGATAGATACTTCGAGCAAGTCCAAGCAAGAGTCCTTATATACAACTTTGTGGAACGAAACCATTGCGAGTTTTAATTCGACGCCAACGCCATCTATCGAGTTTAGTGACACTACGCCGTTGGGTATTAAATTTTAATGATTTGTATCTATACTCGGTTTATTCTTCTACTAGCTTCTGCCCGCGGCTTCGCTCGCGTGGAGGTCGGAAATTATCCCACAGGAATGTTCTACCGGGATAAAAAATATCCTATGTGTTAATCCAGGATATAAACCATCTCTGTGTCAAATTTCATCCAAATCTATACAGTAGTTTTTACGTGAAAGAGTAACAAACATCCATACATCCATACTTACAAACTTTCGCCTTTATAATAGTAGTAGGATCTTTACTACATTAAACAATTATATGATTTTCACCTTTTTTTTTTTTTTAAGGCTGGGAAATCATCCAGTGACTGCTCCCGCTCTGGGTGGAGCGGAAGGGAGTGTCAGACTCTTACTGACTAAAACCCATCCATGTTCCTTCCGTAGCCCTTTATGTTCCGGGGTAGCGGTAACCCTGTCGTTATTTTCATGTAAACGTATAACGAACTATTATAAAGAGTTCCGATTACTAATAAGTAACTGTTATAAAGAGTACGAGTATAGTTAGTAGTCTATTTACAATTTACATCTATACTAATATTATAAAGCTGAAGAGTTTGTTTGTTTGAACGCGCTAATCTCTGGAACTACAGGTCCGAATTAAAAAAATATTTTTGTGTTGGATAGTCCATTTATCGAGGAAGGCTATAGGCTACGTAACATTGCGCTACGACCAATAGGAGCCGAGTAGTGGGTGAAACCGCGCGAGAGCAACTAGTTTAAAATATACCTCCAAAGTGAATTAATTCCACACACAATAACTGTTGTTGTTATTAAAAACAAACTTTTAATGAACTAAAACGTAATAAATAGAACTTCAATATTTCCTTAAAGCTTGAGGGCTTATCTTTAATTTAGAAATAGGTTCAACAGATCTATCCATGGGGCAGAATTATATAAAAAATTATTTTATTCCTACAATTGGAGCGATAAAATCTTGTCAATTTCACAATTACTTTTTTTTTTTGCAGGTTTCATCGCCAAGACTAAATTCTTCACGCCTTTGGAAGAAAAGGAACGATACGACGACGACGTGAATTGGGAGCTGCCCTAACTCAACATAAAAATAACGTCTATATTCCGAAAGCTTTTGTAAACCTCATGATCATCACACAGTACCAAAAGAAAATAGAGGGACCACGAATGTGTTTTTTTTATTGTATTGTTTCGGCCGTAGACACATATCTACGGCCTACTAGTTAAAAATTAGCAATCCATTTTTCAAGCAGTTCCTGGCATCCGAATGAGATGAATCTTGGTATACCTATGTAACTTTAGTGACAGTGCAATAATATGGTACTACGGAGCTGGTCTGATGAAGAAAAGAATGAAAAGTTCTTGCAAAGAAGGTCAATGGCGACCTTCTGCAACGTGCTTTTCTATGGAGGAAGGAATTCTTCAACTAAACAAGAAAGTCCAAATACAACGGGTCCAAATTTAAGCCCAAAGTGCAGTCCAGGGTCTGGTGATGGAGCCAGATGATGGCCATAGGAACTCCTCATCTAAACAAGATAATTCTGCTGTGTTTGGGCTCATTGATTTTGTTTTAACAAAAATGATACTCTAATAATTCGTCTATGGTCTGCACAAAATTACGATGCGACGCGATGCGAATTCACTATATCAAAACTTGCCTTCATTATCAGGCTCGCAGAATTTTAAGATGCGATGTCGCATCGCAGTTTTTTGTACGTGACCTTAGTTCTATTTTTAAGCCCGGAGATTAATAAATTGACAAACGCAAATGTCAAAACTGACTTAAATACTATTGTTATGTCCGTTTGCCATTTCTACTAGTCAAACAAAACAACAGTGTAGTTACAAAACTATTGGAAATTTTTGACTGATTTTTGGAAGCAAACTGAACGTCAACTTACCTAAGGTACGTATGATTTTTAATGAAGTTTTATTTGAAGTGTTATTTTCTCCTCCTTGTGTAATTTGGATGATTTTTTAACAAATAGTCTTCATACATTTTACCTTATGGTGCAGCCGGCTATAGTGTGCAAATTGTACGAAAGTGACGAGTTAGGATTTCTGCAATGGGATTCGTCGTGGCGTAGCCCTTTTTAATATACGCTAGCCTTTACTGTACCTCTGATTTCAACCTTATAGCTCCGACAATAAAGATCACCGTAAACAGATCAAAGGTGATTCAAGTTATTTTCAGTTTTTAAGAATTCTATATGTGTACGTTAGTTTTATTAAATTAAATTATATTATAATATTTTTAGTTAATTAAAAGCGTGTTTTGTAGAGATAAGTATATTTAATTTAATTCATAATTTCTACTAATCGAAACGAAATCAATTGCTTGTGTTATTTAATAAAAATTTAAACTTAATCAAAATAAAGGTAAATTAAGATTATTATTCAAGATACCACTCTTGCTAAAAGTTGGTTAAATAATAGTAAAAGAAAATTATTCGTAATAAGAGCTCTCTACATAGGTGCTTACCTGTTATCAATTCTATACACAGTATGAAACAAAGTCGCTTTTCGTGTGACCGCTTAGATCTTCTAAACTACAAAACTGTTTTCACTACAATTTATTAAACCATTTGTACTGAAAGGTGTATAAGTATAAGTATAATACATTGATAATTAACGTAGGTAGGTATAGCACAGAAATCACGATATTTTGACATGTTACCATAGTACCTGGGCGAATCAGAGTTGCTTATACCTTGTTGGTAAACATAAATCCCATTGTGCAATAGTTTTGTGAAATGTAGTAAAAAAAACAAGATGGCGCTGCGAGTACCAATTTTGGCCACGCTCCTATAGCGCTTTGTAGTGCTCTAATAAGCCAATGGAAATGTTAATCTGTTGTAGTAACGCTACAATTAAAAGTTTGCCTACCTATTAGCAGAGTTAGCGGATATAATGTTCTATATTTTAATAATTATTATTGTTTACTGTTAATAAAGATTTTTGATAAATGGGTCTTTTTCTCTAATTGCTTATTTTCATTAGTCGGTAACTCGATCGTTATAAAGCATGCGTTGACTCCCCGGTGACTCCATGCAGGCCAGTGACCAATGAACCTTTAAGTTTATAAAGCTGTCGGTACACTGTAACGACCAATGAAATTCATCGGTCCGCTAAAAGCTTGCAGTGACTCATATCCAATAAAAATGAGCTTTCAGAGCATGTGCTAACGTGCAATGCAGGTTCTCCGCATACTGCAATCGATTAATGAAAATAGGTCCCCTAATAAGGGGCCTATAGTATATCTACTTAAAAAAATATTATGCAACCCCACATTCAGCGGGATTGATCGCAAGGGTTACCGCTACCCCGGAACTTAAAGGGCTAAGGAAAGAACATGGGTTTTAGTCAGAGTCTGACACTCCCTTTCGCTTCACACAGAGCGAGAAGGGTCATTTGATGATTTCCCATCTCAAAAAAAAACCCCACATACCCACTAACCGGCACTGGGCCCGCGTGGTTGATGATGGCCCACTCCTCCTCATAGAGAAGAGGTTTGTTCCCAACGGTAGGAATAAAGGCTGATCATCGAACTTCAGAGAATGCTTCGTATGTCTAGTGATCGCAAAAGCTGCCGCTGAGTTGGGAGTCGAACCCAAGACCGCGTCCTGGTTTCGATTCCCGGGTCGGACAAAGTGTTACCACCAGAGAATTGGGTTTTGCAACCAGACTTTTTTTTTTAAGGCTTATGGGTTTCTCAGCAGCTGCGTCAGGATTTGACTTTACCTTAACATAGGACTTAAACATAACTGGCGAAATATTGGTCAATTCTTATTTAGACAGCTGTACCGATGAGTTTAATCATTTTAATTGTTTAAACGTGTGTTTATACAATTAAAATTATTAAACTCATCGGTGTACTACGTATATTATCGGTATACTCGTGACCATAAAAAATGTGTATTTTTTATGGTCGCGAGTTGTACATTGATCAAGATACAACCTGACAGTCATAAGTGTTAAAACTTGTATACATATTGGCCAAATGTGTGTTACCAAATATTTTATGTAATAAGAACTTCATGTATCTACCATATTTGATGCAATAAATGAATTGAATTGAATTGACACTGACCTGTAAACTGCAGAAAAAAAGAAAAAAATCGCTAGAACCCCAACACGCCCGCCCTTGACTACTAGTGCGTTATCTGGGAAGAAGAAGCAGCGCAACAAACGCCTCAGAACTGACTGTCATGGACGACGCTATATAAATTCAACATACTTCTAAAGTCGATGTCCAGTACTCGCCACCACGTTCTGAACCAATTGTTAGCTGTTAAGTGTTTAATCTCAAATTAGGAGTAGATTATAAAGGAAGTACCTTCAAGTAGTCCTGTATGAAGATGCCACTTCAGAAGCTTTGAGTTTCTCTTTTACACAAGCCTGTAGGTGGAACAAGTGCGCAAGGACATAGAAAATTGATACTCTTAATTTTCTAATTAAAGCTGGATTTGCTGGAAATTTACATCGTTTTATTTTTTTCGGTCGTTCGTAGAGTTCCTTTTCCATAGACTGGAGTGGTCGCTTCTTAGCGTCCGCAATTTACCGCCGAATGACGTCACTGAAGTGTTATTTGTGAAAGTATGTTTGTGTGTTTCTTTAGTGAGAGTTCTTGGAACCGTAAAGTCAAATCCTAGTGCTATCATTTTCATCGCACCTCCTGCCGCTCGAATACGCGTGAGGACGGCGCAGGGGCTGCGTACAAATGCATGAAATGCACGCACGCATTTCGCAAGCGGCTCGCGAGCGGCGCATTCCCCTGATCTGGAGAGATATTTATATAGCAGCGTAGCTTCAACAGGATTCCAAAAACAAATCGGATAAGGCTGACAGGAGTTGCAACTATAGATCGGTCTTTTCACAAAAGAAACGTGATGTCTAGTTATGAAGATCAGACCAGTATTGACCTAATATTTATAACTAGCTGCTGCTTGCGGCTTTGCCAGGGTAGCCCCTAATTCTTTTTCTAAAATAAAAGTATATAACATCAGCTATCAGTCAGTGAAAGTCCCGTCGGAATCGGTCTAGTCGTTTGGGAGATTGACCGGAACAAACAGACAGACAGACAAAAAATGAAAAAAATTGTTATACTTTAGTAATAAGCTGTTATATTATTGTCAGCATTTTGTGTTCAATTTTATTTATTTGAATTGATTTAATGGTTCATTATTTTAATGCTTAAGCATAACATAAATTCGTATAACAAGAAATTCAGACTGCGAAACCGTTTATTATATAAAATACGTTTCTGTATTCGAAAAAGGGTTGGGAATTATTCTTCAATTCTTGCTCGGGGCAAACACCTGAGACTGTGTCAAGTGAATTATGTGAGACTTTTATTACAGTCACATAAGTGTCAAATTCGTTTGGCGAATATCCAAGTGTTTCCCACTAGCCGTCATGAGTAGTGTAACAATGGAATTTCAAGGGGAAATGTTATTTGTATCTTTGTTTCGAGATTTGCTTTGTATTGTAGGACAGTAATCATGCATAATGCTTTTAAAGGCGATTATTGCTTGAAAATATTTCTAGTTTACTACTGGAGACGTTGAATCTATGATGTTGGACTTTCTTGACCTGGAGAGGCAATTCATAGAGACGGATGTACGGGGAAACCTTTGCCCAGAGGGACTGTACTATTATTTTACTCAAAACTTATCCTTTTAAAGAATCCAAGAAGCGTTTGCCTCCTGTTTCAAACATATCGGAAGAAATATCAAAACTTCAGTTTTCTATTTAAGTCCTATATATAGGGAGCTCGTGGCAAAGTAATAATACAGCCGCACGAGTCAATCCATCAGGTTAAGCTACGCTTGTCGGGGTTGGTCTGTGGATGGGTGACCATCTTTACATACCGAGATTCCTTCGTGTCTTGGAAAGCACGTTAAGCCGTTGGTCCCGGCTGTCATTTGTGCATCCTTGTACATACTGGTACTCAGCTGCATATGGTTAGACTGGAAGCCGACCCCAACATAGTTGGGAAAAGGCTAGGCAGATTCATTTGATAATAAGGGGCGAGCCTATTGCCATCAAGCGGGTATAATAACCCGGACATAATAATCCAGAACCGGAAAACAATTCTAATTAGAAACCTAATGGCACTTTGCCCAGCCTTTGGAAATCAAACCCAGAATCCACCAGTAGTGCTTGCAAGTTTGGTCTAGTAGCCAAAGAGACAGTCATCATAGATATAAAAGATACTGGGAACAAATCCAGCCTACAAAATACTTAAACCATGTAAACAAAATTTCTAATTTTATTTCTTTTTGTAAACTTATTAATTCAATGAATTTATTTTTTATTCAAAGATGTCTATTTATTAATAAAGGCTCACACACGGCACACAGGATATAAGTGCTCAAATACTCAAAGGGCACGTTGCCAAGAACAGACGCAACGTGTCGCTCGTTCGTACTCTACACGAGCGTGTGTTGTCGACGGCAGCCGAAGACGCGTTGACAGCAGCTGTCAACGTCTGCCGCCGTCTAGTGTTGATCATAGCTGCAGATGCCTCTCCCATTGACACCGTGCCGGTATATGAGTAGAAAAAAACTTCGATAACATTGTACGCCCCTCCAAATACATGTTATTTATTTATTTATTTAGATAATATGGGAGACTTACAGCTAAAACAAACAGATTAAAGCCAATTCTAGGTCTTCACTTACAAAATACAGGAAAAAAAGTACTTTCTGAGGACATGATACAAATGTTTCAATCACAGAAATATTAAAAACAGATCTATGGTTTCAATGCTCGTAGTCACATCCCCACAAAAGAGTTTGTATATGGTTGTAAGTACTAGTCTTCAATAGCAGGCCGGCAGCAAGATGCGTTGTGAGTTTTGGTGGGGCTTTGTAATTACTTTCAACCTTTTATAGTTTTGGAGGGGCGAGTCGTAGTTTATCTCTACCTTAACAAGCAACGCAGCAGATCTACCAAGATGGTTTGCGGCAAGGCTATTTAGTATTCCATTCCAAGCGCCAAAGCTCTCAGGCTTGAAGCCTTGGTAATAAATAATAAATAGAATACAGTGGTAACTGATAAATATAAGGAAGCACGGTTGCCATGCCTATTGGTAACAAATGAAACTTTATTGCTGATGTCTGACACATAATTTAACAGCATGTGAAGCTAAGTCAGAGGCCCATGGGCAGCATAAAAACTCTGACACCAGGTGAGTCACTAACCACACGAAAAGAAGAAGTGCCCGATGTCACCAATGAAACTAAACGCGATCAACACATCTAAAACGTGTTCAAGAGCTGTCATTGTCAATATTATATAGAAAATAATGACGTATATTTAAACCATTGGGTCATTTTGTAATTCTGAACTCTATTTCTATAGAGATAAAGTTCTAATATCAAAACTAACTTTTATAACTCTTCATGGGATCTACGTCTTGCTTGAGATAACAGTAGAGTATCCTTGATAACTTGACGCTTGGATTTCAAACACATAATCCAATTATATACTTCATTGTTTAGTTGAAAATTTGCAGAATAGATTATTGTAAACTGGTTCTCTCTCTTATTGACTTTTACCTCTCTTAGAGACTTCGATGCGGATTGGATTAATTTAAGGTTAACCCGATGAGACCTATTGAGACAAAGCTCGATTCGAAGTGCTAATTTCACCACTGAAACTGAAAAAGTGTGCTGAGATATTTAAACCCAATTCAGTCAGTGTCAATTTTCCATAGAAAATAATAATACTGGCAGCACTTAAACTAGATTTATGTGCTGATCGTATTTAGTTATAGAAGATCGTATTTATTTCACGTATGCTCTGTTCCAAACGTATCTAACGAAAATGTAAACAAACGGATCTGAAAAAGTAACGGTAGATCTTAAACGGTTGTGCCACATACAATCAATCTGCCTAGCCTTTTCCCAACTATGTTAGGGTCGGCTTCCAGTCTAACCAGATGCAGCTGAATACCAGCATTTTACATGGAGCGACTGCCTACCTGACCACAACTGATTAACTGAGTAATACGATAACCCTTTGGTGAGACTGGCTGTCAGATTTTCGGGCTATTGACGACCAGTAACAACTGTCAAAAATTCACAAATGACAGCTGAAACCTTGCTTGACCGAAGCACGGAGGTGTCTCGGTATGTAAAGTGCGCACCCATCCACGGTCAACCCCGGCAAGCGTAGCTTAACCTCATAGATCGACCTGTGCGGCTGTTATTACTAAGCCACGTGCTCCTCTGTATGTTGTGCCACAAACAAATTGAGTGTGAAATGACCAAACCACCATTTTCTTTTAAATTTTATGTCACAACATCTAAATAAATGAAAAAACAAATGTTGACGCTGACTAATAGTAGTTAATATCGCAATTACTAGCAGATATGAGAATTCAGCGAACAAGATGAAATATTATGATACTGTAACGAGTAAATATTCCCCCTAACACATCAGGTAAGGTTATTATTAAAATTATTGAATTTGTATAAATTTTGCCAAATTGCCTGCTACGTAGAGAAATAAGATTTGTAAAATAAATTTCATTTTAACCGTCTAGCCTATTTAATTTTCGCTGTGAAAATATATTCGACTAGCTTATAAAAAAACTAGCTGACCCGACAGACGTTGTCCTGTCTTAACTATGATACCTACCTTACCTAGCCTACCTACCTACTCTACCTACCTACTCTACCTACCAACTTACCTACCCTACCTACCCTACCTACCCTACCTACCCTACCTACCCTACCTACCCTACCTACCCTACCTACCCTACCTACCCTACCTACCCTACCTACCCTACCTACCCTACCTACCCTACCTACCCTACCTACCCTACCTACCCTACCTACCCTACCTACCCTACCTACCCTACCTACCCTACCTACCCTACCTACCCTACCTACCCTACCTACCCTACCTACCCTACCTACCCTACCTACCCTACCTACCCTACCTACCCTACCTACCCTACCTACCCTACCTACCCTACCTACCCTACCTACCCTACCTACCCTACCTACCCTACCTACCCTACCTACCCTACCTACCCTACCTACCCTACCTACCCTACCTACCCTACCTACCCTACCTACCCTACCTACCCTACCTACCCTACCTACCCTACCTACCCTACCTACCCTACCTACCCTACCTACCCTACCTACCCTACCTACCCTACCTACCCTACCTACCCTACCTACCCTACCTACCCTACCTATGCAAAAATGTGCAATAAAAATATTTTTCTCATACAAACTTTGCCACCCCTTGTAACCCTTTTAGGGGTTGAATTTACAAAAAATAATATGTCCTATGTCCTTCTCATGAATGCAAACTATCTACATACCAAATTTCAGCAAAATCGGTTGGGTGGTTTAGGCGTGAAAAGGTAACAGACAGACAGACAGACAGAAAGACAGAGTTACTTTCGCATTTATAATATTAGTATGGATGAACGGTGGAATATCTATTATTAATCGGAAAACATACCTAATGATAGATTAGGCAATTGAGTACATACTTACCTACCAAACGATTGCCTCGTTGGTCTAGTGGACGCAAGCGCTACTACTAATCATGAAGGGGTTGGGTTTATCCATTAGGCATTTCTCAGTAGCAGCCCGAAGTCTGGATTTGTGCCCGGTTTAAAGTTTGCTAAGATTATAAATAATCTAAAGGAAAATCAAAACATTTCAATGATAATTATTATAGAAACAAAGATTGACTTTCATTAATTAGCGCTAGGTAATATTATATTTTGATTGGCACCGTAATTATAATCAATTTGTAGGAGAATGAATTGTATTTGTATTTATTTTAAGAAATAATTTGAAACGTCGGTATCGACGAACAAATTATGATATAATTTACACGGCATTATTATAAGATAAATTAAATTTATGGCCTTGTAGTATAGATGTCGCAAGCGCTACTTTAGCTTGTACATACATTAAGCTACCCCAATCTGTCAAATTTCTTTTATAGTTTTTGAACTTTATTCCAAAAAGATGAGGTTCATTTTCAATTGGAATTTGGATAGTTTGGGATAGTTTCTTGTACTGGCGTCTGTACATGTCTCGGTTCTTGACTAAACAAGGGATGTAAAGGTATGTCCATACAAGGGCCCTTTCATATTCATTTTGCGTCTTCAACTTTCAATTCGTCTTGCGTCAAACGCATACAATGTAGCGTCTAGCGAGTTATGTTTAGGTATTGCTTTGTAAATTTGACTTATAAAGAACCGTGTGTGTGATTAACTGCGGAGTAGGCGCGTTCGATTTCTTTTAAGTCAGACTAACCCACTTGATCCGTTCGATTTAAAGCAATAATAAATTGTAGTACCAAATGCCTAATTTGAATATAAATTCAACTTCAATTACTTTTTGTCACACTAATATTATAAAGGCGAAAGTTTGTGAGTGAGTGTGTGTGTGTGTGTGAGTTTGTATGTTTGTCCGTTCTTCACGCTCGAACGGCTGAACGGATCTGGATGAAACTTGGCACAGAGGTAGTTTATGACCTGGATTAACACATAGGATACTTTTTATCCCGGTGGTGTGTTCCCTTGTGATAATTTGCGACATCCGCCGGGCAAAGCCGCTGGCTGCAGCTAGTTAAACAATAAAGAAAAACTAAATCAAATCAAAACTCATTCAAACTAGGCCGAAAATTTGAATGAGTTAAATAAATTATCTAGATTATTATAATGCAATACATGATTAAAATTATTAAGATATTTATTTATTAAACCTAATACAGAGACTTAAGATTTTAAAAATATATACACATAATTATACATATCAAACACATATAATAATATTATTGAATTGCTACTTAGCCCTCTTCCTCTCTCCTAATGTTGCTGTGCCCGACAGGGTCCATATTGTTTTTTTACTATTTTGATTACACCATCTATGTAATACATATAGAATGCAATAAATGGATTTGAGTATTGAGTATAAAACTAGCACTTTTTAAAGGTCAAAATTACATAAGATTGCCTCTAAAAACGCCCACTCTTCATCACTTTCTAGATTAAGTCTTAATCAAAATTTTGCAGTGAAAAACTATATTTTTATTAATGTTTGAAGACGGTTAGCTTTTAAATTATATACGTAAAAAACAATGTGAGGATTTTTCGCCTTCTAGACGATTTGCAGTAATGTATAATATGTAGTAGAGTTGATTTTAACACACGACGAAAAATGAAGGATTATAAATTACGCTAAGCAAATGGTGAATGGCACATTTACACATCATAATCTTTAAACATAAATTAAACGTGAAATATAATCTCCAGGCGACAAAGACAGAGTAATTTATAAAGCTTATTGTAGGCTAAGGATTTTAGGCTTTAAGCTATATATACTTTAATACTAGGCTTTAGTTGATGGGTACTTAACGGTAAAACTCAGCTTTGTTGTGCAAACGGATAAACTTGCTTTACAATGATACCGTTTGTTAAGGGATTTGCTGACGAATTTATAACCTGGCTAAGGGTTTGGGGGCTTTGTTAACTATTTTTTTTTAAGTAGTTTTGGAGAAAATAAGGCTTTGTTTATCTTAGGTCAGCGTTTTTTTTTAAACTTTATTCCAGCCAGTGTTAGACACCTCATAGTTTCAGAGAGATTACTAATCCCCCTCCTGTTTTATATACTTGTACATATTTTTATTAATGTTTTAAGTCGGTTAGCTTTTAAATTATGTATGTAAATAAATAATATATGTGTGTGTGTAATAACATATGTTATGTATGCATAAATAAATACCGTTAAAGTAGTCGCAATCGATCAATAAACACTGGACACACGGGCTCGTTAGGCCTAAAAGCATGCAGAAAAGAAAGTTGCGAGCATTTTCATGTAATTTTAATGCAGTCATTGAAATTGAAGATGATCTTTCATCGTCTGTCAATATATAGATATAAAAGCGGTTGTGAAAATACACTTTTGAAATTAAGCAATTCTAGTATAAGCGAAATGAAGCCGACCCCAATATATTTGGGAAAAGGCTAGGCAGATTGACTGTGAGCGAGACGAGTATTCTCAATTTTGAACTTGTTCTAATTGCGCATCCGCGCTTGACCCAAGTTAGGCTTTTTTTAAGGCTGGGAAATCATCCAATGACTTCTCCCGCTCTGGGTGGAGCGGAAGGGAGTGTCAGACTCTTACTGACTAAAACCCATCCATGTTCCTTCCGTAGCCCTTTATGTTCCGGGGTAGCGGTAACCCTTTCGGGCAATCCCGCTTACCCGGCAACCCAAGTTAGGCTAAGTTGACCTTTTCCCTACCAATTTCCACTAAATCCTACTTAATATTATAAATGTGAAAGTTGTGAAGATGGTTTGTTCCTCATTCATGCAAAATCTACTGAACAGATTTCGATGAAAATTTCCAATAATATAGCTTATACATCAGAATAACACATAGGCTACAATTTATAAAGATGTTGTGTGCTTTGGCCATAATATAATGATAAGTATCAAGTAATGTCGGCAAAATTCCTGCCATCCGATGTTTGTTACTCTTTCACGCAAAAATTACTGAACATAATTATCTTTAGAAGACACGGTTGGCGCAGTGGTTGAGCGATTGACTGCTGCGCAGCATGTCGCGGGTTCGGTTCCCGCACGGAACAAATATTTGTACGACCTGCAAGTATTTGTTCCGGGTCTGGGTATTTAATGTATGTAAGTATTAAAAAAAAAACGTGTATAAGTAGTTAACCTTAACAGCCATCTCGTTACCATAATATAAGCATTAGGTTGCTTAGCTTGGGACTATAATGGCGTTGTGTGAAATGTCCAAGGATATTATTACATCTGTATGATACATAACACATAGTACACGTTTTACCCCAGTAGTGCGTTTCTTTGGGATAATTTCAGATACGCGGGCAAAGCCATTGGCAGAAGCTAATACTATAATATGTTTCGGTTCACGAGTACACTTAAACTGGTCAATATCCTCTCAGTATATCACTTGAGGACCGGGCACGCAGCCAAGGCGTTGCATAAAATTAAGAGCCAATAGATTACATGGTTGGCTTGGCTCTAGATATGGGAACAATTTGTGCTCTCCAGCGCCATCTACTAATAGAGTGAATTTAATTTAAAGAATATCGTGTAGCATTTGATTAAATGGCAATGGTATTATGAGTAAGTTGAGTTGAGTTGAGAGTAATTTATACGAGCTCCGTTGCCAAGCTAAGTGGCTGTAGGGCGTACAAGTTCTACTGTATCTTGATTAGGTTTGGGGACATGTAATATCTTCGTGTTCCACGCGCGATTTAAAAGGATGTCAGCATTCTGGAAGGGTCCCGTTAGGGCCGATGCCTGCCGGGTCAGCGAGATTGTACGAAAGGTTTACCGCTGCCCCGGAACACACAGGGCAAAGGAAAGAACATGGATGGTTTTTAGTCAGTAAGAGTCTGACACTCCTTTCCGCTTCACAGCGGAAGGAGTCATTTGCTGATTCCCCATCTTAAAAAAAGTATGTAAGTACCTACATAATTATGTTTGTTACTTCTTACTTCTCTACATTTCACAGTAATATTATAAAGGTAATAGTGTGTGAGTGTGTGTGTGTGTGTTTGCATGTTTAAATTGTCACTTCTTTACGCTCAAACGGCTGAACGGATCTGGATGAAACGTGGCACAGATGTATTTTATGACCAGGATTAACACATAGGATACTTTATAACCCGGTAGTACGTTCATTTGGGATAGTTGCCGATATCTACGCGAGCGAAGCCGCTGCTAGCAGCCAGTGTAATGTAGATCCCCGTAATCCTTTTGTTACTTTACCTTATGTGTAAGAAAAAGGTTACTCAATTTTGTCGGCCACAACAAGACCCAATAAATCCAACATTTAATTGTAATGAATACAAAATACTGAACAACATGCAAATAAAACCCGTTAATCACAATGCACAACAAATAAAACTGAACGACAAGTAAAGTGGGAAGGAAAAAAACTAAAAGACTGCGAACTATTCTTGCTCCAGGGACTAAATAATTCAATAATGAACCATAGATTTCTAACGTGAGCTAAAAATAAAATTATTTTCATTTTTTAAATTGAAAATGCAGAATCAATTTGAATCAGCAGGATTCGAAACTTAAAATCAAAGCATTTATTTCAAATAAACCACTTACAGGCACTTTTGAATTGTCAGGGTCAACAGGGTCGGTGCGTCAGAAACTCCATGGATACTTTTTTAAACGAATTATCTGAAAGGGTTACTGCTGCCCCAGAACACAGAGGGCTAAGGAAGGAAATTGATGGGTTTTTAGTTAGTAAGAGTCTGACAGTCTTTTCCACTCCAACCACAGCGGGAGGAATCAATTGATGATTTCCCATCAATAAAAAAAAAGAATCGATGTAAACTTTGTTGACTAGTAAACTTTTTAGGTGGGTTACATTAATGAAACATTTCGTTAGTTATGTTTAAGTCCCACGTACTAGGAGGTGAGCCTATTTTCAACAACCGTGCACAAATCCACATTCCAGGCTGGTATTAAGGACCGAAGCCTGCCGGGTAAGCGGGATTGCCCTAAAGGGTTACCGCTATCCAGATCATAAAGAGCTAAGGAAGGAACATGGATGGGTTTTAGTCCGTAAGAGTCTGACACTCCCTTCCGCTCCATCCAGAGCGAGAGGGGTAATTTGGTGATTTCCCACCTTAAAAAAAAAGGCTGCTACTGAGAATTATCAGATGGAGAAATCCATTAGGCCTGCCGAAGCTATGACCTCATACTTAGCAGTAGCGTTCGAGATCACTGGACCAACACGGCTTGAAGACTTCCTTCAATCCTTCCCTCCTTGTTAGTCTCGGGTAAAAGGAACCATACATTATAATGAATCCTCCGGCATAAACAGCAGACAATGAAAAAGTGTGATAAGTGTGGTAAGAGTGATTTTCTGATGCACCTTACTAGAAAACTACCGAACGCCGAATCATCCTGAATTGCTTCTTCATAATAAGTTTTGTCCTCCAATTTCAGTTCTATTTCTTTCGATACAATAGTCAGACAGTCATATCATCAACATTATTCAGGTAAATTGATCAGAAAAGTTATATAAAATGGCGTCCTTGCTAAAATTCGACGGTCGATGGAGACATTCAATGTTTCCGAAGTCGATTAGAACACCTTTTCATTCCTTTGTCCTCGGCGATTGGGGATAAAGTAAAGTGGAAATACATTTAGCTAACAGGAAATTAATGAATACTTGCAATAATTAAAAAGAAAAATTTTGTATTTTAAAAATGTATTACAAAAAAAAAATAAGAATCTTTTAACAATTTTTTAATTATCATCATCATCGTAATCAGCCTATAATATTCCCACTGCTAGGACATAGAGCTCATCACTTGAGAGGGAGAAGGCCGTGATCTACCACTAGAGCCCACTACAGGTTGGTAGATGTCACATGTTTTCGATTTTTTGGTTCTAGGACATGCCAGTTCCCCACGAAGGTTTTTTTCACCGTTTTAAGAGCAGTGGTGATGAATTTATTTGCACAAAGTAAAGCGCCTGTCTAGGTTCGAACTTACGACTCACAACTTGTAAGTCGTGGGTATTACCACTGGGGCGGTGGTGCTCTACACTCTCTCTGACTAATTTTGAATTGTTTATTTATCGATGGAATTGATTGTATTTTTGGTAAATTGAATTTTAGATTACGTTTATAAAACTACGGAGGTCTCGCCGCTGGTATATTTTATTTTTAGCATAAGCATAATCAGTCTTTAACTTTCACACTGCTAGGACACAGGCCTCCCCTCTCGTGAGGAGGATTATACTACATAATATTCCAAACATACACATTTTTTTTTCAGGACGAGGGCCTTCCGTCCTTCTTTCCATGTAACTCGTCGTCATTGTCGTCGTTCGATTGGGCTTGTCTTTTAAGATCTGAGCCCAATCTTTTAGTTAGACCTAGGAGACTAACAGACTCCTCCCGCCATCCGCCGCCAAATGGACCCTGCTTTTTGAGGGTGAGAGATCATCGGCAGATATGGCGTAAGTAACTATAATTTAATATTTATTACAAATCCAAACACCTAAATGATAGTACATATATAAATAACAGCAATTTTAACCACAGTTTTATTTATGTTGAAAGTAAATGGACGTTAATCTATCCAAATTAATTTACTAATATCAAGTAGGTACCCCAATATTTTAATATGTGGTGTCTAATTGCCAAGCTTAGCTGTGTAGGTACTTCAAATCAGGCGTTTTCATTTGTTTTGGCCTGGTTTTCGCGTGATTTTAACTTCGCCTCGTGATGAAGAGCCCTTACAAATTAATTAATATCACGAAGGTCTACCAAACAGAGGAGTTTCTTTAGTGAAAATAAATTTAATGGTAAAGAGATTTAGAAATAAAAGTACCTAACGGAAAAATTCTGTTTAGCTCTGAAGAAAAATAGCTCTTTGGGCATTTGTTTAACTGAATCTAGGTTTAATTTTTTTTGCCGCCATTTTTGCTCACGATACAAATCAATCAGTTTTGGTCCATTTGACACATTCATCTAGAAAGGATGGGGTGAGGAGAAAGTTCTTAATACAAAATTGACAATATAAAAGCGGGTTTGACGACAGTTTTTGTAATTAGAACTTTAACATAGTCGAAACACAGTTCAAGATTCAAAAATGGTTGGAAGGTTTTAACCTGGGTCTAAAGATCAACCTTGTTTTGTAATAAGGCCATTCATACGGTGCACCTAAATTGCCTGTAGAATAATGGTACGCCACAGGCAATTATATTGCAAAACGAAAGTTGAAAGAACAATAAACAGTGTTTAGGAGATGCAAGTAATTTGTTGCTTTCACATTATTGTATGCCGTAGACAAGAAAATTGCATCGTACATTGTTCTACCATTACTAACAGCTGCACAGGTCGATCCATCTGGTTAACCTACGCTTGCCGGGGTTGGCCGCGGATGGGTGACCATCTTTACATACCGAGACTCCTCCGTGCCTCGGAAAGCACGTTAAGCCGTTGGTTCCGGCTGTCATTTGTGCATCTTTGACAGTTGTTACGGGTCGTCAGAAGCCTGAAGAATGTTCTACCATTATATTCTACTATGTATATTTTGCTCTACCAGAAAACATGTCTACTTCGACATCATTTTATGAGGAATCCTGAAATAAAAACTATTAGTTAGATTAAATCTTTTGCGTTCACTGAGCACTGTGATTACAACGCAAATACGGTAATTAATAAAAATATATCCGTTATCAATTCATTATAATAATAATAGCTTTTGCCCGCATCTTCGCTCGCGTTAGATTAGAAATTGACAATCAATTCTGGTTGTACTCTTGTTGTTTGGCCGTTGCAATCATGGGATCAGAACGGAACGAACACGTGGCGCCATCTATTATCATAAGAACGTAATTGTTGTTTTCCTCGGGAATAGTACTTTTTTTCGGGATGAAAGGTAATTTGTGTAGCTTTCTGTACACCTGACAACGTATATTATGCAATATTTCAGGATAATTGGTTTAGTTGTATAAGCATGAACAAACTGACAAACTTACGTTCGCATTTTTATTATAACTATAGTTAGGATTAATTTGTCCTATCTCTCCATCAAAATAAGGTATATTAAATGGCCTAGAAGGCTTTGAAAATGTACACCAAAATGATAATAATAGTATTAAGTACCTACACGACATGTCATTATGTTTTTTGTAGCTTGGCATTATGTTCGAGCGTACGTATTTTACGATTATAATTTTGATCTTGTGTGGCGCATATTCCTATAATGTAAGTATTTACAATGAACGAAAATAATATAATTTCTATCTAGCTACTAAGTAACATAAACCTCACGCCTGCATGATGGGTTAGGCAGATGTATATATCCTTATTACACTCATATTTCGCCAGTTATGTTTAGGTCCTATGTAATAAATAGGGGGCGAGGTTATTGCCATAAACCAGGTGTAACCCAGACTCCGGGCTCAGCGGGATTGTCTGAAAGGGTTACTACCCCGGAACATAAAGGGCTAAGGCAGGAACATTGGTCGGTTTTAGTCAGTAAGAGTCTGTCACCCAGAGTGAGAGGAGTCATTCGATGATTTCCCACCCTCCAAAAGACTCCTGGCTGCTACTGACTTGCAATGTAAAAATGTAGAACATTAGTGAATATGTGCATGCACACTTGTACAGAGGCCAGCACCTCAAGTTACCACAATCTGTCAAATTTCTTTGATAGTATTTCAACTTTATTGCGAAGACATAAGGTTCATTTTTAATTGAGAAAATTTTACAGTTAGGGATAGCTTGATGTGCTGTCTGTACAATTTTCTACAAGTTATCCAAATCAATGCTTGATTTGCATAACTTGTAGAAAGTCAACTTGGGTAGTAGCTTGAAACCCATAAAATTACGCATCTTTACACCGAAGGGTTCAGCAGAAGCACATCGAGCTACCCCAATCTGTCAATGTCCCCAATGTGTCTTTTTTCAACATCATGAAGTTCATGCTCAATCGGGAATATTGGACAATAAGAGATAGCTTGATGTGCTGGCGTCTATACATACCTTTGGCAGTTATTTTTAAGCGCCACGTTAAAGAGGCCGTCCCATATAACTGGGCATAAACCTAGAAATGTCTCAGTAGTCGGTTAGTGACGCGACTTGGGAATCGAACCCAAAAGTCAGAGTAAAATACAAAAACAAAATAGTCTGACATACTTACTGATACAGATAGAGAAATATTACAGTTTTTTGTTTTTTAATACTTTTCAGTGTCTCACAATAAGACCGGAACGTGCAATAGTAAAATACGTAAACGACAAATACATTTGTAATGCTTCGGCAAACGTCAGGAGGTCAAGCAAAAGAGGAGAGTATGTGTTCAACATGAAGCTGATTAACAAAACAGTATTAGGAAATAACGTCACGGTAAGTGAAAATAATTATAAGCTTTTAGCCTTTTGAACGCCATTGTCACATATACGTGACAAGCAAGCGCATGCCCTGTACGCCAACGACACAAATATGTGACAGTACGGTACACTTATTACACGAAATAAACAATTGAGTCATTACTTTTGTGTATGTTTTTATGGATAACTTAAAATGTAGGCTTTCGTACGCATTTGATTGTATAACACAAAAAATACACCATGGATATTGGGAGCATCAAATAACAAGAAGAAATAAATTTGGTGCTTGGCGTTGAGAGCATGCGCGTGCGTTTATGCTCTGGCTTTCAAAAGGTTAGAGAAGTGGCAGTGGGCTAGCTATGAATGGCTTAAGTGACAGTATTTGTCGAAGGATAAATAGCTGGTGGAGCAGACTATTTACGTAGTCATATTATGTAAAAATGCAATGCATACTGAATGTATACTAAACATAGTTAAACATTCTAAAAGAGAAACAGTGGAGTTTCTTACTCATTCGAAAGTACCATTGGAAAGGGGCGACTAGAATGAATTCGATTTCTTGTTCATTTTGACGTTCAAATGTGCCTTTCTTGTGCCTTTTTTAAATAAATATTTTGATTTTTTTTTACTTTTTAGAATATCACCAGTAAGGTCACTTCTAATGTTTTTCATTATTTTTATATTTTTCTAGTTCCACGTGACCGTATACGAATACAATAGCAGATACAATCAATACGTTCGCACCTTGATGGAGTTTAACTACAAGTTGTGTGATCTGATCCTTCGCGATAAATGGTTTAGTCCTATTATCCGATCGTTTGGTTTAACAGAATGTCCAATATATCCGGTAATTATAAAACTGCTTTACAATCTTTCTTCCTAGTATTTATGTCCGTCACATCAACCGTTATTTTTTTTCTAAATTCCCTTTTAAGTTTTCATTTTGCTTCGTAGTCACATCGACGATTCTGTCAATATTAATTTAATTAAAATTGATGTTGACAGAATATATAAACCCCGTCACAGTACGGGCGAACTTCACCAATTAGCCCCCTTTTTAGTTTATTTTTATAAATGTGCGTCTTGTTTGTTCTGAATAAACAGTTTTTCTTTCTTTCAATTAAATAAATAAATAATAAATTGAACGCGATCAACGCAAACGCCACCTATTGGAGCTGTCGGTTTCATTTTTCAAGCGTTCAGCTTCATTAGTGAAATTCACAATTGAGTAAAAAAATATAAACAGTTATTAGTCAATTCTTACAGGTATGTCAAAGCTATTTTAACGTTTTTTTTTATTCTTCTTTACAGGGTCCTCTTGTAGTGTCAAATATGACATTTAGTGGAAACTTCCCTTTTACTGTAATGTTTGATAAAGGCAAATTCGATGCAACCTGGAAAGTAGGGTCAACTGGTGAAGTGATTGGCTCTCTTGACGTCTTTGTAGGGTTTGGACGATAACAGATAACAAATATAATATTAATGTAAACTTCATAACCATAAAATTTAGAATCTATATTATTATATTAAAAAAAAAAAAATTGCAATACCTTAACAGCCAACTAAGTTCTAAGAACCTATCTATTGAGCAACATCTTCAAAATTCTGTACACTTAGTTTGCAATAAAGAATTTGAATTTCGAATTCAGATAGAGATGTAGGAGAATAAAAATATTTAGGTCATGCCAGGACCGTAGGAACCTTTTCTTGTATTGTTTTCATCATTGTCTCCTAAGATACAGGACTACTTAGTTAAGGAGACAGGGTTACATGTTTTTGTAGATTTATGTAGATATCTTATGCTATTTTTGTACATCTACTCTTGTGTATCATGAATCTTGTGTGTATCAAATAAAGATTATTATTATACCGATGGTTTTCATGCTATTATCCGCAAGAAAACGGCCTCGCTCCTGAGCAGAATACGGGGCAGTCATAACGGCATTTTGAATGCCGTGGCGGCCGATACTTCCTCCACCATAATAAGGCAATTTGTGAGAACACTTATACCCTAGTATGTCTAGTTGTTGCCCTAGTTGCTGGTCTTTTTTTTTTTTTTAAGGCTGGGAAATCATCCAATGACTGCTCCCGCTCTGGGTGAAGCGGAAGGGAGTGTCAGACTCTTACTGACTAAAACCCATCCATGTTCCTTCCGTAGCCCTTTATGTTCCGGGGTAGCGGTAACCCTTTCGGACAATCCCGCTTACCCGGCAGGCTAGGCCCTGAGGGGCCCCTTCATATGCTGACATCTCTTTGAGGCGCGCGTGGAACATATACGCGCCGTCCGGCACGGGCCTGGTGCTGATCGGACGCTGAGTCACCCATTACTCACCGTCCGCAGGCCCGCGCCTGCGGTGGCCGGGAGTCATCACGTGGCTCCCGACGGCACGTCTCCTGCGGCGGCTGGGACGGGAGGACCTTTCTCTCTCCCATCCCGCCACCTCCTTCGCGAGCATGACTTTTTCGCAGAAGGAGGTGACTGCCTCCCACTCCCTCTCGCCCCGGACCATGGCTTGCACCAGGGCCGGGCGCGAGAGGTCTGGTCTGGGGTGGTCTTCTCATTAATTCGTCTTTAGTTAAGTTATTAATAATAGTTTTTAAATACAAACCTGTTACTAACAATTTATGGATCTCATGGTTATCACTACATAGTATAAAACAAAGTCGCTATTTTTGCCTGTTTGTTTGTCTGTATGCTTAAATCTTTAAAACTACGCAACGGATTTTGATGCGGTTTTTTTTATTAGATAGAGTGACTCAAGAGGAAGGTTTATGTGTATAATTTGTCGACATATTTTGCGGGCGAAGCCGCGGGCGGAAGCTAGTCCGAAATAAAATGATTTATATTAAACTATTTATCCGGGTTATGATTTCATAGTCATCACTGTTACTTATTTTTAAATAAAGTCCATTTTTATAACGCTAATTGTAGTAGGTATTTTAAACCTTATTGTTAGGTAAGGAAAATATGGGTACCATAAACTTTATTAGTGGAACATCGTGAAAAATACATATACACGATTATTTGGAAAAAGTTTTATTTTTGCTTGAATGTTAACACTAAGTCCCCTCTGGCCATGATGACTCCATTGGTATTGTCTGTGACAGTGATGTCCACTTTTCCCTTTTCAAAAGGCCAAACAGAAGGAACATCGCTGTTCAAATTCACGTTCTTCAAAGAAATTTTGCCCTACAACACAAAAAAAATATTAAAAAAATAATAAACTTGGAACTTGGAAAGTCATAATATTTTATTTTGGCAGTTTGAAAACCCATCAAATTAGTTTGGTTTTCATATGTATTGTGTTTCTTTTCTGTAGAACATTAAGAATAAATACTGCAACCGAAGACACTTGCCTATGGAGGTTTAAGTTTAACCTTTTGAACGCCAATGTCACATATACGTGACAAGCAAGCGCATACCCTGTTCGCCAACGACACAAATATGTGACAACGGCAACAACATTATAACACGAAATAAACAATTAAATCATTCCTTTTGTGAGTGTTTATCTAGATATATAACTTTAGAATTGAAGCTCTCGTACGTATTCAATGACATGAAACAAATTAAAAGGGGTTAGACACCATGGATATTGGGAAATTCACGATAACAAGAAGAAATAAATTTGTAGCTTGGTTTGGAGGGCACGCGCGTGCGTTTTTGCTCTGGCGTTCAAAAGGTTATGGTTGAACTACTTAGATTAAATGCAATCCCCAATAATTAATAATCATTTGGCAAAATCTCGTAAGGATAGTTTAAAGTATGAATGTGGATGTCTATAAAAAAAGTGGCAGACCAAAGACCTGATTAATAGACGGTGTGAAAGATGAAGTGGCAAAAAAAGGGGTGACTACCAAGATGGCGGCTTATAGAGAGTGTGGGAGAGGACGACATGTTGCACCGACCTCAGATAAATTGGGATAGCTGCAAGAGAATGATGATTATAAAGAGGAGAAAAGTAAAAATTTCCATAGAGGAGGCTTTTGGGATGGAGCAGGTAAAGTATATAGATGACGTCACTTTAATAAAAGTAGCTAATTTCAACTTACCGGAGGTAAGGGACACGTGGACAAGCCAGCTTTCCTTACAATGCTGCCAACATAACGATCCGTAAGTATTAGATCGCAAGCTTTGAAATGCATCTCCACAAAAGAGCGCTTGAACTCATTGTGGAGGTACTCGTAGAAGATCAGGTCGACCTGCAAAGAAAGTTTGTTTTAATAGGAATACATGAACGTACCCATCAGCGGGATTGTCCGAAAGGGTTACCGCTACCCCGGAACATAAAGGGCTAAGGAATTAACATGGATGGGTTTTAGTCAGTAAGAGTCTGACACTCTCTTCCGCTCCCAGAGCGGAAGGGGTTATTAATGATTTCCCAGTCTCAAAAAAAAACACTGCGTGTATGAGGGTCTAGGGAACCTACAAAACTCCATCTGCTACGATCCTTACCTACATACAATTTTTTTTTACGTTCATATATCTGGCCGTGCACTCACGAAGGTTGCACTACGCACCTGATCTTTCTGAAGAACATTGTGATATTTTACCGTGTCTGACATTGCTAAACGCGGGTACATTGCTATATTTTACGCTTGTCGCGGGACCATTGCAATATTTTGAAACTGAAACGGTTTACCAACTGTCGATTGGTCAATAAACCGCTGGCAAACAGTATCTTTGAATCATGAACGTTTTGTACAAAGGACTTTTGGTCGCGGTACCATTGCTATATTTTACGCTGATCGCAGGACTATTGCTACACTTTACGCAGGTCGCGGGATCATTGCTACATTTTACGTGGGTCGCGGGTTCGTGGGAAAACATCGCTTCGTGAGTTTAGTCCCTTAAGCCTTACCATTACGTTGTATCCGATACCCAATTTGGATACAAACTGGAGATTGGCCACATAATCACCTCCTCTGCTAATACGTCTGACAGTTGCAGACACATTACTGAGATACGTATCATTCACGTAAGTGATTGAAACTCGCTCCGGTATTATTTTCAGGCACTGAAAAATATATTCAGAATTAGTGTCCCGCCATGGCTTTGCACGGATTCAATTACATAATATGGTCACGTGTGAGGTATTTATAAGTTAAATATTCAAGAAACAAAAAAAAGAAGAAAAAAATTGCAGAGTTTTTTTTTCTAAAGATGAAAGTTAAAACCCCATCAATATCCATTATCTAGTCTAAAAGAACTCAGCGGTCACACAGAGACAGACACAAAGAACAATAAACAATTTAATTATATTTGCTATTTTTATTATAATTATTTCAGAAAAAAAATTAATGAAATCGGTGTGTTTTTGTACTAATAATATCCAGCATGTAATTGTGTTAGACCAGCATAATTATTATCAGAAAAAAAAAACTTACATTACATGCAAAAGTTAGGTTAAATATGAAAATCAAAACCGACTTTCTACCACTGGTCATTTTTACACGGGCAACACAAAAATGTTTAGGTCAACATTTGCGTAAATATACTTATAAAGTTTCACACAATACACATCTCCAATTTGAAGATAAACCATCTCGAAATTGCAAAATTCAATTAATTGATTTAATAAAGCAGATTCCAAAACATTTAAAGAGAGATAACGAATTTGTGGAATCACTTTTAACTCGACTTAATTTCGGATGATTTCCACGCAGTACAATGAGATGAAAACTTTTGTGTTATGAATTAATATCGTTTTGTACATGGTACCATCTCAATCTGCGTAGCCTTTTCCCAACTATGTTGGGGTCGGCTTCCAGGCTAACCGGATGCAGCTGAATATCAGTATTTTACATGGAGCGCCTACCTATCTGACCTCCACAGCCTAGTCAGTAACTGGGTAATACGATACCCATTGTTAAGACTGGCTGTCAGACTTTCCAGCTTCTGACTACCCGTAACGGCTGTCAATGATCCACAAATGACAGCCGGGACCAACGGCTTAACGTGTTTTCCGAGGCACGTAGGAGTCTTGATATGTAAAGATGGTCACCCATCTACGGACCAACGTCGGCAAGCGTAGCTTAACCTGATCCGAGCGACTGTCACCACAATCTGTCTTTCTTTGTTAGTATTTCAACTTTATTGCAAAGACATAAGGTTCATTTTTAATTGATAATATTTGACAGTTAGGGATAGCTTGATGTGCTGGCGTCTGTACATGATACCAACTAGAGTTTGGATTTGTGACAGTTTGTTGGCAATAGGCTCGCCGACTATTACATGGGCCTCAAATCTATCTGCTGAAATGGTGGTGTACTGTCAGGTGTAGTGATCTCTCACTCTTGAGCACTAGAGGAGTGCTGGCTATCTGACTAATATGGGAACATAGTCATATTAAAAAACACTCTTTGAAACTATAAAACTATGTATTTCTATGAAACTATGGTTACGGCAACACGCCTAATATAAAAGTCATATTTTTGCCAAACAAAATCCTAAACAGATCTAATTAATTTGAAAGCTCGAATGCAGCCATAATTATTTTTTGACTAGCAGAATTTGTGTTAATCCCAGCAACGTACGTACTGATCAATACGTATCTAGTCCTTGGACCAAGTGACTGGTCCTTGCTTTCGCGGAAGACGACATACAAACCACTAACTCGATCAAACGCGGCTTAAGTCGATTAAACTTGAATTAGGTCTAACTCGATACCACATTAATCGATAAACCGGATCGAGTTGATACATCTCTACCTACCTTTGATAAAATCAGACATTAAGACTATTAAAGCATTCAATTGAATAAACCAGTGAATAGTATAAAATAGTATTTATTGTAATGAGTCCAGTGGTATCACAAAATCTATTTGTTATTAAACCAATAAAATTAGCCTTTTACTTGTTTCCTGTTAAAATAATTGTGTGTCGGGGTCGTGTGAGGTCACTGTTATAATATTTATATATAAAAAAAAATCTCACTGTTTAAACACGAACTTAAAATTATTACTATTGGAACTACGAAGAAAAAACTTGGCACAGAGGTAGATTATGAGTAGGAGACGTCATCTAAGATAGGATTTTAGGAAACACCTCGGAAAAGGGCCAAATATGTTGCGGCAGTTTGTACCCTCGGAAAGGACATGGCTACTCTTTATCCACATATACCACGCGGCCAAAGCCTCGGCCGAAGCTAGTTAGGTATATGTAATTATTATCTGAAAGAGTGACTGTTTTCTAACCTTGACTGTGCCGCAAAACTGACTTCTTAAGATTTTAGTATCTTTAGAAATGCGAAACACTCCGTACGTAATTTTAATTAAATTGCCCATTCACGGTTAGCTATGCCGTAAAATCTATTCTGTAAAAATTTCAACGTGAAAACTTTGTGAAGTGACCTGTCATTTCTTCTGATGCTGGGATTTGACACTTTTGACAGTTGTTTATGACACTTCACCTCACCTTTTACGGTTTCTACAAAATATCACTACAGATTGTTAATGCATCACTACTAAAATTACGAAGACCTTTATTTTCGAGTTTGCTGCTAGCTGCTTGCTGCAGAGATAAAAGAACAATAAAATTACCTTCCGATTTTCGTTTTCAGAAATAAGAATTATATAATGTCACTAACGAAACTAAAGGTCATCATACCACTAGTATTCTGAATCTAATTGGGCACAAACCTTCATTAAATTTAATACAATAATCGAGTGCGTCATAGCTTTGAAATGGAATGTCGCAATTAGTTACTGCATGATTTCACAATAGATCGGCCAAAATATGCGAACCGGGTAGAGAGTAGGTACTGGAAGCTAGTCCGATTTACGTTCAACGTCAAAATGAGGTTTAATTACTATCAATCATTCGGGGCATGGCTTGATTTACGATTTAGTATTCAGGTAAATGAGATTGACTGCAGCTCAAACGTACTGCACCTAATATATATAACCGATTTTAATCTATAAAAAACTCACCGTGTGAACTCAGGTGAAATGAACTGTCAATAGTGTCAATTCATAGTCTCAGGTGAAATAGCAGCTCACTTCACCAAAGTTTTTATATTGAGATTTTTACAGAATCTATGTATTCTGTAAAAATCTCAATATAAAAACTTTGGTACCATAAGCGGTTTTAGATAGAAGTAGGCAATCCCTTTATGCGCTGTCAAATTTCTTCAAATGAATTTAATCCGTAAAATGTTGAAGGTTAAGTTCAAAATCGATTTGAGAAAATTTTAGTTTGTGGCAACTTGATGTGTTGGTACCTGCATCTAACAGTTTAGGAGAAATTGTACCGTGACAGACTGACCTGACATGAAGTGGAAAGGTTTTTATGTCTCATGTGTTTGTATTTCACATTTTTCAATTTTGTTTCTCCTCATACATATACAGACATAAGCACATCAAGTTAATACAAACGTAAATTTTTTTTAAAACGATTTTGAACTTTTCCTTCAATGCTTTAAGGTTTAAAATCTTTTGGAGAAATTTGACAGTTTGTAGTAACTTAATGCACTGACGTCCGTACCAACTAATGAAAAAAGTTTAAAGTTTAGTCTCAATTTAATTTATCAGATGATTTAAAGCATGCTGTAGTCTCCTGCACTAGACTAAAAGGTAACTTCTGCATAAATTGTATGTGTTTTTTAGTGCATCTTTTGTTAGAGGTCCTCAATAAATAGACAACAAAAATATGAGCTTCCATAAACAATATTTCATGCGCTGTTACGTTTCACCCTTCTATGGTTAGGTTGATGACAACGTATGTTGTGTGAGCCTCCGTATACATTTTAGTCTAGTGTTTAACGATGGCGCATTTTCCATTTAGGGGTTCAGCAGAGTTTATGTAACCACGTTTTGATAGCCAATAAATATAAAACAAAGTGACATACTTTTACGTTTATAGGCTGTGGCGGGAGATATATCCGTAAAAGTGACAAGTAGGCATAAAACATAAGTATATTTATCCTTCGTTCATATAATAATCAAGTAAAGGGGTTTGCTGTTTCTCGTCTAGCTAAATAACACTCATTAATAATTATAATATTTAATTGCACATACGTGTTATCAAGCATTAGGTTGCTTAGCTTGGGACGATACGGCGTTGTGTGAAATGTCCAAGGATATTATTATTATTATTCGTTTATTTATATAATTTCATACTGATTACATTTTAAAATATTTTTATAAAAAAAAAACAAACAAAAACATTTAAAAATATAAAAAATAGTGGTAAATAGTTAATTTTTTTTTTTTTAAGGCTGGGAAATCATCCAATGACTTCTCCCGCTCTGGGTGGAGCGGAAGGGAGTGTCAGACTCTTACTGACTAAAACCCATCCATGTTCCTTCCGTAGCCCTCTAAGTTCCGGGGTAGCGGTAACCCTTTCGGACAATCCCGCTTACCCGGCAGGCTTGGCCCTGAGGGGCCCCTTCATGTGCTGACATCTCTTTGAGGCGCGCGTGGAACATATACGCGCCGTACGGCACGGGTCTGGTGCTGATCGGACGGTGAGTCACCCATTACTCACCGCCCGCAGGCCCGCGCCTACGGTGGCTGGGAGTCGTCACGTGGCTCCCGACGCCCGGAGCGTCTCCCGCGGCGGCTGGGACGGGAGGACCTTTCTCTCTCCCATCCCGCCACCTCCTTCGCGAAGAAAAATCAGCTGTTCCTTACATTTTGACGAGTTATACGAACATAAATGTAGGGAACAGCTGAATTTTTTTTCGCGATTTCAGGTTTTGTCCCATAGTAAAAGTTGTTCATAATGATGAGTACAATGACCTCTTAAGAGGTTTCTGGTGTTTTACAAATAACCCTGTAGAATCACGTTTCAAATAATTCGTTCAGAACAAATTATAATTTTCCATTTACTTACATTCGTAGCTGTCACATTTAAACTAATTTAATAAGAAGGAAAACATCGTTAGGAAACCGGCTTAGCTGAAGGATATTTTTTAACAACATATAAAGCTAAGTCAGAACCCAATGGGCAGCATAAAAACTTTGACACCAGGTTAGTTACTAATCACACGAAAAAGATGAAGAACCTAAAAGGTCATCGGCTGCTCCACTGGACTTGCCTGTGGATGCCTCAATAAATTAAGGCCTTCAGCCAGGGCTTAAAAACTTAAAACCAAGCGTATGCTAGCTTTAAGTGGGATTGTCCGAAAGGGTTACCGTTACCCCGGAACATAAAGGGCTAAGGAAGGAACATGGATGGGTTTCAGTCAGTAAAAGTCTGACACTCCCTTCCGCTCTACCCAGAGCGGGAGAAGTCATTGGATAATTTTCCAAACTCAAAAAAAAGCGTATGCTATCATAATTTTATTGTTAGCATAAGGACAGATTCGCTCTACGCCAGATTCACGTTAGGTCAAATTTGCGTTAAGTCAAATTCGCGTTATGTAAGATTCGCGTGAGGTTAAATTCACGTTAGGTCAAATTAACTTCATGCTATGGTCTACATGACAGCATAACTAGTCTAATTTAGATTCTGTCACAGCTATATCAAATGATCAATTTTACGCGTGGTTCGTTCTGCGGCTACGTACTTACGAATTGATTAGATGTTTGCTGCTGATACATCAACTAGCAACACACGTATTAGAGAAATGAGGTTCACTTATTTATCTGCAATTGGGTATTTGAAAGGATAGTCAATACTGTTACTTTTTATGAACTGTCAAAACACGGATCTGTATTAAATTAAATATAACAATGAGACGTCACAATTTTTTAGAATTAAATGGAATTTTACAATTATATCTGCGCATAATATTTAATTTCTGTACGGTGATGGAAGTTTTAAAGACGAGCGATGCTTTTTCTATGTGATTTCATATTTTATTTTTGACCGTTACAAATAGTCATTTTAACTAATACGAGTTATAAATATGCGAAAGTAAGTTTGCTTGTTACCTTTTCGCGCCTAAATACTTATCATCGCACTGTACTTATCATTCTGAAATTTTGCATATACGTAGTCAGGTGTACCGAAACCGACAAAAGGGGACCATGTATTTTGAAAAAGGGTACTAACAATAACGCTCTTATGACAATAGATGGCGCCACGTGTCTTTTGAATCATGACGTATTACAAGCTGAGTACAACCCAAATTGACGCGAGCGAATGCGAGCGATATATTAATGTCATAAATATATCCGTTGCAGTGTAATTTTTATTTAGTTGGTTAGTACAGACTTGTCAGTAGTGTATTTGTACTTTATTTTACACAATAGTCACTTAATGGTCACATTAGATTAAGCTACTCTTGCTATGGTTGGTCCGTGGATGGGTGACCAACTTTACATACCGCAATTCCTCCGTGGCTCGGAAAGCACGTTAAGCCGTTGGTCCTGGATTTGTGAGATTTGTGCATCTTTGACAGTCGTTACATCGTCAGAAGCCCGAAAGTCTGACATCCAGTTATACCAAGGGGTATCGTATAACCCCGTTAATGGATTGTGGTCAGATAGGTATGCAGCTGCATCCGGTTATACTGGAAGCCGACTCCAACATAGTTGGAGCCTTGTACCTTGACAATTCAAAAGTGCCTCTAATTGGTTTATTTGAAATAAATACTTTGAGTTTGAGTTTGGGAAAAGGCGAGGCAGATCTATTGAGTCAATTACTGACGCCTGCAAAACACCTCAGCTCATTGATTGAACACAACCCACGGATATCGAAGGCAAATCATGTAATTGATGCGTTCGCACGTCTATGATTCCACGTGTGACCTTTATGTTTGGAACATCTGACCTTTCGCATAATCAGACCATAGGATGATCGCGATTTGGGTCCTTCAATGAGCCTTCGAATTGTCACTATTTGTTCGATCTAAGATTACCTTCAAATAGACTCCACCGTTACGGAGGGACAAGAAACAAATGACTTCAGCAGGATCTGTCTACTCGATGTTCTCGAGCCCTGACCGTAAACGACATTTTAACGAAAATGCGATTTTTATTCTGAAGTTTTACATAGCAATCGCATTTTTGCATCGAAAAAACTCTCTTAGTTTATATTGCCCTATTTAATGACTATTTCATAAAATCATGAAATTTTGAGGCCAATTACAACTTAGAGAGCTGCATTGATGTGCAACATAAAAAACTTATGAAAATTTGTATTATTTGTATTTGGCGGTTTTTTTCCCTTAAACCCGCGAAATACAAATATTCATAAGTTTTTTTTAATTTGCACATCAATATGTGCAGTAATCGAGTACAGCGAAGTAGTAACCATAAGTAAGACTGATCTAAAAGCAGTTTAAACTACCGGCCTGATCTGTTCTCTCCATATTCACTATACATTTCACCACATACAATTAACTAAAAGTTAATAGAAAAGATATCGATAAGCATTTAGTAAGCCCATACGTACTGAATATTGAAATGAGTTCGAAACACTATCAGTAACATCAACAATGAATCAACTTCGTCTATAAAGTCTACCGACTTTTTATGAATATCTATATTCAATTTGATGCACGACTAAACTTCGATCTTAGTGATGGGACCCTAATATCGATAAAATATTATTGCTGAGTGCGACGGACGGCGAACTATAAATTGGGCTCTAGAAAATATAATTTTTGCTTGATGGGGTATTGAATAAATGCGGTGGTTCTGTGAAAAGAATTTATTGCGAGTTTTGCGGAGTCGAATTCTTGGCGCTTTCATAGAAAAAGGTTTGGTTTTGTATTTACCCGTTATTTCAATCTTCATAGCCATTGCTATCGGCTTTATGATTAACTACTGTTATATTAATTATAAGGTTTTATTTCTTGGCCTTTTCACAATCTCGAATTTGCAAATAAAGTTCGTATTCACTAAGTTAGTCATCCTGTCTTTCAATAATGTGTTGGTATTCAGTATTGAAACATAATACAGATTACAACAATTACTGAGAATTTATTAATACAATGCAGACAAAAAACAATAATACATGTACACATATGCATGAAACTGTAACCGCGTGCTGAAGCGTACAATTACTTTGCATATAATTTGCATACCAGCGACAAATGCAGAATCACTTGATTTTTTTATTTTGCATTACTTGGTCGTAACGTCACTATTTAGCGCAATTACCATTACTGAACCCCTATCACAAACGTGAGACGTAAATGTAACATAAATTCGAACGACATTTGAATTAAAAAATACAAAGATTCTGGAACACTGGTTTAATTTTTTTGCGGCATTAATAAAGTAAATATAATGGGAAACGAGTATTTCCAATTGTGAAATCTATCGATTTTATGTCAAGTTTACTCCGCACGGTCGTGTTAGGCTCACTGATTTGCAGATGAAAAGCCTGCATCCGTAGGTGAGCTTTTGTATTTGCTCGCAATTAGCGTGTGCGGTGCATACGTTTTTAATGTTTTACATGACCATCCGTGGAGTTCAGTACATATGTAACTATCACAGGTATTGCTAAGATCAAACGTCTGCTGTTGAGACGTTATAAATCAATTTTGATGTAATAATAACTACTTATTTGTGAAAGAGCTCGTCCAAGAAAGTGCTGCCATTTAAAATAATATTTTCGATAAGTAGCTACGCCTCGGCGACCCTATAGCCAGTAACAATCAATTCCATCAGATATGCCTTCAATAGGCCAACTATTGGAGGCATATCTGATGACAGTGATATTGAACATTCTGTAAAACTAATTTACATACAAAAAAAGATCCTTTATCTTAAAAAAACCCAAAAAAATACTCTAACGCTCATTTTTGTCAACGTTTGCCTAGTAGTCGTAAGCGGTGCTGAGTATGAGGTGTTAGGTCCGATTCATGAGTCGAGCAGTATTATTGAGGTTTTTTCATCTCAAATTTCACAGGCGCAGCCCAGAGCCTGGGTTTGTGCCTGGTAGGTATTATAGGTATTCCTCTTACTAACCTTTTGAGCATTACAAGCAGTCATATTGTAACACTAAACGTAACAACTAAATTCGAAACATTCTTGATTCAAATATAATTTCGTCATTCTTCTCAAAAGTCTATCACTTAAATATCGATATCGATAAACAGAGCCAAAGGCCATCACTAAACGCGTCGTAATTTTCATCTTTTAAGATGTGCACTGGGTGCCACGAGTAATGGTATTGTTTTTCTGACGATATTTTTCTTTTACTAGGAAATAAATACTTTACGACGTTTCACGTAATATGAGCTGTAAATTGTTGGAAGAAACAACTGGTATTACTCTTGTAACAAGTGAGAGATAAAACAAAATTGCTGATTGCAATGGTTTTAAGAAGATGGGCTAAGACTAAAAGGATTGTTTATTTAGTGTCTTAGTCCTAAGTGGAATGTTGGAGCAAATAGTATGTTGGAGCAAAACAAGAAGAGATAAGTAGGTACCTAAGGTTAGGATTTCTTAGTAGCAGCTCGGAGTCGGATTTGTGCCCGGTTGATGACAATCGGCTCACCTATTACCTCACTAATTTAAATATAATAACGTTGTCATTTTTTACGTTGTTTATAAACTTGTAAACAACATTCTTCTTTTTGTTATTTGCATCTCTTTCATGATAATTATTGTAAGTATTTATATAGATACTAGCTTCTGCCCGCGACTTCGTCCGCGGAAAATTGCGATATACTGTAACTGTTTAGGCAGCGCATGCAAATAATTCCGTTTTCGGAGGTATTTCTTTCCGACTTGCTAGACGAAAATTGCGATAGCTCGGCTAATATGTATGATATAAATATAATTTATAGCCTATAGCACTCAGGAATAATGTAGCTTTCTATCAGTGAATTTCACAGTCCAATTAAAAAAAAAAAATTGAAATTGGGTCATTAGTTCCGGAGATTACCCCCTACATACAAACTTACAAACTTACAAATTTTACCTCTTTATAATATTAGTATAGAAGTATAGATAAGAAGATCTAAGATGTAATATGTGTTATGTATGTGTAAATGAAATTAGTATACCATCATGTGGTACATGTGGTACCGTGGTAGTACCATGTGGTACTACCTGCAGTAATGTATTTCCTTGACCCTTTATCCATCCAAAAGTAGTCTTGAAAAAAAGCGGTGGAAAAGTGATTTAAATTTTCAACATTTGTCTGTAATTTTTGTGGTATACATAATAAACAGTATTTTATGCTATTTCGGACTTAAACATTACTTTCAAAAAGTGAGTGTACTATAGCTACAGCGCTGCTGAACCCTTCGGTAACACCACTCATGTATTACACATGAGTGGTGTTATGTTATCCAATACAAAAATCCATCCACCAAAAGTTGATCGTTCACGAACCTGTTTTTAACAACCTTTAGAACGATGGATAGAAGATTATTTTCAAAACATAAAATATGTGTATGCCGTAGCATCTGCAAAGCATTAGAAAAAGAAAAACCAGCAAAACCCATAATATGACATAAAATCAAATATTTTTTTACAATATTGCCGGAGAATAGATCAAAATACAATGCCAATGCAAAATGAATAAATAGGCACAAAAATATATATATATAAAATATATATAAAAATATATAATAGGTTAAAAGGTTACAAAATTATAAAAAAAAACAATGCAACTGAAATATACGAAAGTTAAAAGAAAGAAAAATATTTTAGGCTAAATATTTCTTGAGATATATCGGGCACACAAATCGACATAATATCTGTGGATATATATTTACAAAAGTTACTCCCAAGAAATATTTCCAACGCTAAGATTAATAAAACAATTAGATTACTTACAAAACTTTATAGAAATTTTGACTTATACGAAAAGTTTTCAACTAATTTTCCTTAATTCAGATTGAAAAGATTGAAGCTTTCGTCGACAATTATTATAAAAAAGTCAAAGAAAAGGAGAAACCCATTTCTGGGCCTAGCCGTTACACGAATCAAATATGTACCAAAAAAATCTCCTATTCTGCCTAATTAACCCATTTAAATCTTAGCCTCAATTACAATGGCCAAGTGTAAAAAACAGTACATTTCAATTTTTTTGTTTTAAACATCCTTTGTAAACCGTTACAGCACTTATTTCATTATACGTCACTTACTTTGCAAATATTCAAATTCAAATTCAAATTCAAATCATTTATTTGCTTGAATATGGGTAGTTACATGAGGTGGTACATACATTAAAAGTTCTGACCATATCCTACCTTAATAGGTGTGCAAATATCCATTATACTAAAATATACACATTATTTCGAGCATTTGATACAATTACTACATACATATTACATTTCATACATTACCTATTACTTTTTGATACATTATTACTATTATTAATTATATTTTATTATACATACACATTATTAAACATTTATTGAATATTAATTACATTTATCATTCAAATAGTCATTCACTTTGTAATAGGCTTTATTGATCAAATAAAGCTTTAACCTATTTTTAAATGCCCTAAGATTCGTTGCTTCCTTAATATGACTAGGTAATTTATTATATATTTTAGGGCCAATACAGAATACACTTTTATCAAACATAGCCGTTCTATGGGGTATTGCTCGAAGTATACTGGCAAGTCTGGTACTTTTTAATGTTTCATATTTATTTATATTATTTCTAATGTCTAAAGCTAGTTCATAAATATACAATGATGCGAATGTCAATATTTTCAAATTTATAAAATGTGGTTTACAAGTATCAGTAGGTTTTAGTCCACAGATTGCCCGGATACACTTCTTTTGGGCTTTAAATACTGATTCTCTATCAGTGGCATTCCCCCAAAACATTATTCCATACCTCAGTGTTGAACCAACGTAAGCGTGGTAAGCAGATAATAGTGCATTTTGATTTACAACTTTACGAAGCATATAGATACCATATGAATACCTACTTAGTTTTAAACATACTTGTTCAACATGAGTCTTCCATGACATATCTGAGTCTATGTGTAGTCCAAGAAATTTTGTAGTATTATTTTTTTCTATATCTAGGTCTTCATAACGTATATTGAATGTATTTAATTTAGAATTTTTATTTTTGAAAGTCATTACAAATGTTTTATTTAGGTTTATTTTTAGTTCGTTTAAATTTAGCCAATTAACTATAGATAGTAGTGTATCGTTTATTTGATGTTCATGTGTAATTGGGTCTTCAGATACAACTATCACAGTACTATCGTCAGCATACAAAACCATGGACGATTTGATGCATTTGGGGAGGTCGTTAATATATATAATAAAGAGCAGAGGGCCTAAAATACTCCCTTGTGGTACACCTTTACATACTATTATTGGTGTCGATAAGTGCTTCTTTTCTACTTTTGTGGTATGTGAAACGCTAGATATTTCAGTTTGCTGTTCTCTGTTACTTAAATATGATTTAATGAGATCTCTAGCGTTTCCACGTACCTCATAAGCTTCTAATTTATTTAATAAGACTTCATGATCAACGCAGTCGAAGGCCTTTGTCATATCCATGTAAAGCGCTGAGACATGTTTTTTACTATCCATGCCTTTTAGTACCGTATTGAAGAAAGAGTAAAATGCGTTATTCATAGTTTTATTTTTCCTGAACCCCATTTGTTCCTCCGTAAGAATATTATTTTTTTCCAAATAACTATACAGATTATTATAGATGACTTTTTCGAAAATTTTTGATAATATAGGTATTAGAGATATTGGTCTATAACAATTCACATCTTCTCTATCTTGTTTTTTAAATACTGGAATGACAACGGATAATTTCAATCTATTTGGAAAGACCCCACCTTCAATACATTTATTAAAGATATGACACAATATTGGCGCTATTATTTCCGCCACTACCTTAATCACTCTAGTACATATTCCGTCATACCCCGCACTATTTGTATTTTTTAGGGATTTTATAATTTGAACGATGTCCTCAGGGGTACATGGGCTCATGAAGATTGAGTTTGAATTTTTACATGTAACTCCAGAGTGTGGGCTTTTGTTAACAAAGTGTTTATTTGGTATTTGAGTTGTAAAAAATTTGTTGAATTCATTAGCTATATCGATTGGATCTGTGATTGTTCTACCGTTTATATTTATTTTGTCAACTTTCCGAAACTGCTGATTTACACTAGTTTTATATTTATTGATCACCTTCCATGTAGCTTTCGCTTTATTTATCGAGGTTTTAATATAGTAATCGTTATGAGACTTTTGCGTTAACTTAATTATTGCTTTTAATCTTCTATTATACACCTTGTATGAATCTTTAAATTCTTTGTTGGGTGATTTTCTGTATTGCCAAAGTAAGTGACGTTTACGCTTAGAGCAAACTCTGATACCTTTTGATATCCATTGTGGTCGTTTGTGTATAGGGATCTTGACTTTTATTAAAGGAAAACAGAGATCATAGAATAACCTCAATAAATCATGGAATTTTGTGAAAGTATCATCCGCAGTTTCTGCATTGTAAACTTCATCTAAAGCAAGATTTTGCATACATTTCACGAATTTATCCATGTTAGAGGCGCTGAAGTCTCGTTTATGTGTGTACCAATGCGTTATTTTAAAACTTTCTTTGACTGGATGTTGCAGCAGTTGAGCAGTATGATCTGACAGCGCTAGTTCTAGTATTTCATAGCTGGCGCCCCTTTTATTACAAATAAAGTTGTCAATACATCTTTTACTGCCCAATCGCGTGGGTTCATTAATCATTAGTTTAAGGTTATAGCTAGCCAGAAGGTGCTCGAATTCTATTACCATTTTTTCTCTTTTCAGTATATTGATATTAAAATCGCCACACACAACAATTTTCTTATTTTTTAAACAAGTTTTGTAGAGTATTTCGTTAAATTTTGAAAAAAATATGTTTACCTTATCTAGTTTGTTGCTGGGGGGTCTGTAAATATTTATTATAATAATGTTATGCTCGGGGAGTTCAATGGCACTACACTCTATAATATTTCTAATATTTTGTTCCTTGATGTCATAGATTTTAGCCTTTTGACTGTCGTGTACCAGTATGCAAGCTCCTCCATATCTATTGAGCCTGGAGTAAGATGAAATCAATGAGTAATTGGGAATTTTCAGTGAACAAGTATCTTCATTTATCATATTATGTTCCGTGATACAAAGAACATCAACATGTTTATTGCTACGGTTCAACTCGTCTAAGCATAACGAAAGTTCATCTGATTTACTTATTAAACCATTGATGTTCTGATGTAGTATGTTTAAACGATTATACACGAAACAAGTTGTCCTTTTTTGGGGGCATCGATGGAGTACAACATTCAGTAACAGTCTTTTTTGTCGCTACAGTTTGGTTTTCATTTTGTTCATGTTTGCTACTTGAGGTCTTATGGTTAGTATCGCAATCAATGTGGTCTGTTTGTGTGGAACTGTTCACCATACTCCTTTGAGTGGCGGACAGTTTTGTGTTATTGTATGTAATTAATTTTAACTTATAGTCTATACGCAATATCTCTCTTAACCAAGACCTGCATAAATTGAGACTGAAGTGGATGCCTCTCGGTAAATGTTTTTCAAAATCCAAATCTAGATACTGTACATTGTTAAATTTGCTACACATAAACTTCAGTTCATAGTTTAGTTTCTTAATATTTAGGAACCTATTATAAGGAATTTCGGTGAAAATTACATTTGTGTTGGTTACAGATTCAAGCCATTTCATAGTGCTGAATTGAAATTCACGCGGGTTTACATCATTTGTTCCGCCAGCTACAACTATGTAATCGTCCTTAGATAACGTTAGCATTTCAGATTTAAAGCAGTCTAGCACATTTCGTAGACTTGCTCCTTGTTTCCACATACATGTTACATAATAATCATCTCCTATCAAACGTTGTAATAAACTCTGGACCATTTTTCCTTGGTGATCAGCCATAATTAAAATGTTCTTCCGTCTTTTGATTGGACGTTCTATGCTAATATCCTGAAATGTCAGCTTATTGTGGATGTCAGTGTCTTTCCCACAGCCCGTTGTTATTGGTTGCTGAGGTGGAGCTATTATTTGCTGAGTCGGTTGATCAGTAGTATTGTTTAACGGTATTTTAGGAGTGCTCATATTGAAAGTGCTAAGTTTTTTTGGAAGAGTTATTTTCTTCCCTGAATCCGGTGTTCGTGATATGAAGCTGTCTGATGTTCCCACTTTTTTATAAACATCTATTAACTTTTTATATTTTTCCAATTCCTTTTTTAAAGCAGTGTTTTCATAGTTTAAGCTTTCTATTTCTTGATTAGCAATTTGCAATTCCTCTTTCAACTGGTTTATTTTGCAATCCTTTTCGTTTGTACTTTCATTCTCAATTGTAGTATCAGGGAGACTGCGAATTGTTGTCTCAAACATTGAATTTAATATTGTAGTATTGCTGTTGCTCAGCGAACTCGACCGTTGTCGTTTTCTAATCGTAATATTATCCATAGAAATATCTTCCATCGTTGAAGTGAATTCTTTTATTTTAAAATTTGATAAATCACAAAAAGACAATCTTGTGTGCGCCTGGGTTTGAACTCGGTCTGTGCGGTGTAGCACGCGGTGTCTTACGCCTCTATGCCACGGTAACGTGTACTACTCAAGTCGAATTTGTTGATCCGTTTCTAGTTCAAATCTGTTACATTGCCAGTGGGTAGATTTCGTTGTAATTGACCAATTTTTCTCAAACGTTTTATGTTTTGATAAATATACACTTATACACTTTTTATACACTATTCACTTTTTGGTCACTGATTTAATCGTTTGTTATATAGATCTCACTGTTTTCTTGGTTATTGTGTCGATTTTGTTCGATACAAAACTATATTATTGTTCACTTGAGTCACTGATATTTTTTTTTTGTTGTTACTTCGATATTATTGTGTTGTTGTGTCTAATAACGAATTGGACGCACTATTACTAAGTTATAACAAATAAAATTGAACTTTGGTGGGATAAAATGAGCTTTAAATATTTTTAAATGTTTTTAAATACACAGAGCTATGTTGGCTGTGCGCGAGCGAGACAAGCGAGCGTCCATTACCAATATTAGCATTAAACAATAGAGCGTACCCTAAGAATGTAATCGATTTATCGGATATCGATAATTACAAATGATAATTGAATCCTCCATTATTTTAGTACAATTGCTTTTTAGATATGGAAATCATTGTAAAATAAAAAATTCAGGAATATAATTATTTTTTAACGTAAGCACAATTTAAAAATCATTAAAGGAAATAAATAATCGAAAAAATCAATTGCAACACGGATTGCACTAGTAAACGGCAAATGTCAATGTCAACGTCTGTCAAATGCCATCGTGGTAATTAGTGTCATTCGCTTTTCGTATCTCTGCGCAAGTGAATGTGTTTTTCGAATTCTCGAGTTTTATTACAATATTAAACCTCTGCTGTCGGCTCGAATACTGGACTCCGAATTTGATTGCCTTCTGACTGACCCTCGTTTGAATATTGGACACCGTAGCCGGCCATTCCTGCTGACCTTTGCTGGAAAACCGGATCTGGATATTGCTCTTCTGACGACTGGTTAATACGGTATCATAAGCTTGTGCATTAATTGTGGAATAGTAACGGACCGCTGCAACACTATAGGAAGGCGAAGATTGGAAGATGAAGTAATTCTTTCAATTGTACAGGAATGGGTCGCGCCTCAATCGGTTAGTATGCGATAATTCTATAACGTAACATTTTTGTAAGCATGTAATATCGCCAATCTGCACTGAACCTGCATAGTTAATTACGGCCTTTTCCTTCTCTCAGAGAGGAGTCCTGTGTCCTTGCAGTGGGAATGTAATAAAGCCGCTGATGTTTACCTAAATGTGACACTCAGATGCTTATTGCTAAATGCTAGTGCTAGAACTAATAGTCAAATGATAAATGTTTGCTTCAGGTAAATGAAAATGACTTTATCTGTCAAGTTTGCTGGAATCATGCCAATGGTGTCTCTTGATGGAAATAGACTAGAAGAGAGTGAACAGACACCTATAGGATACCGACAAGTGTGTATTCACTGTGGACGTTCTCTTCGTTCGTTCGGCTTCAGGGTAGTCAGTTACCTCCTGCACAATTCCTAGATACTGTATTATTATATTATGATATCCTAACGAAGAAGGTGATTAATAAAACCCTATCTCAATAATACGGTATTTTATTTAAATAAACCTATTGTTGCAATCTCAGTTTACTGTAATTTGAGATAGCATAAAATCCCCTGGTAGTAAATACAATGTTTAAAAATGCAACCCATTAGTGATGTAAGTGGACCTTATTTAGCAAACATAATTTTTTGCTGAGGTTTTCAGTAATATTAATCTGAATTCACCGCTTTTGTTTAAAAAAAATAACCTAACATGTAAACATTTTCTGATTTTATCAATTTGGCCATTGCTGAGAGACGTGAAAATTGGGCTCGTGAAATCTTCCTAGGTGCTCTAACTTATGGCAAAATTCCAGTTCTGTAACGCCAGGCCCAAGTTTCTATGAAGTTTGGGTTTCTCCTTTACATGTTTATTATGTGCTTTCTGAAAACGAAAGCTAAGATTGAACGAAAAAGTTTTATATAGATTTAGCTATACTCCTTGGCTGTACTTGAACTGAATGAATTTTAAGGTTAATTTTTCGGTCAAGTCAATTTGCCTTTTCCCAACTACGTTGGGGTCGACTTCCAGTCTAACCGGAAGCAGCGGAATACCAGTATTTTACATGGAGCGACCGCCTATTCGACCTCCACAACCCAGTCAGTAACTGGGTAATATTACGATACCCTTGGTAAGACTGGCTGCCAGACTTTCAGGCTTCGGACTAGCCGTAATGACTGCCAAAGATCCACGAATGACAGCCGGGACCAACGGCTTAACGTGGTTTCGAGGCACGGAGGAGTTTCGATATGTAACGATGGTCACCCATCTACGGACCAACCCCGGCAAGCGCAGCTTAACCTGGCGGATCGAACCGTGCGGCTGTTATTACTTAGCCACGAGCTCCTTAGTTAGCTTAGCTTAGTCTGGTATTTGACTAAAATCATTGTGATAGCAATTTAATCGAAGTATCAATGGCACTATAGTAATCAGAATGCGAAAGTATGGCTTCAGATGTAATTTATTAGATACGAGGGCTTTTAAACAAAATTCTTATAAATTAAATCCATTTCATATCAGTACTATCTGTAATTTGTATGGAGTACAGACGCCAGCACATCAAGCTATCCCAAACCGTCAAATTTTCCCAATTGAAAATGAGCCTTATGTTTTTGTAATAAAGTTAAAAACTATCAAAGAAATTTAACAAATTGGGGTAACTTGATGTGCTGGCTTCTGTACATAGTTAAGACTCCTATATGCCTCAGAAAGCACGTTAAGCCGTTGGACCTGGCTGTCATTCGAGGATCTTTGACAGTCGTTACGGCTAGTCAGAAGCCCAGAAGTCTGACAGGCAGTCTTACCAAGGGGTATCGTATTACCCAGTTACTGGATTGTGAAGGTCAGATAGGCAGTGGCTCCATGTCAATACTAGTATTCAGCTGCATCCGGTTAGATTAGAAGCCGACATCAACATGGTTGGGGAAAGAAAAGGCTAGGCAGAATTAATATAATATATATTTTACGTAAACGCTTATGTTTTTTTTTTATTAACTTAAAAAAACTTACAGCTAGTTTAAGGATAGGGTAACAATAGTGAAAGATGGCCAATTTCAAGTTTTCACTTACAATATTAAGGTTATTTTAGGTTTTTCTATTAGCTTTTAATTCATCGTATGTGGTGAAATGTATCATGAATATGGAGAGGACAGAACAGGCAGGTAGCTTAAATTGCTTTTAGGCGAATTTTACTTACTGTTACTACTTGGCTACACGCACTCGATTGTAACATTTAAGGGGTAGCGTCTCTGAAGCTCTGAAAACAAAAACCGCCAAATACCATTATTCATAAGTTTTTTTAATCTCAATCACATCAGTGTAGCTCTCTAAGTTGTAATTGGCCTCAAATTTCATGATTTTAATAGGGCAATAAGAACTAAGAGAGTTGTTTCGATGCAGTTACTGACTGGGTTGTGTTGTTCAGATAGGCGATCACTCTGTGTAAAATACTGATATTCAGCTGCATCCGGTTAGACTAGAAGCCGACACCAAATAAAGAACATTCTATTCTATTCTATAAAATAATAATAATCACAATACATACGAATAAAATACCTACATTTAATGCAACAAAGCATAGGTTAGCTACGAACAGCATTTGCAAAAAAAAAACAAACAAAAAGAAGAAAAAAATAATAAATAACAAAACCACATCATGCCCCAAACATAATATAACAGCACTAAAAAATCCGGGTACACAAAGCAAAAGTGTTGCAACAAAACCATAACCGTCATAATGAAAATCACTGTGCGCACTTATTTGGTCCCGTGTACGTGACGCGGGTCGCGAAATTTCGTCATTCAGAACGTCCATTACGGGCCAATCGATTGCTCGGTCCGGGTCAAATATGTCACCCTTATACACGAACGATCATAAAAATGGACGATATTATTTCATGATACAGAAAACATGGGGTTATTGAATCTTTATGCAGTCTTATGAATTAACTGGGGTTTTGTTGTGTATTGATATTGGTTTTCGATCTTTTACTAATAAGCGAATAGTTGTGAGTTGCTCGTAAGACAGGCGCTTTACTTTGTGTATATTGTTTCATCACCACTGCTCTCAAAACGATGAAACCAAAACATCATAAGGAAACCAGCATGTCCTAGAATGAAAAGTTCAAAGACATGTGACATCCACGAACCCGCACTGGGAACGCGTAGTGAATTACGATCCATACCATCTCATCGAAAAGAGGTCTGTGTCCCAGCAGTAGAAAATTCATGCTCAGGTTAATGGCTCAGGTAATGAGTAATTTAATCACCGAAATATTATATTCTCATATGTATAATTATGTGGTGTCTTATGGCAAACTACCAATTACACTTAATTACTCTTCTCTAGCGTTAACTAGTCTCCCGCCAAATGTCTTCATATATTAAATATATTATCTTTATTTATACTAAACTTACTTAACAATAACGGAATTTTATTTATTTACTGTGCAAAATTGATTACTTTAAGTATACTGTTGACATTACAATTTAAATGGCTGCCAGTAACACAATGCCCCCAGTACTAGTTAATACTGTATTACTTATATACCTAACATAACTTAATAAAAACAGGCTACGTACGACTCGGACTCGCGCACGGCAAAAAAACACGTTTGTTGTAAGGGAGCCCCCTCAAAAATTAGTTTTTTTCTATTTTTTTGTATTTTTTGTTATATCGGCAACAAAAATACATTACCTGTGAAAATTTCAACAGTCTATCGGTAACGGTTCATGAGATACAGCCTGGTAACAGACGGACGGATTAATAGAGTATTATTAAATGGGACTTCCATTTTACCCTTTGGGTTTGGAACCCTAAAAACTGAGTAACCAAAACTATTGTTTTCGTTCAATAGATAGCCTTTATCGGTAATGAGACGACATTCAAGGACAAATAGAATTATACTGTCTATCGCCAATAGCGATCTGTCTTTCACTGAAAAAAGGTTATTGGGTTCGGCCGTTAAACATGAACAAAATGACATCTGCTAACCTATAATAACCTGTCAAAATCAGTATTCAATCATCCAGAATATCAAATATTTGATAATAATATATATTAACTGTGAGTGTACTTATTCCCTTTGAGCTGCAATACCTTAATGTCCAGGTTGATGTCATCGGTATGGCACAGACCAAGTTAATTGATATTGTTGAATGATATGGTCAACTGTACGGTAAACGATAACCACTATCATGCAGTTTCTGAGTAATTTCGATTGGATGGATTTCGGTCAGGTTCTGCAGCTTAATTTCGTAACACAATCAATCGCAATCAAAAGAATTTTCTAATCCGTTGCTTCATAAATGTTTTAAAAAATCTTCGTCTGCTATCTAAACAGTGTAAAAAGAATTAGCATAAAAAAAATATATATAATTTTATTATGATTAAATAAATAGAATAAACATGTTGTTGAATTAACAAAAACTTTTTTCACAAATAAAACAACTGACTTAATTTCGCAAGTCATTTTGGTTTTGTATTTTCGGTTTATGCGTATATGTATAAGTCGTTTTTTATTTTTATTTTTACATTTGAGTTTTGATACCTACCTAACCTACAGTCTACACACCTCCAGTCCTTTTTTGAAGTCAGTTAAAAAGAAAGGCATTTGCTTTTATAGATGTGTTACGCAACCCTATGACCCTGCTGATCTGTTAGAGATTGTTGGAGTTGTTGATTGTTTTAAAATATTCTTTTTTGCATTGCTACTCATCGATGTCATTTTAGTCAACTCTGTGAAACATTAGGACTAAAAGCTTGCAATGAATACCTAAAACTCTGGTCACACTAAGGCGAACCCCGCGCGAGATGCGGGATATACGCTTGGTGTCAACTAACTTGTAGTGGTTGTTCAAATTGGCCGGAATAGTCGCGACCTAATAATTAAAACAATCGACATGCGCAGTCATGTTCCGAATCCTAGCACAGGTTTCGCCTCAGTTTTTCCTAAGCTTAAGTACAAGTTATTTTCTAACATGAAGTTTTTCATTATTTTAGTCGAGCTCACTTTTAGGTATGTGAAGTTTACAATTACAACAGAACCATCAACGTTGATTAAAGTGAGGTTCATCTCTAATTCCCAACTAAGTTTTTGTTCAAACTATTTGGATTTCCTTTGAACTTTCAAGTGAGGACAGAATTCCTACCAAGTAAGTAAGTACTTGGTAAGACTGTTTCTTAGACTTTCAGGATTCTGACTACCCGTAAAAATCTGCCTAGCCTTTTCCCAACTATGTTGGGGTCGGCTTCCAGTCTAACCGGATGCAGCTGAATACCAGTATTTTACATGGAGCGACTATCTGAACCCCATAACCCAGTAACTGGGTAAAACGATCCCCCTTGGTAAGATTGGATGTCAGACTTTCGGACTTCTGACGACCCGTAACGACTGTCAAAGATCCACAAATGATAGCGGGGACCAATGCACAATGGCTAACATGCTTCCCGAGGCACGGAGGAGTCTCGTTATGTAAAGATGGTCACCCATCCACGGACCAAAGCCCGGCAAGCGTAGCTTAACCAGAAGGATTGGTCCATATGGCTGTTATTACTTAGCCACGAGCTCTTCTGACGACCCGTAACGACTGTCAAAAATTCATGAACGACAGCCGGGAACAATAGCTTGACCTGCGTTCCGAGGCACGGAGGAGTCATGCTATGGTACCTATGCAAGGACTTACTAGCCGGCAAGAATAGCTTAAACTGATAGATCGGCTCGTGCGGCTCTCATTGCTTAGCTACGAACTTTACAAGTACCTAATATTAATTATCCATTGAACAATTTGCGTGGCAGAACAAGGTTGGTTATTTTATTCTCGTTCTCTGTTTTAATCTAGCAGTTAGCCGGTTAAAATGTTCACAGAATAATTGTTGATGCCGGTTGCATAAGCCACAGACGGTTCGAAGAATATTTCTATGTATTCTTTTTCTATTTCATTTGGTGCTCTTTTGAGTTTTTACCATTGCACATTTTTTTAAGAGACCTTCCAATATTTTCTACTTTATCCTAAAATAAAAAAAAAACACTCAATTTTGGTATACTCGTATAACGAGTAACGTATATTTCGTCGATTGCCATCGATTTGCAACAAGCAAAGTTCCAAGATTAGCTTTTGCCCTCAGGCTGTTTCTGGTTATAAAAGAAGCTGTTATTAAGAAAACCAGGAATTTTCGTAGCTTCGTGACACATTTTCTTGATTTTTCTAGGAACAGACAATGACTGACATTGACTGTAAACTGCATGGGAAAGCTAAGAAAATACCGATGAGATCTCATAGCTGCATTTTATTAGCCTCCCCACACAGATTTCTCGCACTTCGGCCATACTGTTATCATTTGCAGGACAAGTTAAGTGCAAGGTGAGTCCAGTTGACATGACAGTTAGTTGCACCACACTAAGCTGTTGATTATTAGGTAACTCTTAGATACGAGACGCCAAACGGTCGGCGGTACGGGAGACGGTAAAGTGGCGTTCAATGTAGGAGACCTTTTTTGTTTAGGTGGGAAATCAAAAAATATCTTCTCCCGCTCGAAGTGGGAGGGCGTGTCAGACTTTTACTGATTAAAACCCACCCGTGTTGCTTCAGTTGCCTGTGTCAGGGGTCATGGGAAATTTTTTCGAACATACCTGCGACCCTGGCAGAATCAAAGAGACCACTATAAGCATTGGGTGGATACGGGTAGAACATGAGACCGTGACTTGTCAGTCACGGTCTCAATTATGCAATTATGAGCCAAGTCATGTCTGACTTGGCTCATAATTGCTTAACGCTTTACTTCTTGTCTTATTTTTCTTTAAATTTATTTATGGAGTTATCATCTTCAACAAAAACTGTACACAATACATTACACATTAATGACTTGGACCAGCACAGGCTTACTTTTTATCCTTATATAATTTCCTTCGCGGGAAAACCGCTGGCAGAAGCTAGTTATGTATAAATATTAAAAATGCAGTTTGCCAACAAACTGCAGATATATCTGTTAAAAAACATTTTTGTGATATGCACAGATTAACAAAAAGAAACTAAATACACTTTTTACGTTTTGCATAAATGATTTTATTTTTGTAAATGGATTTTCACAAACACTTTTACACGTCAATAATATTTTTTTAAACAAGATGAGGTCTGCGTTTCCTACTGGCTTCCTGATAGACCTTCTATAGTAGCGTATCGTAGCAATTATGGTAGGTATAAATTATGTTATGGTATATATATGTTAGTAATTACCCTGATGTTTAGAAGACCAGTGTCACCTACTCCAAACATTACACTAATGAAGATCACCTACTGCATAAACCTTTCCTTTATAACGGAACTCGGTAATAATTTCGTGTTACGACACCCATGGGTTGTAATTTTGGCTCTAGAGTTACTGAATAAAATTTAATACTGCCTTGTTTAATGATGTAGTGTTTTTGTGAAATTATATGACCATGTCTTTATCGTGCGTAGAAAGTTGCGTTCTATTGTAGTTTGGATCCTAAGTCCATTTTTTAATGAATTTATGTATGTTTATTAATATCTTTTTGTTATAAAAACAACCTATAGAAATATAATTTTTCTTAGAATTTCACACAATAAAATTGTGTAGTCAAGTGACGTACCTGACTGAAATTGAGACTTAAAACATGTGCACCGAATAATTAGCTTAATGTGAATTATGGTTATTGTGTTGCCTCCGATGTACAGATATAATATTGTCTTGTTAAACACGTCTTAAATACAGTGAAACCTGGTTAAGTAAGACATCAAGGGACCTGCAAATTTGTCTCACTTATAGAGGTATACCACTTACCCAGTGTCTCAGATATAAATAAATATCTGTCTCATTTAGAGGACAGAATACAGGTTATTTCAGTTATAGAGGTGCGAGTATTAAATAAAATAAAGTATTATGTAAATATTATACATAATTTTTTATCTTTATTATTTAGAGGTTAAATGCATATAAAATTCACTCGCAGTCGGTAACTATGACGGTAAAATGGAAGGAACAAATCCCAGATATAGAGGTTTGCTTCGTCTCACTAACAGAGGCAATTCAGTGCCAAAGTGTTGGGACCTCAGCATGAGTTCCAGTTATGGAGGTTTCTCACTTATCCAGGTCCCACTTAACCAAGTTTCACTGTATAATAAAAATCAAATCATTGAATAGTTGATAACGCCATCGACAAGGTTCAGTACTGGCCGAATCACCGATACGACTAAGACGAAATTTTTTTAGCAGACTTCAAAGAAACAGTTTTATAAATAAAATTTTATAAGAACAACAAAAACAAAAGAAAGGAGAAACCCAAACTCCATAGAAACTTGGGCCTGGCGTTACAGAACTGGAATTTGGCCATAAATTAGAGCACCTATGAAGATTTCACCAGCCCAATTTTCACGCCTCTCAGCAATGGCCAAATTAGAAAATCAGAAAATGTTTACATGTTAGGTTATTTTTTTTAAACAAAAGCGGTGAATTCAGATTAATATTACTGAAAACCTCAGCAAAAAATTATGTTTGCTAAATAAGGCCCACTTACACCACTAATGGGTTGCATTTTACTACCAGGGGATTTCATGCTATCTCAAATTGAGTAAACTGAGATTGCAACAATAGGTTAGCAGTTAGGGTTTTATTAATCACCTTCTTTGTTAGGATATCATAATATAATAATACAGTATCTAGGAATTGTGCAGGAGGTAACTGACTACAAAAGGGGTGCTCACCTTATGTCGATCAAGTATGACGACCATGCACCTGTATAACGTACAGATACTTTATTACATGCCTTAGTTCAAAAAGTACCGTCGTCTTTCCCCGTCTTTGAGCAGCACAGTAACATTCCTTCTTTAATAATTTCCTTTAGCAGACTTACACGGAAAATAATCAAAAGGAGTTATGTACTGAGAACGAGGAAGTGATCCTTCAAATTAAAATAAGTGGAATATTTTATTAATATTTTTTTCGTAGCGACAAAGGCGTAAACCCTATGCTACGATGCTACGCCAGTTGCTACGCCGTAGAGGGTCTTGAGTTCTTTGTTTTATTTTGTTTTCAGTGAAAAGTATTGTATGAAGGTTTTTGAGACTGACTGACTCGTCGGTTGCAAGCGTTACTGCTGCGTAGTATATACAGGTACGAGTATCATCCGATGTGTTCCGTAAAAACCTCACCCTGAAAACGTAGAGCGACCTGACAACAGTGTCAATCCTTAGCATCAGGTGGAATGAACGAATATTTAAACCTCACTTCATCTATGTTTTCATGGTCAGATTATTCCAGAATAGAGTGGCAGATATATAGGAAGATATAGAATCGTATATTTACTATGGATACCACATAACTTTCACTCTCACACACATACACAATAGTAACTAGGGTAAAATCCCCATTCGTTGTCCAAAACCTGATTGACCGTCAAAACCGTTTGCCGTGAGGACAGCTCTCCCTTTATGGCACATTAGCGACAAAGAAGGACTATTATGTCGGCTGGATCCGCGTAACGACTCTCATAGTTCACGCTCAATCGTTGGATTAAGCCGCAATTTGTATCAGTCGGGAACTGTCGCGTTTACCCTATTTAACAGACGAGGAAGCGGATGAAAAATTCCATTGTTAACATAACATTCAATCTCTTTTCGTGTGCCCTTTTGTATGTCTTGAAGGCGAAAAGTTGTTTCCTTTTAGTTTGAGCTAAAGCCTTATGTAGCCTTGATTTATTTGGAATTGTTTGTACAGTCAACAAATACGGCCGGTTTCTCGAACGAAAATTATCGGTAAGTTAGTAAGATAAATTGTTAAGCGCGTATAGATTGCTGTGGTTGTTGATTACCAATCAACGCAGTTTATGCACGCTTGATTGGTTGAATATTAATCCCAGCAGTTTACGCGCGCTTGATTGTTTAAATACAAGTCACGGCAGTCTACACGCGTTTGATTGGTTAAATACCAATCACAGCAGTCTACGCGCGCTTGATTGTTAAAATACAGTGACAGCAGTCTACGCGCGCTTGATTGGTTGAATGCGAGTCACAGCAGTCTACGCGCGCTTGATTGGTTGAATACCAGTCACAGCAATCTAAACGTGCTTGATTGGTTGAATACCAGTAACAGCAGTCTTAACATGTTTGATTGGTTGAATACCAATCACAGCAGTCTACGCGCGCTTGATTGTTCAAATGCAGTCACAGCAGTCTACACGAGCTTGATTGGTTTAATACGAGTCACAGCAGTCTACGCGCGCTTCATTGGTTGAATACCAGTCAGAGCAGTCTACATGCATTTGATTTGTTGAATACCAATAACAGCAGTCTATGCGCGCTTTTTTGATTGAATACCAAAACTAGACCAAAACGAGGCAGTTTTTAGGAGAAAATCACTTCTTGATCTCACATTAGTGCAATGTGTTTATGCTCCTGACTATACACGTAGAATTTGTCAGCAAAGATAGACAAATAAAACAAATCACATAAATAATCCTGGTAAGATTGTCAAGATTTGGAAGTTCTTATTGTTTTAGGTCTCGAATCGGATAAGCTACCACGTCAGATTCAAGCTTACTGAGGTACAAAGAATCCGTGTTTAGTTTTGGCTTCGATATGGAAAACAAAAGAATATCTAGGTCCCATTTACCGATACAAGTTGCCTGTGGTGTATAGTAAAATTTAAGTAACCAACTTTTATCGCGGCTTCAACTTATACGTAGTATGCCAGAGGCAATTGAATAGCACCGTGTAACTTAAGCTTTAGGCATTTGTATAAGTGCTACGAAACTAGTTTATCAAGGCTAGAAGTATCAAATGATTGTACGGAATGCCTGAGAGATGTTACTCAACAGTATGTGATGCTAAGTCAGAGGCCCATGGGCAGCATTAAAACTCTGACACCAGGTTAGTCACTAACCACACGAAAAGAAGAAGATTGTACGGAATCTTTGAAAAAACAAATTTCGTAAGTTAGGCTTTTATTTTTGTCAAGGTTATGGTTTAATAGGTGTTATACCAAGGAAGAATCAAAAATAAGCCCAACACAAACAAAACAATGAAAATCCGATATCGCACACGACGGGGTCCGTAACTCAAACTCAAACTCAAACTCAAAGCATTTATTTCAAATAAACCAATTACAGGCACTTTTGAATTGTCAAGGGGTCGGTCAGTCAGAAAGATGAAGCTAGTTGCCCATTCCAAAGCAGAAGGTACCTATGGAGAAGAACGGGCAAGAAACTCCATGGACACTCTTTTAAACCAAAATATGTTTACAAAAACTGGGTTACATCACTCATGTTGAAATATACACGTGAGAACGATGCAGAACTTAATAAAAGCGTCCATAATTACAAGATTTTAAAAAACAATTCAAAATTAATTTAAATATTAAAACAGCCGTGGCAGCTAAGAGGTGACCAGCCCCTACTGACGGTGCCCGCTCATGAACATGACCCATGGATTAGCACCATTCAGCTCAACCATTTCGATGGGAGCTAAATGGTCCAAAATACCTTCACCACCAGTGAGACATTACAGGGAGCATGACATGCTCTCAGCCGCCAGGGCACATTCAAGTCAATGTAAGACGTACTCAGTAAATTGTAGCTTTATAGTAGGTACATAGTACTCACAAACGTGCTATGCAATTATACAATGCTAAGAGATTGAAGTTATATAATGCAAAAAGTTTTTGTGAATCTTCAGCAGCTCCAGGAGTAATCTCAGATGCTAATCAATTAGTTTAGGATATTAAAAAAAAAGAAAGAATATTCAATAATGTAAACAATTGGAGCAGCTCAATCCCAAGCCCTTTTGTCTTCAATAAAGTCTTTGACAGTACAATAAGCATTCTGGCACAACTTGCGTTTAACGAACGATTTGAATTTATTAAGGTTTAGATCTTGAACGTGGCTTGGAAGTTTATTATAAAAGCGTATACATTGACATCTGAACGAGCCTCCTATTTTTTTGAGCCTTGTAGTGGGTACAACAAATTTGTGTTTGTTCCTAGTATTCTTATCATGAATATCACTATATTTTTTAAACAATTTTATATTTTTATGGGCATACAAAAGATTTTCAAAAATAAACTGTGAAGGTACAGTCATTACATTTATTTCTTTAAATTTTTCTCTCAGAGAGTGTCTCGGACTTAATTTATAAATTGCTCGAACAGCTCTTTTCTGTAAAACAAAGATAGTCTGAATATCGGCGGCATTTCCCCACAATAGAATACCGTACGACATTACTCTATGAAAATAGCTAAAGTACACAAAGCGGGCTGTCTCTGTGTCAGTTAAAGTACGAATTTTTCTAACAGCGTATGCTGCGGAGCTTAGTTTTTTTGACAATTTATCTATATGTGGCCCCCACTGAAGCTTAGCATCCAAAGTTAAGCCCAAGAATACTGTGGTATCTTCAGGATTCAATTCTTCGCCCTTTACCAACACTTTGGTTTCCACCTGTCTAACGTGGGGTAGCGTAAACTTAATACATTTGGTTTTTTTTTCATTAAGAAGTAAGTTATTAACATTAAACCAATGAACTACCGTTGCGATCGCACTATTTACATCGTCAGTAGCCGGCTGCTGACGTTTAAGTTTAAACAAAAGTGAAGTGTCATCTGCAAATAACACTATATCATGACTATTTTTTATGAGGTAAGGCAAATCGTTAATATAAATAAGAAACAAAAAAGGGCCAAGAATCGAGCCCTGTGGGACTCCCATTGTTACTATAGATCTGGGAGATCTTTTTCCATTAACGTCAACGCTCTGAATTCTATTACTCAAGTACGAAGTAAGAAGATCCAGAGCGGTGCTTCGGATCCCGTTATGGCGGAGTTTCCTGATTAATGTTTCATGAAGAACGCAATCGAATGCCTTAGACAAATCACAAAAAATCCCCAAGGCGTCGCATTTATCTTCCCATGCATTGTAAATATGTCCTAAAAGTTCAACACCGGCATCGGTAGTTGAACGACCCCTTGTAAACCCGAACTGTTTGGTGTGTAATAATTTATGTTTGTTAAAAAATCTTTGTAGTTGCTCTAGAATTAATTTCTCAAATATTTTACTGAAGGTAGGTAGTATTGAAATAGGTCTATAGTTAGTGGGGTCTGATGTACTACCTGATTTAAACAAAGGTATTACTTTACTATTTTTCATTAGGTCAGGAAACTCCCCACTGTCGATACAATTATTAAAGATAAGAGCTAAATTAGGTGCTACAATGTCAATAACAGATTTAGCAACTTCTACAGAATTACCCCACAAATCTGCAGTCTTTTTTACATTTAAAGTGTGAAAGGTTTTAATTATGTCTCTACAAGTAACATGCACCTTACAGTGCTTAACACTACATGTAAGAAAAATACTTCAGTTTAAACAAAACCTATTTTTTGCAAGGTTAAGAGGGTCCCGTTTAATTTTAATTTATTTTCTTATCATTTTGTTGTAAAAGGGTAGAACTGCACAATCTGTCAAAATCTCAACTATCTACCTATTACTGTTCTTGAGATACAGCCCGCTGCGAGAAGACAGATAGCCGGAAAGACGGACAGCGGAGGCTTAGTAGGAGGGTTCATTTGGCACCTTTCGGAACCCTAAAAACGAGAAAAATACTAATAACAAAACCCGACAGTTTCCTTTCTAATTTATACCCCAAAAACTTTCCAGTTTCATTCCATTCCATTCGATTTTCGTTCCATTTTATTACAAAACTTCATGCTATATTTAAACATGCATTCGCGAACTCTGGGCCATTTTGCGAGAGGCCGTGGCATGGCTATGCAGGCCTGTTTATTCAATCGTACAAAAAGCACTAATGGGTGGTTTATTCAACTGTTTACACAAAACTTATCCGCATCACCGCACTTTCTGGATTAGGGTGAAAGTAGCCGTCAAATTAGCGAGATGAGGCCTATAGGGATGGGCTTAAGACAAAGTGGAAGTTTATTTATAAACTTTATTGAGTTTTCCTTTGTGTACAGTTCTAAAAATACCTACTTACGTACTTTTATCGTATTTAGGGCAAGGTTTTGTTTATGTATTTACTCTGTTTTGTATGTTCTGTTATCCATCAACTCGCACTGGGCCCGCGTGGTGGATACACTCCCTCTCATAGAGAAGAGGCCTGTGTTCTAGCAGTGGAACATCATAGGCTGATTAGGTATGTTATGAAGTGTTAAGTCAAGGGTAAAGGCAATGAAGTCATGCTACACGACCTTTATGATTTTTCCACGTTCAGTGTCCAATGACCTACATACGATTCATGTTTGTTGTTTAAATATTTTGCTTACTTTGTGGTCCGTGAACGTGATAATTTATATCCTGGATCGCATATATTTCCTTCTGAAGGCTCCATTGGCGCTTCAGAAGGTACGGTCGCCAGCGCATCAAGTTATACCAAACTATAAAATTTTGCCAAATGATTTCAAACCTTAAACCATTGAATGTTAACTTTAAAATCGATTTAGCAAATTTGACAGTTTGCGGTAATTTGATGTGCTGGCGACTCTACCAAGAAGAATAATAGCAAATTGACGCCCGCAATATATACGCGGCTATCTGCAAAATCATGATTTTATAGAAGAGTGTTTTGAAACCAAAACTGTGATAATTAATAGAAGGACAAAGATATCCTTGTTAATAGGACATTACCTTGGCAATGGTTAAGGCTAATTACAGATGCCTCGTTGGTCTATTGGTTTCGACCTCAGTGTCCTGGGTTCGATTTTCGGGTCGAGGAAATTAGCAGTTCTTATTATAGCACGTTTGTTGTAATTTCGATAACGTTTCTGCTTAAAGTGTCACCATGAAACAAACAGACGGAACCATGTTCAAGCCTCCATTGTTGCAAATACACGCTATTACAACGTACTAATGCAAATCCATCTGTTTGTTGAATTGGTTAGGATTCAAACTCAAGTAGTTTGAAGTTCTACCCATAGCTTTGGGATATTGTCGTTGCGAATCAAGGCTAGGCGAGCATGTTTACTCGAGGCCTTAGTCTAGCTCCGTTTGTTTGATTCCGTATAGTTCTGTGCTATTGTATAGACCCGGTTTTCGTGTGAGACCTGATGTTGTAATTTTGGTACAGTGGACTTGATTATACGCAGATTTATACGACATTACTTAAGTCAGTTGTTTAAACTGTTTGTATTAGAACAATTAAGGTGACTTGTCTATGTATGTTGCATCAGGTAGGACTGAAGCCGACTTCAACATCTATACTTAATATTATAAAGAGGAAAGACTTGTTTGTAACGAATAAACTCAAAAACTACTTAACGGTTCTGGATGAAACTTGGCACAAATATAGATTATAGTCTGGAATAGCATATAAGCTTTTTATCCTGGAAAAATGTACGGTCTCCGTGGAATAATTTCTTACATACACGCGGGCGAAGCCGCTAGCAAAAGCTAGTAATTAATAAAAGACGAGGAAGGCAGATGATGATGATTTGAGTGCTAGTAATGTCAGAAATTGCAAAAAACTTCTTATACATTTCGTTGTAACTGACAGATTCTAGTTTAAGTCTATAAGAAGAGTAAACATCAGGCAAAGGTCCTTTCAAAAAAGAACGCCCTTTGATCGCTTCGGTTATTGCGTGATTTTCTTAAAGAAAGTCAGAAATAGTTTTAGGAACTTTTCAAAATGGCAAATTCTTCATTCTAATTAATTATACTGTTATTATAATTAATCTTGTCCGTTCAGATTACATTTTTCTCGGCTATAAGGCGATCCTCCCAACACTAGTCAGGGGTTCCCCACTCCAGTTTCCATTCGTTGATTAAAACTTTGCATTTATTTCAATTAGCATGAAAGGAGTAACCTGAAATTGGGCTCATTCGTTTAATTAATGCTCGGACGCGGGCTGAAATGGGTGCACGGTAGTGTTAGTCAAGTTTGAAAAGGAATGACGGAATGTTTTAGTTTCTGACAAGCGAGTTGCGCTCGAAATAGAAATGAATCTTTTAAGTAATAAAAGTTGGTTTAAAAATAAAGATGGAATTGATTTGGATTTATATGAAAATGGATTTGTGGGAGAAATAGGATAAGTTGAGGGTTTAGCATGTTTTCAGCAATAAGAATTCAATAATTAAACATTTTCGGACAACGCGAAAACTACATTCGAACAAACAAATAATTGATTGAAATCTTCATCAACATGGTTTTGTTGATGAAGATTTCATTGGTTTCTAAAAGAAAATAGATCATTCATGGCTTCTGATGTTGATAATTGACGTATGAGGCGTCAAAACAGGTGGTAAATGCCAAAGTAAATAATTGTGTGGATATGGGGAAGAGGAGCTTTGTGGCTTAGTAATAACAGCCGCACAGGTCGATCCATCAGGTTACGCTACGCTTGCCGGGGTTGGCCATGGATGAGTCGTAAGGGGTATCGTATTACCCAGTTACTGGGTTGTGGTGGTCAGATAGGCAGTCGTTCCATGCAAAATACGAAAGACTGGAAGCCGACCCCAACATAGTTGGGAAAAGGCTAGGCAAATTGAGATTGATATGAAGAAGAGAAAGAGACAACATGCCAATATTGATAGGTCTGCAGTTCAGTAACTTACAAATTGACTACAATTTATATTGTCCTTAAATTCCATTTGACAGCTGATATACCTAACGCGGAAAATTAATTAAGGTCAATGAAATATATACCTATTTTTTAAAGTAAACGTGAAAAGTTGCCATAACAATTAATTTCATTAAGTGTCGCTACAAAAAAAAAGAATGGCACATTTTTGTCATTTAATGTATTCAGAAAAGAACTTGGCTGTCACTCTGCGCCCTCGTTACAGTGAGTTATACTTTTCAGCTCAAGCGGAAAGATGTTAAATTATTATTATACCCAACATCTCAGGTGTGAATTTTGTTTATGAATTCCTGTGTTTTTACCGGAGGGTGTTTCTTTGTTTTTGGGATTATACTCGCCTTTTTTATAATTTATGTGATGATGAATAAGATTGGGTGAAAGGCTTTGGAATAGGTATTTTTAGGTTTTTAATACAATTCAACGTTGTTAGAAAATGACTTTTAATTTTGGTGTGAGAATTAAGCATTTAACGCACACAAGGGATCATGCAACAGTTTAAGTTAAATTTATAGGATTTTAAATATGGTAAAAAAAATACTTTTGCATTTAAAAAATTCCGTAACTAGCAGGCACCAAGGCTTAATAATACATTATTAAATAAATCAAGCTGAACAAATCTTTACATAATACATTCCTGGATGTAATTGAATAGGACATGGCTAATATAATGTGGGACATTACAAAGGGATAATTTGGATGACTATTACTGGCTTAATGACGTCGTAACTTGATATTGGCATTATCGTAAAGGAGTAAGTATTGCGGATGATATAAGCTTATCCACGCATATTATGTATATTATTTTTATATGTTAATCTTACATGCTTCTTGACTTGATATTTTTCAATATAGATAGATAATAATCTTAATTTCCATCATATCGTACAGACGCCAGCACATCAAACTATCCGCAGCTGTCAAATTTTTCCAGTTGAAAATGATCCTCATGATTTTGTAATAAAGTTCAAAAACAATCTAAGAAATTTGACGGATTGGGGTTACTTGATGTCCTGGCTCTGTACTTATTTTTTGGGTATTAAGAAACCCGAAAGTCAGACCACCATCGTACGGGTGAGGGTGAAGTTATTCATTATTATGAAGGGCCAACTCTGAAACACCAAAAATAATATGCTTTTGTTCCATAAACTTCCTTTAAGTATATACATATATATATATATTTTTTTTTGTGAGGTTTTGTTTGCAAAACCGCTGACTGCCGGAACGCAGATCTACGGGCGACACAAGGCATTTAAATTGTGTCTGTAATTACGGCATACAACACGTACATTCCATAAAGCATCTTTGCTACGTCCTATCGACAAACTTAAAACCAACGCTATCGATTCAACTTTAAAACAACTCGAATTTTTCACTCGAAACTTCCACCATTCGCAGTTGTCAAAGTTTTACATCTGAAACTGAAGCAACGTTTCTTTTTACGAACAACTAGATAATAAAACATTTATAGGCTTAATAAAAAAAAAAGTTAAATAAAAAAGAACAACAGAAGTGTCCTGTGTTAACTCTTTTAAAGGTTTTTTCCTTTTGGGTCTTTTTGTGTGTTAGCTACAGTTATTTTTGATATGGAGTTAAAGAAGGGTCAAGTTGACCTTAGTGGATTGTATTATATTACTAGCTGACCCAACAGACGTTGTCCTGTCTTAACGATGATACCTACCCTACCTACCCTACCTACCTTTTCTCACCTTTTAAACCTTCCCTGGACTACGACAAACATTACAACACCAAAATCAGCTATATCGGCCCAGCCGTTCTCGAGTTTTAGCGAGACTAACGAACAGCAATTGATTTTTATATATATAGATAGTGGTCGGGTGTTCTGATCATCATCGAAAATTGAAAAAGATTTTATTATATTTCGATATCACTACATAGTATAAAACAAAGTCGCTTTCTCTGTCCCTATATCCCTATGTATGCTTAAATCTTCAAAACTACACAACGGATTTTGATGCGGTTTTTTTAATAGATAGAGTGATTCAAGAGGAGGGTTTATGTGTTTAATTTGTCGACATATTATGCGGACGAAGCCGCGGGCGGAAGCTAGTAAGGAATAAACGCTTATAAGGCAGGTGACACCTAGATATAAACATATCGTACTATTTAAATCCTACTAATATTATAAACGTGAAAGTTTGTGAGGATGTATGGGTTCATGGATGTTTGTTACTCTTTCCCGCAAAAAGTACTGAACGGACCTGAGTGAAATTTGGCACAGAGATAGATTATAGTCTGGAAAAGAACAGCCATGGCTTTTTATCGAGGAAAAAGGCTCGGTTCCCGACTTCCTATAGGATAATTGTCTACATACACGCGGGCGAAGCTGCTGGCAATTATTATTATTTCTCTTTATTCCAAGTAACAATGACTTATTGTGTTAGTAACAATTTTTCTTATCCCTATGTTAGTATTCCTACTCTAATCACTTAACCTAAAACCATGAATACATGACAGTGAGTCACTGCCACACGCATATCACAGATGTGGACAGCTTGCAGCAGCGACTCACATATAGACAATCGAGTCTGCTCGCCACACAGCGCAGGATGATGTTGGGGCTGCCCCGCACGCGGCGCACCAGGGAGGCGCATCGCTTTCTCATCGTTGTATAAAAACAATCGACTCGAGCTTCAGCAAACATCCCTGACGCACTACTGAAGCGGGGCAACCCCATCAACATCCTGTACGCGTTATTATATTGAACGCGAAGGGCGCCGTACGACTTCTGGGTATAATCGGCCCACAGACTGCACGTGTAAAAAGGAGTGCAGTATGCACGAAACAAAGTTTTTTTAACACTATAATAATAATAATATACTTGGACATTTCACACAACGCCGTATCGTCCCAAGCTAAGCAACTTAATGCTTGTGTTATGGTAACGAGATGGCTGATAAACTACTTATATACATTTTTTTTTGTAAATACATTCATATTATAGATAGAAAAACACCCAGACCCGTAACAAATACTTGCAGGTCGTACAAATATTTGTTCCGTGCAGGAATCGAACCCGCGACATGCTGCGCAGCAGTCAATCGCTCAACCGCTGCGCCAACCGTGTCGTCACACTCCTTGAACAACGCGCAAATCTGCGAGCTATCATATTCGCCCGAACCGCCAGCGCCCTCAAGCTATAAATAAAGCTCAAGCTAGCAATGCTAGCCTGTATATAATTATGTATAAAAGGAAACCGTGGCTGACTAACCGATTGATCTTTCAACACATAGCTCAAACCACTAAATGGTTTCGGTTGAAAGGGACACAGATAGTTCGATCTGCTATTCTACGCCAACGAAGTCGCGGGCAGAAGCCAGTACTTAATAAAACATCTGTCTAACCTTTTCTCAGTATGATGGGGTTGGCTGCCAGGCTAACCTGATGCAGCTGAATACCAGTCATTCGATTGGAGCGACTGACCTCCACGACCCAGGTCGTGAATGTTCACGGTGCAAACCTGCCCCGCATGGGCGAAGCACCGCCGTGTCCTCGTAGAGGCGATCGGCGGCGACCTCTCGCGCCCCGCCCTGGTGCAAGCCATGGTCCGGGGCGAGAGAGAGTGGGAGGCAGTCACCTCCTTCTGCGAAAAAGTCATGCTCGCGAAGGGGGTGGCGGGATGGGAGAGAGAAAGGTCCTCCCGTCCCAGCCGCCGCGGAAGACGCCCCGGGCGTCGGGAGGCACGTGACGACTCCCGGCCACCGTAGGCGCGGGCCTGCGGACGGTGAGTAATGGGTGAATCACCGTCTGATCAGCACCAGATCCGTGCCGTACGGCGCGTATATGTTCCACGCGCGCCTCAAAGAGATGTCAGCATATGAAGGGGCCCCTCAGGGCCAAGCCTGCCGGGTAAGCGGGATTGTCCGAAAGGGTTACCGCTACCCCGGAACATAAAGGGCTACGGAAGGAACATGGATGGGTTTTAGTCAGTAAGAGTCTGACACTCCCTTCCGCTCCACCCAGAGCGGGAGCAGTCATTGGATGATTTCCGAGCCTTAAAAAAAAAAAAATTCTAGCCAATACGACAATTCTTATTTGGAATCAATGAAAGATCGTTCATTAACCCCACGCTGACATTCGCCAGACTTACTGGGAAAATATTTTTTCCACACATTGAATTATGACTGTATTCATATTCTCCTTTCCGCGGTGTGGAAAAAAGTTAAAGTGTTTTTTAAAATGTTTTGAGAGTAAACGCAAAGCTAACAAATTATTTCCAGACTAATTTGTTTGTAATTTTATTAATAAAATTTTACATTGTACGAGCTAAATGAGAAATACATTTAAAAAAAGGTCTTCTCAGCTACAGCGTCTGGTTGAACGCTGAATAAAGCAAGTAAAGCAAGTAATTCGGAGATTAGCCGGTTAGTATGCATAGTGGCCAGATCTCACGCTTTAAATTGCATAAAATGCAGCTGTTCCCTTATCAGCTGGTAGCAGTGTGAAACTGGCTTTATACCGCCCATTTAAAAAGTAATTTTAGTTGTGTGTACAGTGCTTAAGACAAGAGTAAAAGAGAATTTAACAAATAAACGGTGCTATTAGCAAAAGGGCATTCCTAAGTGTGTGCTTTAAAAGTCTGGTAAGTTTTGTTTACAACAAAAATAAAATGCTTTGAACTTTGTGCGTTGTAAAACAGTCAACGTTTTGGACAAATAAGGTATCTACCACACGTAATTTTTCATTGGTAGAATTAAGTGAGTTAAGATTTCTAAATTTATCGATATGTCATATCCAAAAAGACCTTTCGAATTCGTTGAATTTCTTTAGAAGCGTCGGCATAAAGACGAAAGAAAGCAAATACATTTATTCTCGGTCAACGGGATGTTAAGGAAGAACGCAAACACAAAAAAAAGATAAAGGTGGAAAAAAAATTGCGTCACATCTACGCAAACCGGCCATCACTCAGCATAATGCTGCAACCCTATGCGAGACAGAACCCCAGCTTTGGTTTTGATACGAAGACGTCGACCGGTACAGCATGCAACGAGATATAAATTAAAATGAAATGTTTGTACAAATATAATATTTAAAATGGCAACATTCTGTCAGCATAGGTCAGGAGATTGTCCGAAAGGGTTACCGCTACCCCGGAACATAAAAGGCTAAGGAAGGAACATGGATGGGTTTTAGTCAGTAAGAGTCTGACACTCTTCCGCTCCACCCAGAGCGGGAGGAGTCATTTGATGATTTCCCACACTCAAAAAAAAAAGTATAGGGCAGGAGGTACTGGTGCGGTGGTACTAAACATCCGCAGGAACTACACATGTCTTACGGGCGACCAAAGTGTGGTTTTAGTCACTAAAAGTTCCACAGAACCCTCCGTTTTCCTAGACGAGGGTAATCTATGAGGACGATTTTCATTCGAAGGAAAAAGTTTCGTAGAATATGTTCCACGCAAATTGTTACACACGTAACTCTTAAAGCTGTCAGGCATACCTAATGTTACAGTTAATATCGTGTCTCGTAACAATATGAAACCTCTGTTAGAACGCAATTCACTTCACTAATGTCTTTATACGCATACCGAAAACATAATTATGTATTATCAGTAACAAATACTCTATCATCAAAATTCCTCTTATTTTACGTGAGATTCATTTAGAGCTATGAACGTCAAAAAATCAATCTTTCAGTCTAACCGGATGTAATTGCTTAGCTGAACCTCTACAATCCAGTAACTAGGTAATACGATAATCCTTGGTAAGAGTGGCTATCAGACTTTCGGGCTTCTGATGACCTGTAACGACTGTCAAAGATCCACGAATGATATCCAGGGCCAACCGTTTAACGTGCTTTCTGAGGCACGGAGCAGTCTCCGTATGTAAAGATGGTCACTCATTTAGATATCTTTAAAATTTAAGCCCTCGTACGTATTTAATGACATGAAACAAATCAAAAGACACGATGGATATTGGGAAATTCATGATAACAAGAAGAAATAAATTTGTAGCTTGGCGTAGACTGCACGCGCGTGCCATTATGCTCTGGCGTTCAAATGGTTAAGCTTTCAATTAAACAAAAAAAACTGATGAAAGAACTATGTTAAGTAAAAAAATAAACTAATTGGCGGTATAAAGATAGAGTTCATTACCTACCGTGCTAATCAGAGACTGTATCGGCAAGGTAAGAATTCTTGCTCCACAAATACCAAAGTAAGTCAGTAATTAAGATAACACACCAATTCGGGCGTTACAACTTTACTTACATGGGTGTTCTTTGATATAATGTATGGCAGTATGTTATTTATGATCTATTTACTGTTAGAATATCTAATTTATGACATGGGTACATGTAAAATATTACGTGACCCGGTAAATTATTGGGACGTTTGCGAGGGTCACAAATATTTAGCAAGCTAACATTAAGGTGAACGCGACTCAAATTTTCTTACGTTTTTTGCAGTTTAAACTACCCTCAGTTTTAAGATTCGCGGTAGTAGCAAGTACAGAGGCCAGCACATCAAGTTACCACAATCTGTCAAATTTCTTTGATAGTATTTCAACTTTATTGCAAAGACATAATGTTCATTTTTAATTAAGAACATTTGACAGTTAGGGATAGCTTAATGTGCTGGCGTCTGAACATAGGTATTAACAGAACAGGGGGCCTAGACAAGAGTCAATCGCTCCGTGTCGATTCGATTTCGAAAATTATTGATCGAACCATTCGTTATCTCAGCGATTCGGATTGTCAAGAACGAAACATGTCAACGCATTTGTATGAGAATATTGATCTGGTTTCGATACATAATTTGACATTGTCTAGCACTTAGCGATCGAAAACGATTGATCACTTGACAATTCGAAAGCTCATGCCTCTCATGTAGATATATCTAATTTCGCTATTGTTAGTGAATGACTATTTCATGAAATCATGACATTTGAATGATTATAATTCTTTAAATATGTACTTGCTATGGCCGTGGGTTATATTTTTATCAACATACAACATGAAACTGACATTCAAATTTGCAAAATACGTAAGATTTAAATTTGCTAATTAATTAGCTAATTAAGCTACGCTAACGCATCTATCGCAAAGACCTATTGAATAGACCTGAAGATAGAAGAAACCAATAAATTATGTTTTGAGTTTGTGGCTTCGCATATAACTAGGACTCCAGCTTCGATTTTCGATCTAAAAAATACCATAATTAAAGTCAGGGGAAATAATTGTACCTAATTGACTTAAATTTTCAGTGTATTCATACCAACATTTTCATTCTTCGACAGTTAAGTAGGATGTCAATTTGCTTAGCAATTAATATCCCTGGCCAGTTTTTATCAGTCAAAATTAAATTGTTAAGTTCAAAATCACAGTTTTGAATAGTCACTAACAAATAGGTTATTTGCGACGTTCAATGTTTCCAAAATAATTCAAATATGTTTAACTCCTTTCGCGCAATTTCAATAACAGTCTACTATCGAGCCTTCAAATCTATTATTCCTAATGTAACAAGTCGATAAATCCACAAACAACAAAACAGATCAGCGGATCGCATGCACTCTCTAATTAGAGCACAAGTGTTTACCCGAAACTAAGACCCGAAATCAATCAGTGCATTAATGAACACTCCTTTGATATCGAGTGCTCTTTGACTGCTGGCAAACAATTCAACGCTTGCTATAATATTGCCAAAGGATTGGTAGTCTGAATAATGCTTGTTGGAAAATCCTAGGAAATGTAGTAGTTACGAACTAATCGTTCTGATAATAATAATAATGGTGTCCTGCCTTTTCGCAGAAAATTGTTTGCCAAATTTTCACTTGCCAACCAACGCTTCGCCGATGTTTCACTTTGACAACTAACGATTAGCAAATTTTTGTATGACAACGTTTCATTTGGTAGAATTATTGTTAAGCCGATTATTATACTGACACAAAACGTTTGGGACATTTATCATTTGTCAACCATTTCACTAGGCCACACAACTATTAGACGAAGGACGTTTTGTCAGTGTAACCCTTTTCATATAATGGTAAAAAATAAACTAATTTTACATAATTTTTTTATTTAACAATCTCAAAAATACCATTAAATCTTTAAATTGGCAGCAATGCACAGCAATACTTTTTTGGATGCTGTTGAAATATACGTATATTTCAGATACCTCCAGAAAACTGAGTGCTAACAAACACTTTACTTCTTTATTAAACTGTATGTCGCTTGCGTATCTTTTAGCGAAACTCAGTTCTTGAACTTGCCTAAAACAATTTATTTTTTAATAAGTATACAACAGAAGTGTAAGGTTGTTAGCGATGTTACGATAGGTTAGGTTAGGTTAGAGTATGACAAACAATGCCAGAAGCGAATCGCTTTTGTAAAAGGAAACAGTTAGGTTAGGTCATATATTGTTAAAGTAAAAAAAAATAATTACAATAACTACCTGTATATAATTTGTCCCAAATGAAAATGGCATCCTTGTAAATAAATTTCTTCAAAATTTGATCGAAGACTTAGAATTGCAGCTTTTTCGAAATCTAACATACATACTTTCGGTGCAAGATTAATACCGTGTTCTTTGCCGTATTCTATTATTAGAATATTACGCAAACAAAAAATTCTGCTAAATGAAAGTTGGCATTTTAAAAAGTGTCATTATGAAAAGCAGACCAAACGTACAGTTGGTAACTGTGAGGTTGGGAAATAAAACAAAATTATATGATAAGTTGGCAAATGATTATTCGGCGGAATAAAATTCTGCGAAACGTTGGTTGGCAAGTGAAAATTTGGCAAACAATTTTCGGCGAACAGGCAGAGAACCAATAATAATAAAGTTTATTCATCTAAATATGAGTAGGTACAATGTTACATTTTCAGAGAGCCACAAAGAAAGCGTCGCTTGTATCTTGTGGCTCAGGAGTGCGAACTTACACATAAGGTAACATTAGTTTGAGGATGATATAGTGTAATATTTTTAATGATAAACAACGAGAGAGTAATAAAAAAATAAAAAAGCATATTTTCAATTCGGAACACAAAATAAAATAAATGAACAATGGGATTGTGCTGTGTCGTGTGTGTACTGCGTGAGGGTGCTATATCAAGGCTACAGTGTCATCGTATGATAGAAGAGCTTTAAAAGAGCTGAAGTTTTGAGTTTTCTTACAGGTCGTCATGGAGCTGGTTAGGTCGAAAATTTTGCTCACTTTATTGTAAGTGTTGGGATGGGAACAATGAATCCAGCGTCTAGCTAGCTCGGATTTGGTATCTGGTATAGGTACTCGGAAGACACGCTTGATGATTGGTAACTGTGGGAATTGTTAACGTGTTAAGTTAAAATTTTGTACTTGGCTGAATAGCTATGTGGTCGTAGCTTATAGTCTTCTCCTATTTGTGCATAGACGGCAACACTGCCTCTTTCACTCTCTGTGATTCGGGGTTCTTGCTGTGCAATCGTTTTGTCTTTAAATAAAACAATTTTAGTAGATTTTCTCAGATTTATTACGTAAGAAGCCCTAACTTTAATTGGAATAATATATTCTGCGAGTTTATCATTCTAAGAATAATTAGTAATTCTGGGAATTCGTTTTCAGTCCGTGATATAATACAATTTTATATCTGTCTATCGTTCTCACGATTAATGGGTGTTAAAAAGTATCTAAGATCTGTTATCAGTGTGACAACTTCCAACCCACACTGGACCCGCGTGGTTGATAACGGCCTCTCAAAGAGAAGAGCCCTGTATCTCAGCAGTGGGAATAGGCTCCAAATCCTTCTCGTTCCAGCAAAACAAAACACTACTGCCAAATATTAGTAAAAGTTCTCCAAAACTTCGGAAATGTCGAACAATCTCTACAGAGACGAGCCTTCGGCGCGGGAGTTATTATAGTGCGCAAGAGTATGCGCAGACACAGGTACAATCGCACATGACCGGTGAGTAGCGGCCTATCCCAGATATCGCCAACTACTAAACAGCGGGCCTTTTTTTTTGAGGTTACCGCTACCCCGGAACATAAAGGGCTACAGAAGGAACATGGATGGGTTTTAGTCAGTAAGAGTCTGACACTCCTTTCCGCTCCATCCAGAGCGGAAGAAGTCATTGGATGATTTCCCAGCCTTAAAAAAGTAAATAAAAAAAGGGTGCTACTAAGGAATTCGCTCTCGTAAACTTTAGGAAATTGCAAAACAGTAACATACAAAGTAAAATTATTTCATATTGATCACATGAAGTTCCCTGCTTACTGGACTGGTTCATTGATGTCATCTGGATACATAAAAAGAACAGCGAAATACGAATTCATTTCATGTTATTGAATTCTGTTCATTATAGTTTCATTTTGATTGACGTATTGATATTTGGTTAGATATCAAAGATACAGGTAAACGTGTATCTATCAAAACGATAATAAATTCAAATATTCTTTCATACTACGAATGAGGTACAGAGGCCAGCACATCAAGCTATCCCTAACTGTCAAATTTTCTCAATTAAAAATGGACCTTATGTCTTTGCAATAAAGTTGAAATACTGTCAAAGAAATTTGACAGTTTGTGGTAACTTGATGTGCTGGCGTCTGTACATCAAGATTTTTATATACTACTAGCTGCACCCGCGCGGTTTCACCCGCTGCTCGGCTCCTATTGGTCGTAGCGTGATGTTACATAGCCTATAGCCTTCCTCGATAAATGGACTATCCAACACAAAAAATATTTTTCAATTCGGACCAGTATTTCCAGAGATTAGCGCGTTCAAACAAATAAACTCTACAGCTTTATAATATACTAGCTTCTGCCCGCGACTTCGTACGCGGACCCTGTTGCTTATGCCAGCGACAACGGGTTCGCCATTTATGTTAATTTTTATCATTTTTCCCATTTAAATCTTTTATCACACTGAGCTTTAGTTTTATTTCATTCCAACAACCACCAAAACATACAGTCCATTTGTCATCGTTTTCATTTTGGTAACCGCATTATTATATTCCTCCTCTAGAGACCTAGAAGTCGATGCGTAGATACGCTTGGAACTCAAGCGTTATTCTCTTTCCGTGAACGTCTCTGACTCGCGAGACAATACATAACGTTCACGATCAGCGGTCAGACGCGCATCATATTGTTCACTGGTCTCTAGAGACCTAATGAATACGCTGAGAACGCAGGCGTGCTTCGCGACCCGAACAGGTTTCCACGGAGCGAGTTGCAGCCTAATGTTCTCGAACAACATCAAGTCTCTCCTGACGCTCTTCGGTAGATTCTTGGGATCTTATGATCCTCAATCTTTTAGCTCTCTTGGAACATTGGGAAAGCTTTGACCTCTTTCTAGGCATGATCATAGTTTTATTGTGAAGATACCTGATTAATTAAAATGACTGCTCCCCTGCGTTACCGGGTAGTAATATACTAGCTTCCGCCCGCGGCTTCGCCCGCATAATATGTCGACAAATTATACACATAATCCATCCTCTTGAATCACTCTATCTATTTAAAAAAACCGCATCAAAATCCGTTGTAAAGTTTTCAAGATTTAAGCATACATAGGGATATAGGGACAGAGAAAACGACTTTGTTTTATACTACTCGTATGTAGTGAAGTATAGATTCTTACGTTTCAGTTTATTCACAAAGATTTAACGAAAATTGATTTTGTGGTAAAAATGTTTTATTTGATAGTTTAAAAAATATAAAAATTATAGACTATCTAGTTTATTGCTGCGGCGTGTGGTTTATGGTAAAAGATATAGGTATTCCCATAAATAGTGGAGAAATGTATGGGAATCGTGGTGTGAGAAAGACACCAGTATTTTTATGTGTCCTTATAACAAAGTATCAGGGTTCTATTAATTTGTGTAAATACGTGTCACTTGACAGTGAAAACTTAGATATACAGTGTGTTAGGTTGAACGAGAGTTGTACTGTCAGGGGGTACTACACTCAGGAAAATGAACAACTTTGACTATGAACTACGAAATCACGAAAACCAAATCAGCTGTTAAGTACATTTATGTTCGCAAAAGTCGTCAAAATGTATGGAACAGCTGATGTTTATTTCGTGATTTCGGGTATAGATCCATAGTCAAAGATGTTTATTTTCATGAGTACTATACGACCTGGAAGTATGTCTCTTGTTTAACATAACACACTGTATACATATCACTACGTAGTATAGAGCAAAGTCGCTTCCCGCATCCTAATGTCTGTATGTCTGCTGTATGCTTAGATCTTTAAAACAACACAACGGATTTTGATGCAGTTTTTTTTAATAGATAGAGTGATTCAAGACAAACATGCAATTTCCGTAATTATTCGCGGGCAGAAGCTAGTTGCATTATAACGTGGATAATTATACCTTAGTTCTCTAAAGGTTGACTACATGAGAAATGAACTGGCTTCGCATGCGTGGTCGTCGGAAATTATTCCAAGGCTACATACTACCGGAATAATAAGTAAACTATGTGCTAATCAGGATATAAACTATCTGTGCGTCAAATTTTTTCCAAATCCATACAATAGTTATGCGCAGCATGTCGCGGGTTCGATTCCCGCACGGAACAAATATTTGTACGACCTGCAAGAGTTTGTTCCGGGTCTGGGTGTTTTTCCATCACTAATGTGTATTTATTTACAAAAAAAATGTATATAAGTAGTTTATCAGCCATCTCGTTACCATAACACAAGCATCAGGTTGCTTAGCTTGGGACTATATGGCGTTTTGTGAAATGTCCAAGGATATTATTATTATTATAGTTACAAATATCCATACATCCTCACAAACTTTCACATTATTTTATAATATTAGTCGGATTAACAAAAGGCTCAATTGACTAGGTACAAAGCAGCACCAACCATTACAAATGTTACGAAGAAAGGGATTTAACGAACCAGCATCAGTACCAATTGGGATACAAGTTTGTTTTCTATTGTTTGAGCAGCCGGAGGTGAATTAAGTCAATTTTAAGAATTGGCCGTGATTGCATGGGATTGCTTTTGATTTGAGGAATCTTGAATTGTTTCGGATTTTACGGTTAGTACTGTGACTGGACGAAATGTGATGTTGTATCGCGCTTTCGAGATCGATTGCAGATATTTTCAATTAATGTTAGCTCTAAAAAACAGGCATTTTAGTATGTAGCATGTAATATCATATCATTAATCACAAAATTGGACAAATTAGCTATGGTAAAGCCAAAATCAAAATTAAAATTAAAATAAGGACGGCAAATGTATTTGTATTTGGTGCACCAAAGGTATTGGGAAAGGCCTCCCTTTCTCCTTTCTACTCTTCTTGAGCTAGAGTGACCCAATCCTTTATGTTGACATCAAACTCGTCTCGGTATCTTTTCTAGGCCCCATGGTGTTAAGCTACACTCATAAAACCTCAAAAGTTACCTCAAACGTAAAAACTGCTACGTTACAATGGAATTCAAATTTCGTAGCAATCCGGGCACGTTGCTACGGCGTAGCAACTCAAGCTGGCGTAGAGGGCTTGGTACGCAAGCCCTCTTCGCAGAAGTAGCTACGATACTCGTATATCAACAGTATTTAAATGATTTAAAGCGAACTGCTAATTAATTAAAGTTTCCTGAAGATACATTTCACTGTGCAAAATAAATTAGAATTTTTGCTCCCAATAAGTTTGCTAATTTGGATAATCACTCAACCGTTTCTAACGAGATTTCTATCCGTTTTAACTTTCAGTAATCTATTTCAGAAAAGATTTAGAACGGATTATTTCAAGTAAAGGTTTGTTTTTGTGATTTCAATTAAATCCAAGGTTATAAAACGTGAGTTTTTATATTACTTATTTGTAACTGGCTCCCACCCGCGACTTCGTTTGAAGGGAAGTGGTGAGACACCACAATATTATGTAAAATAGCAGCCACATTTTTATATAACTTAATACTTCGTATGTAATTTTTGTCTCACCAGCCACATTCTCGTGCTCAGCAGCAACACTCTGCCGGGTAAGCGGGATTTTCCGAAAGGGTTACCGCTATCCGGGAACATAGGCTAAGGAAGGAATATGGATGGGTTTTAGTCAGTAAGAGTCTGACACTTCCCCTTCCGGTCCATCTAGAGCGGGAGGAGTCATTTGATGATATCCCACCCTCCAAAAAAAATAAAGCAGTAGGTAGTGATTGCGTAAGCGGGATTGTCTGAAAGGGTTACCGCTACCCCGGAACATAAAGGGCTAAGGAAGGAACATGGATGGGTTTAAGTCAGTAAGTGTTTGACATTCCCTTCCGCTCCACTCAAAGCGGGGTAGTCATTGGATGATTTCCCAGCCTTAAAAAAAAAAGGTAGTGATTGCGACTACTAGACCAAAACGGCAGCAAACATGACTTCATTCTATCTGAATCTTTGTTACAGTGACCAAGACCTTAACAGTAAAACGCCTTACTTTCAAGTTTCCCCATAGTGATTATAGCTCAAGATAATACCATTCCGAGGGCAATTTTAGCAAGGAACATTTTAAGCTATCAAGATCTAAGTGCTAAGAGCGAACGCCACTTAAAACTTTGCGTCCGAGGTTACTTGTTCAAAATGATATTATTAACTATTGTGAGACGTTCCAAGTCCCGAGAAACCGCACTGGTCCAACTTAGAAATGGCTTAGTATGGCTACAATTATTACAGAGAAATCTATAAGTAGATATGATTGTGGATGGAAAAAAGAGGCTGAGGCAGAGGCTTAAATTTCATTGGGTGCGTGACTCCAGCGGAAGGCAACCCCTCCACAGGTAGATGCGACCTCTAGCAGGAATTGCTTAAGCCGCTTGATTTCATCGCTGAGCCATCAGAAAGCCTCCCATCTGGGCACACGCTACCGTGGCCTACTTGGAAAACTCTAAACAGACTTCGTACCCAAGTAGGTCACAGTAAGGACAACCTCCATAAGTGGGGGTTCATAGATGGCTCAGATCTCCGATGTGTATGCGGCGTCTCCCCACAGACAATGGCTCACCTCCCATCTTGCACCGCATGCCCCGTCACATGCACACGTGAGGACCTAATGGCTGCGTCAGTGAGCGGTATTCGCGTTGCTGAATTTTGGGCCAAACTAATTTAAAATATAAATATATTTATTTAATTACTATTTTTGCCATCGACACGCTAAGAAGAAGAAGATTGTGGATTGGAACTGGCAAGTCCCCCTCTTTAAGTAAAGCTGCCTATTTAGCCTTTGACACAAGTCAAAATTTCGTCAAGTAAGAAGTGAAAGGATCATTTTTAGACGGGCGGTCTATTCCGATAATCACCGTAAAAACTTATGACATGTGTAGTGAGCTGTCATTGTTTTGTTTTTTTGTTTTGGCAAGAGTGGGAAATCCTCATGGACGCCCAGACTGGCCCACTTGTGAGTCAGTCTGGGCAGTGCCGGACTCTTACCGGCTAAAACCCACTCCTGCCCTTGCTCAGTGTCCCTCTGACATGATCAGAGACCTTGTTGTCCCCGGTTTGATTTTGTTTGTGCTCTGGTTTGTTGATTTTGATTTGCACTTTTCTTATATTTAATCTAAACTTTTATATAACATAGTGAGCTGTCATTCCACCTGGATGCTAGGGATTGAAAGGTCACTTCTAGCTCGCGTCAGCTAAGTTTTCACCCGATTACTTTACTGAACATCATCGGACGAACTAGTTGCAGGATTGCATGTTATCAAAAACAGCTTAAATGAAAGTAGGAAGTTCTTTAAGTGTTAGTAGGAGGCCCACTCCCTCTCACAGAGACCCACCGCCGCATCTTTACGTTGACGTCGTGATGGGGCTTGCGCGATCCTGAACTCAGAGTCTGTGACGGGAGAGTTTACTTTGCCGAAACAGGTCCAGGGTGAGGAGCCACAACAAGAACCTGCAGGGCAGCATGTGGCGAGCTGCTGGGCAGTAGCGATCCCACGGACCCTGCCTTTCAGGAGAAGTCATATAAGCACAAAATGAAATAACCTATTTTGACGTGTGTAGTAATCTGTTCCCGTATTCACAACTGAAATGATAAACAGTCTGTTTACCTAAATGGCACCTCTAATCACAAAGTTGGTAACATTTCGACAACAGTCCTGTTATTTATACAACTCTAGAAACTTAGCGTTATGAAATAGATATTAATGCTTTATCATATTTCAGCAGGTGGTACATTATAAGGCCAAGAAAACATTTTCGTGAAACATACGAGTTTGAATTTGGGCAAGCACGTCTCTATGGAATTGACGCGAATAAGAACCTTATAGGATGAAGTTTATTGATAGATCACCCAGGGATTCTTAATAACACATTACTAGGGATCAATAAATGCCTAGTGGTGGGGCCGTCGGTCTGGTATGTCAGAGGTCTCGAGTTCGAACCTAAGACGCACCTCTGAGTTTTCGGATTTCAGTGCGTATTGTTCCCCTATTACATGGGACCCAAACATAACTGGCGAAATGAACAGTTGCTAGTGCATCAAATTATACGAAACTGTAAAATTTCTCCAAATGATTTTAAACCTTAAAACCTTGATGGTTCCGTTAAAAATCGATTGAGAAAATTTACAGTTTGTGGTAACTTGATGTGCTGGTGACTGTACATCTTGGTGTACTATAGGTACACCTCTGTCTAACTCTTTGGGGATTATACAAGCGTGATGTTATGTTAAGATATAATTTTACAAGAATTATTGCAGAGCGTGCCAGCAACATTTCCCCTCCCGTATGTTCTCCACACCGTAAAGCACTTAGTACACTATTGTTTTACCTTAAATTAATAACTTTGTGTAAGCCAAGTACCAGAGAGCCTAAAAGAAACCTTATGTTGAACCTAGCTGGTTGGTTAGAAAATAACTGGCAGCATTTGAGCCTTCAAAATGATCTTCTTTTTTTATCGTGTGGTTAGTGTCAGAGTTTTTATCCTGCCCATGGCAAATGATAGATTTATTTAAATAGATTTTTATTAAATATTTCAAACGTCGACTCTGTCAGTAGGCGTGCTACTAAACGGATTCATTCAAAAAGTAATAAATTTATAAGCTGCTACCCCCGTGTTTTTACTTTGTAGGTTTGGGAACCTTTTTTTTTTTGAGTGTGGGAAATCATTCAATGACTTCTCCCGCTCGGGATGGAGCGGAAGGGAGTGTCAGACTCTTACTGACTAAAACCCATCCATGTTCCTTCCACAGCCCATGATTCGGGGTAGCGGTAACCCTTTCGGACAATCCCGCTTACCCGGCAGGCTTGGCCCTAACGGGCCCCTTCATAATTATGCTGACATCATATGTACGCGCCGTCCGGCACGGGCTTGGTCCTAATCGGACGGTGAGCTACCCATTACTCACCGCCCGCAGGCCGCGCCTGCGGTGGCCGAGTCGTCACGTGGCTCCCGACGCCCGGGGCGAGGTTTGGGAACTTTACACAAATACTTGCTGTTCTCCCCCAGCGACGGCCAAAGCCGAGGTCTGTACTCCACAGGGTGTATCGTTAGCGTGTAGTTGCTTAGTCTGTAAAAATTTTTATGCCCTGACTGGAGGCCTCAATTTATTGTGGCATCAAAGTGGTACTGAGATGTACTAAGTGCAAAGTTGCGCCTGCTGCAAATTTCCTCAAAATCAAATTATTAATTGGGTAAAATATCATTAAGAGCAGTATTAACGAAATATGAACTAAAGTACCTTCTCGTCTAATTGGTCTATTTTTAAGACAGCTTTGGCGATTCTCGGCATTATTCGTTATTCGTTAAAGCGAGTTTGTTTAAATCACGGTAATTGCTTAATTAAGGCGTGTCTATACTAAATTGTTTTGTTATTGGAATTGAGAGAAAAGTTTTAATTTTAAAGACGGTGATTTTCATTGATTTGTAGCATATATATTCACATGTATTCACATTCACCTTCATTCACATGTATATTTCAACAAGAATGATGTAACCTAGATTTTGTAACTATATTTGGATTTAAAAGAGTGTCCATGGGGTTTCTTGCCGGCTCTTCTCCATAGGTACTGCTTTGGAATGGGCAACTAGCTTCATCTTTCTGACATGACCGACACCTTGACGATTCAAAAGTGCCTGTAATTGGTTTATTTGAAATAAATTCTATGAGTTTGAGTAAAGTATTTTGAATATATTGATTTTTTTTAAATTAATTCCATACTAGCTTTTGCCCACGACATTGTCCTCGTCCGCGGAGTTCGGTTATCTTGCAATATCGGGAGATATTTTTGAGACAAAAAGTAGCCTACGTGGCGGATAGTCCCAGGATGCAATCTGATATGTCTCGGCAAAATTTTACCGTTCAGTGGTTTAGGCGTGAAAAGGTCTTCTTCTTTTCGTGTGGTTAGTTACTAACCGGGTGTCAGAGTCTTAATGCTGCCCATCAGAGGTCCATCCTCTGACTTAGCATCACATACTGTTGAGAAATATCTCTCAGGCATGCCGGTTTCCTCAATATGTTTTCCTTCACCGATTTTTAAGCAAGTGATAATTATATAATACGCACATGAATCTGAAAAGTCAGAGGCCTTGGGTTCGAACTCGAGACCTAAGACTTGGCAGTCAGACGGTTACACCACTAGGCTAAACAGGCTGAAAAGGTAACGTACAGACAGACAGAGTTGCTTTCGAATTTATAATATCATAAGGATTGAACGCGTTAGCAATCATGGAAATACTAGTGCTCTGATATTACGTCTACACACGGATAATGGGAGTTAGTAACGCATTAATAATAATATATCATTTATTTCAGGTAACAAAGACCCATAACATAAATACCTTACAGAGTATCATACATATTTATAAAAAAACTGATAATAACTATTGTACACGAACACCCCTTCTTGGTAGGTTTGTGCGTGGCGACGATATCAGCGTAGGCACGTTTAGGGGTCAACGTACCCACACGAGTCACTACCTCGACCGGCATCGAGTCAGCGACGGCGGCGGCGCAAGTTGCAACGTGTGCAGTATCAGCAGCATTACTTTTGAGTAGCGTTGTGATGGGCCTTCAATGGGCCAATCAGCCTGTTATGTTGGCCCAGTCCTAGGAGTGGGACTGCTGGGACACAAGCTTCCTCTCTTCAAGACGGAGTGGGCCGTAATCCACCACACGGGCCCAGTGCGGATTGGTAGGTGTCACATGCCTTGGAATTTTTGGTTCTAGGACATGCTGGTTTTCTCACTATGTTTTCCTTCACCATTTTGATAGCAGTGGTCTTGAAATTATTTATGCAAAGTAATGTGCCTGTATAAAAATTAATACAGGTTTTCAGCTGCATCCGGTTAGACTGAAAGCTGACCCGAAAATAGTTGGGAAAAGGCTAAGCAGATTGAAGGCCTGCCTGGATTCGAATTCATGACCTACAACTCGTAAGTCAGGGCTGATACTACTAGGCCATCACTGCTCTCACTGTGATGGGCCTTACTTCGAAGCATTCATACACTTATTTGAGATAACAGAATTTGTTACAATAGACAAGAACGCGACCGACCTTAATAAACAGACGATAATAAAATGCAAATAAAAATGCCATTGTAACTCCTGTCCCTGAAAAGTCTTAACAAATTCAAATAATCGCCCTCAATATTCAGAAACAAACCGGCCAAACGTAGACATGAAAGAAACCCCGACTTACATTACAAAACTTGTCTTAAATGCTAATAAAAGAGATCGCAGCGCGCTCGGGGGAACATTCCAGAATGAATATTTCATGATGGGTCTATTGACGGCCAGGGGTGAAGACCTCCCGCCCCACCCGCGTTCTAACTCAACTACACCAGTTAGGTGGAGCTCGTATACTATTGAAGAGGTCAATGAAAATTGGTCGTGATACAGGAGCAGTGACGCAGATGTTGTGCGTTTATTTTCTCATTAATTTTTCATCTTTGTGTTCGGTTTCGTTTGTGTTAACTACAGTTTGACAGGACGTTGCGATCCTTTTTGCTTCTCTTTTTATTTGATCACGGAAAAGAAATTTCCGAGCGAATTAAGCATTGTGCATGGACTGCGAAACAATCGTGTATAGGGTTTTGTTTGTTAGACTAGCAATGCTATTCTGTAAAAATCTCACCGTTCTTCGTCTTCGTATGGTTAGTGACTAACCTGGTGTCAGAGTTTTAATGCTGCCCATGGGTCTCTGACTTAGCTTCACATGCTGTTGAGGATTATGGATTATCCTCTTAGGCATGCCGATTTTGTCACGATGTTTTCCTTCACCGATTTTTAATCAAGTGATAATTAAACAATACACACATGAATCCGAAAAATCTGCGGTGCGTGCCTTTGGTTCGAACTTGAGACCTATGACTTAGCAGTTCGACAATCACATAACTAGGCTATCACTGCTTTCATCGTGAAAACATAGGCGAAGTGAACTCGAAGTAAGCTGACAGTATTGTCATCAGGTGAAATGACATCTCACTTCACCTGCTGGTTGTGATTTTGCTTAATCAAACGCGCCTTCACGTGAAAGTCAGATAGGCAGTCGCTTCATGTCAAACATTGTAATTCAGCTGCATCCGGTTAGACTAGAAGCTGACCCCAACGTAGTGGTGAAAAAAATGGCAGATGACCTCATGATGGTGACCGATAACGAATAAGACGTACCTTAGTTCCGAAGAGTGATAACCAAAACCAATACGCATATAATTTAAAATAAGCATAACGTATTAAATTCCCACAATTTTATTTTGAACCGTATTTAGTTTGAACCTTATTATAAGGCGTTTTGAAGATATTTTTTCTTTCAACGCGTTTTGTTTACCTACGCCACGTAATCAAACTTCTACAAAAGGAAATAATATTTGCATCATAAGTCAACACAATACGAAGTAGGCATGAACAATGAAATTTCAAGCTATACGTACATTACCTCAACATATATACTCCACAGATGTATATTCTCTAATCTACTTACGTTGAAGTACACTCGTAAATACAAGTTGTTTACACCATTTGTCAATTTGTACCATTATCTATAACAAGTTCAGTGTGCAGGTAATGCGATACCGTGTTGTTAGTGGCTGTACTAATATTTGTGTAGTAAACTATTTCATGTCAGGGATGGATTTGTGAAGGTGCAAAATAATACACTCCCAGACTCCTTGCACTCTATCCACCATGCATTTTTATGTTAAAGCCAAGTTAGTCAGCGAAAAGTTTTTATGCAGTTTTGAAGCTGATTATACTGGCCATCATTTCGGTATGACTATTGTTCCAAATTTGAATTCACGAATTTGAAAAAGGGTATACAATTAGAAATTGGTTGCTAAAGATTTTGATTAGATCATCAGTTACTTAATATTTATTTCAGCACATAGCAAGTCAAAGAAACATTAATTAGTTCCATTCCAAGTCGCATCTAAATAATTTGCCCGTTTTTTCTATGCAATAGTGTAAATAGTTTAATTAATTTATAAACTATATTTGTAAATAATTGTTTTCTTCAAAAAATTCACGCTAATTTTACCTGTTGGTGACGCCATCTAGTCGTCCCTTTTGTAAATTCTATCACTCATTAACTGATTATTTCAAATGACGTTGATTAGAACAGGCGACGAGATAATCCTTACTTTTCCCTCCCACCTTTGTGCTCACGCCGCGTCTGACGGCGCCAGGCTCATCTCACGACACGCTTGTATTCGCACCTCGAATTTTCACGGCCGCGCTGCGTAAACGCAGCTAACAGGCCAAACCGCTTCCGCCGGAATCTACCAAAACAAGTGGCCCCGGGGTCCATCCGCGATTCGCGTCTTGGTGCACCAGACCAATAACTCGTGACCAGTGATCAACCGGACGACGGCTGCACCAGCGGAACGCGGCCCAGGAACAAAGATCCGTGAGCATAATTCATCTTCCTTATCGTCGCTTTGTTCTTCATCAGATAGATTCCCCGAGACGATTATCAGAAACCTCAAATACAGTCCACTAATAACATAATAAAATCAATTTTCAAAATCGTCTTATAAATTAGTGACATTACCTACCAAATGCTATGCTGTTAAAACCTGAAATAAAGTAGGCACACATTCAAGAACTTATATTATTATGATAATTAAACGGATAAATATAAGTGTAGAACCTTGACCTCAATCGACAAATTTGTTGATTTTGAGAAAAATAAAGTTTTACCTTTTAATAAAAATATACAGAGGAGATTGTTCGAGATGCCCAGGAGTGTTTAAGTGAAAAAATAAATATTTGTACCAAAAATATTGTAAAGAAGCTTAAGTTTAAGCCGATAAAGTCTACTGAAATGTATTTTCATAATTCGTGGGTAGGTACTAATCTGTCTTTAGTGAGTTCAATAACTTATCATAAACGGTTAAGTGAAAGTTAAAATTTCATGTCTGGACTTCGTATGATAAAAAAAATGTTTTTGCGACTTTCAGGTACAGTCAACAGTAAAAGTAGATGATCCAAATCAGATATTCAAAACTAATGAACGGAGTTCACGAATATATGGCAGCTGTACTAGCAGTAAATGTTTGGTATAAATTTACAATCACAAACTTTTGAATCACTCCGACGATACACAGTTCTGACGCGAACGCCGTTTATTAGTATTGAATTTCTGATTTTGATCATCTACTTTTGCTGTTGACTGTACAGAGGCCAGCACATGAAGTTACAAAAATCTGTCAAATTTCTTTGATAGTATTTCAACTTTATTGGAAAGAAACCGTAATTGTTCCTTAGCTAATAATACGCACATGAATCCGTGAAATCAGAGGTGGCTTGGGTTCGAACTCGAGACCTACGACTTGGTAGTCCGACGGTCACACCACTAGGCTATCACTGCATTACCACCGGGTTAAAAAGTATTCTATACTACGAATCCATATCCTTGTGAAAATTTTCATCCACATCCATCCAAACTTTAACATCTAAAATATTTAGTAACAGTAAGATTAAAATCTTAGTGACGTAATTCCTTAACACAAATTCGTATTCGTGTCTCGACACGTTTTGTTCCCAAACAAAAACTGAGACAACCACAAAGAGATAGTTTCAATTACAAATATACAACACACAATAAGTTTATTTAGTAAAAAGGTTTCGTATGTAAATGCTCGATATTACATTATAATGAACTTTAGTTCTGTTACAAACGGGAATTAAATGAAAACATTGGAACAAGGTCAGAGTGAGAGAGAGTCGTCAGAGAACCAAAGTTATCGATACGGAAGAAGCACGTTGAAGTGGCAATGGCCCGGCCGTATTAGCCGTAGAACCGATGACCGTTGGGGTATACGTTTTGAGGGAGATCGCGAATCGGCAAACGTAAGGTAGGATACTCTCAGGCTAGGTGCAGCGACAATCTTCGCAAAATAGCAGATGGTTGAGAGTGGCTGAGAATCGAGTTGAATGGCGTGCAACTGAAGAGGCCTTTATATTCATTCGAATATTCATATTCATATATCTATTTGCATTCCATAATGTGTGAAGATCTTACAATAGGCTTAAAGCTAAGGAACAATTACGGACCCTGTAGGGCACAGCAAAAAATATAAAATTGTAATGTTTGAAGTAAAATGAATAAATTAACAATTTTAAACATGTTCTTAGTATTAATTGACTTAATTATAATTATTCTCGGCTAAAAATACATTCTACAAGCCCCTATGTAATGTCCATAAAAATTTATAACAAACTGCCTGAATTAATAAAAAAAGAAGATAAATTAAACATATTTATAAGAAAATTAAAACAATCTATACATATAATAAAACAGTAAAAAAACTGTGTCTGTACATTGAATATATTAAAAAAAAAATAATTGAGGGGGGTTTAGAATCAGTAATAGAGCACGAATCCAAAAAAAAAAAATTGTCTGTTTGTCTGTTTGTCTGTATGTCTGTTTGTCTGTTTGTCTGTTTGTCTGTTTGTCTGTTTGTCTGTTTGTTTGTACACGCTAATCTTTGGAACTACTGGACGGATTGGAATGATTTTTTTTTTGTTGTATAGGTATTAAGTCTGGGCAACATATAGGCTAAAATTTATCTTGGAAACTTGAACACCTGATGCAGAACCGCAACAGACCAGCTAAACTATAAGAGATACAAAAATTATACTTTAGCAAAAATTGTTCCACGTGGTTAGCATTTTCTGCTGAGAGAATAAATTTGAAGATCTGGAACACCTGATGTGGAACTCCAAGAGCCCAGCTACACTGTAACATATATAGGAATGACGTCTTAGCAAAAGTTGTTCAGCCTGATGAGCACTCTCTGTTGACGTATAAAATTTGAAGATCTGGAACACCTGTTGTGGAACTCCAAGAGCCTAGCTACACCATAACACATATAGGAATAACGTCTTAGCACAAGTTGTTCAATCTGATGAGCACTCTCTGTTGAGTTATAAAAATCGAAGATCTGGAACACCTGTTGTGGAACTCCAAGAGCCTAGCTACACCATAACACATATAAGAATGACGTCTTAGCGAAAGTTGTTCAGCCTGATGAGCACTCTCTGTTGACGTATAAAATTTGAAGATCTGGAACACCTGTTGTGGAACTCCAAGAGCCTAGCTACACCATAACACATATAGGAATAACGTCTTAGCACAAGTTGTTCAATCTGATGAGCACTCTCTGTTGACTTTAAAAATCGAAGATCTGGAACACCTGTTGTGGAACTCCAAGAGCCTAGCTACACTATAACATATATAGGAATGACGTCTTAGCAAAAGTTTTTCGGTCTGATGGGCATTTCCTGTTGACTTACAAAAATCGAAGATCTGGAACACCTGTTGTGGAACTCCAAGAGCCTAGCTACACCATAACACATATAAGAATGACGTCTTAGCGAAAGTTGTTCAGCCTGATGAGCACTCTCTGTTGACGTATAAAAATTGAAGATCTGGAACACCTGTTGTGGAACTCCAAGAGCCTAGCTACACCATAACACATATAGGAATAACGTCTTAGCACAAGTTGTTCAATCTGATGAGCACTCTCTGTTGACTTATAAAAATCGAAGATCTGGAACACCTGTTGTGGAACTCCAAGAGCCTAGCTACACCATAACACATATAAGAATGACGTCTTAGCGAAAGTTGTTCAGCCTGATGAGCACTATCTGTTGACGTATTAAAATTGAAGATCTGGAACACCTGTTGTGGAACTCCAAGAGCCTAGCTACACCATAACACATATAGGAATAACGTCTTAGCACAAGTTGTTCAATCTGATGAGCACTCTCTGTTGACTTATAAAAATCGAAGATCTGGAACACCTGTTGTGGAACTCCAAGAGCCTAGCTACACCATAACACATATAAGAATGACGTCTTAGCGAAAGTTGTTCAGCCTGATGAGCACTATCTGTTGACGTATTAAAATCGAAGATCTGGAACACCTGTTGTGGAACTCCAAGAGCCTAGCTACACCATAACACATATAAGAATGACGTCTTAGCGAAAGTTGTTCAGCCTGATGAGCACTCTCTGTTGACGTATAAAATTTGAAGATCTGGAACACCTGTTGTGGAACTCCAAGAGCCTAGCTACACCATAACACATATAGGAATAACGTCTTAGCACAAGTTGTTCAATCTGATGAGCACTCTCTGTTGACTTATAAAAATCGAAGATCTGGAACACCTGTTGTGGAACTCCAAGAGCCTAGCTACAACATAACACATATAGGAATGACGTCTTTGACGTCTTTGTTGTTCAATATGATGGGCATTTCCTGTAGACTTATAAAAATCGAAGATCAGAAACATCGGATGTGGAAATCAAAGCTATTACTAATTTTACTGTGTAATTAAAAAATAACATAAACTGGGAGTACCTGCACGCGGTGAAGGCGGTAACAGTTTAGGACTGATTTTCGATGACGATGGTATATCATTGAAAATTTGACTCTACTGGCCAAAACTCCTATTTATTTTTTTATTTTATCGTATGAATATGCCTTCGGGCTTATGTTGTTTGAGTGTTTAATTTCCTTTTCCATTTATCTTCGTGACACGGTAGCCTACCCGGTAACGCAGGGGCGCAGTCATTTTAATTTAGATTTTTATTAATCAGGTATCTTCACAATAAAACTATGACCATGCCTAGAAAGAGGTCAAATCTTTCCCAATGTCCCAAGAGAGCTAAAAGATTGAGGATCATAAAATCCCAAGAATCTACCGAAGAGCGTCAGGAGAGACTTGATGCTGTTCGAGAACATTAGGGTGCAACTCGCTCCGTGGAAACCTCTTCGGGTCGCGAAGCACGCCTGCGTTCTCAGCGTATTCATTAGGTCTCTAGAGACCAGTGAAGAATATGTTGCGCGACTGACCGCTGATCGTGAACGTCATGTATTGTCTCGCGAGTCAGAGACGTTCACGGAAAGAGAATTACGCTTGAGTTCCAAGCGTATCTACGCATCGACTTCTAGGTCTCTAGAGACAAGTGGGGCACGTGATGTGCGACTGACCGCTGATCGTGAACGTTATATTGCATTGTCTCGCGAGTCGGAGACGTTCACGGATAGAGAATTGTGCTTGAGTTCCAACCGTATCTACGCATTGACTTCTAGGTCTCTAGAGACAAGTGGGGAATATAATAATGCGGTTACCAAAATGAAAACGATGACAAATGGACTGTATGTTTTGGTGGTTGTTGGAATGAAATAAAACGAAAGCTCAGTGTGATAAAAGATTTAAATGGGAAAAATGATAAAAAATAACATAAACGGCGACCCCGTTGTCGCTGGCATAAGCAACAGGGTCCGCGTACGAAGTCGCGGGCAGAAGCTAGTTCCTAATAAAAAAATGCTATTATAATATAAACGAATTTTTGAACGATAAAGTATAAAGAATCCCTTCTATTGTATTATTGGATTTATTTTAGAAATTAGATGTAAGATTAGCTAGTTAATGAAGGCTTCCTCTCTCCTACTATTTGTTGCTGTGCCCGACAGGGTCCATGATGATCAAAATTTTAAATTTACCACCTAAGTATACATTGTGGAATGCAAATAAAATTTGAGTATTTGAGTATTTGAGTATTTGAGTATTATATTTATTTAGAGATCAGTAATAATATAACATTATTTGGTAACATAAATCATATTATTTTTTATGATAATAATAATATAATACTTAACTATGAGTGTGACTTCTAAAACTACCTTTATAGGGATGAATTCATGAAAAATGTATTAATCACGTATTTAGTTCTTAGTTACATTAACTATCTTTATTGTATGTATATTTTTTGTAACATAATAATTATCGTATTTCTTTAATCTGTGCAAGAAGTTATTATCTAGATATGCCCGACCTAATCCGACCCTGTCTCTTTAAATGTAAGTCTAGGCGTGGACACACAACAGCTGTCTAGAAAATGTATTGTGTACAATCTTTGTAATGCGATATTACAGAACAAAATGGTAATTCATCATCATCATTCTCCTGCCCTTATCCCAATTTAGTTGAGGTCGGCGCAACATGTCTTTTTCTCCCATACTTCTCTATTTGTCGTCAGCTCGGTAGTCACTTCCTTTCTAGCCATGGCGTCATTCTCACACTCCATCCATCGTTTCTTTATTCATTCCCTATTTGTACAGCCATCCACATCCATTCCATAACTAAAACTTTCCTGACGACATTTTCCTCATTCCTCTGCATAACGTGCCCATACTATGACAACCAACTTCCATACAACTTTTCAATCATCCGTATCACGTTCAGGTTTCTTCTTATATACTCATTCTATATTCTATCCATTCACGTGATACCACACATCCCTATTACTTCTCACATTCTACGCTCAACGGAATAAAAAAAAACATTTTCTGTGTAACTTTATTGTAAGCTTCATATCCTATTTATCATACCACCGTTCCACAGAATCCCATGACAGAGCTTTCGACGTGTTAACTTTGCTTATGTATGAATCAGTAGGTCTGATCATTCACTGTGACTTTTTCCGACCAAACTGTCCCTTGCTGTCCTCCCCCTGCGACGCCCTAAGCCGAGGTCC